>CM053626.1:283836924-283881522 GCA_028646595.1 Phalanger gymnotis | reverse complement strand
TTTTCGCCGCCTGGTCATGTTCCCAGCCAACTTACTTAACCTTTGAGTTTTTCAGCGGGGTATGACTGCTTGTAGACTAAAGAGTTCTATGTTCCACGCTTGGGCGGATGCGCTGCCTCACCAGCACTCCTCCTTCCCCAAGAACCCCCTACCAGGACTGAGCTTAAATCTTTAGCAGGCTGTTCACTCCTGCTCTGATCAGCCACTTAATTCCTCCCACCAGGTGGGCCTGGGGCCAGAAGCTACTGCAGCTGTAGTTCTAAAGCTGGCCCACCTCCACTGCCCCAGGGGTGGTGGCCGAACCGCAAACTCAGTCCCGCAGCTTTTCCCACTAACCTTCTCTGTTGTCTTTGCTCTATGTGGGTTGAGAGGTTTGGTAGATGCCACAGCTCAGTAATTCAGGATGCTAGGGCACTCTCTGCTTGGCTCCTGGTCTGGTCGGTCCGCGGTCTGCGCCACATGCGCTGGGCTCTGCTGGGCTCAGCTCCGCTCCCCTCACCTAGGAGCTGGGAGCTCCATGAGCCAACAGACCTTACCCAGAGACCATCTAGGCTGCCCTGGGCTGGAGCCCTGCTTCCCTCTGCCACTTTGTGGGTTCTGCAGCTCTAGAATTGGTTCAGAGCCATTTTTTATAGGTTTTTGGAGGGACTTGGTGGGGTGCTCACGCCAGTCACTGCTTTCCAGCCGTCATCTTGGCTCTGCCCCCTTCGGGAAATATTTTTCAAAAATAAAAATACAGTAACACCCAGAAAAGATTAAAATGTTTAAACTAAGCCAGTGTGCAGCAGCAAAAATCTTAGGTATGGTTGAGGGGCCTCATTTAGATTTGAATTTGATACCAAAGGAGTAACATTAGTTGGTCAAATAGGAATCAGAAGACTTGGGTTTGAATCCTGCCTTTGACCTTTACTAGCTGTGTGGTCACAGGCAAGTCACTTTACGTCTGGGAACTCCAGTTTCCTCATCAGTAAAATGGGGATTACACTTGCATGATCTATCTCAAGTAGTGGTCTAAGGTTTAAATGCATGTCAGTTGTTACAGTTCGCACATTTATTTTAAAATGTAGCGATTGCTAGAAGCCAGCATTTCTGTACTAAGAACAAGTTAATGAAGGTAGTTGAGAAGGAACTGCAGCACAAGATTAGTGAGTAGAAAGTAAACCAGTACCCAGATACACTGTGCCAATGTCCTAAAAGAATTTGTAAATACCAAAGTAACCTTGTTCTTTTCTTTTTAGCAGAATCACTAAACTGGCTGTGCACAGTTCTTTAATAAGACACTCCCCCCCCCCGCCCTCATTTTCTCCAAGTTTCTACTGGAAAAAATTTGGAATTATGCAAGAAAAACTGCAGAATTGTTGCATATATGCTCTAAGGAAGCTATTTATATGAAGAGAGACAGTTGGCCCTATCTGGTCCTAATGCCCAAGGGCATTCAGAGAGGGAATCCTGGACCTCAAATTCCTTGAGGTCTTGGGTACTCTGTCCACAAAGAACTCAGTCTTCACCCAACCAACTTCATGCAGGCCTCACATCTCCAGGACTTGGTGCATGTATAGAGTATCTTCTCATTATGTATCATCTCCTTCCATTTTGAGATAAGGCAAAGGAACTGCTACCAAATGTGAACTTATTCAGGCCCCTGAGCATTCAGTCACCAGGTATTTACTAATTCAGAATGTCTCTCCCTCCTAGTATAAGATAGAACACATTGATGACCACTTTTCCTTCTCAAAGAACCCTTAAGGGTGGAATCCCCAGGCAAATATTACTACTTCCCCATGCTATGACTTGCACATTGCCATCTCATTCACTTAAATGTTTGTGACTCTTAGTTGCTCAATATCTAAGAAAAAAACACCGCTTTATCCTGCTACCACCTCCCTCTCTCATTCTCTTCCACTCAGCCCTAACCCTCCTAAGACTCTATCCTGTTCTGCCCTGGCTTTCCATTGTGCTTTTTGGAAATCCCAACCATTCTCTCTCCCCCGCTATGGGTAACAAATTTCCCTTTGTCTTAGATCTCTTCCCACCAAATTCTTATATTTTCCTGTACTTATGAAAACTGGCTGCCTCTAGAGGATACCTCATCCCTGGACATCCTCTGTAGTAGTAGGTGCACCTTCTCTCACGTCCCTCGACAGTACACCAGGAGGAGGACACATACTCCCTACTCCTCTACCACTTACTTCCAACCCTCCTTTGCTACCATAATTCAGTAACCTCTTTTGAGGTTCCTTCCATTAATTTATATCACCCTTTCCAGATTCTCATTGCCATCTACTGGCTTCCTTCTTTCTTAAGGAGTTGGAAACCTGGCCAACAGTCTTCCTCTCTGCTCTAATTCCTTCCCTCATAATTGAGGGCTTCGGTTTATGTGCTGGTGTTCCCTCCAGTGCCCTGGGGCCCCCCCAATTTATCATCCGTCTCAACATTCATGACCTGCACCTCATTCCACTTCAGGCAAACAGAGGACAGGTATATCCTTGATCTTACCCATAATCATTTGACCTTCATCATCCCAAATTCTGAAATTCTGTCTCATGGCAACTTTCTACCCTTCGACCTCTTTCTCTCTGCTTCACTCTTCTCATACCTAATCTCCATCTTAAGTGTACTCTCCAATACCCCCACCCCTCCCTTTTCTTCCAGTCTATGATTCTAATTCTTACCTTGCTTTCTTCCCTCAATAATCTTGACTCTTTGGTCCTAGAATCCTTTGCCCCTTTACCCTATGACTGGTCATCTCTTTCTAGACCCATACCCTGGAATAATCCCACAAGCAACCTTTTCTGAGGTAGCTAATGATACAGGGCACCGGGCCTGGAGACAGAAAGACTTGAGTTCAAAACCAGCCTCAGACTTTTACCAGCTGGTTCTGAACAAGTCATTTAAACTCTGTCAGCCTTAGTTTCCTTATCTGTAAGATGGGGATAAAATTGCACCTACCTCCCAGGGTTGCTGTAAGAATAGAAATGAGATATTTGTAAGCTACTTACAAATTACTTTAAAGTATTATATAAATGCTAGCTATTATTATTAGGATCTCTACTCCAATCTGCACGTTGCTAAATGCTTCTGGTGAAACAACTGTGTTAAATCCACTATAACTGTGTTAAATCCACTATAAGTTTGCTATCTGATCTTAGCCAGATCCTCACTGCTACAGGGCAGCTTCTTTATTCCCTGAGTGACTCCCCATTGTACAATGACAACAACTCCACACCCAAAACTTCTCTCCTCAAGCCCCATCCCACTCCCTTCCAGCTTTACTGAGAACAAGCCATGCAAAGTGAGTTCCCTCTTTTCTGGTATTCTACATCTCGAAACCCCTCTACATCATTTCCTGTTCTTTCTTGTTTTGCTCCAACCTTTGAAGAAAAGGTAGCTCTTCTCCTTTCTGAGGCCAGCCCCTCTACTTGTGTCCTGGATACCATTCCTTCCTACCCCTTGTTATCTCTCTAATCTCCAGCCTCTTCCCACCTATGGGCTCCTTCCCTGAGCCCAGAGCTCTTCCACCATTAGAAAGCCAGGTAACTCCTCCTTTTACTGTCTTTCATCTCCCTTCCCTTTCAGAGTCAGCTTCCTGGAAGAAAGCCGTCAGCAATCACTGCGTTCTCTTCTTCACTTCCCACTCACTTCTCAACCCCAGGGCTTCTGACTCTACCACACAAATGAAATTGACCTCTCCAAGACTGACAAGGATTTTTAAAATGCTGAATCCTGCGTCCTTTTTTTCAGTCTTTATCCTCCTTCCACTCTTCAACACTGGACACTTTTGACCAGCCCTCACCTCCTGATCAATCAGACCCTTGATAACACTCTCACAGTCACTGCATTCCTGCGCCTGTGTACCTTAAGTGAAGAGAATCAATGATGGTAGAACCTGTTCCCATCACAGAACTCTGGTCCTGTGACCCAGCAAATCGATACCCAAGGACCTGAAACAAGGACTCCAGAACACTTGTATTATGGACTTGTGGGTTTGTTGTGAGAAACCACTCAGGCCCTGGAAACGACTGTTTGCAATCCCCCCACCCTTCCCATCTGTGATTTATATATATAATTTCTGCCTTCACTACTGCAAGGTGGAATTCTGATCAGGAGAATTTCTAATTTGCAAATCTGCTCCTCATAATGAAACTAATTAATTAAACCACTACTGGATTATTAGCACTTTGTCTCTGGCCCGCTCTATTTCATCATTCCCAGGTTAGAGACTGGCTCAGTAAAACCTGGTTAACACTCTCCTCCCGCCACTTCCATGACACTGCTGGCTCCTCTTCAGTCTGGTTTGATGTGTCTTAATCCAGGCCACATCCTGTGAGCATTCCCCAAGGGTCTTTTCTAGTGTCTCTTATCTCTCTATGCACCTTCCCTCTGTGATCTCAAAAGAGATCACCTGGATATCTCCATCTGGATGTTCTATGGGAATGTCAAACTCAATATGTCCAAAACATAATTTATTATCTTCTCTCCCTGCCCCCTCCTCCCACTCGTCCCTCCTCCAGGCTTCCCTACTTTTGTTGTGTGCCATCATCTTGGTGGTCACCTGGCTTCACACCCTCATAGTCAATTGTTCCCTCACTTCTCACCTTCCACATCCAATCTGCTGCCAAGTCTTGACAGTTCAACATCTCTGCCAAATCCATCCCCTTTCTCTCCATTCATACGATGTCATTATCTGGACTATGATCTAGACAACAGTCTAGACTATTGTAATAGTCTCCACATCACTCTCCCCGTTTCCAGTCTCTCTCATTTCCAATATATCTTCTGCCTCAGTCAAATGGATATTTTTAAAGCATACGTCTGACCATGCCACTTCCCTGTTTAAGAACCCTTAATGCCTCACTAAGGGCACCAGGATAAAATTCCTCCTCCTCATTTTGGCACTTAAAAGTCTTTCCAAACCAGCCCCAGCCCCCTGCTGGCGGTGCCTTCCCCCATTCATCACTTTGTATCAAGTTTGACTATACACATGCTCTCCCTAGCCCACTACACCCCCAACCCTCCCAGGGAATGCGACCTCCTGAGCAGTTTCATTGACAGTTTCATTTGAGTCTCAGCATCCACAAGGCCTCTATCCACATCCCTCAACTACTTTCATTGGGGGTTAGGCTTTATCTATTTAGCTTATCGATTTAGACCCAGAAGAGACCTGAGAGGTCAGAGTCTGCCTCCCCCTCCCCCAGTCCCCCCCCTCCGTTCCCTGTCTCCCCTCCTTCTAGGGGGAGAAAGAAACTAAGGCACGAAGAGGTTGACTTACCCAGGGTCCTTTCCTTAACTTGCAGGCGTCCCTGGCTGGCTCTCCATCCACTGTGCTACGCTGCCTTAAAGCAAGCTTGTTCTACCGGTGGAAATTAGCAACAGCTTGCAACTTTGTATTCTTAGAGAGACTCTGGGAAGTCAAGTGACTTGCCCACCATCACACGGTCTGTCAGCAGGTCTTGAACCCTAGGTCTTACACAATTCTTAATGAATGCCTCGTAACACTGCCTGACTTTGCTCTCCGAACGAGCGCCCTCTGCAGACAGCGCTGTGCGCTCTCTCACCGACCAGACCCCTAGGCCCTTTCTTTTCCCCGCCCCCGCTAGAGCCTCCCGGAACCCTTCTCGGAAGAACGAGTTTCCTCTCGATGCTCTCTCGGCACAGGACTGCTTCCGGCCGCTGGACAGAGACGAGCAGGAAGTGGCTCTTAGGGGCTTGGATCTTGCTGTTGAGGAGGCGGCGACGGCTGCGGCGGTGGCTGCGGGGCGGGTGTGTGGCTGGGTGAGTGAGGGACTCCGCAGGAGGGAGCCGGGGGCCAGGGAGGGAGCCCGCCGGCGGGCAACACCCGGAGGGTGGGTTCGGCGCTGGGCTGTCTGCGGGTGCGGGCACCCTCGCCCTTCTGTCACCGCTCCCCAGCCGTTCCCTCCCCCTCCGCGGGCGGTCGGCGGGGTCTCCTCAGTCGGGGCCGGGGCGATGTCATGCTCTCATCTGCTGACAAGCCCCAGAGGAGACACGCGGGCAGCGGGGGCACAGGTTCCAGGAGGGATGCGCTGGGTCTGCCCCCCACCCCCAGGGTTCAGACCCCGCACCTGCCGCCTCCCAGGTGACCTTGGGCAAGTCATTTTTCCTGTAGGGGCCCTTCTCTTCGAGCGCAAAACGAAGGAGTAGGACTCCCGGGAACCTCCCGGCGCTTAATCTAGGGCCTGGAAGTTGTCCCCGGCTCTTGGGGGCCAGAGGGGCCCGTGAAAGGTAGCCTAATCCTGTGGGGTCCGAGGACCCGACTTCAGACCCCGCTCCGCCGCCCGTGTGACTTTGGGCGAGTCACCGGATGGTGTCCGGGCCTCGGCTTCCTCGGCCTCTAAGTGATGGGCATGGACCAGAACGCCTCTGCCGGCGCTCCCAGACCGCGCCGGTCCCCTAGGGAGCCTAGGGGGCTGGGGCCGCCCTTCGCCCCTCTGTCCACCTACCATCCCAGACTTGTTCTCCATGACTGCCCTCCTCACTCCCCGAGGTCCAGTTAAACCGGCAGTGGTGGGCCACACGACGGACGTTCCATCGTTCCTTTCCAGTCTTGGCACGAGCACGATGGAAGGCTCGCCCCCCACCTTCGACCCCAGCGAGGCCTTTCCCAACCCCTCAAACGACCCCCAACCAAGATGCTAATGCTCCTGTTCCCCACAATAACCTGGCATTTATTTTTTATATATTTTTGTGGGTGTATACAAATGCGTCACAGAAATACACTTATACATAAATGCATGTGTGCTCATGTTACTTACACGTAGAGGGAGCTGGGAGTTACAGGCCTGAAGTCAGGAAGCCCAGATGTGACCACAGACACTTACGAACAGTGATTTTGGACAAGTCCCTTAACCTCCGTTTGCCTCAGTTTCTCCATCTATATAATGGGAATAATAAGATTGTTGTTATTAATAATAATAATGATGACGATGATAATACTACCTCCCTTCTAGAGTTTTTGTGAGGATCGAATGGAATGATAATTGTAAAATTCTTAGCACAATGCCTGGCACTAGTAAGTATTTTGTAAACGTTAGCCACTATTAAGTATATCTTTATTCACATATGTCACATTAAACATATAGAGAAGAAACCTAACATAATGGATAAGGAACAGGTTTCATACCCAGGAACACCTGGGTTCAAGTAACACCTCAGGCTTTGGACAAATCATTTAACCTCTCAGTGCTCTAGGCAACTCTTTAAGACTAGAAGTTAAGAAAAAAAGCACTAGCCTACATTGATAGAGGGAGGTTCTTCACTTGAGTGTTCTCTCTACCAGAATTCACAGGTCCAGTCACTGTGCTTATCTTTTTATGTATAACTTTTGTCTACCTCCCTAGAATGTTAAGTTCCTTGAGTCCAGTCATTTTTGTTTTTGTATTCTCGTCAACTAGCACATGGTGCTAGCTCTTAATAAATGCTTATTCATTTATTGGTTATTGAAAGCTGACAGAAGAAAAAGTTTTTAAAAAATTGTGTTTTGCTTGCCCTTCAGATGTGGACCTCAGGAACAAAAAGGCTGTGTGTGTGTGTGTGTGTGTGTGTGTATGTGAGAGAGAGAGAAATGTATTTAAAGTCAAATTTTTCTTTGGATTCTATTTGTAATAATACATATTAAGAGCCTTCAGATCAGATGTTGAACAAGGAGGGCCTTTTCTGTTCATCTTTTCATTGTAAGTAACACTAAGTTCCAGGCAGTGCCATGTACTCCATAGATGCTCACTAAAAAATAAGTGACGCTGATGTTAAAATTAGGGAAAGGCGAGATTACTCGGGTAGCCTAGCCGTTGCCTTATTTCCCTTTAAGTTAATGAAATAATGGATTGTCTAGTTTTTCCAGGGTTCTAGTTGTTATTTTTAGCCTACAGAAACTAGAGTATTAAACCTGTGAATTATAGAATACTGTCATTTTTAAAATCCATATCCCATGAACATAGAAAATGAATGAATTTGTTCTTTAGAACTAATGTTGCTAATAAGAATGGTGACAACTTTCTCTAAGGTTGATGATTTTCTGGTTTTTTAGATTGAGCTTTAAAATTTGGAAAGAAGGATTCTCTTCATGGTGCATGGACGGAAAGCCAATGCGCAGGTAAGCATTTAAGAAGACATAATTTTGATGGCTAAATTCCAGCAACTGATGATCTAGATTTTCTAGAACATTTAGACAGTTAAAATATTCTTTAACAAGATTTATTTATGCCAAAATGCATTTTTCTTTTTCAAAAACAAACTAATGATATTAGGAAATCAAATGTTTGTAGAATAAGATTAGAGTAACATATTTTTGGTGCATATTTGTGATCTTGTCTACATAGAGAACTCTTGGTATGGAAACTCCTTCTACCATTACAGATCAGCAAATTTTTTTTTAACTTAAAATCTTAGAATGTCACTTGATAGTAGTAACTCATGGCTTATTTTAAATTTTTATTTAGTCTTGAACTATGTTTTGAATGTAGCATTTTAACTACTTATTTTAATTTTGACTAGCAAATATTTCTTTTTGGTTACAAGTTCTTGGAACATTTTTGTGGTATATAATCAGTAACCATATTACAGTATTGTGTAGGGTTAAATTTCCAAAAGAAAGTGTGTTTTTGTTGTTGTTTCCTTATTGTAACTGATGGCTATCTTTAATTCTGTGTTATGGAATGTACTTCTAACCTGATTCTGGTTTCATTAGCTCCTGATATTTTGGAATATGTTATGTTAATAAATTAAACAAATTACTAAGAAGATGAACGTTCCTGCTCAGAGTATTCAAGGTCTAAAAAAGGTGTTAGACATGATAACTTAAGCTATTGAGAAAGAAAACAGTCTGAAAAAGAAACTGAAAACTTGAAACCTCTTAGAATCTAATACAAGGGGCAATTTGGTGGTGTAGTGGATAGATCACGGACCCCTGAGTCAGACCTGAGTTCTATTCTGACCTCAGACTCTTAACACTTACTGGCTGTGTGACTCCGGGCAAGTTACTTAATCCCAGTTGCCTGATCTCTACCTCCCCCTCCCCCAAAAAAAAGAATCTAGTACAATTTTCCCCTTTTCTTCCTTTCTCTCAAATAACATTGGAATCTTTATTGAAATTCAGTCAATAGTAGTAAATGACCATAATAATCTAGTGTTTGATGAACCCAAAGACCCTAGCTTTTGGGACAAGAACTCACTATTTAACAAAAACTGCTAGGAAAACTGGAAAACAGTATGGCAGAAACTAGGTTTAGAGTATAGACCAAGATAAGATCAAAATGGATACATGATTTAAGCATAAGCAAATTCAGAGACCAAGCAATAGTTTACCTGTCAGATGTATGGAAAAGGGAAGAATTTATGACCAAATGAGATAGAGAGCATTATTAGGTGTAAAATGGACAATTTTGATTATATTAAATTTAAAGGGTTTTCCAAAAACAAAACCAGTGCAACCAGGCGTAAAAAGAAAGCAGAAAGCTGGGAAACAATTTTTACAGGAAGTATCTCTGACAAAGGCCTCATTTCTCAAATATATAGAGAACCGCATCAAATTTGTAAGAATACATGTCATTCCCCAATTGATAAATGGTCAAAGGATATGAACATGCAGTTTTCAGAATAAAGAAATCAAAGCTACCTATAGTCATATGAAAAAATGCTCTAAATCACTACTAATTAGAGAATTGCAAATTAAAACAACTCTGAGGTATCACCTCACATCTATCAGATTGGCTAATATGACAGAAAAGGAAAATAATAAATGTTGGAGAAGATATGGGAAAATCGGGACACTAAGGCACTGTTGGTAGAGTTGCGAACTGATTCTGAAGAGCAATTTGGAACTATGCCCAAAGGACTATAGAATTGTGCATACCATTTGACCCAGCAATACTTCCATATCCCAGAGACATTAAAAAAAAAGTGGAAGGAAAGACCTATTTGTACAAAAGTATTTATAGCAGCTCTTTTTGTGATAGCAAAAAATTAGAAATTGAGAGGATGCCCATCAATTGGGGAAAGGCTGAACAAGTTGCGTTATATGATTATAATGGAATATTACTGTGCAATAAGAAATGATGAGCAGGCTGATTTCAGAAAAACCTTGAAAGAGTTGTATGAACTGATGCAAAGTGAAGTGAGCAGAACAGGAGAACATTGTATATAGTAACAGCAATACTGTACAGTAATGAGCTATGAGTAACTAAGCTGTTCTCAGCGATACAATGATCCAGGACGATTCCAAAGGACTCATGATGGGAAATGCTATCAACCTCCTGAGAGAGAACTGATGGAGTCTGAATATAGATCAAAGCATTCTATTGTTCACTTTCTGTATTTCTTTTTCCTTTGGATCTGTGTCTTCTTTCACTATATGACTAATATGGTTAAAAAGAAAGAAACTGCGTCAATACAATTGTTATTTTTCACATAGCAGAAACCTAAAACAAATCTTTATTTCTAAATTAGCTTCTTGATATTTCATGTAACTGTGTTCTAGATGTTGGTTAACTTCAGATTATAAATTATATAGTTTTGTCAGACCATTTTAAGAGAGGAAACATTTTGTAGTTTGGTTGATTTATGCCTGTTTCCAGGAATGAGAACCAGGATGCATTGGCAACCTTAGATTATTCACCATCTCTGCCTCAGTTTATCCCTACTACCTCAGCTCACTGGGGTGTTAGTATTTAATGACTCTTTTTGAAATGTATTGATGAAAAGGTGCTATAAATGTGACAAGTGCTATTATCTTATTTTTATCTTGTCCTGTAATAGAATGAAGTTTGTGACATCAGAGTACATGGAGAAATAACACAGTTATAAAATGCTTCATCACTTCTGCTTTTAACTCAATTGCTACTCATTCTTAGCTGCCAGAAATTCCATCTCTTGTATAACTCATAAAATAAGGGCTTATTATTTATTTCACATAAAAGGAGGTACAGACTGTGGGGTTTATTAATCATTTCTGAATGAAGTATGTCCTCAACCTCTCATTTCAACTTCTCATTAATTTTTTTTTTTTTTTTTACCGTATTGACTACCAAAGTCACCAGCCAATTATTCACAATAATGAAGGGAATTTTAGGGCAGATGACAATTAAGAGCTCTTTCCTTGTCACTGCCACTTAGCCAGAGACACTCTTGTCTGCTGCTCTTCACTTTGACTTTGATGATTGATTTGCGTCTTGGTGTTATTTATAAAAGGTATTCGTCTTTCTCTGTACTTAGGATTAGGTTCTTGGTAAACTAAATGATAACCAGAGAGAGTTTTTACTGCACATTCTCAGTGACAGTGCAGTAAAGTGAGATACTGCAGTTAAGATTTCAACAGTAAGATGTTATAGAAAAAATGTAGGGTTGGAGTTAGAGCATTGAATTCAAATATCAGCTTTGTTACTTGCACTACAGATTTATGCTGAATAATCCCAAGTGTCCCTTCACTGGAGTAATACAGCCCTACTGCTCCTTAATTGATTCCCTACCCCATTCTCTCAGGTAGCTATTCCAGACCTTTTCTTCCCTCCTCAACTCTCCCTTGCCACTCCTCCCTACTCTCCTTCATCTTCACCAAAAAAAAAGAAGAAGCCATTTGCCAAGACCAGGCTGTTCACCAGGAGCTCCCTCTTTTCCCTTCCTCCTTATTCCATATTCCTCTGACATCCCTTTCCATCGTTTCCTCCTCCTTCAAGTCTCTGATGATTTGGTGGCCTTTCTGTGTGCCAGGCCAACCAAACAGCATGTATCCTTGATCCCATACTCTCTTCTAGCAGATTGCCCCAACCATTTCGATCTCTTCCAATCTATTGGCTACTTCCCTTTTACAAACATATTCAAGCCTTCTCCTTTATTCTGACTTCTGACCTTATCATTCAGCTGAAACTGCTCTCTCCAAAGTTATTAACAATCTTCTAACTGTTCAGTCTAATAGCCTAATAGTCTATATAGTCTAATAGTATATATATATATATATATTATATATAGTCTATATATATAATAGTATATATATATATAGTCTAATAGTATATATGTATATATGTATATATATAAAACCTTACAAATTCATTGAGAATTTTGTTTTCTTGAAGTTTCAGTGACATGGAAAAATTAACCTTTCATGAATTCCCTATACAAAATCACCTATAAGTAAAAGAAACTAAATTAATTGTATGGAACTGAATTTTTCTATAAAAATTTTCTATAAAAATCAAAACCCAGTTTGATTTTTTAAAAATCTGTTTCAGTGATTGAACCCAAAATAAGGACTTAGCGTACCAACTGTCAAATTTGACAGTTGTGGTATAATGGAAGGATAGAGTGCTGTATTTGGAATCAGAGGACCTAGGTTCAAATCCAGGCTAGTACCTAGGGACAAAATCATTTAAACTCTCTGAGTCTCAATTTACAATAAGGGTATTGTATTAAAGTCTCTTCTAGCTCTAAATCTACGATCTTGCAATTTCCAGTGCCTAACTATAGCTTATTTCAGACACAGCAATTTTCAGTATAAATTATAGTACTGATTCCATATCCAGTGCCTCTTAATTTGTTTTCCAGGATTTTCAAGTCCATTTTAAGTTAGTTTTTCCTTTAATACATTAAGCTAAACATAAAAATAACCCTAAATTTTTTGCATTGGTACAATGGTGAGTCAGTTTCTAAGATTAATTTAAGCATATCTTCAGTGTTGGGGTGAGTAGAATGTATTTGACCTACTAATGACATTATATATTAATGTGTGTGTGTGTATCATAGAGAAATAATGTCTATGGAAAATGAAATTTTACCTTAATGATTTTATAATATATTTTCAGTATTATTTTATTAGAGAATTATTACTTTATTTTGAAATTATTTTTAAACAATGTTCCATGTGCTAAAATGTTGCTACATTTTGGAGCAGAATAGTTTAGGTATAGTAGAAAGAACCTGTGGGCTAAATTGATTTTCATTATACAGTTGATAATGAGAAAAACAGGATTTTATGTAATAAAGTTTATTTAGATAACCTTCACATTTATTCCATAAAATGAGGTATTTCTATGCTTTCGGAAGGAAATATTTGGGGAGAATGAGGGAAGGGGGTATGTTGTTCACTACCAAAAAATATGTTTTTTCACATTGTGAGTTCCTTGAGGGCAAGAAATTTCATTTTTGTCTTTATATCTCTGGCATCTGACACAGTGTCTGCTACATTGTAAATGAGAGGTTAATTGTTGAGGTTAATTATAGCTATTCTTTCTATCTAGAATATGGAAAGAGTTTTGAGAGTTGGAAAGGATTTTTTCCCCATGACTGGTACATAACAGGTACTTAATAAATGTGTTGACAGAATGAATGCTGTGGCAGAAATTTTGAGTATCAGTCCTTCTGAAAAAAGAACAGCAATATTGTCTTGCCAACATTTTGTTAATTTTAACCTCTCCCTGCTCCCCCACCTCCTGCTGAAAAAAAGAATTTTTTGCCTGATCTCTTTTATTTGGTGGCCAGGTAGAAGGAAAGACAAACAATATCAGCAAGTATGATACAAGAAGAAGTTGAAGGGAAATTTTAGGATATATCATAATTCCAATTACACTAACTTCTCACAATTCCACCTCTGACCCCTAGTAACAAACACTAGTCCACATTATTACCTCTATATTAAAAATACTTTGTGACATAGTGGAAAGAACACTGGATTTAACACCAGAACACCTTATCTTGCTTTCTGACGGGTATGTCTCTTAAATTTGCTGAGCCTTGTTTTCTTCATGTGTAAAGTTGGTATAATAGACCTACTTTACCTGTCACAGTCTTATGAGGATCAAATGAGATAATGCAGGGGGAAATTGCTTTGCAAACTAAAGCAATATACAACTCATATTTCTTAATTTTTCTTACTATTGTGGGGGTTTTTTTGTAGACCCCAAGGAGACATGTTTTGGCCAATTATATCACAAGTGAAAACGTAAAAGCTGTCTTAATTTTTGTAACAATATATTTTTGTGTATCTTTTAGAGTGAGCCTAGAAGTATTAACGTGTTAGTAATTTTTGATTAATTCGGAGAACTGGTGTGGTTTATTTGGGGGCCACATAACTTCATGTTAATAGCAGGCTAAAGTTTTGTGCTGGCAGCTAAGTGGTACAAAGGATAGGGTGCCAGGCCTGGAGTCAGGAAGACTCATCTTCCTGAGTTCAAGTCTGGCTTCAGACACTTATTAGCTGTGTGACCCTGGGCAAGTTACTTAACCTTGTTTGCCTCAGTTTCTTCATCTGTAAAATGACTTGGAGAAGGAAATAGGAGACCACCCCAGTATCTTTGCCAAGAAAACCCCAAATGGAGTCACAAAGAGTCAGACACAAATGAACAACAAAAGTTTTGTGCAGAAACAAAATAGAGCTTTATTAATTTAAGGCACAGAAATAGACTCCCATCATTTAACTTACTGCCCTCATGGAGTTTCAGAACTAGAAAGAATTCAGGTGACATCTTCATCAAACCCCTCATTTTCTAGATGAGAAAACTGAGTTCAGAGCAAAAGAAGTGATTTTTCCAAGGTTATATCTGATTAGTAGAAGAACTAGGACTAGAATTCATGCCTTCTAGTTTGTAGTCTAGAGTTTTTCGTTTTCTATCATACTGCCTAGCCAGTTTTGTTCTGTGTGGTATTATAATGTTATCTCAGCCCCAAGATACCAATTCTGAAGTAGGATGAGCTGTCCTTTTGCTGCTATTATCCTAAGTTCTACTAGTTCAAAAATATAGTGTTTGTAGTGACCTTTCAGCTTATATAAAGTACTTCATTTATATATACTGTCAGACCTTCACTGTCATGGGTGTAGTGTTCCTAGAAAATGACAAAAGTAAAAAATGCAAATGTCGATACATCGAACACATGGGAAATAGGGGGTTAAGTTTCTACAGCCACCAAAAACTACAGTTTACTTCCACATCATGACTTTCCTCATTGCGGTTTCGATATATCACAGTTTGGCATAAGAAATTAAATGGGAATTTGGGGGGAGTTTTGCAGAAGGCCAGACTACGCAGACCAAAGTTAGAAACTCAGAAATGCATAATATATATGTATTTTTATTTAACATTGACCTACATATAGCCTGTGCCAAATACTTAACCCAAACTTTACACCCCGTAAAAGAAAAAGGAAAAATTCAGACTTCTTCTCTGGTATGAAGAGAGGGCCAAAATATTTTATGTGGATTTTCTAGGTCGTGGGGTCACCATGCTCCTAATCCCCACTATATGGAAGGCATGACTGTATAGTCCTTTGCTAGAGATTGCTGAAAATACACTTTTCTGCATACGGTTCTTTATAACAAAACATCGATTCTGATAATATGCAATTTTCCTTACACAGTAACCATGAAATAACCCATAAAATGCAGGGGAGAGGAGAAAAATACTAGACTGTATGGGGAGGGGGAGCAATGTCAGAAGAACCCCCAAGGTAAAAAATGGTAAAGGGGAAATCTGCCTTCTCTAATCTCCCTTCAGCTCTGTTATGAGTTCTGGGCCCATCTAAACCCAGAACTCCCACCAGGGGTAGCTCAACTTGGCCTGGCCCAGTGGCTCAGGCACTGGAGGAGGCAGATACTTACTCACCTGTATGAGCACCAGCAGGGACCACCATCTCATTTACCTACAAATTTACTTGCTTTTTCCATTTTTTCAATTCCCTCATCTGTGCTTGAGAGATTACTGTAGCACTTTCTGGAGCAGATTCACAAACACTTTTATGAATAGTTTCGTCCTTTTTGCGTGTAATAAACTTGTCGCATCGTGCCTGTCATTTTTTTTGTCTACTGCACGTAGACGGGAATGTGTGCGCTTGCCATCTCGAATGTGAAAATGAAGGTTATTAATAAAATCCTGCAAATGCTTGAAGTGAATTGCTGAGATAGCCAAAGGTTAATTACACGTTTCAGATTTTCTTAGAGAGGAAATACAAAAGGTAGTCTAAAGAAAACAAGAAGTCAGAGCAAGGAAAACAGCCCCCTGCTACTGCATGAATTACATACATGAAACAGCAAGAAGAGATTTTAATAGAATCACAGAATGTTAGAGCTAGAAGATACCTTACAGATTATCTAGTCCAATCCCCTCATTTTTAAGATGAGGAAGCTGAGATCCAGGAAGGTAAATGCTTTGCCCAAAGTCACAAACTAGTTAGAGCAAAGACTAGTATACAGGTCTCTTGATTCCCAAGTCCAACATTTATTTTATAATACCACACTATTTAGCCTAGTCTAGAAAATGAGATGCTGCTAGAAAGTTGGGTTATTTTAAATACTTAAAAAGTGGTTCTCATTAACAAGACTAAATATTGCATTTCTAATTTTACTTTTACTATTAGTCTTTATTCCATAATGAATTAATAAACTTCAGGTTATCACAAAATCTGAATCTTTGGGATCAGAAGTTCAGCACACATTAAATACCAACTCTGTTTAAGGAATTGAGTTAGGGGTTCAGACTTAGGAAGTTTTACCTGATGATGTGTAAATAAGCTTTTTTGCAACTTCTGTTCATTGGTCCTAGTTCTGTCCTCTGGCACCAGTTAATAATAATAATAGCAATATTAATGACTAAGCATTTATATAGGTTTAAGGTTTGCATAGCACTTAACAGATATCTCATTTTATTCTCACAACAACCCTGGAAGGTAAATGCTGTTATTAACTCCATTTTGTAGATAAGGAAATTGAAACAGAGATTAGGTGACTTGACCAGGGTCACAACTAGGAAATGGATGCGGTCAGATTTGAACTCAGGTATTCTTGACTCCAGGCCCAGCTGTTGTACCATTTAGCTACCAGTAATAATAATAGTTCATATTTACATGGCGCTTAGTTCAGTATAGTGCTTTCCTCATAAAGTAAGCACTAATGTTGCACGAGAAAGGGAGAACATGTATTATTATCTCCATTCGACAAACTGATTCCTGGAGAAGTTGAATACATTGCTTGTGGTAATAGGGCTCATAACTGTCTTAGGCAGAATTGGAGTCTATGGACCACAAGTCCAGCATTCTCCATGCTGTGTAAAAAAAAAATAAAGTTAGCGTTTATATAGTACTTCAAAGTTTGCAAGGTATTTTTCCTATTTTAACTCATTTGGTCATTTGAGTTGCCTATTAAGCAAAACAAGTATGATTCCCTTTCCATGTGTTAAGGCTTCATGTACTTGAACACAGGTATTATGCCTACTATGTCTCAGTTTCTTCCAATAATCCAGATATTACATAAACTCAAGAGCTGTCACCATCATGGTTGCCCTTTTCTGAATGTTCTCCAACTTAACTGATATCCTTCCTAAAAGGTAACCCTCAGAACTGAACATAATACTCTAGATATTTCTGACCAGGGCATAGTACAGCAAGACTTTCATCTCATTCCCAGAAGCTATTCTTCTCTTAAGGTAGCCTAAGATTATTTTTGCTCTTCTTGATTACTATATCATACTGTTGACTTCTATCATTGCCTTCCTCAGAGTTCTTAAAGTCTTTAAAAATTGTTTTTCTTTGTGATGTTGTTGTCCTTGGATAAGTTGTTTCCCTAGTTCTACTCACTTCATTCTGCACAGTTCATAGAAGGCTTTCAGGGTACCTCTGAAACTGTCCATGTCATCATTTCCTCAATGATATTCTATTACATTCATATACCATAATTTGTTTAGACATTCCCTAATAGATGGGTACTCCTTAGTTTCTAGTTTTGTGATTGAGAAACTCATTGGCATTTTCTAGAACAATCATAAATGAATGCATTCACGCATTGAAATATCTCATATTTGACAGAAGATATGAAAACATTTTGAGACCATTTTGAGCTATCAAGGAATGTCCTGAGCACAGATGTCAGACGCCAACATGGCAGAAGCATCTTGAGAAAGCAGTTGAAGATCTACAGAAAGACTTTCAAGGATCGCCTTAGTAGCTTATACATGCAGTTAAATTTTTACACCACCCAAGTTAAAGGTAACAAAAAAGAAACATATAGAGCAGAATCCAGAAAACAAAAGTACATCTGAAATTCTAAATTTTCTTAATCATCAAGTAGAAGCAAAAGTGTAAGGTGATACAAGGGGTCATAGCACATAGTGCAGAGTAGTAAAATTTAGTGTCAGTCAGAAACTCTGCTTGAGAAGTGAAGAAATCAGAGGAGAGAAAGTACTTGTAAAGAAAGGTTATGGAAATTTTCTGATGAAGTCTTTGATTGCAGAAAGTCCAAAGCAATGAAAATGCAAGTTTTATCAAATTAAAAATAACGTGCATACCAGTAATATAATGAGTGACTGAACAGTTGCATAAAGGGAGGTGATAAGGACTAGTTTCTCTACAAAACTGGAAAACAGGGCCGGATAAGAACCCTAAAGATTGGCACAAGTGCTTCACAGTGGTGTGTGAATTACTAGCAAATCACTTAACCATCTTCCTCTCAGATGAAGATCTTTATTTTAAGTAAATTTTTTATTCATATCTTTTGTTTTTACATCACTAAATTTCTTTAAATGGCTTCAGAGACCCACCTCATATTGCAAGGGATATTTTTAAAGAAGAAAAAGAATATCAGCAAAAACAATATTTTGAAAGTCTGAAAATATATGCAGTGTTCTACACCCACAAACCTCCTATCTCTGCCAAGGAGTCAGAGGAAGTGTCTTTTCATATCTCTTCTTTGGGGCCAAGCTTCTTCTTTGTAATTTTACAACATTTCCTTAAAAAATAAATTATGTCAACCACAAAAATTTCTACCAGCATCCTTCCTCCTTCCCTTTGTTCCCTGTTCTTTGCTATTTATTTGCTTATTTGTTTTGAATTTATTTTAAAGGCCAGCTCTCTCTCTCTCTCTCTCTCTCTCTCTCTCTCTCTCTCTCTCTCTCTCTTTCTCTCTTTCTCCCTCTCTCTCTCCTTTTTTTTTTTTTCTCTTTCTCTTTCTCTCTTTCGTCCAAGCCAGAAATGGAGGCACTGTTCATAGTTCCAATCACACTGATCCTTCACAGGAGCTTTATTTCTCACTTAGGCAGGTTAGCCCCTCCTTAGGCAATCTGGACACTGACTCATCCCCATCATTCTGGGGGCTTACCATATGAATGAGAAACAATGCAAACACCCCATCAGCTTAGCCCTCTGGAGCTCAGAACTCTAGAGCTCAAGGGATCTGCCAACCTAAATCTCTCAGGATCGGGAATTGTAGGCTCATAGCAGCCCCAAGGCTTTGTAGTTTGCAACGTTCATTTCTGATTATTTTTGTAAGTATTCTTCCTATTTACATTGCCATGGTTGTGTGTGTGTGTGTGTGTATATGCGCGTGTGTATTGTCTCTTTATTCTGCATCAGATCATGTGAGTATTTCTGTGTTTTTCTGTAGTCATCATATTTGGGCAGCTAGGTGACTCAGTGGGTAGAGTGCTGGGCCTGGAGTCAGAAAGATTCTTTCCCCTGAGTTCAAATCTGGCCTCAGGCACCTAACAGTTGTATGATCCTGGACAAGTCATTTAACCCTGTTTGCCTCGGTTCTCTCATCTATAAGATGAGCTGGAAAAGGAAATGGGAAAACACTCCAGTTTCTCTGCCAAGAAAACCCCAGACGGGGTCCCAAAGAGTAGGACATGACTGAACAACAACAACATTCATCATATTTGTTGTTTCTTGCAACACAACAATATTACATTACATTTATGAACTACAGTTTATTTAGCCATTCTACGATCAATCAATAAGCATCTACTTTTTTCAGTTCTTTTGGTACCAGAAAAAGTATTGCTATAAATATTTAGGTATATATAGGGACTTCCTTCTTATTAGTGCCCTCTTTGGGGTATGTGCTAGGAGCAAAATCTCTAAATCAAAAGATATGGACATTTTAGTCACTTTACTTGCATAACTGAAAATACCTTCTCAAAAGATTATACTGATCACATCTCCACTAACAGTTGGATTGGACTGTGTACTCATTGAGAAGAGGGACTATTTTTTCCCTTTGTATCCCCAGCTCTTATCATAGTGTCTAGCACATACCTAGTAGGTGCTTAATAAATGCTTGTTGAATTACTTTGATCTCAAATCCATGTATGCCTTATCATCACATATCTAATACCAAAAGAAGATAACACTAGTGAGCCCTTCAGATATAGACTAATTACATGCTTATGTACTTTATTTAAAGCATTCACAGCTTGTATCGCTAGAAGAATCTATAAACATAAGAAAAAAATGTATTGGCATAGGAGTAAAAGGGGTAGGCCAAAAAGTCCCAGGGGTATAAAGAAAACCTTTTTATAGAAATTACTGAATAAGCCACCCGAAAGTACTATGATAACTAAACTGCCTTTATAGGTTATTACAAAGACATTGATTCAGTTCTGCATTTGTGGCTTAGTTATGTACTATAAATATGTAAGGCCCAAATATAGTAAGAAAACAACCCCAAACAATAATATCAAGAACAATTGATATAAAATGTGACATTTTTCAGAAATGGTTCTGCCCAGCTTTAAATCATCCTTTCTTGGGGAATCTGAGTGGTGCAATGACATCGGCCCTGGAGTCAGGAGGACCTGAGTTCAAATCTAGCCTCAGATGTTTGACACACTTACTAGCTGTGTGACCTTGGGCAAGTCACTTAACCCCAATTGCCCTGCCTTCCCCCCTCCAAAAAAAAAAAGATTAAAAAAAAATCATCTCTTCTAAATGGAATTACACATGGCTTACAAATTAAAAGAGTCAAACCAAAATATTAATCATTTGATGTACATGGACAACATCAGACTCTGTACCTCCACTGAAAAACACATTAAATAGGTTCTTTATCTCATAGTATTTTTGTCCAGTGATATCAAAGTGTTATTTGGACTTGATGACAAAATATCACTTGGACTTGTAAATGTCTTAATATACTCCAAGGAAATACAGAGATGGAAGGCTTTGAATTTCAGTTAAGAGGCCAAACTGAACCATTGGACAAAAGCAGTATATATAAATGCCTTGATCTCCTTGAGGTAAGACCCATCAAGTATGAAGTTATAAAAGAAAAAGCTGTAGTTGATTGTTAAAAGATACTGGCATCCCAAAATCAAAGCTCCATGAATAGTAGAATTTATTGACAGCAGTTAATATTGAATCAGCAACACCAGTGTTAATCTATACTTTTAGAACTATAAATTGGGCTATAACAGATTTGGAAAGTATCAGGACTGGACCTATGGTTTCCTTAGTATAAAGAACTCCCAGGTAAGGAGACTCAGCACCAATGCAAAACGGCACTTTTTCTACCGCTTCTAGTTTTAGAAAAATTGCCTAGAGCACTAAGAGGTTAATTATTACATTATTTCATTGTAACGAAAAAACCTACATGATAGTCATGAAACACAGGATCTCTTAGTAGATCTCTAAGGCAGCCAAAGAAAAAAATTACAATGTAAGAAATACTTTTGGAATCAATAATAAAAGTTTACAAGTACATGGCACTGAATTTGTCAAATGTGATCAAAAGTGAAATCAGAAGTCCCTCCATGGGCTTCATGAATTCAGCCAACAGCATGTTGACAGAAAGTATCAAATGTCAC
This sequence comes from Phalanger gymnotis, assembly GCA_028646595.1. Taxonomy (NCBI): domain Eukaryota; kingdom Metazoa; phylum Chordata; class Mammalia; order Diprotodontia; family Phalangeridae; genus Phalanger; species Phalanger gymnotis. Next base: position 283,859,959 of record CM053626.1, on the reverse strand, counting down.
AATTTCAAGCATCTGCTCTTTGCTAAGTACTGTGCTAAGTATTGGGAATGCAAAGGCAATTGGAGGCAAATTTTTCTATAAGTTTGGCTGTGAAAAGTAGGAGAGCTTTATAGGATGATAACCTGAGGATGTGTGGAGTAAAAGTGTGGGAATTGAATGAACCATACTGACTCCATCTTTTGACTCAGTTCTGCATCTAACTTCATTTCTCTTTCTATTCAGTTATGGGTCTAGTCCAATTTCTGTCTTGTAAAAAAACTTTATTCATTTATGGGAATTGGGAGAAAACTACTGCATTCTAGCCTTGTTTGTGGCTGGGAAGCTAGACCACCTCTGCTTGTTGGTTCAAGATCCTTAAGTAAGAACCTCAGGCCTCGAGACCGTAGGTTCCCCCACCCCGACTAGTTTATGCTGGTCAGAAACCCAGTCAGATCCGAAGATTGATGCAAGAAGTTTTCTCACATTTAAACACCTCAAGCTACCCATGTATCTTATCTGAAAACTGGCAGCATGATGGTCAGTCAGTTACTGTTTCCATCTTCCTTTGATTGAATACAAATACTTGGGGAGAATGGGATACCTCATTTTCTGATTTCAGGGAATTGTACCTGTTCACTCTTCCCCCTCCCAACTTGGAAAGTCTAATCGTTACTCCAATTAAAAATCAGATTACCTGATTTTGTATCCTGGTTTACATCCTATTAATTGTTTTCTTTTTAATACATAAAAATCTGTCTCTTCCTGTATTCAGAGTCAGGTGCCACGCTGAGGAGACCTGGTTCCAATTTGTTGCTTAATAAATCGATATGCTTGAAAGTTCAAAGCTTTGTTTTCTCAGTCATTTCAGATTTCATCTATCATAAAGGTTTATTAAGGATGAGGGCATGTGTTTGTTGGCAGTAAAGGAAGATTGAGGAATAGATACAGGGACAAGCACTCAGAGTCAGAAAAGAATAGAGTCAAGGATACAAATGAAGGAATTGGCCTCGTTGAAAAGAAGGAAATAAAGTCCCTGGAGGAAAGAAGAGATCAATGATATCAGCATTTTACGGAATAGAACAGAGAGGAGAAAGCTTACTCTGAATGACCTCCGTTCCTCAGAAAAGTATATGGTGTGGTCCTTTGTTAAGAAGTGGAGCAAGGGCTGCAAGAAGAGAAGGTTTAGAATGTGCACTGTTGGAATGTGCTGAAGAGTCAGGGAAGAATAAAAGGATTGCTGTGTAACAGTGGGGCCCAATTTGGATTAGATATCATAAATGTGTAATAGACCTGGTGTGTCTAATTGTGTAATTTTTCATTCACTACTGTTTAGCAGCTTGAATGGAATCCAAGAGAGTAGATGAAGGAGGTGTGGTAGGGAAAGGGGTATGGATAACCCAAGGCTGGGCTTTTGCGAGATATGAGCATAGGACAAGGGGCCATGGGTTTCAAGAACACAAGAACACAAGATAATTTGTAGTTGTATTCATCTACTATAAGATCAAAACTGAACAGGAAGAAAAGGCCAGAGCTGGAGTGATGGCCTGGAAGAACACTGGAAGGAGGAGTGATTATAGACACACATATACACACACTTTATGGCACTAAATCTTTTACATTTTTAAATTATATGTAAATTAAGATTAGCATGAAAATTTTTATTTTAAAAATCTGTTAACATGGATCATGTTAAAGCTGCTTTTCTTCACTTTCAAGTTATAAAGTATAAGGAAGCCTAAATGTAGCACTGATAGCAAAGTGATTAAAAGCTTACTTGCTTGTTTATGTGGGTGAGTAAAATTATTCTTTAACAGCTTTGTTATTTTTCAACCATTATGTTTCCAAGTATAAGCAGTTATTTCTGCCGGGTCACAAGAATTATATGCAGTTTAAACCTCCGTTTAGTTTTAAATACAGAAGTATATGTGTTCAGAATGACTAAAAAGGACCCAATTTGGACATTCCTAACATTAAAATCACTTTAGAGTAGAAGCTAGAAACCCCCATATGCCCCAGTTTCTTGCTTAGATATTTAGATTGATCTGTGTTATTCTCAGTTGCTGCACCTAATGTTTTTTTCATGGCTTTTCCATCATATGTGATGCTTATTCATGCCTTTCTATATAATCTACATAAAAAGTGTACGAGGTGGGCTTGATGCCTTCCTCTTAAGAGGCAGTGTGATATAGTGGAAAGCATACTGGACTTGAAGTCCAAATACCACCAAGGTCAAATATTGTTCAAACTCTTAGTAGCCTTGTACATAGGCAGGTCATTTAACCTCTCTAAGGCTCAGTTGTTTTTTTGTTTTTTAATAAAATAGGGATAATACATTAATAATGATGGATATTTGCATAATGCTTTAAGGTCATTTGAGCCTTATGATACCCCATTGAAACAGATACAATAGATAATATCCTCATTTTGCAGATAAGGAAACTGACGCCCAAAGAGGTTAAATGACTTGCCCATGGTCATAGTTCAAGTGAGAAGATTCAAATTAGAATTCCTAATTCTAAATCCAATCCTTTACTATACGTTATTCTCTCTCCTGCCTGTTTCACGGATTACTTCTAAGACATTTTTTATTTTGTATTTTATTTAGTATGTGTATTTATTATCTCTCCATTTTCTCCCCCATGAACAATAAAAAAACAAAACCCTCATACCAAATAAACATAGTTTAGCCAAAAGATTCTCACATTGGTCATGTCCCAAAATGTCTCATTTTGCATTTTAAGAGCGAGAAACTTTGTAAACTTAAAGTACTATATAAATCTGAATTATTCTTATCATCATCGTTATTCTTGTTTTTTTAATATTTCAAGGTACCAGTGTAGCGCTTGGGCTGCCCTTCAGTTGTGATTCATTTTCTCTTCATGACTAACCAGTCACTCCTTCCAACCGTGCATAAAATCACAAGATACCAATTTTGAGCTACAGGGTCCTTAGGGGTCATCTAGGACAACCTTCCTTTTTTTACATATGGAGAAACTGAGACCCAGGAAGTTACCTCAGGTCATACACTTAGTATGTGCTACCACAGTGCCTGTCACATAATATTTATTGACTAATGTGGCAGAACTGGAATTTGAACCTGGTCCTTTTAACTCCAGATTCATAGTTCATTCTTTGGCACCACACTGCCTTCTATGGCCTTAATAATGTCCTTTATGCCACTTCTTGGGCACCTATCATTATTGGTAATATACTCAAAGCCATTGTGCATCTTTCCGTTGCTCTTTGGACCACTTATAGTTTTAATTTTTCTTAAATTATGGTCTTCTCATGACTTGAAGCCATGTACCTTCACTAGTAAAGCGTGGGCTTCTTGACATCAAACTCTGAAAATACTAGCCAATTTCCTAAATGCTATCCAGTTGTCATTTACTCAACTGTGGGCCTGGTTCATTGTTTATAAAATATAAATGTTCCGTATATCTATTGACTAACTCAGTGGTGTGCTTGTCCAACTATATGTCAAAATCCACTTTATTTTTCTCCAGCGTAGGTGGTAAATTTTTATGGATTTCCCTGAAGAGGCTTTGTAGTGTTCAGGGACCTGATGCAATGAATATAGTACCATCTGCAAATAGGAACATTAGGCATAGGAATCCTTCACCATTTGAACTCTGTGCAAGATTATTCTTCATGAAACTGATGAACATCTTAAGTAAACATAGTCTGTTTTATGCTTCGGTGTAAATTCTCAGGGGGTCATTAAATGGAGTTGTCTCCCCAGTCACATCTGTCACAGAAAGCTGTATAATTTTAACGGCTGTGAGAGAGAGTTTGAGAAGAGCCTTTAAAAGCTGCTTTTTGTTCTACTGAGTTGAATGTTTTTCAAAAACCACCATTGTTAGTCAGAGGGCATATATATTCTTTATGCCTCTCAGGCTGTTTGATGAAAATGTTCCATTATGAAAAAATAATTTTTTCGATTCAGGCATTCTTCAAGTGCTATGACCAAGTCCCTGCCTTTACAGAGGATCAGAGAGTGAGGGAGAAGAACAAATAAGCATTTGTTAGGTGCCTACTATGTGCCAGGCACTACACTGAGTGCTTTAAAAATATCTCATTTGAGTTTACAGTCTTTCCTTTTGGGGTCTTCAGGAAGTCTAGGAAAGGGATAGCCCTAGTGGTACAGTGGTTCTGAGTCAGAAGACCTACTTGTGTAACCCTGGAGGTTAAATGGGCCTCAGTTTCCTCTTGGGGGTCGGACTAGCTCTTTGAGCTTTCTTTTTGAGGTTCTTCCAGCTCTGAATCTACAATCCTATGATTCTGAAGCTAAAATGTGTCACATGAAGGTGCTTTAATTCTAGAAAGCCATAGTACCAATCCTTGAGATAAAATATTTCTAGAGCAATAGTTTATGAGTCTACAATAACTCAATGGAAATAACTCCTTAAAAACATTCACCTACCTTCATTCTAATTCTATTCTCACCCAGCAACCTTCAGATTATTTTATAATTGGATTATCTGTACTACTACCCTCCTCTCCACCCCATCAAAGAATTGTCGTTATCAGTTTTCTCAATGTAATGTCATTGAGGATAATTCCATAGGGAAATGTCTTTAGGACCTAAACAAAAACCTCATCTTTTAACCTTGTCTGCTTGCCCAGGCTCCTTTAGGTCATACCCCCTTACTTACTATTTTCTTGTCAGACATTTTTTCCTCTTGTAAACTAATAAATTGATGTTCTCATTTGTAAGTTAATCTCTTGATTTTGTTACACAGGAATCAATGCTTGTCGTTCAGCTGTTACATCACTTTTCATTTTTATATTGAAGAAATGTTTCTTTTTATCATGCCATATCTCACCTGAATAGCTTCTCCCTCTGATCTGGCCATATTTTGTTAGCAATATTCTGTAGATCTTAAACTATGCCATAGAGAAATTTCAAATATCTGAATAATCTGTTAAGTTTTTAAAAAAAAAACATTGAATAACAGTGTTTTGGATGAGGTAGGTCATAGAGTAAAGTCCAAAAGCCAATACTTTATAGAGAAAATAATCATTTACCACATTTCTTTTATAAAGTGATACGAATAGACTGCAGTTGGTTGATGGATCTTCCTCCTGCCCCAAGTCCCAGGACTTATGGTTTGGCCTACCTTGATCAAAATATTTTGACAAAATTGTTTCTATGATATCTTATTTCTTATTTTAAGGAATTGGATAACAAAAATTTTGTGGTCTATTCAAAACTAATAGTTGTGAATACTAAGCAGGGCTCCCCAGATTTCTCAGAATATTTTTAGACTCAAGAATTCCCAGAAAAGATGCTTCTCTGAATATATTTCCGACCAGTCGTTTTTGTCCCAGCACAACACTACCTCAGAGTTATCCATCCTTTCAAGCAAAGGTGAATCAGTAAAATATCTGTTCTCATGTCTTTTTCTACATCATTCCTTTAGGTGTACCAGCACTCGACCAGGAGAAACTGGAATGGATGTAACAAGCCGCTGTACCCTTGGAGACCCCAACAAGCTTCCAGAAGGGGTTCCCCAGCCTGCTCGCATGCCCTATATCTCCGACAAGCACCCCCGGCAAACCCTAGAAGTAATCAACCTTTTGCGAAAGCACCGGGAACTGTGTGATGTGGTACTAGTTGTGGGTGCTAAGAAGATTTACGCCCATCGAGTCATTTTGTCAGCCTGTAGTCCCTATTTTCGAGCCATGTTTACAGGAGAACTAGCAGAGAGCCGGCAAACTGAGGTAGTGATCAGAGACATTGATGAAAGGGCCATGGAGCTGCTGATTGACTTTGCATACACCTCCCAGATCACAGTGGAAGAGGGCAATGTTCAGACCCTTCTACCAGCTGCTTGCCTCCTTCAGCTGGCAGAAATCCAGGAAGCCTGCTGTGAATTCTTAAAGAGACAGCTAGACCCATCCAACTGCCTAGGCATTAGAGCTTTTGCAGACACTCATTCATGCCGTGAGCTTTTGAGGATTGCAGACAAATTCACCCAACATAACTTTCAAGAGGTAAGTTATTTCACAAAAGCTAGAAATTCCAGAACTATATCATGGGATCATGTTTGCAAACCTTAAAGTGCCTTCAGTGGCCTAACCACAGTGTCAGTTATTATGACTGCTGCTAGGAAAAAGATTCTGTGATATCCCTATTGCATATGATGCTTGCTTTTGATTTTAGATATTTTTAATATTTAATTTATTTTATGTTATTATTCTTTTATTCTATTCTATACTATTAATGTTCTTTAATTTTTAATATCCTTTCTTTCTACGCCTATACTCATTAGGGTTTTTAGCATAAAAGAGCATTGTACTTTGTCAGAGGCTTTTTCTGCATCTATTGAGATGAACATGTTATTTTAGATGTTTTGGTTTTTAATATCATTAGTCATGATAATTGTTTTCCTAAAGTTGAACTATCCTTCTATCTCTAATATAAATCTTATTTAGTCATAATGAATGATTTCTTGGACAAATCACTGTAATCTGTTTGATAGGATTTTGTTTAAAAAATATTTGAGTTAATATTTAACACATATATTAGCCTATAGTTTTTTTTTCCATGTTTTATATTTCTGTGATTTAGTTACTAGAACTATACTTGTCTTATAAAAGAATTCTTATCAAGTTATTTCTCAGTTCTTTTGGATTCTTGGTGTCCTAGACCATGGAAACAGCTCTGTCTTTGGCACATAATTTCTGTTTGAGAGAAGTTTGAGAGGTTTTGAGGATCAGACAAAATATCTAGTCCATCATCTCCTTGCCCAAATGACCCAGAAGTCCCCTCCATTGACCATTGATTATATATATGCCCCATTAGCTTTCAATGAGCCCAGCAGGCTAAGACAGAAATGAACTCAAGCACACCCAACCATAGCTGCTCTTGAAAATGATTATCAAGTAAGACAGTCATTTTTTTAAACAAACAAATGAAAAAGTATACATTTAATTGGGTATTAGCGCCTTCAAAATAATACAGTCACATAATACCTGGGAGAGTATATATCTGTTCCAGTGGGGCTGCTGCTCTTCAGAATGCTTTTGAAATTGCCTGAAAAAAAATTACTTGACTGTCACACCTAAATTTTGACTGAAAAGGATTACTCAGCTTACATGCCCACTTGGCTATATGTAACTTCTGGTTCTTTCAAAAAATCATAAACAGCCTTAAGGGATAATAGCATAGATGAGACTTGACCCTGGGTCTTCTCTTCCCAGTTCCAAAGCCAACTCTATCCACTATACCATGCCACCTCTCTTGTCAATCCTGTCTGTCATCTGATGTGTTATCTACTCTCCCTAGTTTCCTATTATCTATAAACTTAATAAGCATACTATCTATGCATTTATTCAAATCATTAATAAAAGTTTTCAACAAAATAGGACCAAGGAATGCCTTGATGTAATTCACTAGTGACTTCCTTTACAGTTGACATAAACCCAATGGTGACTGCTCTTTTGCTCAACTCATTCAAATCTGGCATTCATTCTAATTGTAACAGTCAGATCTTTCCATCTTTTTCACAAAACTAACAAGAGAGACCTCTCAGATGTTTTGTTCAGGTCAAGATATGTTATATGTACTTCAGTAATACTATCTGAAAAGGAAATTAAGTTAGTGTGGCATTACTGGTTCTTCACAACAGTATATTGGCTCTTAATGAGCACTGTTTCTCTTTTTAAGTGTTTACAAAGAAATCATTTTCATAATATTCCCTGGAATTTTGCTAGGAATTAAAGGTATTCTTGCCATTGCATATCTTATAACTGCACTTTTCTTCCTTTTCAAATGTTGGGTAAATACTTCCTCTTTATCATCTACCTCTGCAACAAGAGGCCTGCTTCTTCTAGGCCTTTCAAATGAAGATTACTAGCCAGTAGTTCAGTAATCATATGTTCTGGTTCTTACATACAATTCAAGTAAGCCTGGTTCCCTGAACTCATTCTGAATATAATGCTCTTTTACCATTTCTGCCCTTACCTTGGATTTCAATCCCCTGTTCACAGGATTCTCTTCAGTACTTCTCCGATTGAATATCTCCTTGGCAGAGAAAATTGGAGCAAAATAAAAACCGAGTAATTCTACATTATCATTGTCACCTGTTATTATCCTGCCATCTACAGTAGCAATGCTCTCCTCCTTTCATTTTTCTTTTCTTCTCAATCTAACTAAATTAATTTTTTAAAAATAATGTTCAACCTCACCCTGTCCTTATCTAAGGCTTTCATGCGTGCCTAGGTCTCCCTCATCCTTAAAAAAAAATCTCACTAGGTCCTACCATCCCTTCAAGGTATCATGCTAACTCTTTCCTCTCTTTCTCAACCAAATTCCTAGAAAATGTTCTCTACAACTAATGCCCATACTTTCCTCTTACCCTTTTCTAAACCCTTTGTAGTCTAGCTTCCAGTACCATCATTCAGCTAAAAATTCTCTCCCCAAAGTTGCCAGTGATCTCTTAATTGACAAATGGGATGGTCTTTAATTCCTCACCCTACTTGAACTTTCTACTGCATTTGACCCTTCTGCTTACCCTCTCTTCCTATATATTGCAGATTAAGTCTGCAGAGGAGACTTTAAAGCCATGCTATGGAGAAGAACCTGGGCATTTTTTGCCTAGTGAAGGAAAGACAGAATAGACATAATAACAATCTTCAAATACTTGAAGGATTGTCGATGGAAGGACTAGACTTGTTCTATGTAGTTCTAGAGGGCAACCCTCCAACCACAGTATCAAAATTAGAGGAATTTTAGCTGATTTGGGCATAGTAGAACTTCCTAATATTTAGAGTTGTTCAGAAATGGATTAGGCTACTTCAAATGAGATAATATACATTAGCAGTTTGCTAATTTTAAAGCACCATTAAAATGTTGTCTATCATTCTTATTAAATAGAAAGTTTTCTTTTATTTGGAGCCATTCAAACAAAGGGACATGATGAACTTTTTAGGACGGATATTTTGGAGGGGATTCAGGTATCAGGTAAAGGATACAACTTAATTCATCAAACATTTATTAAGTGTCTTCTGTGAGGTAATCTGGTCTAGTGGATACTGGGCTGTCCCTGGAGTTAAAAATTTGTGGGTTTTCAAGTCCCACACATACTGGCTTAGTGACCCTAAGCAAATCACTTAACTTCTCAGTGTTCTGTACAACCCTCTAAGATAAAAGTTCCAGAGAAGATACCAACCCACATTTTTAGAGGGAGTTTTCTCACCGTGGAATTCCCTTTACCATTGAAGACATCTAGCCCTTCTTTGTTTAAGACGCTGCTAACCAAGATTCCCTAATTCTAATTTTGCCCTTTCTTAAGTCCCACTGTCTGATGTTGATTCCAACTGGAACAAGTTAATAATTTTTGCACTAGAATGGTGACCTCATCACAGTTGTCTATGACTGCAAACACTTTCATTTTATCTTTACCTGCTTTTGAAACAGGTGATGGAAAGTGAGGAGTTTATGCTGCTTCCAGCCAACCAACTCATTGATATTATATCCAGTGATGAACTAAACGTTCGAAGTGAAGAACAGGTGTTCAACGCTGTGATGGCCTGGGTTAAATACAGTATTCAAGAAAGACGGCCCCAACTTCCACAGGTAATCATGGGAAGTGCATGTAAGGATCTCCTCTACACTAGAGGAAGTAGTTTGATTTTAAGCCAGAAACATGGAAAAAATCTTAAATTTCTCTGTCTAGGACTATAAAATTAGCACTGGCTTGGCCAAAGAATGTTTAGAATGATTTGTGCTTCTCTTAAGCATCTTACCTTGCTTGCCTGAAAATCTCCACTCTCTTCTACAACAACTATAGATTTAGAACATAATGTAAATTATGATCTCTAAAGTCTGAAATTGTCAATATAAAGGTAAATATAAATAGCATAATTTCTTCCCAACAACTTGGAAATCCTGATATTCTTTAGTGGTGGGGGCTAGGAAAAGAGGAACAAGAAATAAAGGGATGATGTAGAACCCGATTAGCTGAAGGATGGAAAACATTTGAGAAAACCACCATTATTAATTTGTATAGTCTCTACTAGATTAACCAGATTAATCCACCACTGCTAATTTTGTTTAAGTCCATTTGCATAAGCTCAAGAGAATTGTATATGCTTAGTAAAAACTCAAAATAGCCTTCTTAAATGACATCAGTTACTTGAAGTAAAAAAAAAAAATAGACTCAATTATATTACTATATTTGCATCACTGTACTGGTTGTTTGAAAACCTTTTTTAAAAAAATATTTCGAACTTGTGATTTCAGCAGTATGACTAGTCCTTCCTCTGATGCAGATCATAACCCCTTCATATTTTCTCAACCTTTCTTGTCCATGTCCTTCCATAAATCTTTATCTTAGGACTCTGATCTACTTTTCTTTTCTTTTCTTTTTCCATTTCACCACTTCCAATTAGATCACAATATAATTGAAAGCAAAATTGGAAAACATAGTTATCCCTGAGTCTTGCACTCACTTGGATGTTCTACAGATTGTAGAGTGGTCCCTTTAGTGGTGTTTATTATCTTGTAGGTGCTGCAGCATGTTCGTCTGCCTTTGCTTAGTCCCAAGTTCCTGGTGGGTACAGTAGGCTCTGATCCACTCATCAAAAGTGATGAAGAATGCAGGTAAGAATATCCATTGCCAGGAAGAAACTGAGGGATGAAGTGTTTATATGTTCTCATCTTTCTTGAATTTACTTCTTCTTCTGGTATATTTTTTAGTGCTAAAACCACATTGTTTTATTGGTTTTTCTTCTAGGATAGAGCCAAGAGGAAAAGGCTCAAAAGGGGATGACTGAACTTACATTATTCCATTCTTTTAGTTTTTGTATTATGATATTTATTGATATAGAAGTGGCAATGAAATCTAAAAGTAGATTTCTACAATTTAACACTAAATCCTTATTGAAGACATTGAAGATTTTTAAGGCAATTTTAGGTTTGAAGAGATAATCTCTGCTAAAATCTGATAAATATAAATTTCTTAGGATGAATTAAGAAATAATGCTACTAGCCTTTGTACTAGTTAGCAATTTTTGCTCGTTCAGACATCATTCATTCAACAAATATTTATGAAGCTATGTAGTTGATACTATACTTGAATTGAGTCCAGCCTTCAGGCATCCACTCACAATCATCATTTACCAACAGTCTTAGAACCATAAGAAATCATGAACTTCAAGGAACCATAAATAGTAGAGGTTCTGTCCCAGAGGAGATTCATATCCATTGGAGGTCTCAGACTTCATGCACCAGAAGCACTAGAGAGCCTGCTCTCAAAGAGACTTAACTCTTTTAACGATCCAGAGCATTAAGGTGCCCAAGTTATTAGAGAGCCTGTGCTTATAAGCACTCAAGTATAGGAAAGTAATTTCTTGTTCCACAACTAGAATGTCATCTAGGTATTCCTTCTCTCTTGCCATCTTAGAATATGGTTATGGAGTTGGAGTTGCCCTAAAAGAGATGATGTTCTATCAGAGAGCTTAAGTCTCAGGCAGCCATAGGTACTAGAAGGCCTGGCAAAGGAATCAGGGTTTGGGGGTGCCAAGTGATTGTTCTGCATACAGGATATTTTCTGTGTCTCATTCTCCATAATCTCAGAATGAGGGCATGGTATTGGCACTGAGAATTCATCACTCCAACCTGGAGGAGCCAATACCATTTATTCATTGTCTCTTAGAACTCCCTGCCATATCCACCTGCTCTGTATGTCCCCAGCTCCCGAGTATTTGGAATGACCAGCCAGGAAAGTGAGAGCTACTTTCCCCACTGGCTATTTTGTGATGACAGGATCCTGGAGGGCAGGGGCTACAGTGAAATTAATGTTTCCATCCTCCAGCAAGCAAACTTCCTGTTTCTATTGCCCTTATGCCTGCGACTCTGTCACTGATTCAGTCATTAACACAAAAATCCTTTCCACCAGACATGTATCCTTGTACTCTCATCCCTATCCACCTCAGCTCTCTTCTTCCACAATTCATATCCTGTTCCATCATGCCTTCTGAAATTCTTCTTCTTAAGGGAAGTTTAACAGTTCCCCTTCATCTTTGTTTTCTTTTCCTGACGCATTTTCCATTTTCTGTTAATAATGGAAACCTGAATCCCTGTCCTATGCTGATTGCTCCTTCTCTCACAACTCCTCATTGCCATTGCAGATCATTGATTTGCCACCTTTTGAAGTACTCATCGATGTCTTTGAGATTCAGTCCATCTGTATCATCCATACCATGTCTTCAGGTCATTTTCCTTCCTTTCTCAAAGGGTTCTGAATTTGGTTCACAATCTTTCACTCAACCTCATCCCTTGCCTTCAACTCCTGGAAACTTAAATATATAAATTAATAGCACCTTGAACACAGTGGGCTCCCAATTCAAGGTATTTTAGTGTGATAAAAAGAGCTGCGTTTGAAGTCTAAAAACCTAGGTTTAAATTTTGACTCCTAGGAAAAGCCATCTTTGTTCATTATTTCTCAACTATTTGTATCATTTCAGAACCTAGCACTAAACTGAAATTCTACTCTCAAGATTACCAGTTATTATTTTTTAAGTTTTTTTTTGGCGGGGGGGGGGGGAGGCAATTGGAGTTAAGTGACTTGCCCAAGGTCACACAGCTAGTAAATGTGTCAAGTGTCTGAGGTCGGATTTGAACTCAGGTCCTCCTGAGTCCAGGGCCGGTGCTTTTCTCAGTGCTTGTTTTTATTTCATCTCTCTTTATGAAAGATTGACACTGTCAATTACCCCCTTCCCTTGGATACATTTTGCTTCCATGATTCTGCTGTTCCCTACTTTCCACTGTTTGACTCTTCCTTTGTCTTCTTTCACTTTTAAAACTTTTTTTATTATAAACTTAACAGACAACATTTCAATACAAAAGAAAAATAGAAAAGATTATAAATAAAGGTGTTTCTCTTATTTAGTTTTTAAAGCAAATTTTAAACTTAACACAGTAGTTATAAAGCTTCTTTGTTTGTGACACTTTCTGAACTCCTTTCTGCTCTCTTTGGTGATTTTTAATGTTTAGTTAAGGCCTTTCTCTCTTCCTTTCTATCAATACTATCACTACCCATCAGCTCTCCTTTCCTGCATAGAAACCGCTCTTTGTAACAACTAGGTATAGTTAGGCAAAACAGATTAATTCGCTGTGTCAGAAAATATACTTCTCATTCTCCACCTCTAGTTCATCTCTCTGTCGAGAAGTGGAAAACTTGCTTCATCATAGGTCTTCTTAAATCATGATTAATTACTATAGCATTCTTTCCTTGATCATCATCCATTTCCCATTCACTAAACCTGTGTTCCCCACAAAATTTCTCTGTCTTAAGCCCTTTTCTCTCCTCTCTCTACACTTTGTTGATGTCTTATTAACTCTCATGGGTTCTACATCCTTTACACAGGTGACCCACTCTATATATCAGCTATCATCTGTTTCCTGTAGTTTAGTCCCACAGGCATCTCCAACTCGTAGTGTCCAGAACAAAACCCTGACTCAATTTCTCTGCAACGTTTCATTATCTCTGTTAAGATTACAGTCATTGTTCTAGTCATCAAGGTTCCCAGCCTTAGATTCATCCTTAACACTTCTGTCTCTTATCCCATTATATGGCTTGGTTGACCAGCCTTATTAATCTTGCCACTACAACATCTCTCACATCTTTCTTCTCCTTCTTTCCATGTGTACAGCTAGTACCTAATTCATACCCTCATCACCTCTCACCTGGACTATTGCAGTAATAATTTCCTACTTGATCTCCCTGCTTCAAATTTCTTTTTCCTTCAATCTGTCCTCCACCCAGCTGCCAAATTTATATTCCTAAAACAAATCTGATTAGTTAAGTCACACCTATGGTCAGGAATCTTCATTGACTTACCATTTCTTTTCATGGGTTACTACAGCACTCTCTTTGGTGATCATCCAATAGCTGGTTCCCTCCCTAATCTTGCATTTTACTACCTTGTATTTATTTTGTGTTTATTCTTTATAGAATATTCAGAATGTAAGTTACTTGCAAGTAGGGATTCTTTCTTTGTACTCATCACCCCAGCCCTTAGCATAGTGCCTTGCACATAACATAAATGCTTGTTGGTTGATTAATATATTCTGTATACATTTATATTTCTCAATTTTTCTCCAGTAAAATAGCAGCTCCTTAAACGTAGAGATTGTTTCTTTGTATTTATATTCACTTTGCCTAGCACATAGTAGGTGCTTAACAAATGCTTGTTAATTGATTGATTTCGGATAAAATAACAAGTTCCTCAGCCTGGCACTTAATTCTTCATAAGGTAGAGCCAAGATGGCAGAGTGGCAGGAAGAAATATAGCCAGGCTCCCCCCAAAACCACTTTAAACCAACCTGGAAAATGCACTAGACCAAATCCTGATAGGGAAATCCAAGAAAAAAATCAGTTGAGTTATTTTTCCAACCCAGATTGTCATGGTGAGACATTGGAGATATGAGGGCTGGTCAGGAATACACCATGGGTATGGAGCACTCCAATACAGAAAGAGGTTGTGCACTAGGGCAAGAAAAGGTCCCAGACCCCTACCAGGGCACCATGACTTCACACAGAGGGTGGAGAAAAGTGCCATCTGGCGGCTCTGTCACTTAATTACCCCCCATTCTAGGTCACAGATCCAGAGTGGATGGAGAAGAAGACCTGTGCCCAGGGGTAGCATGCCAGGATAAGGAAGTTTTGCACCCTATCTTGTGCCCCAAGGCAGGAGCAAGTTTAAAAGCAAGCAGCAATGGATGGCTCAGACTCCAGGAACAAATCAGGGTCTCAGTTCCAGCTTCTGTCTGAAGCCCACAGAGGAATAACCAGGTCAAGTTCATAGTGGCTTGAGTCTAGCAGCATGGTATTATTGCTCAGACCGAAATCCAAGTCAAGAACTTGCAGACCTGAGATCACTGGGGTCACAGACTTTGCCCTGAATCAGTCTATTTTGGGAGCAATAAAAGCTTGTGGGTTCCCAGCCAGAGCTGTAGTTGAGTTCCTGGAGTTACAGAACGTTTGGTATCCCCAAGAAAGCAGCAAAAGGAGCAATTCAGACTTTCCTTCCAGAAGTACAAAGATCCCACCCCAAAAATCAAGGCCAAAGTCAGAAAGTAGGTTAAATGAATGAGCAAACAAAAAAAGAACTCCACCATAAAGAGCTATTATGCTGTTAGAGATACACAAGACAAAAATCAAAAAGAAGAGAATGACTCTAAAACAAGCAAAGCCTCTGAAAAAAACATTGCTTGGGCACAAATTCAACTAGAATTCTTAGAAGGTGAAACAGAGTTTTTTAAAGTTGAAAATATTTTTATAAATGAGGAGAGCACTAAAGAAAAAAATGAAAAGAGAATGAGAAATATGGAAGCAAGAATTGGAAAGAAAGCAGCTTTGCACAAGAGATTTAAAAACAGATATAAGCCAGTGACTTCTTGAAGCAACAAGAAATATTAAAACTCAAAAAGTTAAAGAATTAGAAGAAAGCATAAGGCATCATAGCAAAAACAACTGACCTGAAAAACAGATCAAGGAGAAAAAATTTAAGAATTATTAGAGTACTTGAACACCTTGACAAAAAAAGAGCTAAGACATCATATTTTGAGAAATCTTAAAAGAAAACTGCCCAGATCTCTTAAAAGCAAAGAGGAAAGTGGATATAGAATTTATGGTCACTATCTGAAAGAAAAAGTTCAAGATGAAAACACCCAAAAACATCATAGCCAAATCTATAGCTTTCAAGTCAAAGAAAAAATACTACAAGCAGCCAAAAAGAAAGAATCCAAGTACTGAAGGGTCACAGTAAGGATCACATGTGATTTATTTCACAGCCACTACTATGAAGGAGTAGAAAGCTTGGAATATGATATGCCAGAAGGCAAAGGATATAGGCTTACAGGCAAGAATAATTTGCCTAATAAAACTGAGTATAATGCTACCAGGGCAGGGGTGGGGGGGGGAGACCAGGGAGTGGGGAGGAAGAACCTTTAATAAAACAGAGGATTTCCAAGCATTCCTGATGAAGACCAGAGCTATGGAGAAGTTTTGAAGTTCAAAAATAGGAATGAAGTGAACAATAATAAAGGACTAAACAAGGATAAAATCCCAGGAGACGATACAAGTGTACCTTCTAAACCCTACTGTAATCAGGAGTGCTAGAGGGAATCTACTTAGAGGACCTAGAAGTGGTTCTATTATGTCTTGATGATCTTAAAAGAATAATGAAACAAGAGAGAAAGGTTAGGAAAAATTATCTCACATAAATCAAGATGTACAAGTAGAAGTCTATACAAATGAGGGAGGAAGAGGGCCTGACACTTGAACCTCATTCTCATCTGAACTGGTCAAAAGAGGGAAGAATACAAACACACATAAAGAAATACATTCCACTCAACAAGTAAATAGAGAAAGGGAAATTGGAAGGAATTGGTTTTAAACAGAACAACCTCTATCTAAATATAATAATTTTTGAGGTGTCAAAAAATGGGAATCTGAGAGGGTGTCTATCAACTGGGGAATGGCTGAACAAGTTATGGTATATAAAGGTTGTGGAATACTATTTTGCAGTAAGAAATGATGAAGGGGATGGTTTCAGAGAAACCTGAGAAGATTTATATGAACTGATGTAGAGTGAAATGGGAAGAATCAGAACGACAATTTATACAGTGACAATATCATAAAGATAAACAATTTCAAAAGATCATTATAATGATCAGTCATCATTTGAGAGGGCCAGTAATGAAACATGCTACCTACTTCCTGATAGAGATGTTTAAGGCCCAGGGTATAGAATGAGGCATGTGTTTTGTCTATATTTATTTATACTTATATACGTATAGATATACACACATATGCATAAGCATGCATATGTAGGTATATATGTATATATAAATTTTTTGCTTGACTGTACATGTTTTCAACAGGGGTTTGGTTTTGTTTTCTATTTGGGAGGTTTGGTTTTGTTTTCTATTTGGGGAGAGAGAAAACAGGTTTTTGTTCATTGAAAAAAAAATAAGGTGTAATTTTTAAGAAACATAAAGTTCTACCACCTCACACCTATCAGGGCTAATATGACAGAAAAGGAAAATAATGTGTTGGAAGGGATGTGGAAAAAGTGGGACACTAATGCATTATTGGTAGAGTTGGACTGATGCATTGTGCATTCCCTTTGACCCAGCAAAACCACTACTAGATCTATATCCTAAAGAGGTCAAAGAAAAAGTACCTATATACATAAAAATGTTCATAGCAGCTCTTTTTGTGCTGACAATTAGAAACTGAGGGGGATGCCTATCAGTTGGGGAAAGGCTGAACAAGTTGTGATGGAATATTATTGTGCTATAAGAAATCATGAGCAGGATGCTCTCAGAAAAACCTGGGAAGGTGTATATGAGCTGATGCAAACTGAAATGAGCAGAACCAGTAGAACATTGTACACAGTAATAACTGCAGTGTTGTACAAAGATCAACTGTGAATGACTTAGCTTTACTTAGCTTTTCTGAGCAATACAGTGATTCAAAATAAGTGCTGTCTATCTCCAGAGAAAGAACTGATGGAGTCCGAATGAAAATCAAAGTACTTTTTTTACTTTATTTTTCTTTTTGTTTGTTTTCTTTTGCAATGTGGCTAATATGGAAATATATTTTTGCATAATTTCACATGTATAATGTATATCAAATTACTTTCTCAAGTAAGGGAGAGGAAGGATGGAGGGAGAAAATCTGGAACTCAAAATTTTTAAAAAATGAATGTTATCAAAAAAAAATTTTACATGTAATTGAGAAAAATAAAAAAAAAAATACAGTTCTTCACAATTTGACTCCCACTTATCTTTCCACACTTAATTTATATCATCCTACTTATTGTACTCTTATCTCCCAACTAGATTAGCCTACTAACAGTTTCCCAAAACAGATATTACATCTCATTTCTCTGCCTTAGCACAAGTTGTCTTATCTCTTCTCCCTGTCTTCCATTATGAGCTTGCAGCTCTTCTACGCTTTGATCTCTTAGAATCCTTAGCTTACTTCAAGGTGCAGTTCAGATGCTGTGTTCTATGAGAAGCCTTTCCTAACTGCTCTCCCTATTTCCAAGGTATACGTACTCTTTCCTTCCTTCCTTAAATTAACTTTCATTTTAGGAAAACAGCAACAAATTGGCAGGGGGTGGGGGGCAGGAATCTTTGCAACAAGGTCTTATTTGAAAAATATATATAGGAAACTCAGTTACAATTACAAGAAAAAAAAGTCATTACCCAGATGATAAATGGTCAAAGTATACGAATCAGCAGTTTTCAGAGGAAGAAATCCAATCTGTTGGTAGCCATATAAAAAATGCTCTAAATCACAAATAATTAGAGAAATGCAAATTAAAATAACTGTGGGATACCACCTTGTACACATCAGTTCTGGGTCTCAGATCCAGGGCAGGATTTAAAAGGATACCAGTACAGGGAGAAGCATTGTCAGGTATGGAGGCCCTGTACTATGTTTTAAAAAAAAGTTAAACTGTTTTTATAAAAGGAATGACAGTGCTAGAGGGGAAAAATTGGAAAATAAATGAGAACGATAGAAGCAAGAGTTGGAAGGTGAATTAATAGGTTGGCACAAGAGGTACAGAACCTTGCCCAAGCAACAAACTCCCTGAAAATTGGAATGAGCCAAATAGCAGTTAATAACCTCGTGAGGAAACAAGAAATATTAAAAGAAACTCAAAAGGTTGGAAAAAAACCAGAAGAAAATGCAAAGTTATCTCAGCAAAGACAACTGACCTGAAAAATAGATCAAGAAACAATTTAAGAATCATCAGACTATCTGAACATCATGACCAAAAAAAAAAAAAGCCTAAACATCCTTTTTCAAGAAATCTTAAAACTACCCAGATGTCCAAGAACTAGAGAGCAAAGTAGAAAAAGAAAGAACCCGTTGGTCGCCCTTTGAAAGAATCCCCAAAATGAAAATTCCCAGGTACATTATAGCCAAAATCTAGAGCTTCCAGGTTAAAGAATACTACAAGTAGATAGAAAGAAAGATTTCAGGTACCAAAGAACCATAGTTGGGATCACATATGATTTGCTAGCCACCACTACTATGAAGTAGCAGAGAGGTTGGAATATGGTATTCCAGAAGGCAAAAGATAAGGGTTTACAGCTAAAAATAATTTACCAAGCAAAACTAATTATAATGCTACGGGGGAAAAAAAAAAACTAGACTCTTAATGAAATAGAGGAATTCTAAGCATTCCTGATGAAAAGACCAGAACTCAAGAGTTGAATACAGAAATACATTTTACTTATCAGGGAAACATAAGAGAAAGGGTGGAGAGAAGGGGGTAGTATATATCAGAAGGAGAATGACTTAGAGAGAGGGTAGCTTAAGAGGATAAATTAATCTTACATAAGACAAAGGATGTACAAAAATATTTATAGCTCTTTCATGTGGCAAAGAATGGGACTTTGAGAGGGTACCCATAAATTGGGAAGTGGCTGAGTGTCATGGTATATAATGTGAAGGAGTACTATTGTGCTAAACTCTTATCAGCATAATGATAGGATTCCAAAGGATCACCAATGAAATGTGCTACCCATCTCTTGATAAAGATGAAGCACTTAGAATGCAGAATAAGACAGATTTCTTTTGGATAAGGCCAATGTAAGAATGCGTTTCAATTGACTACATACTCGGGGTTTTGTTTTTCTTGTGATCTCATTGTAGGGCAAGGGGTGGTTAGGGTAGGAGAGTGAGAAGGTAGATCTTGACTGATTAAAACAAAATATATTTTAACAAAAAAAAATAACTATACAGACATGGTAACTGGTATTACACATTTAGCACAACCATGTTTAGTTTCTTGTTAAGGTACTTTTTGTCCCAAACTAAAACTTGTTATTTTGAAAAGGTTCATATTCGTGTTCCAGGTTAAAGCAGAACTGAAAAGGTGGATTCATAGTGAAAATTATAACTAAAACAACTCATAGTGTGATGTATGCTGTTGTTCTTATCATCTTTTATAGTAGCTGACATTTGTAACTTAGTTTGATATATGCTTGAAGTTTTTCATCAAATTACATTCCTAAACTATGTTAAAGCTTGATAGTGTTACTCAGACCTCTAAAATAAAGTTGTCTTTCTTCTCCCAGAGACCTGGTGGATGAAGCTAAAAATTACCTTTTACTGCCACAAGAACGACCACTGATGCAAGGACCAAGGACACGTCCACGAAAACCTATTCGATGTGGAGAGGTACTATTTGCAGGTTTGTGTCCAATGTGATTGGTGTGTGATCAACATTGAAATATTAATTGTGTGTATTTGCATGTCTACCTATGGTACCCATTGCTATACGAACTCTATGATTAGAAAGTAGTGTGAGAAAAAAAGAGACTGACTGGCTAGGCCTTGTTCTTGAATAGGATTTCCATCTTAACAAGCTGGTGTTCACCTTTGGAATGTCAGAAATGTAGGGATGATCACGTTCTGGGCAATGAATTGACACTAACCAAATTCAGAACATTAACTATTCATGAACTAGAATGCCACTGCATTTATAGGAGCTTTACCTGGCCTGATAAATTGTATTGTTTTTCCACCTCCCATTGGGTAAGTTTACTTAAGAAAACAAAAATCAAAAGATTTTTTGGTGAGTAGAGAAATAACAATCAAGGGATAATGGATATTCTTAAGGGATATTTTTATTAAGTTGAGTAATTTAATGATTTGTCCTTCTCTGTTGTAGGAATATTTCTGCCTCAACAAAGAAATTAGAGCACTTTCTCTCTTAGGTGCAGAATAAACACAAACCCATATTTATTTGTTAGCTGTCTTTTTTTTTTTAAGCACACTTTATGCTTTCTGTTATGACAGTACCTCAGATGTGTTACTGTCACATCTCATCTCACATTTGCTACATTTTAGTCTACTTAATAAAACTGGAGAAACCCCTTCTTCTTCTTGATTGAGCTGTAGAATCTGATTTGGAAGAAACTAAAGAAGTCATCTAGCACAACACATATCTGAACAAGATTTTCCTCTGCAGTTTCCTTGCTAACAAGAAGCCACTTTACCTTTGTTTGGAGATCTCCACCAATGGGGAATTCTACTCTTAAAGCAGCTCATTCAACTTTTGTAGAGTTCTAACTGTGAGGAAGTTTTTCCTATTAATGAAATACAACCTACCTCTGCAGCAACTTCCACCATTTGTGGTACATTGGAAAGAAGACTAGTTGGGAGTTAAAACATCTGGGTTTGAATCTTAGCTGTGCCACTTACATGACTGTGAGCAAGTCACTTATTTTTTCTGGGCTTCGATTTCCTCATCTATAAAATGAGAAAGCTGGATTAAATAATTTCTAAGTTCCCTTCTAGCTCAGAACCTGTTACATGTCCCTCCATTCCTCTTCCACGTACAGCAATGCTAACATCTTTGTTCTTGCCATCACCTGCATGCATTCCATGCATTTGTCTCCTCATGTTCAAAAACTGCCCAGTGAATTGTCCTTAAGCGCAAGTCAGGTCATATCACTCCCTTACTCAATAACAAATGGTTCCTATGTCTATCACTAGGAAAAAACAGAAACTTTTTTTTTTTGTTTAGATGTGATTATACACCTTTACTTAAAGACTCAGCTTGCTTAAATCAAGTTAGAATAATAAAATGTACCTGGGTCCCTTAAGAATTTTTTTAAACTTTTTTTTATTTAATATTTTAGTTTTCAACATTTGATTTCCACATTTTGAGTTACAAATTTTCTTCCCATTTCTACCCTCCACTCTATTCCAAGATGGCATATATTCTGATTGCCCCATGCCCCATTTAGCCCTCCCTTCTGTCACCCCACTCCCCCACCCCATACCCTTTCCCCTTACTTTCTTGCAGGGCAGGATAGATTTCTATGCCCCATTCCCTATATGTCTTATTTCTCAGTTGCATGCAAAAATGCTTTTTCTTTTGAGCATCTGATTTTAAAACTTTGCGTTCCAAATTCTCTCACCTCCTCCCTTCACACTCACCCTCCCTAAGACGCAAGCAATTCAACATAGGCCACACATGTATCATTATATAAAATACTTCCACAATACTCATGTTGTGAAAGGCAAACTATTTTTCCCTCCATCCTATCCTGTCCCCCTTTATTCAATTTTTCCCTTGACCCTGTCCCTTTTCAAAAGTGTTTGCTTTTGATTACCTCTTCCCCCTATCTGCCCTCCCGTCTATCATCCCCCCCTTTTATTCCCTTCCCACTACTTTCCTGTGTGGTAAGATACCCAACTGAGTGTGTTTGTTATTTCCTCCTCAAGTCAAATATGATGAGAGCAAGATTCACTTATTCCTCCTCACCTGCCCCCTCTTCCCTTTCCACAGAACTGCTTTTTCTTGGCACTTTTATGTGATATAATTTACCCCATTCTGTCTCTCCCTTTCTCCCTCTCTCAATATATTCCTCTCTCATCCATTAATTTTTTTTTTTAGATATGATCCCTTCATATTCAACTCACCCTGTGCCCTCTGTAGGTCTGTCTGTCTGTCTGTCTGTCTATCTATCTATCTATCTATCTATCTATCTATCTATCTATCTATATATCTACATATATATATAGATATATATACATATATAGATAGATAGATATATAGATATATATATATATACATATATATATATTCCCTTCAACTACTCTAATGCAGAGAAAGATCTCATGAATTACACACATCATCCTTCCATGTAGGAATGTAAACAAAACAGTTCAACTTTAGTAAATCCCTTATAATTTCTCTTTCTTGTTTACCTTTTCATGCATCTCTTGATTCTTGTGTTTGAAAGGCACATTTTCTATTCAGCTCTGGTCTTTTCACTGAGAAAGTTTGAAAGTCCTCTATTTTATTGAAAATCCATATTTTGCCTTGGAGCATGATACTGTTTTTGCTAGGTAGGTGATTCTTGGTTTTAATCCTAGCTCCTTTGACCTCTGGAATATCATATTCCAAACTCTTCGATCCCTTAATGTAGAAGCTGGTAGATCTTGTGTTATTCTGATTGTGTTTCCACAATACTCAAATTGTTTCTTTCTGGCTGCTTGCAGTATTT
>CM053626.1:283820537-283836424 GCA_028646595.1 Phalanger gymnotis | reverse complement strand
AGAATATCAGGGCAGTTCTCCTTGATAATTTCTTGAAAGATGATATCTAGGCTCTTTTTTTGATCATGGCTTTCAGGTAGTCCAATAATTTTTAAATTATCTCTCCTGGATCTATTTTCCAGGTCAGTGGTTTTTCCAATGAGATATTTCACATTGTCTTTCATTTTTTCATTCCTTTGGTTCTGTTTTATAATATCTTGATTTCTCATCAAGTCACTAGCTTCCACTTGCTCCAGTCTAATTTTTAAGGTGGTATTTTCTTCAGTGGTCTTTTGGACTTCCTTTTCCATTTGGCTAATTCTACCTTTCAAGGCATTTGTCTCCTCATTGGCTTTTTGGAGCTCTTTTGCCATTTGGGTTAGTCTATTTTTTAAGCTGTTATTTTCTTCAGTATTTTTTGGGGTCTCCTTTAGCAAGTCAGTAACTTGTTTTTCTTTTTTTGTTTTGTTTTTTTATTTTTTTTTCATTGACTTGTTTTTCTTGCTTCTCTCTCATTTCTCTTCCCAATTTTTTCCTCTACTTCTCTTACTTGCTTTTTCAAATCCTTTTTGAGATCTTCCATGGCCTGAGACCAATTCATATTTTTCTTGGAGGCTTTTGATATAGGCTCTTTGACCTTGTTGACTTCTTCTGGCTGTATGTTTTGGCCTTCTTTGTCACCAAAAAAAGATTCTAGAGTCTGAATCAGAGTCTGCATCCTTTTTTGCTGCCTGGCCATGTTCTTAGCCAACTACTTGACCCTTGAGCTTTTTGTCAGGGTGTGACTGCTTGTAGAGTAGAGAGTGCTTTGTCCCAAGCTTTAGGGGTTGCACTGCTGTTTTCAGAGCTACTTCTACACAGCAAGCTGTACCACACCAGCGCTCCTCCTCCCCCAAGAACTGCCAACCAGGACCATGACCCAGACCCAAGCAGGGCAAAGCAAGCCCTGCACTCCCGTTCTGGTCTGCCACTTGATTCCTTCCACCGTGTGAGCCAGGGACTCTGGAAGCAGCTGACATTGGAGCTCCACTGCCACAGCACCTCCGCCACCCCCAGGGCTGGGGCCAACTGCTTTGTAACCTAGTCTAGCAGTTTCCCACTAACCTGCTCCATGGTCTTTGGCGTTTGTGGTTTGACAAGTCTGGTAACTGCCACAGCTCAATGATTCATGGCCCTAAGGCTTGCTCTGGGCCGACTCCCTGTCTGGTCTGTCCTGGTGCGGCCCGCGCTGGGCTGAGCTCTGTTCTCAGTACCGCGTGATAAACTCTCCCCAGCGACCATCCAGGCCGTCCTGGGCTGGAGACCTGCTTCCCTCTGCTATTTTGTGGGTTCCGCAGCTCTAGAATTTGTTCAGAGCCAATTTTTGCAAGTGTTTGGAGGGATTTGGGGGAAAGCTTAAGCAAGTCCCTGCTTTCCCGCCACCACCTTGGCTCTGCCCCCAAACTCCTTTACTCACACATAGCACACCATCTTCTATTTCCTTGCCTTTGCACTGGCCATCTTCCATCCTGCAATAGACTTCCTCCTCTCCTGCGCCTTAGAGAACACTTTACTTTCTTCAACATGTAGCTCAGGCACCACCTTCTTCATGATTTCATTCTTTATCCTTCCAAACTGTTAGTGCCATCACTACCTAACTACTTTATATTTAGGTACCTTATTATATTTTTTCATATTTAATCTCCATATGCATTCAGCATATACTTCTACATATACATATTATCTTACACAATACAATGTAAACTCTTTGCGCAGGAATTTTTTTCCTTTTTTGTCTGTATAATAAACCCCTACCGCAGTGCCCAGCCCATAGCAGGCACTTAATGCCTATAAAAGCTTGTTGAGTGATTAATAAAGAAGTGGAAGTAACAAGGATAGACTGTTCTCTATAGAAGTTAAGCAGTAAAGAGGAGAATTTCTAGAAAGTAGCAGAGTTAGGGGAAAAGTTGTTGCTTTTTAACATAAAGAAGACTTTAGTATGTTTTTAAGTGGAAGGAAAAGACCCAAAAGACAGAAATACTGAAAATACATCTAAGAGGAGAATGGTCATGGGAACAAGGTAACAGAAGAGGTGGGACAGATGGGGAACTATGGTTTCAGAGCTAGTCTTTCATAAAGGAAAAAGGCCTCATTCTCTGAGACTAAAAGGAACCAAGAAAGGATAGGTGAGGATATAGATTAAGAGGATAAGAGAGACATTTGCCATATAACAGATATTTATATTCAAATAGATCTCTGAACCCATGGGCATACAATGCAGGTGACAACCAATATGACTCTTGTCCACCGACCCAACATGCTAGGGCTCTACTCTCCTCATTTTAATATTATGAGGATACCATTGGAGAAGAGGAGCTAGCCATTATTTAGACCTCACATTACCATCTCATTGTTTTTGCTTATGCATTTTTTTTATGTTTATCACTCTGCTTCTCTGAAATTCCTGGTGTTTTATGTGTTAGTCTACTCATTCTCACCTTTCCTAAAGAGTAATACTTTCTATTTTCACTTGTTCCTCTGAACAAGAGTTTACCATTACCAGAGTAATCCATGTCTCTCAACTTCTCTTAATATTTACATAGTACTTGCAATACACTTTATTACATTACCTCATCTGATTCTCACATTAACATTATGAAGTGCTATCAGTATTGTTAGCATTTTACAGATGAGAGGTTAGGTGCCTTCCACTTAAATCTAGTTCACTTGCAAGACATGATTATCACCTCCCTGATGTCATGGTCCTCTTCAAGAACAAAGGACGAATAACAACCCCAGACATTTTAGATCTGCCGTCTCTTTCTCAGAACAACAGCCTTCAAAACTGACTTTAAAAGGACTCCTTTCCTCTGCCCCGCCTTGAGGGGAGATTTTTAATACTAACTTTTCCCAATTGATGAATGCAAACTCAGCTCACCCACTATATCTGGCCCCAGAGCACACCTATCCACTCAAATATTTTGCCACCTATCCTCCCCATCCTCTTCCACTTCTTGCTCTGGACACAGTAATCAAATCAGTGCTACCTTTGCTTCTGGAAGAGGTGACATTTGACTGCTATGTGACTCCCCTCCATTCCTGGGCTTCCTGGACCAAAGCTGCCCTCCCTGGCCATCATTCCCATGTATCTGTTGTCTCCCTGATTTGGATACTAGCACCTTGAGAGCAAAGACTATATCATTTTTGTATTTATATCCCCAGCACCAAGGATGGTTCATGGTACATAGTAGGTACTTAATAAATGCTTTTTAATTAATTTATTCATTCTGCCTCCACAGCATATCTTACATCTTTTCCTCCTCTCCATTCACACAGCCATCAGTTCATAACCTGTCACCTGTACTATTGCAAGTCTCCTAACTGGACCCCCAACTTTTTGATTACTCTTCCATACAAACAAAATAATGTTTCTTAAGGTCATCTGACCATGTCACTCCCCTACTACAAAAGCTTTAATGCCTCTCTGTTGCCTCCAATATAAAAATTACTCAGTTTGATGTTTAAAGCCTTTCATTGTCTGGCTCCAGCCTATCTTCTTAGGCTTCTGTTTCCCTTCTCACAGTCAATTTTCCAGCCAACCTGGCTTATCTCCTGTAAGCCAGAGGCACCTTCTTCTCAAGAGCCCCCTTAAAACATCATCACTTTCTCCTTTACTGTGGCCTTTGATAAAAAGATGACTCTTGGGGAGGGCGGAGCCAAGATGGCAGCTGGAAAGCAGGGACTAGCGTGAGCTCCCTGCCAAGTCCTTCCAAGAGATGACTCTTTTCCTAGCCAAAGCCACCCCCTTTACATTGACCCTCGACTCTCTCATCCCATCTTCTCCAGCAATTTGTCCCCATTATCATTCTTTCTCTGTCTAGTCTTCAGTTAGAGATTGCCTCAGATCTAGTGATTGCTTCGTTGTTGATTAAAAACAAATTTCCCCATCATAAAAAAAACCAAAACCCTCAGTAGATCTTACCATCCCCACTACATATGTAGCCCTAGTCTCTCTCCAGAGTTTTCCAGTCTTTTATAATGTACTGCCTTTTGAACATTTAGAACTGGATGTGCCATGGACATCTAATACAACATGCCCAAAACAAAACTAACCATTCCCCTTTGAGTCCACCTCTTTAGAATCCCTGGATTCCCTCAAGCCTAAGTCCAAGCACCCCTTTCTACACAATACAAACCTTTCCAGATTTCCTCCAGTCCTCGCTGCTAGTGCCCACCGTCACAAAACTATCTTTTCATTTTGTGTAGCCTTCTCTGTATCCACGTTGTCCCTCCTGTTGTAGAATGAAAGTCTCTGAGAGTGCTCATTGGCTTGCTTGTTTGTCTTCAGTGCCCAGCGAAGTGTCTGGCACATAAAAGGTTCTCTTTAAATGCTTGTTAGTTGACTAATGAAGGGGCAGCATCGTGGCTCAGTGTAGAGAGCCCAGGATTTAGAGTATGAATCCCAGTTCTGCCCCTTACGTGCCTGGGTGACTGTAAGCAAGTTCCTTTTCTTCTCTGGGCCTCTAAGGCCCCTTCCTGTCCTAAGTCTGGGAAATTGTATAGTTCAAAGCTACATTGGAAGTAGTTTTTTATAAGATAGCCTCATACGTTTTGGAGACTCCCCTACCACCTTATGTGGAATATCCTTCCATAATTACATCACGTATAAACTTAGATGATGAGTCCCAAGGGCATTGGCCTTGGACATACTTTGCTGTGCTGAATGTGCTGTCAACACTCAGCTAACAACAACCACAACAATAATAATAATAAGCTGACTAGCCCTGTTCCCAGTTATACCATTATTGCTTTGGAGATCATAATGCTTTTTACTTCACTATATAGCATTGGGAATGCTCAGAAGTACAGTTTATGCAACAGTATTCGTTTGATTCTTAACCATTTCTTCCTGTTGAAATCAGTTTTTAATGGTCACTTTAATAAATTTTTGCCAAATTTACCTTTCGAGAATATCAAGGCCATCTGTGTCTGGTAAGGAAGCAGAATTCCACTGTCACTGCTAACCACAGTGTTGGCAACTGAATTACTTTTAGATTTTGGATTGCTTCCTGTTTTGTAAGAACTTTTTACATAAATCTCAAAATAGCATTTCAAGGATTAATATTTATCATCTTACCCAGAAGTTTTCTCTAAGTCTATTTAGTGTATTTGACTTCCTGATTTAGTCTTTGAAAGTAAAATAAAGTAATGGTAGCACCAATAACTTATGTTCATGTAATGCTTTATATTTACAAATCATTTTACCTGTACTATCTCATTTGATCCCCACCCTGTTGCTATACCTATTTTATCAATGAAGAATCTAAGTTTAGAATCCAAATGACTTGTCCAAGGTCACATAGCTTATATTCTTCTGAGGAATACTCAAATAAGTAAGTACAAAATAATTTCAAGAAAGGCTTCATGTAGGGAGGTAGCATCTTAACTGAAGTTTGAAAGAAACAAGAAATTCTTAAGGGTGGAAGTGAGGAGGAAGTACATGTTAGATATAGTAGACAGAGATGAGATGAGATGAAATGTTGAAAGGAGACAAGATATTGAGTTCAGAGAAGGTAAAAGGCTAGAACAAAAATCCCCAATAAATTTGTTAACCTATGTATAGTAATAAAGAAGAAAAAAAAAGCAGGTTTTTACCAACTACTCCTGTTTCTGCTTCAATCTCCTTTTGAATATGTAAAATACATGGGGGTGAGAAAGTCCCAGATAAGAACTAAGTTTTCTTTAAGAGAATAATTTGATATTTCTTAATAAAAAAAATATATTTTCAAAAAATATTTCTCATTTGAATTTGGTACTGGGCCAAGATTTAAATACTTCTTTCTTATAGAGATATAGAGATATAGTCTGTGTTTTTGACCTTCCTTTTCTTTTGTTGCCCTCAGTGGGTGGCTGGTGTAGCGGGGACGCCATTTCTAGTGTGGAACGATATGACCCACAGACCAATGAGTGGAGAATGGTGGCATCAATGAGCAAACGGCGCTGTGGGGTTGGAGTCAGTGTTCTTGATGACCTTTTGTATGCAGTAGGAGGCCATGACGGATCCTCTTATCTCAACAGTGTTGAAAGGTAAGTGGAAGCAATGTTTTTTTTCCTCTATTAATAATACTAATAACTAACATTTATATAGCACATACTCTGTGCAAAGCACTTTATAGTCATCTCACTTGAGCCCTACAACCCTAGGAGGGAGGTGCTGTTCTTATCCCTATTTTAGAGTTGAGGAAACTGAAGCAAGCAGAGGTGAAGTGACTTGCCCAGGGTCATACAGCTTACAAATGTCTGAGGGCACATTCGAACTCGGGTCTTCCTGACTCCATTCCCAGTACTTTATTCACTGCACCACCTCACTGCTGGTTGTACATATTTGGTCTGAAAGCTTTCAGTCTTTACATGAATTTAGGCAATAGATATAACAGTTCCAACTTTAGTGTTGTTCCTGTTATATTAAAATCACTAAGTTTCTACAAACAACCTTCGATTGGTCTTTAAAATCTTGAACCCTGAAATTCCCCTTTCTGAATGCAGCTTTCTGTGCACATGCTATCATAGTCCCTTATCCTCTTAAACCTATGGTCTGCTCTCGTTTCAACCTCCAGACCTTTGCTTCTTTATATTCCTTATTAGGTCTATCAGCTCTATTCTGGTTTCACTCACCATGATGGCTCAATGTTCAACAATGCTTTTGTTATTCATCTTAGAATCTTTCGCCCCTTCTGCTTTCTGCCAGTTCTCAACCCTCAGTCATCCCTGCCATCTCTGCTTTTTTTGTTCATTTTTAGAAGACATAGAATATCCTGAATTAAATCAGGAAACTGTGTTTATTGGGTCCACCTGAATTCTTGCTGCTGCTTCAATTCCACTAACACTTATTAAATCTTTACAGAGTACAAGGCACTATGCTAGGCACCAGAGATGCAGAAACAAAAAATGAAATAGTGCTGCCTCCCCTCCCCATCTTTATTCCCTATGAATGAATGTTACACTTTTACACTCTACTCAAACCCCAAACCATGCTGCTAGTATTCAGTAGATGAAACTCAGTTCTGCCTTATTGAGAATATCAAGGCCATCTGATTCAACTCTTTGCTTCTATGCCTTAAAACTTTTCTGTATCTTCACTTTTTTATTCTTTTTCCATCCTTTTTCAAAGCAATTGACCCTTCTTAATAAAATCAAGCCTTCCAATTTTGCTCTTGTCCCTATCCCTTTCCACCTCTTTCAGGATCGATTCAATCTATTATTCTTTAGCAGATTCTTTCCTACCGCCTCTCCCTCTACCTACTTTTTTTTTATTTCCTTTCCCTCTACCTATAAAAAAGCTCATATCTTCCCTGATCTAAAAAAATTTCCTCGGTCTTTCTCAAATTACTATGTCTTCTCTCTCCCCTCTCTTATATCTCCAAACTGCTAAAAAAAAAAAAAAAAGCACTCTCTAAATTGTAAGCTTCTTGAGTGTACAATCTGTACTTCTATAATATGACATATTTGTTCCCAGAAAGCACCTCACTATGTAAAATCACACAATATAAACTGAAGGGCTTATTGGGAAAAAGATAACAACCTAATAAAAACCGTAGCACAGTTTTATACATCTTAAATGCTTAAGAAGTAAATAAACACTGGTGGCATCCACCTGTGCCCCAGCTATCCAGGCTGATAGAAGTCTTGCATGAGTTGGGTAGACCACAACTATAGGCCTCTGGAAGGAGGGGGAAGTTTGAACCAGCCTCCTTCTGATCTGCCTCCTTCTGCATCAGAAGATACACAGTAAATATGGATGGTACTTTACCTTGACAGAGCCCTGAAATCTGCTTGTGGAAGTGAGTACCAGAAGGGTGGTAGTTTGCGAGTTACTGTGAAGTGGTGTAGTTTTCTCTGGAAAAGGTAAAAGTTGCAGAAGACATTGCACAGAAGCAAACTTGAAATTCACATTCTGCTCAAAAATTTTCCCTAATATATCAGTCTCATTAGAACAAATTTGCATTTCCAAAACAAACATTTTAAGATAATTGACTCTTTATGCAGTGCTCAGATGAATTTATTATCTGTTATCAATGTGAATATTTCCTCCATTGATACCAGTTACAACCACCTATAGTTACCCATCCCATGTGAATCTTCTCCATGCCTCTCATAGCTTTGCCATGGGGATCAACCCAGTATGCTAGGTTCCTTTTTCAGTTTTGCTACAGTCATAAGTATACCAGTATATAGCACATGAACCGTCTATTGGTTATCCCTCACCTTGACCTCATGACAAGTCGATCTTTTTTTAGTCATTCACTTCTCTTATAATATCCTTTACACTGATTTACCTTTGTAATTTTCCTTTGCAATTCCAAAGAATTGCAAATTCCTTGTTTGTAATATGTTATAGTCTGCTCATATACAACATTTGCCTCTTCATTCCCTCTTTGGGTGGTTAATTTCTGTTTTTCAGAGACTAGTGTTCCATTACTCACAACTATATAATACGACCAGAAAAAAAAATAGATATTAAAAAAGATGGGTCCTAGTGAGCTTGGGGGATATCAAAAAAGATTCTGCAATATCCTAAGGATAATTCAGCCTGTTCTGTTCAGCACTAGGCCCTCTCATTGTCCATTGTGTTGTACAAGATCTCCACTTACTAGGAGACAAGCTGTATAGATTGTCTGTACCACTACATTTTGTAGTCTGAACAATAGGCTTTTTTCATCAACTTTCATCAACTTTTCATCAACTTAGGAAAACACTTTAGAGTGTTTGTTGCTCTTTTTTTAGGAAGCTGTGTAATACCATGGCTTGATGCAGTCAGTACAATGTCATCTACAAAAACAAACATCTGAAGGACTACTGTATTTATAAGGAATCTCTCTGTAATTATAGCTCTATGCCAAATATACTCCATCTATCTTCTTGCTGGCTCTTCTTCCTTCTCTCACCATCTTATTGTGGACATTAATCAAAAGTTCTCTACTTTCAGTCTTCTCTCTCTACACTTTGTCAGTTTCATCCATTCAACTATCTGTGAATATGGTGCATATCTTTTATCTGTCCTGAGTTTCAGACCCACATTTTCAGCTGTCTGCTAGGCATTTCTATCTAAACTCATATCTAAAATTAAACTAATTACTTTTACCTAAAATCTATACCTCTTCTTGTTTTCCTTGCTTCTGTTAACTACATCACCATTTTGCTAGTTCTTCATGCTTAAAACCTCGGAGTGATTTTTGCCTTTTTTTCTCCCTTAAGATCTTTCTTCCCAATAGTCAATCAATTGCCAAGAATTTAGTTTTAGATTTGCATCATTAAACCAACCCCTTTGATTATAATCACTTACTTTTCCATTCATCTCTATAGTTTGTAATGGTTCTTCACCTTTCCAAATGGTAGCATTTGTGTAGCATTTTAAGATTTGCATTATCTCATTTGTGTTAATTTATTTGATCCTCATAACAACCCTGTGAGGTAGGTAAGTGCTTTTATTAACTCCACTTTACAAATGTGGCAACTAAGGCTAACGATTAAATAATTTCCCCAAGGTCACAAAGCTAGTGAGTGTCTAAGATAGAATTTGAACTCAGGTCTTCCTGACTCTGAGTCTAGCACTCTGTGTACTACACCACTCAGTCCTCCTCTGTATTCTGCTGTAGAATAATCCACTGTATCCAATAAAAGTATCTGACAAATTTACGGTACTGTATAAATGTTATCTTTTATTATCCAGGTTTAGAAATGTAGATTCCGAATTGTACTAGGTTTCTGGAAATCATTAATAAAACTGTACTTCCCGATGGACATTGTTTTAGACTTTATAAAACCATAGAAAGCTTTGGAAAAATATATATCCCCTTTGGCAAGAATTTATAAATTAATTTGAGGTTTCCCGTACATGCAGGGTAAACTAAACTCAGCTGTTGATTTATTTTGACAGGTATGACCCAAAAACAAATCAGTGGAGCAGTGATGTGGCCCCCACCAGCACCTGCAGGACTAGTGTTGGAGTAGCAGTTCTTGGTGGTTATCTGTATGCTGTGGGTGGACAAGATGGCGTCTCTTGTCTCAATATTGTTGAGAGGTGATTTTTTAAAAATAATTTTAAATCAGTCAGGCAATTATTAAGTGCTTACTGTGTGCCAGGCACTAGGCCTTTTTATACAAAGAAAAAGCAAAACTGTCTCTATACTCAGGCATCTAACATTCTAAAATAAAATAAGTTTCTGAATGAAAAGAAATGTAGAGATCTTTTAAAAGAAGCTATTACATGTAAGTTTGGAATAATCAGGGCACCGTTAAGTGCATTTTTCAAAGGACTAACAGGAAAAATGTTCAGTTAATCTGAAACTGTACTACTAATTAAGGCAATTCCACATTGTAAGGATATCAGTAGAGCCTGCCGAGTGTCTGTTAGTTATCCTTCATTCTCACCATCTGATTAGTCCATTTTTCTTTTCATTCGTACATTTCTTTTCTGACATTACACTTCTTTGTAATTTCTTGTTTTAAATGTGTTATCCCCTGCTCATGCCCACCATTTGCCTCTCCATTGTCCTTAGGATGATTTTTAATTTCATTTGTTCAGAAATTGTAGTGTTCCATTATTTACCATCATCACAACAATGAAATAATGTTGGGATTTTAAAAATGGACTTTTCATTAAAAGAATTTTGCTAAGCATCATTCTCATACCCCTAGTTAACCACTCCTGTCATCCACTATGCATTCTTTTGCAGTTACATAAAGTGAGTTCATTGTCTCCATGTTAGCATTTATTTGTATATTTTTCTTTCTTGAAATCTTGTAGTTTTATGGAAATAGTTTTATATCTGTGTGTGCTTTGCCCTTTCTTCTTCAAGATCTGGGGCTAATTCTAATATTCCCTTTTGTATCTCCCTATACCACCTTACACACAGTTGTCTTTTTTTTATTTGTTTATTTCAGTTGTGTTGTAGTCTTCATGGCCTCATTTGGGGTTTTCTTGGCAAAGATACTGGTGTGCTTTGTCATTTCCTTCTCCAGATTATTTTACAGTGAGGAAACTGAGGCAAAAAAAATTAAGTGCCTTGCCCAGGGTCACACAGCTAGAGGCAAACAGGGCCAGGTGACTTGCCTAGAGTCATACAGCTAGTAAGCTTCTGAGGTCACATTTAAACACAGTTCTTCCTGTCTTCAGGCCTGGTACTCTATCCACTGCACCACGTAACTGCAAGAGCTCAGTAAATGTTTCAGGTTAACTGAATTTTCACTATTTTCTACTTATATTTCATGCTGACTGGCATAAATACACAGGATTTTTTTCCCAACAGCCAATTAAATGTTAACAGTTTCAATGCATTTGACAATAAGCAAGAATATATCTTCAAAGATCTTTGGTATAATGTAGGTCCTGTAAAAAAAAAAAAGTTCCCTCTTAATCAGAACATGCACCCAGGCTTTACATTTTCTTATTACAGATATGACCCAAAGGAGAATAAGTGGACTCGAGTAGCTTCCATGAGTACCAGGAGGCTCGGAGTGGCAGTGGCTGTGTTAGGAGGGTTTTTATATGCTGTAGGTGGCTCTGATGGGACATCTCCTCTCAATACAGGTTAGTCCTTTCTGAGATTTGACTGCTTCCCTAAAACAGATGACAAAGTTGCCAAGATGCTAGACCACTACTAATAGTAACAGTAGCTAATATGTAGCACTTGCTACATGCCAGGCACTGTGCTGAGCACTTGATACTTGTCTCATTTGATTCTCACAACCACCCTGGGAGGCAGGTGCTATTATTATCCCCGTTTCACAGATGAGGAAACTGAGGCAAACAGGTTAAGTGACTTGCCCAGGGTCACACAGCTGCTAAATATCTGAGGCCAGAACTCACATCTTCCTGTCCCCAGGCCCACTGCACCACCTAACTGCTGTAGGCAGAGCTTCTATGCAAACAAGTTACTATAGCTTTCTTCCCTTGCTCTAAAATAGAAAGAGTTACTCTCTAGACACTGAACAGATAGCTGTTTTTCCCCTGGTATAGTCTAAAAACTTTGCCTTTTCCCTAAATTGTTCTACAGTTTTAGCCTTGTAAGATACACCAGAAGTGTTCCATCTTCTTTTCTTTCTAAGCTATTAGATAGTTATTGAAAACAAGAATAGGATACCTTCTTTAACTTGTTCACATTTCCAGAGAAATGCCTTGTATTAATCCATTCTTTATATCACAGTCCAAGAAAACAGATACCCACTATGGGTGGGAGCTGGTGATTTTAATCATTACCAGTCCCAGACTCAGAATATTTTTGCCTGAGCCTGTAACGATTCTCTGTTTGTCTTCCCTGGCGTGGGGAGTAAGACTACTATCAGCAAGAGATGATTGGAACATTTGAATATTATAATGGAGAAGAGATGTTAGAATAATCCTAAAAGAGATCATTCAGTTGGAAAAATATGTCATATCTCACATTGTTAAAGATGACTTTCCATAGCTGTCTGATAGTAAGTAGTTTGCTATATTTAAGAGTGTGGCATGGAAGGAATCTAATATTTGGGCTGGTGATTAAGAATTTCCTTATTTAAAACTATAAAGCATTGAAGTTACAGTGATTTGGACTTACAAAGTTCCACTGGCAATATATACTGATGATGTGGAAATGTTTCAAGAATCCCTTAATGATTTTTTTCCCCTGCAGTGGAACGCTACAACCCTCAAGAAAACCGCTGGCACACAATAGCCCCTATGGGCACCCGTAGGAAACACCTTGGCTGTGCAGTGTATCAGGATATGATCTATGCAGTAGGAGGCAGAGATGACACTACTGAGCTCAGCAGTGCTGAGAGATACAACCCTAGAACCAACCAGTGGTCTCCGGTGGTGGCCATGACATCCCGCCGAAGTGGAGTAAGTACCAGGGACCTGAGTGGCTTCTTTTCATTGGGAGCTGGTTAAAAGGAATTATCAGGGAAACATTCATTCTGATGAAAAAATCTTGCAGTAGGATGGAGACTGTCACTGCTATTACCTGATTGTTTAGTTTACTGCAAGTTTTGTTTGTAAGTCTACTTCTTGTGCATAGAGCAAAGCTTTTTTCAGTGTATCACCTTTAAAAATGAAGTTTTGTGTACTTTTGTCACCAGCTAAAACTTGTAGTGTTGAGTCATATCACAGTTAGGAAACTGAGTTTATTTTTAATGTTTTGTACCTTTTCCCACACTGTAAGTTATCTTCAAACTACTTCTTTCTCCCACCCTAATTCTGTCTGCAGCCATTATAACAAAATACTGTCTACCCCTACAACTAAGCCCCCAAAAGGCAAGTACAAGACATCACCCACTCCAAGGGTCAGTTTTATTCTGGTCCATTCTAGGGGTATAGGTCCAGATCAGGGGGACTTGGGAGATTTGTTGAATAAGACAAAGCCCTGGACAAAGGTGACTTCTAGAAGTTCAAGTACAGGATACATTCATTCTTGTGTATTTTTAATACATTTTTTTAATCCCAGACTTCAAAGAAAACAGGAAGGGACTAAGCATTTATTATGCTCCGGGGTATGCTTTACTAAGGTGCTGTACTAACACTTTATAAATCTCATTCACTCCTCACAACAACCCTCTGAGGGCAGTGCTATATTATTATTCTCATTTTACAGTTGAAGAAACTGAGGCAGATAGCAGTTAAGTGACTTGCCCAGAGTCACAGAGTGGTAAGTGTCTGAGGTCATATGTGACTTCAGGTCTTCTGTCCTCCAGGCCCAGCACTCTATCCACTGCACCTCTGGTGTGGTGGAATAATATATGTAAAAGTGCATCTGAAACAACCGCAAATGCAGGTGTTGTTAAGGCAGAAATAGCATCTTCCTGCTACCAGGCCTACAAGTTAATCAAGTTAAGCACCTGCTATGTTCCATGCCCTTTGCTTAAAGAGCTCATATTCTCCTGCAGCAACAGGGAGGTTTGGAAAAGTAGTTTTTAGAGAAAAGATAATGAATTCTATCTTGAACATGTTAAGTTTGAAATGTCTTTGGAATATCCATTTCAAAATGTCCACGAAGCCACTGGTGATGCAGGCCGAGAAGTCAAGAGGAAGACTAGAGCTACACATATAGAATTAGCAATGATCAGTATAGAAATGAAATTTCACTCAAGGGAGTTGATAAGGTCAGCAGTGAATGAATGAATAAAAATTCACTTATTAAGTGTTTACTATGTGCTGAGCACTTTGCTAGAGATAGAGAAAAGTCAGTTCTTCGCTCTCAAAAAGTTCATGTTGTAATTAAAGGAGATAACACATAAGAAGAGCTTAGCCGCAGAGTAGACGAAAAAGCCTAAATCCAGGAGTCCACGCAGCGAGGGGAGCAGCCTCCACAATGAGGACAAGTGGGCCTAAAAGTCACAGGGCACCGGGGATTCTTGTTTCTCTCAAGAAGAGTAGGAATAGGGGACCATTGTCCAGCCATAAAGGGTAAGAAGGGGACATTGGCCAGAAAGGTTGCAGGTGAGTTCCACAGTGGGCAGGGAAAGGGGAGGACAGCAGAAAGAAATGAAAAGTTATTTTAAGCTAGCATGAGTGAATACTAGTTTGCAATAATAATAAACTAAAATATCAACACTGCCAAAGCATTATATTAACTAGAGTAGAAATATCAACCATCAACTCATATTACCTATAACTAACGAATAGTTTTTTAGCTTAAATTCAGAGAATTTCGGAATTGAAAATATTCTCATCCATCTAATCCAAACCATGACTTCAAAAAAGAATTCTTCCCTACAACCTAGCTGAAAAGTGGTCATTGAGCCTCTGCTTATAGAGTTCCAATGATGGAGGATCTACCGAGTCACCTAATTCCATTTTGGATAGCTGAGTCTTTCCTTCACTCAAATCTACATTTGCCACATTGTAACTTTCAGAACAAATCAAATCCTTCTTCCATGTCACACCATCAAATACTTAAAGATAATTACTACATCCCATTCTTCTCTACTTCAGACTAAATGTCCCCAATTTCTTCAGCCAGTCTTAGGTGGTTTGAACTCAAGGTCCTTTGCCATCCTAGTTGCCATCCTCTAGATACTTTCCCACTTATCTGCTCCTTTTGATGTCATTACTACATTCAGTTGATAATATTTTCCCAATGAATGAGATTCCTAAATATTCTTTATTATTATTTAATATTTTTAGTTTTCAGCATTGATTTCCATAAGATTTTGAATTACAAATTTTCTCCCCATTTCTACACTCCGCCCCACTCCAAGATGGCATATATTCTGATTGCCCCATTCCCCAGTCAGCCCCCTCCCTTCTGTCACCCCACTCCCCCACCCCATACCCTTTTCCCTTACTTTCTTGTAGGGCAGAATAGATTTCTATGCCCCATTATCTATATATCTTATTTCCCAGTTGCATGCAAAAACAAAATTTTTTTTTTGAACATCAGCTTTTAAAACTTTGTGTTCCAAATTCTTTCCTCTCTTCCCTCCCCACCCACCCTCCCTAAGAAGGCAAGCAATTCAGCATAGGCCACACATATATCATTATGCAAAACCCTTTCACAATACTCATGTTGTGAAAAACTAACTATATTTTGCTCCCTTCTATTCTGTCCCCCTTTATTCAGTTTTCTCCTTTCACCCTGTCACTTTCCAAAAGTGTTTGCTTTTGATTACCTCCTCCCCCATCTGCCTTCTCTTCTATCATCCCCCCCTTTTTATTCCCTT
This sequence comes from Phalanger gymnotis, assembly GCA_028646595.1. Taxonomy (NCBI): domain Eukaryota; kingdom Metazoa; phylum Chordata; class Mammalia; order Diprotodontia; family Phalangeridae; genus Phalanger; species Phalanger gymnotis. Next base: position 283,820,770 of record CM053626.1, on the reverse strand, counting down.
CCTCCTTTCCTGTGAGGTAAGATACCCAAGTAAGTGTGTGTTATTCTCTCCTCAAGTCAAATCCAATGAGAGCAAGATTCACTCATTCCCCCTCACCTGCCCCCTTTTCCCTTCCTAAAGAACTGCTTTTTCTTGCCACTTTTATGTGAGATAATTTACCCCATTCTATCTCTCCCTTTCTCCCTCTCTCAGTATATTCCTCTCATCCCTTAATTTGATTTTATTTTTTTTTT
>CM053626.1:283773866-283820037 GCA_028646595.1 Phalanger gymnotis | reverse complement strand
AAATCAGGAAGAAATGAGGGGCTTTAGGGAAAAGATAAGAGTTCAGTTTTGGACATATTGAATGTAAGATGTCCACGATTCAAGAAGTACAATATGTCATTGTACAGGTCAAGAGAGGGATTATGGCTACACTGGAGATCTGAGAATAATCTGCTTAGAGATGATTACTGAATCCATGGGAGCTGATGAGATCTATCAATAAACATTTATTAAGGCCTACTATAAGCCAGGCACTGTGCTAAATGCAAGGCATACAAACACATGTTAAAAATAAGAGTCTCTGTCCTTAGGGAGCTTGTACTCTAATGGAGAAACACAACACACAAAAGGAAGCTTGAGGTGGAGTTACCCAGTGCAAGGGCAAGATGGAGAAGTCCCCAAACTGTGGTTCATAGGATACAGGAAGAAGAGTGTGTAGCTCCTTTCTGCCCTCTGGGCAGTACCTAATCCGAGGTGCAGAGGGGACTGATAAGGTCTGAATACCAGGCAGATTCAACCTTGCAGGAAAATGAGATTTCCCAATGATAGTGTTTCCTGGGGAAGGAAGGCGTGATGAAGTTCAAAGAAATCCAAAATCAGGTGGGAAATGAGGAGGTCATCAATCAGAATGGCATATAGAAAGAAGAGGGCCCAAGACAGATCCTTGGGAGGTACAGGCAGGTGGGGCCTGGATGACAGTCCAGCAAAGGAGACTGGGTAGTGGGCAGACAAGAACCAAAAGAATCAGTGTGCAAAAAAACCTAGAGCCAAGTATCAAGAGGAGGCTGAATGGCAGCGTCAAGGACTACAGAGAGGTCAAGAAGGATTAAGACCCAGCCATTTCAATTAAGAAATCTTAGGTCATTTTGGAGAGAGCAATTTCAATTAAATGGTGAGGATGGAAGCCAAAGTACAGAGAATTAAGAGTGAAAGGAAGTGGAAACACAGATTGAGGCCATGAATTGAAACAGATACTTCTAATTGGAAGATAAACCTCTAATTTAAAAAGTTAATTATAGCAAGGAAAGAGAGAGCACTCAGGAATTTACAATACTGTATTAGATTAGCAACTATTACCAAAAACTGATATATAACTTGTTTTTGTACACAGTAAGCTTAATATTATAGATATTCTTCAAAAATAATTTTAGCAAAACCACATTCAAATTTTTAACTGTTTTAATTATAAATGTGAAATATTTATTTAAAAAAAAAAACAACCAGGGACAGCTAGGTGGTGCGGTGGATACATATAGCACCAATCCTGGAATTAGGAGGACCTGAGTTCAAATGTGACCTCAGACACTTCTTAGCTGAGTGGCCCTGGGCAATTCATTTAACCCCAATTGCCTCCCCGCAAAAAACAAACAAACAAAAATAAAGCCTTTCAACCAAGTTCAATTTAAAATACTGAGTAAAGGCACAAACTTAAGTCTTCATCTTCTTCTCCCTGTACACACTAAAATATTTTTCTAATTTCTCAGATTCCAGTTTTTCAGTTTAGATGGCTTATTTCCCCTAAAGGAACTCCTTCCTTCTGTACTGAAGAAGATTCAATATTTCAATGAATTTGTGCTTTTATCAATTCCTCCAGTGGTACAGATAGCAACCCATTCGTGCTCTGTTATCTTGTGCCATTCTTGTCTATATTGTCCTGTAAATCTTCTAGAGGATTTACCTAACTTGCTGGAGGCCTTTATCTAGGTTTTTCTTATATTGGTTAAGATTTTTCAGGAAATAGTGATATTTAAAATCATTGGCTTTAACTTTTTTTCTATTTTGTCTTTTTTGGGAATAGTTGCTAATTTGAATAAGTTTGGTTGAAGCTTCTTATTTGATGATGAACTTGACCTTTGCTTCAACTAGTCAGTGGTCTGATTAAACACTGAATTGAATCTGATAGGACTCTCATCAATAACCAGTTTCCTGTAACAGATAACTTCATTTTTTTCAGATCTTTCCATGCCCAGAGCCTCCTAACTTTCTTCTGGAAGAAAGTATTCATGACATATATAGGTCTGAGGCTTCTGAAGTTTTCAAGTCTTTGGCTTCTTTCATTTCTTAAAATTGAGTTATCTTCCAAAATGCTTTTCATCATTCTTCCCTATGCCTATGGTTGCACTGAAGGCATTAAGTATCCAAGTATATGCTGACTTAATTTGAAGGATCTTGTCAAGTTATAAAACAGAATTTCTCTGCCTCTTCATTCTCTCCAGTAGATATTGGTCCATAAAACTCGATCACCTCATAACTGTCCTTTTTCTTCTGCAAATCATGAGTACTGCAAAATAAACTGACCAAGTATCCCAAAAATTACTTTTTGTTACGTTTGGGTGCACAATAGACCAATTATGCCAATTTCTTTCTTTCCAAGAATACGTAGGTCACCCTTCCATTTATCTGCAACCTCCTTGTGCCTTCTCCATTGGTCATAAAGGGATCGAAATAAATGATGACTAGGGGAGCTAGAATTAGAGGTCTGCTTGCACTGATGTTGGCTCCTTAGCAATAAAAGATGACTTTTGCTTTACAGTTCCTTACTGAGGCACAGCCTACAAACACCCACTTTTTAGTGGGCTCTTGTGGAAGTTCCACTCTGGACCCAAATACCCTAACTGAAAGACAGCATAGCACTTGCATGCAAAATGGCTATTACCTGTCAGCAGAATTAAGAGGTATTGTAGACATAAAGCATTAAAAATCCCTAGTAAAAGAGCTTACAAAAATACAAAGCTCGAATTCTAAAATTAAGCGCAGAGGTAAAAGACACAATAGAAAGTTCTTTTCTTTCCCAGTCATTTGCTTGTGTCCCTCTATCAGAATTCTTTTCAGTCTAATAAATTTTTAAGTGCCTGTATCATAGGCTCAAGCCACTTAAGGAGATCCAAAAGCTAAGGAGGTTACCTGTTCTGAAGCACTTGGTCTCAATGGAGAGATGAGACCTACTAGGAACTTATAAGTACTTCTAGGATTTCTTCTGTGTGGGTACTTTGTTAATAGATAGTTTTCCAGGGATGCTATGGTCAAAAACTTCCATCATTCTTTCCATTATCATTCCTAATTTAGGCTGGTCTCAGACAAGAGCCATACAGTCTGTCAAAGGGCTTACTCTGTCCAAAAACAAAAATAAAAAAAGGTTCATAAACCCTTTTCAGCTTAGTAAGAGCTGGCTTGCCATTGGCAAGGCCTTGGAGAACTAAGAATCACCTCCATGCCACAATAAGACATTAAAGTATAGCTTTAGCCCTATACATACATAATGTGAAAGTTTAAGTGCCAAATGATGGTATAAGAGAAGCAGCTATAGTGTAGTAGAAAGTGCATTTTTTGGAAGACCTGAGTTCTAGTCTTAGCTCCATATTGATGAGATTACAAAATGGGAATTTCATCTGCCCTGCCTACTTCAGGGGGATATTGTGAGAATCAAAGGAGAACGTGTGAAAAAAGTAATCCTAAAGCACTACAGAAATGTAATATTATAGTAGTTTATAAAATGGTGAGAGCGTCAGGACCCCAGAAAGTCTGCAAATGCATCATGGAACAGATGTGACTCTGAACCTTAAAGAACAGACAGAATACATTCTGAACAAGAGCAACCTTGAATAAAGGGAGGGAGATAATATCAAGTAAGACAAAAATTTTTATCTTCTCTTGCCTAAAACAATTTTTTCTCATTTTTTTGTTCTAATTGAAGACAAATTATTTGCTTAATTTGTTTGTACCCCAATTAATTCACTTGAGCAAAATTAAGTGCCTATTTGGAAGGTACTAAGCCCAGAAGATATACAATTAAAAATAAACGACAATTTACAATGTCAAGGAACTTACAAGTCTAGATGAGATACTAAACAATTATAGTACACGTTAGAAAATAACTCATATGTATCCTTACAACTACTCTATGTGTAAATGCCCAGCTAAAGAAGGTAGGCCAAGATTAGGGTCCCAGTATTGGTTGTCCTTGATCCTCCAGTTTTCAGAGAATTAATCCTATCAAGGTTCTAGTACGAAGATAATCTTGTGTAGTATATTTCACAAGCACCCTGCAAGAAATCAAGCTTTTTCTTCCATAGGATCAGACATATTTAAAGGAACAACCATCCTTTAACCAGATTGGGCCACCCTACTTATTAATAAGAAGCTCTTCTTCTAGAAGGTCTTGGAGCTCAGTCAATAATAACAGCACATCTAGCTAAGTGACACTGGGCATTAGTCTCCTCTGTAAAATAAGAATTAAGTAATCTCCAAGATCCCTCCCAGATCTAAGTCCTAGAGACATAGAATGGTACAGAAGGAAAAGAAACCTGGATCTACAGTCATAGGGCATAAGTTTTAATACTAAACATTATATAATTTCATAAGGCTGGGTTTAAATGGACTAAAAGATCTCAATGCTACCATGCTAGAAAGAAAAGCTTACCTTCCCACTTTCTACAAAAAAATAAGATTTGGAGCTAGAAAACTTTTTAAGATTATCAAGGGGAAATGGAAGGGAATAAGCATTTATTTAAGGTCTATTTTGTGCCAGGCACTGTGCTAAGCATTGTACAGATACTCTTTCAGTTGATACAGTCCAACCCCTACATTTTACAGATGAGAAAACTGAGGTCTATAGAAGAAGAGCAATTTGCTCAAGCTCTCACAGGAATGAAACAACCAAATCAGAATTTGAACAACTCAGGTCTTCTGAATCTAAATCCAATATGCCCATGTTGTCTCTTTCCATATAAGAAATGACAATTGAAACCTTAAAGGAAAAGAGACCTACCATTTTAAAATCAAACACTTTATGTCATATTAAAATACACATATTTAATTCAACAGTGCAAAATAATTAAAGTCATTACAAAATAAAAGCAGATTAGCAGCTAAAGTTTTGCACATTAATCCAACCCCTCTTGCTTTTCCTCTGCAAATGCTTTTGTTGCACTCCAGGAAAATGAATTAAAATATCTAGGGAAAGATTTTTAATGGACAAAACTAATTAGATAAGTCTAAGATGCCAATTGGGCTTAGGCTTTCATATGTAATTAGAAAGACTTATTTTAGTGTCCCATACCAATTTTAAGAGGACTTCAAATAGACTTCAAAAAAGGGTAATGTACAATGAAAATCAGCAATCTCTAGAAGCTGGCACTGAAGGCCATCTTGTCTAACAAACCAGCACCTGCCTGTAACAGCCACTGCTACTTTCTCCATTCTTCTGGCTCCTTGTTAGTCTTCCCCACTGAGGCCACTCCTCAGGCACCACGATGGATGAGAAAAGCTATGGCCACTTCAGGCAACAGCACAGCTCACATACCTGGCCCATTTCAGCCAAACAGCTTCCTGGTAAAAATGGCATATAATCAATCCACAATGTGCAGTCCACATAATGTCACTAAATTTGAAAAATTGCCAGTTCTGTCAGAAATGCCAATACTCCAATCAGATATTTGCTACAAAGAATCTGCAAAAGAAAGAAATGTTTAAGGTTAAACTACAGCAAAAGAAATATCTCAAAAAGCAGTTTATTTGAATTACAATTATAATACCAATTTTACATCACATTGATTGCTAGAATGTTACTTTTTATATTTGATTCTTGCTGCCAGACATTCCAATTTATGTGTGACCATGGGAAAATCCTTCTTCTTCTATAAAGTGTGTGTGTGTGTGTGTGTGTGTGCTTGTGTAAGGCTATCCTGAAAGAAAAAGAGGACCAGTGAAGGGTAGGACCTTTACTACAGGTGAATGGGATGAGTAGTTGTCAGTGGTTCAATGTCAACACAGCAGAAGTTCTCCAATGCAGAAGCCAAAGGATCTGTGTTAGCCTTGTACTGTTCCAAGTTTCTGCCAATGACTTGGATAAAACCATAAATGGCATGTTCATCAAATCTGTGGATGACACAAAGCTAGAAGGGATAGGTACAATGAACGACAGATTCAGGATACGAAAATATTTCAATAGGCTAGAGCACTAAATCTAATGAAAGTAAACAAAAATAAATGTAAATTCTTATACTTGTGTACAAAAAAATCAACTTCACAAGTACAAGATGACTAGGTAACAGTCTATATAAAAAAGATCTGGGGTTCTTGGTAGCACTCAACATTTCTGATGTGTGAGCCAAAAAATCTAAATCCATGCTGGTAACTGAGAGGTATAGCTTAAAGAGGTTGAGGTGATCTCCCCACCCAAGTTGTAGTGGAAGAACGAAGATATAGTTAGAAGCAGAGATCTCAATCCTAAGGAAAAAGTACTGCCCATAGTAAAAGGAATTAGAGAGGAAAAGACCATTTTGGAAACGGCAACCCTTTACTTCAGTTTCTGATTATTCACAGAAAGCTTCTTGACTTTGTTGACTCTTACCCATCCACTTATCAAATGGAGACAGCATCATGGAAGTAGGAACAGTCAGATTCTGAGAAAGAAAATGAGCTGTCCAGCGAATGACAGGAAATTCATCATACAGCTTAGATTTTTGAAGGACTTACAGAAGATGAAAGAACAGCTAAGGAAGAATGTAGAAAAGCAATACTTTCACAAAAAGAGTGTCAGACGTCGGACGCAATGCAGCTCAGCTCAAAATGACTTGAGGCTGGTGATGAATACAATGTAAAACATAGAAAGGTTTCTAAAAAAAAAACACTCAGGGCAAAAGAAAAATCTAAGCAAGACAAAAAACACTCCTCAGTAGGGATGATTTGATACTAATGGATACTAGAGATATGACAAGTCTCAACCCTTACTTTGCTCCTTTTTATCTCCTACCACATCTTCAGACAGGGAAAGAAAAAAACAGAAATGATGAAGAAGGAGTTGAAACCCAAATTAAGTGAGAAGAGGGGAGAACCCAAATGACTCATCTCTATCCTATAGGACTAATGCTGAATCCTAACTCTCCTCTCTGAAGGGCAGTGATGGGCTACAGACACAGCAAAGTGGTGCAGCAGATAGAGCACCAGCTCTGGAGTCAGGAGGACCTGAATTCAAATAAGGCCTCAGACACTTGATGCTTACTAGCTGGGTGACCCTGGGAAAGTCACTTAACACCGACTGCCTTGCAAAAGAACAAAAATAAACAAAAAAACAATGCAGGTGCTGTTGTATATGGTCAGTGTGGTAGTCTGTTTTGCTTAATTGCATTCCTTTTTTACCAGAGGAGCTATCAGAACAAGAAGTGGGATATAATTGGAAAATAACAGCATTGTGATTAAAGCATAAGAAAGCATATAAATAAACATGAAAATTGTCTACCTAACCTCAAATTCAAACCATCAGGCCCAGAAAATCTTAAGTCATAGGATCATGGATTTAGAGCTGGGAGGAAGCTAGAAGTCATCTAGTTAAAACCCCTCATTTATTAGAAGAGAAAACTGAGACCCAAATAGGTTAGATGACATGCCATGAGACTCAGGATTTAAACCCGCCTCCTCTGACAACAGAACCAAGATGCTTTCCACTCAGCCACACTGCCCAAATGGATGAAAGTATTTGTACACTTAGAGATACAACATGATATAAATGGAAAGAAAACAAGGACTCCACATCTGGTACGTTACTAGAAATATCACAAGCAAGTCACTTAACATTTCTGAGTCTTAGTTTGCTCATCTGTAAAATAAAGAGAATACCTGAAGTACCAGCCTCTCACAGGGTTGTAAGGTCCCTTCGAGATCTAAACTGTGATCCCACATTATCCTATGATGAGTGAATACAAGGTGTCCCAAAAATCTTAGTGCAGATTAAGCTTTTTGTTTGTTTGTTTTTTTTTAAATAACTGCAAAATTGCACTAAGACTTTTGAGACAGTGTGTGTATAAAAGCTTGCAAGCCTTAGAATTATTACTATTATTGTACAATGGAAGAAGAGCTTTTTTTAAAATAAGAGGACCTGCCTTTGCATCCCAGTTCTGCCACTTACTATCTGCATGACCTTGGACAAGTGACTTAACATGTCTGGGCCTCCCTTCTCTCATCAATAAAATAAAGGCGCTGGATTAGATGACCTCTAAGGTCCCTCTCAGTTCTAAATTTTTAATTCTATTATCTTTGTCATCATCGTAATTATGTGATTACTAAACCATTGTCAGTGTTACTTAAAGGATGGTAGAAAATGGGAAAAATCTCACAAAACTGGAGAAGAGTAAATGCCCCAATTACTAAAACAAGTGAAAAGCATGGAGTCTGCAGAGAATAGACCACTGAGTTTGATTTTATTCCTGGAAAAATTCTAGATTTTTTTTGTCTTTGTTTCTCTAGTACCTACCACACAGTAGGCACCTAATAAATGGTTGTTGGCTGAAATGAACATTTTCTGTAGACTAATTACATACATAAGCATTTTAAAAGGGAAGTAGTATACACTAAGAGGCAGCAGTCTCATTAAAAACCATGAGGTCTCATGAGACTGCATTTCTTGACAGAATGGCTATTCTGGTGGTAGTAGTAATAATAGCTAATATTTCTAATGGTAATTAAGGTTATCATCATTTTACATATGAGGAACCTGAGTCTGGACAAGTTAAGTGGTTTGAGCAGGGTTACAAAGTTAGCAAGTATCTGAGGCAGGATTCAAATTCAGTTCTTGCTGCTGCCAAATCCAAAGTGCCATCCACTGTGTCACCCACTTGGCCTCATCAGGGGAATGCTATGGATGTAATATACCTAGATTTCAGCAAAATATTTTAATGGTCTTTTCTGCTTTCCTTGTGTACCAAATGTGGGCTAGATTAGAGATTCTCAATCTTGTGGGCCATGAAACCCCTGGGTACTGCTGAGTTCTGATAAGAGGTCCACAAATCATAAATAAGCACTCTTCCCTCTCTGATTCATCCTCCACAAATTGCCAAAAGAATGTACTGGAAATACCAGTCTCGCAATGTCACTCTCTGAATGAGAATCTTCAGTGCTTGCCTATTACCCATTGGATAAAACACAAAATCCTCAGCCTTCCACGTGAAACCCTTCACAAATGAGCTCCAGCTCAATTTCTAGACTAATTTCCTATTACTTTCCCTTTACATACTCAACATTTAGCCTAGCAGTTGGCCAACATGCTGCTCCCTGAATTCAGCCTTCCATTTCCTGTTACCATGCCTAAAAGCCCTTCTCACCTGAACCTCTTGGAATACTTGAGTATCCTTCAAATCAAGGCCCATCTCAAATACAAACTTCTACAAGGACGTCTTTCTTGGTCCTTCTAATTCAGTGATTTATCATTCCTCAAATCCTTCTTCTTATTTTCATGTTGTATCCCCCAGAAGGATGTAAGCTACTTGAGGTCAGAGATGACTTTTCATTGTTTAGCCTCTTTCAGCCTCATTTTCCTCATCTGTAAAATGGGAATAAAAATAATAGCACCTACCTCACAGGATTGTTGCGAAAAGGAGATAACACATGAAAAGCACTTTACAAACTTTAAAACATATTATAAATGCTATTTTATGATGATGAGGATGATAATTGTATTTGTTTCCCTGGTCTTTGCAAATAGGAGGCACAAAATAAATGGTTGTTGAACTACCTAACTTCAGCAGACTCAGTGTTTCATATATACACTACTAATTTTCAAATGAGGGTAGGTCCAGTTAACAATAAATTTGAAACGTTACTGAATTTATAGTATTTTCTTAATAGATATTAATGGTACAACTGCTGTCACATGTGACATTTAAATATGTTTATATTCAAAAAGGCTTGGGACCACTGGGCTAAATATTTGAATATTCTGATGGAATCTAAATGAGTTACATGACTATACCCAAACAGTAGTCATTAATAGGGAGTTTTCAATTTGGAAGGAGGTCATGAGTGGGGTACACCACTTTTTCTATGGCCTTGTGCTATCTGGCATTTTCATTAATGATTTAATAGATGCTTAATAAGTCTGCACTTGACAAGATGTTGAGAATGAGAGCTAAAACGGTGGAAGGCAAAGGATCTAAACAGAACAAAAGAAGATGAAATGTAACAGGATTAAATGGGTTCAAAAAAATCATCCTCATAAGTATGGAATGGAAAAGGCCTGTCTAGATATCAGTTCTGAAAAAGAGCTGAAGATTTTCATGAAGAGGAAACAGTGTGATTCAGCAGCCAACAATGCTGATGAGATTCTAGGTAACATTAAGAGAGAAGCACAGTGTCTACAAAAAGGAAGGTGATAATCCCTATGTACTCTGCTATACACAGGTCTCCATCTGCAATTCTGTCTTCATTTCTGGGAACCACATTTTAGAAGACAACGATAAACTGGAGTGTTTCCAAAGTATGGTAACCACAGGTTAAAGAAACTGGAAAAGGTTTAAACTGGCAGAGGGGAAAGGAGAAACGTGATTGAAGTGTTATCAAGTGAAAGAAAGCTTCTCTTGCCCAACTCTGCCCACTGCTAAGACCAATGAGTGCAAACTGTAAATAGGCAGATTCTAGTACAACATAAAGAAAGGTTTCCTGACAATTAGAACTGTCTTTGAAATAAACTGTCTTGGGACGTAGTAGGTTCCCCTCCACTAGAGACTTTTAAGTGAGGCGTTCTAGAAGGGATTCCTCTTCAATTTAGACCATATGGTAACTTCCATATCCATATGGTTGCTTCCATATCCATACTTTACAGTTAATGGCTTTTGGTGTAATCACTAGTGTTAGAAAGTTTTTATCACAGGCTAATTTTTGGTCAGATTCTTTTAAATCTACAAAAATACTTCATTTATCCATAGATCATTTATCTAGTGACTCCAACTACCAAGAACTCGAGGGTCAGGTGTGGTAGCCAGTGCCTATAATCTTCTAAGTTGCAGTAGGACTAATGCTGATCACAAGTCCACAATAAATCCAACATTAACATGGTGAGCCCCAGGGAGCAAAGAGCTTAGAAAGGGTAGCTAGATGGTAAAGTGGGTAGAGTGAACAGAGGTTCAGGCCTGGAGTCAGGAAGACCTGACTTCAAATCTAGCCTCAGATACCTACTGGCTGTGTAACCCTGGGCAAATCATTTAACCCTGTTTGCCTCAGTTTCCTCATCTGTAAACTAGGGAAAATAACACCGCCTAGCTCAAAAGGTTGTTGTGAGAAAGGTCAAATGAGAAAATATTTGTAAAGCCTTAGGAAAATGCCTGCACAAGTAGACAGTATCTAAATGTTAGCTATTATTTTTATTACAGAAGGGTAAAATGACCTAGGCTGGACAAACAAAGCTTCTGTGCCAATCAACACTGGGATCTACCCATGAGCTGGCCCTGAACTTCTAGCCTGTGGGAGATAGGGAGACCCAATCTCCCCACTCTACCCCCCAAAAAATACACTTCTAAGAAACAAACAAAAAAGGACAAAAAGTAAAAGCTTTTAGCAGGTAAAACAGTTGTAACATAATAAAAGTACTTAAGCTCGTTTGGGTTCTATGACAATTTATATCATATATCACTCATGACTAAAGCCCTAACACAGTTTTTAAGCCTTAATAACTTACCTTGTTGGCTGAGGTAGTTAGGTGGCTCAGTGGATAAGAGTGCCGAACTTGGAGTCAGGAAGACCTGAGTTCAAACCTTGCCTCAGAAACTTACTAGCTATGGGACCCTGGGCAAGCCACTTAAACCTCTGTCTGCCTTAGTTTCCTCATCTGTAAAATGGGAATCATAATAGCACCTCCCTCACAACCTCAGAGTTGTGGTGATAATAAAATGAGGTATGTGTAATGCACTTTACAAACCTTAAAGCACTATATAAAAGCTAGCTGTAATTATAATACAAACAATCTGTAAATGGCATTTAAATAGACAAATTTTCTTCTCATAGATGATATAGACTTCAATATATAGGACATGGCTTACCTTTTTACCTGTAATGAGTCTTTTCTCACATAGGATCATAGGAATATAAAATCATGGGAATGACCACTAGCAAGTACCTTCTGTATTATCTAGTCTTACCCTGAGGTCTGTGAACTTGTGCTTTTCTTCTAATATTTTGTTAACTGCATTTCAATAGAATTGGTTTTCTTTGAAATCTCATACATTTTATTTTAAGCATTTACAAACTTTATATTGAGAAGGAGCCCACAGGCTTCACCAAAGTACCAAAAGAATCCAAACCACAAAGAAGAGTAAGAAGTCCTTATGTAAGTCCAGCTCCCTCATTTTACAGAAGGCAAAACCAAGGCCCAGATATGTGAACGGATATGCCCAAAGCCAGAGAGCTGCGTAGCATCAGTGTCAGGACTTCTGGCTCCCTGTCCAGTGTCCTGGAAGGAAACAGAGGCTCAAACAGGCTCAATGATTTGTCCATAGGCAGCTGGATGGCACAGTGGACAGAGTGAATTCAAAGGCAGCCTCAGATACTCACTAGCTGTATGATCCTGGCAAGTCACATAACCTGTCTCAGTTTTCTCATCTGTACAATGGGGATAATAATAGCACCTATTCCATAGACCTGTTATGAGAATCATCAAATGAGAGAATATATGTAAAACACTTTGCAAATCTTAAAGCAGCATAAAAGTTAAGTGGGAAAGTAAGGACTCGATCAGAATTCATCAATGAAATAAAAGGATGTTATGTACAATGGTATGATGAAGTTGTCCTCTTTGTAAATAAATTTGACTAAAAGTAAATTGTACAGGTTATCTCATACTCACACTTAAATGATTTTTTTCACTTTCCTTATTGTTAGTTGGAAAAATCTAATTGCCATTTGTTTTTACAAGCTATGTCATAAAGCAAAACTAATTAATTCTAGTTTAATTGCTCAAACTAACCTTTATTTTCCCATCAGTATGTGCAGAAGCTACAGATGTTGACACACAGACCAATCTTGTAGCTGACAAATTGATTTTGAAATGTCTGTGAAAATGTGAACAAAGGCAATCTATGAATAGGTCAACTTCCTCCTGCGTTATCTCCTCTGGTGTTTGGTGGATGCTGTCCCACAAAGCTTTTGCATCTTCAGGATTTATTGCATAAGAAATGTCCAAACTCTGAGGGCTACAGGGTACAGACCAAAGCAGTTCTGTAGCGGTCCCATAATGTTCCAGATTACATGAAGTCCACATAGCAGCCATCCAAGAAAGATTGAATGCACTAATTGTTAATCGAGTAAAGCAACAGTCAAAGGTTTTTTGAAACCAAGTTCCAATTAAGGCCGTATTAGACTCTGCCCCATTTGCAAGGAACAAAGGTAGACAAGTAAAATCATCTGGCACATTCTCCAGAAGACTATCTCCATATACACAGCAAAACCAGCCTGTCCATACCACTTTATCTTCTGCATTCTTTGATGACAGTTGGGATTTGGATACAATCTGCAAGAGAAAAAATACATAAAAATATTCAAGTTCAACTACCTACTTACAAATTCCTAGTTCTCCTAATTTGCTTTGATCATAACTGAAATACTCTGTCAGGAATTGAAGAAATATCTTTTCAATTAACAGTTTTTTTAGCTTATTTTTTCTTTTTTTCTTATTCATTTTTAAAATAGATTTTACTATATCTTTTGTTTTTATATCATCCAAATTTCTCCACATAATCCTCCCCTTTCCCTTTCCAGAGAACCATCTCCTGACACAAAGAATTTTTCCAATTAAGGTTTAAGAAATCTGGCCTTCCTCCCACTTTCATGATCACACATTTATCAATGTAAAACCATTAAAAGCCATGGGTTGTAATTAATTCTATTATTAATCTATTAATTATTAATTGGGTTGGGATTTTTTTGTTTGTTTTCTTTCTCATGGTTTTTCCCTTTGGTTCTAATCCTTCTTTACAACATGACTAATTGTGGAAATATGTTTAATATGATTGTGCATATATGGCCTATATAAGACTGCACGCTGTCTTGGGGAGGGGAGAAGGAAAAGAGAGGGAGAAAATTTAAAACTCAAAATGTTGTAAAGGTCAATGTCAAAAACTAAAAATAAATAAACAAACAAATGAATGTTTTTAAATGCCATGGGTGCTGGAGCCTGGTACACACACTTAAACTATCTAATATCAACATCCAGAGACACAGAACTATAGAACTAGAGCAGCCCTCTGGTCTAATACCTTCCTCATTTTACACGAGGAAGCAGACACAGGAAGGTGTAAGTGAGTGGCCCAATGAGGAAGTGGACCGGGCAGAATTTGAACCCAGGTCCTCTGCAAAGCCTTTCCTCTCTCCACTGCTCCATGCTTGGTCTGGGAAGGACATAGCACAGCAATGCTTCTAGAGAACCTCTAGTCCAGGAGGTTCTTAATCCAGAAGCACTAAGAAGTCTGTGGATAGATTTCAAGGGGGCTATAAACTCGGGGCGGGGCGGGAGGGGCGGTGATAATTACGTGGTTATTTTTCTTTTTAATTCTATTTACTTTATTTTAGACATTTAAAAATATTATTCTGAGAAGGAATCCACAGACTTCACCAGATTGTCCAAGGGGTCCATGAATCAATAAGCATTTATCAAGTGCCTAGTATGTGCCAGACACTGCGCTAAGCACTTGGGATATAAAGAAAGGCAAAGAACAGTCCCTCCTCTCAAGTAGCTCATATTCTATTAAGGAAACAACATGCAAATTACTAGACACTAGAATTAAGGTGGATCAGAAAAGCCTTCTTGCAGAAGGTGGGATTTTGGGTAAGACTTTAAGGAAGCCAAGAGAAAGAAACAAGGAAAGAAAACATTCCAGACATGGGGCAGCAAGTGAAAATGCCTGGAGTCTGGAGATGGAGTGTCTTGTCTAAGGAACAACAAAGAGGCCCATGTCACTAGATTAGCATACACAGATGTATAAGGGGAGAGGGGGGGAGAAGTAGTACGGTTTAAGAAGATTGGAAAGGTAGGAAGAGGCCCCAGGTTATTAAGAGCTTTGAATGCCAAGCAGAGGATTTTATGTTTAATCCTAAAGGTCACAGAGAGTCATTAGAGTCTGTTGAATAGAGGGGCTGATATAGTCAACTCTTTGTTTTAGGAAGTCTAGTGGAGGGTGGACTAAAATGGGAAGAGATTTGGGAGCTTCTACAATACTACTAAAATGTAGCTCAACACCTTTGGAGAAAGTCACACAATCAGGTCAATTATAAATTTGCTAACTAATCTCAACTGGGCTCTCAATTTTGTATAGCATTTTTTTATTCCTCCCTAAATGACTAATATACCACCCACAACAGCTACCTTCTCTTCCTTGCTCAATACACCTTCCTTGCCCAAACACCACCACCTCCTCCCACAGACATGTTAGCAAAAGCCCTCTCACCTATTACTTTTCTGAAGAAATTGAAGCTATCTTTTGTGAGCGCCTTCTTTTTCCCCTACTCCATACCTCAAGAACCTCTACATCATCCCCCATTTTCTCCTCCTTTGCTCCAGTCTCTGAAGAAGAGGTACTCATGTCCCTGACCTCATGCTGTCCTGACTCCTCTGGTAGCTTACCCCTTCTCTCAGCTGCAATCTTTCCTTACACACTAGCTCCTTCCTGGCTTCCTACCACTAGGACCAGATTTTCACCAGCCACAAAATTATTCATTTGATCCTGCCATCTCCCTTGAGCTGTTATCCTTTATTTCTTCTCTTTCATAGCTAAACTCCCATTAAAAAATTGCCTACATTTGTCGTCTTCAATTTCTCACATCACACTAGTTCTTCAACCCTTGTAAAATGGCTTCTGATTACACCATTCAATTGAAGCTACTCTCTCCAAAATTTCCAATATTCTCTTTACTACTGAATCCAATGACTTCTTACTTGACTATTGTGCTGCTTTTGAAGCATCCCTTCTCCTAAATACTTCTGGTTCCCTTGGCTTCTATGACACTACTTATTTTCTTCCTGTCTCATTGCTCTCAGTTTCCTTTGCTGGATCATTATCCATATCCATTCCCCTTTCAGTGAGTGTCACTGGAAGCTCTGCTCTGCCCCCCACCCCACCCGCTCTCAGTGAGTTCCTATGGGTTCACTTATCTCCACACAAATGATTCCTAAATCTATGCCACCAGCCCTAATCTAATCTCCCTTCTGATTTACAATCCAACACGTCTGATGCCTGCTAGATATCTCCACCTGCACGTTCCCAAGACACCTCGAACTTAACATGTCAAAAACAGAATATACTGCCCTTTCCTACTTTGATGAAGCCACTACTGTGTATTTCAGGTTTCCTATTTCCTAGCCCCAGAGTCATCCTTGACTCTTCTCTCTCCCTCAAACCCTCAAATCCAATCAGTTGCAAATCTTGTCAATTCTATCTGTGGAATCAGTCCCTGTCTACTCATCCCGCCACAGCTCAGACCCTTATCACCTCTTGCATAGACTATCCCAATGGACTCCTAATTGGTCTCCCTGCTTCCTCGAGTCTCTCCCTTGTGCTATTTGTCTTCTGCTCAGGTACCAAAGTAACATTCCAAAGATATAGGTCCAATGATGTCACTCCCTCTGCTCTATTGCCTCTAGAATAAAATGCTTACTCTACTGCCTCTAGAATAAAATATAAACTCCTCTCTGATTTGATCATCTCTCAAGAGTTCAATTAACTATGCCAACCATTCCCAGATCAGATTCTCTCCTGAACTCCATTCCTGTGTCACTAAATGCCTATTGAGTATTTCAAATTGAATGTTCCTTACATATCTCAAACTCACTATATCCAAAACTGAACTCATTATTTGCAGAGGGGAAGGCAGGGCAATTGGGGTTAAGTGACTTGCCCAAGGTCACACAGCTAGTAAGTGTGTCAAGTGTCTGAGGCCATATTTGAATGCAGGTCCTCCTGACTCCAGGGCCAGTGCTCTACTCACTGCGCCACCTAGCTGCCCCCAGGGTTATGCTTGATTCTTTATTCTTTCTAATCTCAAATATCTAATCAGTTGCCAAATCTTCATTTATACTTCCACATCTCCTACATCCATCCCCTTCTCTCTATTCGCACAACTACTATTCCATTCCAGGCCCCCTTCGGCCCTAATCAGGACTACTGCAATAGCTTTCTAGTTGTTTTCACTGACTCAAGCCTCTCCTCTCTCCAATTCATCATCCATACAGCTGCCAAAGAAATTTTCCTGAAGGATAGGCCTGACCATGTCATCCCCTACTCAATAAACCCCAATGGCTACCTATTTCATTTAGGATCAAACATAAACTTTTGATATTTAAAGTTCTTCATACTGGGACCCCTCCTATTTTTCCAGCTTTCTTACACTTCACTCCCTTCTACATACTCTACAATCCAGCCATAGCAGCTTACTTACTATTATTCACACAGGACACTCTATCCCTTGTCCTTATCTGTCACTATGCCTTTACATTATCTGTTCCCCCATTTCCTGGAAAGTTTTCCACCTCACCTTCCCTGTAGACCTCTTGGTTTCCTTCAAAATGCAGTTCAAATGCCATCTTTTGCAGGAGGCATTTCCTAGTATCTTCAGTTGCTAGTGCTTTTCTCTCTAAGGGTTACATCCATTTACTCTGTATCTATCTTGCAGATACTTTGTTTATACACATGCTGTGTCCTGCATTAAAATGTAACCTCATAAAAAGCAAGGATTATTTTTGCTTTTCCTTTATAGCTGTGTCTGCACGCAGTGATTAATAAATGCCTGTTGACTGACATGAGACCTATCTGCAAGTATTTGAACAGGTATCATATGGAAGAGATATTAGACTTGTTCTGTTTAGCCACAGAAGGTAGAACTTGGAAATTGCAAAAAGGCATATTTCAGGTCAATATAAGGAGAAATTTCCTAACAATTATAGCTTCTTACTAATAATTTCCTATTTATAGCTTCCAAAAACAGAATGGGCTTCTTTGGGTGGTGACAGATTCTTTCTCACTAAAGTTTTCATCCAAAGATTCTTGTTCAGGTATAATTTAAATTAAATGACCTCTAAGATGCCTTCTATCTCTGAGATTCTGTGAGCTTTGGAAGTTGGGATTCATGATTTGGTTCCTATCCTGATAGCATAGAACAGCTTGGTTTTCAGGTTGCTGACTCCTAGCCATACTTGAGGAAAGTCAATCATAAAGACATATATTATGGAATCTCTGATTCTCAGTTTTATCAACCATAAAATTTCTCAAATTAATATTGTAAGAAATGCATTGCAAACAAATTGCAAATCATAAATGATGAGAGTCCTCCCCCACCCCCCAACTCTAAGATTCAACGACAGTAGAACTGAATTTAACTCAAATACTATCTCAATGACATGGATAAGAGTCACCATTTATTACATGTATTATTATGGAGAGCATTAAAATATGCAAGTGAAGTAAAAGATAGTCTATATTAAATCAAAAGTTTCACACTCTTCCTCAAACCTCTTTTGATCCACCAGTTCTGAACCCACTCAACACAGGATTAATATGAACCGATTTTAATCTTTTTCTGTTCACCATCTGATGAAGGCACTTAAGTAAGGAGTAAAATATTGAGCATCAGGCAGGAAGATATAAGAGGGCAACAGAGATGAAACTGAATAAAGCACAAAAGATGTATACAGAGAAGTTGACTAAATTTGTCAAAATAAAACTATCAAATTTTTGTAAATTACTAAATTAAGAAATAACAGGAAATGGGTTGTAAAATCATACATCTAGAGCTGGAAGGCATATAAATAAAAATTTCTAAATTAAGTGGAAAATTAAAATCACTCAGCTATCTACACATTCTATTCAGTCACTAATTATACATGAAAAAAATTATATACAAATATGCCTCATACCTGTACAAGAAATGCTGCAGGGTCCCGGTGTGTTCCTTTCATTCCTGAGAGAGTGGAGAAAGTCACTTTGAAATTAAAATCCTCTCCCATTTCCACAGCCAGTCCTTTTTGCTTTTCAGCAGCAATGAAGCACTTCAGAAGTGTAGAATACTGTTTAAGATTAGTGTAGGAGAATTTATACATGGGAGTCAGCGTATATAAGGTCCACTGTTTATGCAGAAGAAAGGTAATCTTTTGTGGGTCAACGTTTTCCTAAAATAAGTGGAAATTTGATCTTAGTGTTTAAGACTTTATGTATTCTAATCCAAGAATAATTAACTTATGGCTTCTGAAAAGTATTGATAACATTTTCCTACTCCCTACCATAGATAGCTCTTTTCACAATTCTCACATTCCTTTCTTTAGCCTTTCCCCATCTTCCCTGTTTTCCCCACTGGTACATAGTAGGTGCTCAACAGAGAATTATATTCTTCTCTTCTTATACCCTAGCTCTATCACTTATACTCACAGGTCCAACTTAGCATTTACAGTGCTAACTCCTAACTGCACTTGGAGAAGATTAATCAGAAAGATGTATGTGACCAAGTTCTTGGTTCTCAATTGTGTCATATGTAAAATCTAACATAGTAATATTGTGAGAAATAAACTAGAAAAGAACTTTAAATTAATATTTAGTACTGTTGTTTACATGGGCAATCAATACAGATAACAGACTAACTATATACATATTTATATACCTATTATGTTTTAAAAGTGAAGATTTCAAGAGTTATTTAGACATTCTGTCATTATCAATCTTCAAGAAAAATAGAAAAAAAATTATTACTTCTGAATTATATTGAGAAAATCAAAATGTTAAGAAAAACAAAGTAACTATAGTAAGAAGAGTTATATTGGCATCCTACTGAATTGTTGATGAAATTAAACTGGTACAATCTTTTTTTCCCCATCTAATAGCATTTTTTTTTCCAATTACATGTAAAGATAGTTTTCAACATTCACTTTTATAAGGTTATGATTTCCAAATTTTTTTCTCCCTCCCTCTTTCACTCCCTCCGTCCCAGGATGGCAAGCAATCTGATACAGGCTATACATGTACAACATATTAAACATATCTCCACGTTAGTCATATTGTGAAAGAGAATCAGAACAAAAGGGAAAAACCACAAAAAAGAAAAAAAAAAGAAAATAGTATGCTTTGATCTGCATTCAGACTCCATAGAACTTTCTCTGGATGTGGACAGCATTTTCCATCATGAGTCTTTTGGAACTGTCTTAGCTCACTATATTGCTGAGAAGAGCTAAGTCTCTCAAAGTTAGTCACTGCACAATGTTGCTGTTACTATGTACAATGTTCTCCTGGTTCTGCTCACTTCACTCAGCATCAGTTCATGTCTTTCCAGGTTTTTCTGAAATCCGTCTGCTAATTATTTCTTATGAAACAATAGCATTCCATTACATAAATATGCCACACCTTGTTCAGCCATTCAATTGATGGGCATCCCCTCAATTTCCAATTCTTTGCCACCACAAAAAGAGCTGCTATAAATACGTCTGGGTCCTTTTCTCATTTTTTATGACCTCTTTGGGATACAGACCTAGAAGTGGTATTGCTAGATCAAAGGGTATGCACAGTGTTTTAGCACCTTTGGGCATAGCTCCAAATTGCTCTCCAGTGGTACAATCTTTTTTAAAGTTCAATCTGGCAGTTACAATTACAAAATGTATCCTACATTTTGATCATTGCTTTTTGATCCCTTTGCTAAGACTTTAAATAACGTGCTTTATAAACTTTAAGCACAAAAAGATGAGTTATTTTATGCAGTAGAAATGCCTTCTGCATCTTATAGGTAATTCAGTAAGGAGTTAAAGGATTGGTGGCTAGTTTGTGTGGTGACTAAACAAAAGAGACCATTTGAAAGGCTTTGTAAGTTCTAGTAAAGTAAGCTTACACTTTAGAGAAGGGAATTAGCCTCCTAATATCTTCAGTCTCTCCAAATAGGAATTAAAATTATAAATTTGTTCATTCACATCTACCTTTGCTTTACCTAGATATTAAACACAAGAACTGAGGATCTCAGGCTTGATGTTTCCACATCTGTATGAACAACTACATCACTGGCTCAACCCACGAGATTCAGTCCTCCCAATTAGCCTTTTGTGGTTATGAAAGCCAAGCTATACATTTAAGTACTTAGATCACCTTATGCACAGATAACTAAAGACTTAAGAGGAACACGACAGTTCTCTTCAAGAACATGAGAGGCTGTCACAAGAAGGAGGAACTAGACTTGTTCTGCTTGGTCCCAGATTATACATGTTGGAGCCTGGATAGAAGCTTTAGGGGGGCAAGTTTACATTCTTTGTAAGGAAAAGCTTCCTAACAACTAAATCTTCCCAAAAGGGACATTCCTCAAAATACTCAGCTTCTAACTACTCCTCAGCTACAAACAAAGATGGTCATGATCTTGAGCTCAATGTCACCCACAAGGATTCCACTTCCATGATCAAGAACTCCGAAATCCTTTATCTAATCATAATTTGTCACTCCATTCTTCCCATAACCTTATTCCTATTAAACCTATTCATTGTCCTCATCTTCACCTCCAAGTCATCACCCTTTCCTCCCTTTTTAACTCAGACGCTTCATTTAATAAATCCAACTGTATGCCATTCTCTACTAAAATCCCTTGTTCCTTTATCCTCACCTTGCTATAAAATTCCACTCTGAAATTATTCCCAGTATTCTGCACCTCACTTCTACTCATGTAACAGCTAAATGGAGATGGAGAAATTCACACAAACATGCTATTAGGCTTTAAAGTTATGTTATTTAATTTAATTTCAACTGGGCTCTCACAGACTTTACCATTTGCCTACAAATATGCCCAAGTCTCTCCCATCCTTAAAAAAAACTTTACACCCTTCCCCTCCCCCATGCCATCATCTTATACTTCTTCCTTTCTCAGATGAACTCCTAGAAAAAGCTGTCTACACTAAATGTCTGCATCTTATCTCCTCTCAGTCACTTCTCACTCACTGGCTTCCAGATTCATTGTTCAACTGAAACTGCCCTCTCCAAAGTCACTCATGATCTAATTGCCCAATTTGATAGAATTTCCTCAATCTTTATCCTTCCGATCTCTGCAGCTTAAGATACAGTTGACCATCCTCTCCTTCCAGATACTCTCCCCTCTCTAGGTTTTCGTGACACTGCTCCTTTTTGTTCCCTTCCTATCTAATCATTTCTCAGTCTCTTTCACTGGTTTGTCTTCTGTATCAAGCTTCCTAACTGTGGGTACACCCCAAAGCTCTGTCCTGGGACATCTTTCTCTTCATGCTCTCTGTTGGTGATATGAATAGCTAACTTGAGTTTAATTATCATGACTATACTAATGACTTTCAGATCTTTATTTACTGCCCTAATCTTTCTCTTGAGCTCCAGTAACACATCATTCAATATTTCCCTTCAAACTCACCAATCTCCCAAATTTTTTTTATTTTTTTTCTGTCTGGGACACTACCATTCTTCCAGTTATTCAGGTTCACAGTCTCAGTGCTAGACTCTTAATTCTTGCCCACCTCGTGTATCCAATCATTTATTTGCCAAATCTTGTAGTACATTCCTCCACAACATTATAAATCCTTCCCTTCTCTTCATTCAAATAGTAACTACTCTAATTCAGGTCTTTACCTAGACTGTTGTAATATAGCCTTCACAATGCCTGGCTCCTATCTCCCTACTCTAATCTATCCTCCACCCAGGGGCCAAAGATAATTTTAAGTTCAAATTCACACATCCCTATTACCTCTTTAATAAAATATAAACAATTCTGTGTAGCATTTAAAGCCTTTCACAACTTGGCTCCAACACACATTTCTACTCTTATTACAATGCCTCTCCTATACACTATGATTCAACCAAACTGGCCTCTTCACTGTTTCTTAGACATGAAGCCCTATCTCCTGCCTCCAGGCCTTTGCTCTGGCTGTTGCCCCTGCCCAGACTGCACCTCCATACACGCACCTCCATCTCGTAGAATCCTTAGTTTCCTTCAATATTCAGTTCAAGAATATCTGTTACATGAAGCCTTCCCTGATGTTCTCAGTTGCTAGTACCCTCCCCACAAAATCATTTTATGGGCATTCAGTATAAGTGAACTTAGTCTGGCTAGACTGTAAGCTTTCTGGGGGCAGGGAATGTTTTCATTTTTGTCTTTGGATCCCCAAGGACTAACACAGTGCCTGGAACATTATGAGTGATTAATAAGTGTTTGTGGACTCATTGATGTTTCTGGGCAGTAAGGCAGTTATGCAGGTTCCAGAAAAGGAACAGTTTACCAGGCAGAAAAGCAATAGGACCTAGAGCACAAAGAACCTGCTAGAAAAAAAAAACAGTAGGCCCAGAAAATCAGAGGTTCTTCAAATGATGACACTACCTCTGAGTTGTTATGAGTGAACTATTTTGAAAACTTTAAAGCACTGTGTAAATGTGAGCTATTAATACTGATAACCAAAAAGCTAGCCAGCAGATGACCTATTTTTGTCCACAGAAAGATATGAAATCATCTATTAAGATCTGAAGAAGCCACCATATGCAATGGTTAAAAAACAACTTAGCTGATATGATAACCATGGATCCCTGGAAGTTAGAAATAAAGACCACATAAAGCTTACTTGCAATGGTGAGCACAGAGGAATTTTCCTTCTAGATGGTGTCTGACCAAATGGAGTCTGCTTTCTGACTGATGCTACTTGTCTTTGAAAAGGGCTGTCACCGGTAAAGTAATCTCTAAGACTTGGAGGGACTCCGTGTTTTGGAGTAAATTCTGGCACATTTGATGAGTCCATAACTATATGAAAGGAAAAAAAAATAAGATTTTAGACACTAAAACTGTAATACATCTTTACAGATTCAGCAACTACGCTTACATATTATATACACACATACACACACACACATTTACATTTACATACACATATACCGCCCGCCACCACCACATTGTCCACTAGCCATTTTCTGTTAGTCACTTAAGATCAGAATCTTGGAGATGAAAGGAACTGTAGAAATCCCCTTTACTAATTCCTCCCTACCTGGAAAATGGGCAGCTAGGTAGCTCAGTGGATAGAGCACTGGGACTGAAGTCAGAAGACATCTTTATGATTTCAAATCCAGCCTCAGATACCTCCTAGTTGTGTGACCCTGAGCAAGTCACTTTACCCTGTTTGCCTCAGTTTCTCCATCTGTAAAATGAGCTGGAGAAGAAAATGGAAAACCAAACCACTCTAGTATCTCTGCCAAGAAAACCCCAAATGGTGTCATGAAAAGTCAGACGCAACTAAAATTACTGAACAAATCTGAATAATGAAACTCTTCCACAGCTCCTCCACCATGTAATCTAGATAGACTTCTGGCCAAGACCATCCAAATCCCATATTCAGCAAAAACCTGAAATTCACACCAACCGAACTGATAATTAAAAATACCAATGAGAAAATACAGAGACTTCTTCCAATTTATATCTGCACAAAAAAGTCAACCAGAAGCCCTTGGACAGAGAAAATTGGGCTAACACCAAAGCCAGAACCAGCACAAGCAAACCCAATCTCCAAATGCCACCAGGTTAGTCAGAAGGAGCCAGGGTGGTAGTCAGCAAGAGGCAACAACCGGAGCAGCATTCACACTAGGACAGCTAAGACCCAGGGGCACTAAGCTCCCTAGCACCCTGGCCCTGAAATGTCAAGAGAGAGCCTGAAGTTCCAGAATTTTGTACCTCAAAGATGGATTAGGGAGAGGAGAGAACAGTGCTAACCTTGGAATTTGGAGGTGTTCCCAGGAAACCTAGGAAGAAACCAAACAAGACAACCTACCCAAAAGCATAGTAGGAGGCCATGCCTCACCCTAACATACACCCTAATTCAGGAACAAAAACTGGAGAAATTAGTAATTCAAAGAAAACAACAACCAGCATGAAAAAAAAGGGAACAGTGATCAACTAACAATTACAAGCAGAGATTCAAAGGAAAAAATGGATCTTTTTCATAAAGACTACATGAGTACTAGAACAAGTGAAGCTGGAGGTTTAAAAAAAATGAAATGAAATCTTTAGAGGAAATAATTGAAAAGGGAATAAGTAGCTTAGAAGAGAAAGTGGTAAATGCACTTACCCGAGAAATGAAATCCTTAAAGATTATAATAGATTAAATAGAATACAAGTTTTCATTAGCTAGCAAGAAGTATTAGAACAAAATCAAAAGGCAGAAAAAATAGAAGAAAATATAAGATATCAGATATCAAAAATACCTAACCAGGAAAACAAGTTAATGCAAGAGAATTTAAGAATCAGTGCACTCCCTGAAAACTATTATTTAAAAAATTGAAGGATTTTATATATATAAAGAAACTATAACTGAAAATCTACATGTATTAGAACCAGAGGGCAGAGAGAGAGAATATGCCAATTCACTTCCTGAAGTATTCCAAAAGGAAAAATCCTAGGGATGTCAAAGACAAAATCCAGGACTTGTATTTCAAAAGAAAAAAAAAAAGAAACTATGAACATCCAGAAATAAGTAGTTAAAATACCAAACTGCTACAATCATGATCACACAAGACCTGGCAGCTTCTACTAGAAATAGGAAGAGGTAATGGAATACACCATTGCAAAAGGCAAAAGATATACAGGTTTATAATTAAAAATAACTAAGCTATGTATGATGCTACATGAGGAACAAAAAATGTGGGCCTTTAATGGAACAGGAAATTTCCAAGTATTTTTTGCTAAAAAAAAAAAAAAAAGACCAGAGACAAGTAGGAACTTTGAAATACAAGCACAAGAGCCTAGAAAAACCTAGAAAGGTAAATTTTTTGTGCAACTGGATGGAGCTGTATGATGATGCAGGTGATAACGTTCTACTGGGGGAGAAGAAACAAATGCCCCTTTAGAATTTTAAGGTCTTCAAAGGGTATTTACAGATAAAATAAGAAAAAAAAAACCAGGAGTCTTGGGGTTGAATAAGTCATATTCTAAGGGTTTTAGGAGAAAAAAGAGAACAGAGAAAGGAATAAGCATTTATATAGTACCTATTATGTGCCAAGAACTTTTATAAATATCTCATTTGATGCTTAAAACAACCCTTCAAGGTAGGTGCTGTTATGACTCCCATTTTACAGTTGAGGAAACTGACACAAACAGAGGTTATATGACTTGCCCAGGGTCCCATAGCTAGTAAGTATCTGAGGCTGGATCTGAATTCAGGTCTTCCTGACTCCAGGGCCAGAGTTCTATCTACTGTACTTCCATCTGCTTCAAATGGAGGATAAAACGAATACACTAGTGTAGATAAGAGGAAGAAAGAAGGGGAATTTTCCATTTCTTATAATTGGGGTTCATAAAAAAGCATACAAACAAGAAGAAAGGAATAGACATTTTCTTTTTTTAATATTTTATCTTTCCCCCAATTACATGAAAAAACAATTTTTAACATTTATTTTAATTTTGAGTTCCACATTCTCTCCCTCCCTTCCTTCTCCTCTCCCTGAGATGGTAAGCAATCTGATATAGGTGATACATGTGCAATCATGTAAAACATTTCCATATTAGTCATTTTGGGGGGGGGAAAAAAACTTGAAAAAGAAAGGAAGGAAAGGAGGAAGGAAGGAGTGGTTTGCCATTTCCTTCTCCAGCTTATTTTACAAATGAGGAACTGAGGCAAACAGAGTTGTCACTTGCCCAGCATGACACAGCTAGAAAATGTATGAGAGTCATACTTGAACTCATGAAGATGAGTCTTCCTGATTCCAAGCCCAGTGTTCTATCCACTGTGCCACCTAGCTACCCAGAGAGGGAACAGATTTATAGATCGTACCTGTTAGTCAAGTGCCTCTATTACCACATTGTAAAGAGGAATGTGGAGTAGAAGAGCAAAAAAAGTACATGAAAAGAGAACTGAGGGAAACACACAACGAACAATTATAACTATAGACATAAAAGATGTGACCTATAAAAGGAAAGAGGATAGTAAAATGTATTGGAAGACAGAATCCAACAATATTTTTGTTTGTAAGAAACACATTTATAAAGATGTACATAAATTTAAAATGAGAGGCTGGAAGAGAATCTATTATACTTCAGGTGAACTCAAAAAAGCAAGGATAGCAATAATAATTTCATACAAGGCTACAGTAAATAAAGACATGATAAAAAGAGATAAGCAGGAAAACGATATTGTGCTTAAAGATACCCAAGGTAACAAATTAATATATAAATACTTCCCCTATATGCACTGAACTGTATAATTTCTAAATGTTTAAAGGAAAAGTTAATGAAAGTGAAAGGAGAAAGAGGCAGTAATATATAATGGTGGAAGACATCGATCTAACCCTTTCAGATCCAAACAAATATAACAAAAAGATAAAACAAGGAAGAACTTAAGGATCTGAATAACAGCTCAGAAAAAAGAGACATAATAGATATCTGGCTATTACTGAATGGGAAAAAGAGGAATTTTGCTTTTTCTCAGTCATACATGACACATTTATCAAAACTGAGCATGACCTAGAGTATAAAAACCTCACTAAAAAGTAGAAATACTGAATACATTCTTTACTGGTCAAAATGTGACAAAAATTATATTCAACAACGGGGTTTAGGGGAAAAAATTAAAATTAACTAAAGACTAAATATCTAATTCTCAGAATTGATGGGTCAAAGAATAAAACATAAGAACAAATAGAAAATATCATCAAAGAAAATAACAATAATAGGAAAATGTACCAAAACTTATAAGCTAGCTAATTCAACAGTCCTTAGGGGGAAATCTATGTCTCTAAATACCTTCATCAACAAAAGAGAGAAGGAACAAACCAATGAATTGGGCAACTAAAAAAAACCTAGAACAACAAATCTAAAAACTGTCTCTAAACACCAAAGTAGAAATTCTGAAAATTCACTCTTATTGTATTTCTTGTAATCATAAACTATTCTGGAGGATCTTACAGCATGCCCATTCACTCTTCTAAGAGTATAGTACTATTATTTTTCTTTATGTCATTCTTTATGAATATTTTCCCCTCACTTTCTTTTATTCTGTAGGATTCATTATATGATGTTTTTGATTACTAATTTCTTTGTTCTGCTAGTTTTCCTTTGAGGATTATCCTACAAGGGATTCTTTCCATTCCCTTCTTATTTTGATTCTGACTCTTTCATATCTGAGGAACAAAAAATGGGGGCCTTTAATGGAACAGGAAACTTCCAAGTACTTTTTGCTAAAAAAAAAAAAAGTCCTGAGATGAGTAGGAACTTTGAAATACAAACTCTTTCATATCTTCTTTGAGATGTTGCAGGGGAGTTATCACTCATTAAGCTATCTTGCCTAAACTCTCACTCATTCATTTTTCTTTAGTTTTATTTTCTTTCTTTATTTTTTCAATTAAGAAGCTTTTATTTCTCTTTCTCTTATACCATCCCCCCCCAAAAAAGAGAGAAAAGAAAAAACCACGTGTAATGAATATGCATAATCAAACAAAACAAATTCCTGAACTGACTCTGTCCAAAATGTGTCTCATTCTGTATCACCTTTCTGTCAGGAAGTAGATCACATGCTCCACCATCAGTTCTCTAGACATGGTGCATTACTACATTCAACAGTTCTTAAATCCTTCAAAGGTGGTCAACTTTACAGTGCTGTTAGTATATTGACTGTTCTCCAGGTTCTGCTCACTTAGATCTGTCAGGTCCCTCCAAAACTGTCCCTTTCACCCATTTTTGATGCACAATAATATTTTATTACATTCATATGCCATAGTTTGCTAAGCTACTCTCCAATTAACAGGTATCTCTCCTTAGTCTTCATTTCTTACTAACTCAAAAAGTTTCTAGCAAACTTCTCTGATAAAGATCTCATTTCTAAGATATATGAGGAACTGATCCAAATTTATAAGAATAATAATCATTCTCCTATTGACAAATGGTCAAAAGATATGAATAAGCATCAAGAAATAAATAAAAAATGTTTATTGGTCTACCTGCCAAGATAAGCTATCAACGATCACATAAAAATGCTCTAAATCACTATTGATCAAAGAAATGCAAATTAAAACTACTCTGAGGTACCACCTCAGATTGGCTAACATGACAAAAAAGGAAAACGATAAATACTGGCAAGGATGTAGAAAAATTGGGACACAAATACACTGTTGGTGGAGTTGTGAACTAGTCCAACCATTCTGAAGAACAATTTGGAACTATGCCCAAAGGGCATAGTGTGCATGTCCTTTGATCCAGCAATACTACTACTACATATGTATCTCAAAAAGATGAAAGGAAAGAAAAAAAAAGAATCTATATGTTAACATATATATACATACACACATATATATGTATTTATAGCAGCTCTTTTTGTGAGGGCAAAGAATTGGAAATTGAGGGGATGCCTATCAATTGGGAAATGGCTACTACTGCGCTATTAGAAATGACTAGGGGGATGGATTCAGAAAAACTTGGGAAGATTTATATGAACTGATGCACTGAAGTATGCAGTACTTCATGAGAACACAGTACATAGTAACAGCAATGCTGTAACGATGATCAACTGTGAAAGACTTAGACACTCTAATTAAGACAATCCAAGATGATTCCAAAGCACCCATGATAACAAATGCCATCTCCCTCCTGAAAGAGAACTAATAAACTTTGGATGGAAGCTTTTTTTTTTTTCCACTTTATATTTCTGGCTTTTCTTTCTTTCTTTTTTTGCAACATGGCTAATATGGAAATGTTTTGCATAACTTCACCTATATAATTAATATCAGATTGCTTGCCTTCTCAATGTGTGAGGGAGGGATGGGAGGGAAGGAATTTGGAACTCAATTTTTTTAAACAATTGTTAGAGGAAGGAAGGAAGGAAGGAAGGAAGGAAGGAAGGAAGGAAGGAAGGAAGGAAGGAAGGAAGGAAGGAAGGAAAAAAATGCTTATTGACTTAATGAACCTTTGTATCCATAGCCTAATACAGTCTCATGCATATAGTAAACACTTTATAAATGCTCCTGGAGTCAAAGTGAACGTTAACGACATCATATTTTGGACGTGAGCAATGTATAGATTTGTTTTGCTTGACTATGCAAACTTGTTACCAGGGAAAGTTTTTTAAAATTTCCTTTTTGTGAATAAAGAAAATAGAGACAGAGGAGATAGTGATAACAATGTGAAAAGAAAGAAAAAATCAATAAATTTTTAAATGCACAGAAGTGAACAGAAAGAGGTTTAGAGGGATACTGACAAGACAGCACTAAACTTAATATATACTTAAAAAATAGAAACCAGCTGTAAGAAATGGAGATGTACAGTTTCATATACAATACTCTTTCTGTCCTTTGTATACGAAAACGTTTATGATTGTTGCTGTTCATCAAGTTCAGAATAAAAAATTTTAAGCATATATGTTCGTTAAAGATATAAAAAGTGTTATGTGGAGTCCAAGGGAACACCATTAATGACTGGAGGAGTTCAGAGAATGTAAAATTTGAGCTGGGCTTTAAAGGATGGTTAAAAATTTAATGGATGAATATAGAGGAAAGAATGACATGTATCACTTATGAAGATGCAGCCTGGCATTTGTTTCTGAAGGTGCTACAGACACTGCTACTTTAAGACCTAGAAAAGAAAGCTCTTGCCATCAAAGTCTTTGGCACATTCAAAAAGTTCAACATCAAAAACTGATATGATTTTATCAAAGGAAATTACATTAAAGAAGCATCAACATCTGCTTTGCTGCAATACCCTAAGGGTCATGAGATTTTTTTTCCATCTGACTTAGAGCTGATTGTGTTGTCTCCCTAATTAGAATGTGAGCTCCTTGAGAGCAGAAACTGGCTTATTTTTTCTATTTGTATCTCCAGTTCTTAACACAGTGCTTTCTTCGAACATAATAAGCACTTAATAAATGCTTTCTTGCTCATAGGAAGTGAAGGCACAGAGAAAAGCTAATAGGTTAGTTTGATTGAAATGTGGAGTACATCAAGCATTATGGAGGAGACCTATGGCTGGAAAGGTAGACTGGCATTAGGCTGACAGAGGCTTTTAATGCCAGACACTGTCCTTGGTGCTAGGGATAAAAAAACTAAAATGAAATATAATAACAAATATATACATATAAATATAATGGGGGTGGATCGTCGAAATAGCAGCTAGGGGTGGAGCAAGAGATGAAAGGTCTCATGAAGTAGATGGGTAGGAGATGTCTTCTCAAAGAAAAAAAGGGAAAGAGAATATGGGAGATGATGACAAGCAATGCAGTAGGGTAGTTGAGGGAACTTTCAGCTGGACTCAGTCTTGTCAATTAAATAGGATATATTTGCTGTTAAGCAGAGGGCTATGTGATTGAAAGTGTAAGGAAGGAGCAAAGCTTTGGAAAAGTGGCCGAGGTGAATAAAAAAGTCAGAACAGTGGGGAAGGATCCAAGGTAATGGGTTCCAGATGGGGTGAGAGAAATCAGCTAGATTTTGTAACTCTCGCTTCAAATACTCAGCAACCCAGAAGCAGAAATGAAGAAATGGGCTGGAAAGGCGTACCCTGGGGTTTACAAGTCCAAGAGGTGAAGGAGGTAGGAGAGTAAGTGGATTCTAAGGCGAATCTCAGATTCCAGGCTAGGCACGGAGGGCTGGGTAGAAAGAGAGGAAATGGGAGAAGCGAGGGGTCTAAGATTGAGAGTGAGGGTGAAGGGCCAAGGGAGGGTGCGGGGGGGGGGGGGGGGGTGTCACACGGTGCGTGGCACAAAACAGACACTTAATAACAACTGAAGCCGCAGGATCCTGAAGGCGAAACAATTTCAGGATGTTTGTGAAACCCGAGTTGTGAGCACACAGCTGTGGCGTGGTCGGTCACGCGTGGGGTCCTGGACATTCTATGTGAGCCACTCGGCAATGAGAAACCCTGCACTGGTCGAGGCTGGGGATATGAAGGAAGTCATTTGGCAAACAGGCATTTATTGTTTACTTGATCAGTCAGTCCACAAGCACTTATTAAGCACCTACGAGGTTCCAGGCACCTGGCTACGCGCAGATAAAGGGGAAAAAAATAAAGCAGAAGAGAGGCGGGGCCCCAGCTGTCATTCGGCCGAGATCGGTACAAGAAGGAGGCCAGGGAGGACTTGTAAGGTTTAACAACGGGTTCTCTTGCTCCCCTACCCGCCGTCCCTGTCATTCCGGCAAAACAGCAGGGAGCTGGGCCCCCGGCCGCCCGAGCCCCCGCCCAAGACCAGGGCTCAGAAAGAGCGCGGGCTGGAGAGGGGCCGGGCCACCCGCTCGCCCAGCTTCTCCCGTCCGCCTGCCGGGGGACTCGTGCGCCGCGAGCCCCGGCCCCCGAGGCCGCCGCCGCTACCAGGGCTCCCTTCCAGTGTCTCACCTTTCGCCCGCCGGGGACAGGGCGGCCCCGGGGCCGGCTAGCCCACGCAGCGATCGCCTCAGCTCCGGCAGGTTCACGGCATCTTCCAGGTGAGGCCCCGCCCCGGTTTGAAATTGTTTCCCGACGGGCTGCGCGGCCAGCCTAGCTATCCCGCCCCCGCGGTGCCCTCCTCCTCCTCCCCCTTCGGCCTCGTAGCCGCCTGTCATCTTTACTGCGGGCAGAGGCAAACAACGTAATCCGGTCTGACGTAAGCTACCCCTCCTCCCCCAGTTTAGAGCCAGCCTGCTTTCCGGGCTAATCTCCCCCTCCGGAGACCGTTGGCTTTGCCCGGGAAACCTCGCGCCCCTCCCCCGCGCCGCGGCATCCGCCCACAGGCAACGTGGTGGCCGTAGCGTCGCCTGACGTGCAGGAGATGACGCAAGACGCCGGCGGGCGCACGCGCCTTGCGCACCGTGGCTTTAAGGCTCAGGGCGCGGAGAGGCTCGCGCTGAGCTTTAGTGGAGGTGGGGGTGGGAGCCGGCGCCAGAGCCAGCGGTGGAGGTTGCCTTCAGTGCTGGGCTAGGTGACAGGGTCGCCTCCTTGTTCTTCCTCCAGCACGAGCCCTGGATTTGGAGGCCGAGGGTCTAGTTCCCTTTACCACTGATTATCTGTGTGACCTTGGGCAAGTCGTTTGCTTTCTCCGGACCCCCGGGGCCTCTTCTTCGGCTTAAGGGACCTGATGGTCTCGGCGCCCTCTTCCACCTCTCCAGCTCAGTGAGCCTCATCAGATCCTGTAATGTAAGCTCCTCGAGGGCCGAGGGTCTTTGGATCTCCTGCACCTTGCATGCAGGAGGCGCTAAATAAATGCATCTTTTCTGCCTGGTGGGAGGACCAGAAAGGCTGTGGCTTTTGAACCCACCTTCTGGGCTCTTCCTTGAGCCTGGTGCAGGCCCGAACTTAAAGAACCTTTTTAGGCAAATTGGATGAAATGTAAGACCAAGTCCGGGTTACAACCGGCCTGTACCTGCAAAGGACCTTATAATTTGTCCTTTGATGCTTCCAGTGGTACTGGTTCCACCCTACCCAAACATACACACACAATCACAGTCCACCCTACCTGTCCCCCAGCATACATTCTACTCTACCTGTCCCCCAGCACACGCACATCCCAGCCTACCTGTAGCACAGCTCTGGCTGCATCTAAGCTGGAAGCTTGCCCTAGACTTTTTTTAAGTGCAGTACAGCAGGACATAGGTCATACAACTGTTAGTCCCTGGACCCGGTGATGTCCAGAGAAAGAGAATCAACAAAAATGGGATCCTTTTTTCCTCCAGTGGGAATATTTTTTTTTTCTAAATAGTCCATTTTGTTTCTCCAAGACTCACAGCAGAAAGCCCACTCCAGCAGCTGCTCCTCTCTGTGGTTCCAGCATGCCTTTCCACTGGGTACTATGCCTAATGTACAGAATATCCAGGAGTCGGACAGGACCTATCAGAAAGACAACCTCACCACTACTGAGCACCCTCTCCAGATACCTGACGCTGAGCACACAGAAGAGAATTTCAGGTGAAATTTTGGTGGACTTCTGTGGGGTCTGCTTAACTGACAGGGTCCTCCTGCTGCCAGAAGCAGCACCTGATACACAGCCAAAGTTTAATCAATTTCAGTAGATTAGTCTGAAGTCTGTCTTTTCTATACGAGTGTCCCAAAAGTCTTAGTGCAATTTTAAGCCGCTATTAAAACCTTAAAAAGCTGCTTGGAAGCTTAAAACTGTAAAAAAAAAAAAACAGCAACAACTTTTAGTACACAGTTTTACCCTTAAACTGCATTAAGACTTTTAGGATGCCCCACATAGAGACATGTATATACGTACATACATGTTTACTTCTTTTCACTGAGCTGTTTCTTGCTGCTGAAAAGTTTTGTCAAGTAGGATGTTAAAAGACCAGTCAAAAGTAATCAGAGAGGGTAATTTACTACTCATCTAGGAAGAGGCTTGGATTAAATGATCTCTAAGGCCCCTTTCCAGTTGTAATATCTGGGGGCTTTACCTAAGATCCTGATATCTTTGCTCTAGTGATCGGTAGCCTACCAATGGGAAAGAAGGGAAGTCATTACAGAAATATGAGTCATCATTTATTAAATTCCTTAAGGACAACTGCAGTGGAATGTTTACTGTGCAAACATCTACAATGGGAGGAGCTGGCTGGAAGACCTAGATTTAAGTCCAGCCTCAGACATTCAATAGGTTTGTGATCCTGGATGAGTCACTTATCCTCTCTCAGTTTTGGTTTCTTAATGTATAAAATGGGGATGTAACAGCACCTACCTCACAGGATTGTTGTGAAGTCAACAAGCATATATTAAGCACTTGCTGTGTGCCAGGTGCTGTACTAATCTCTTGAGAATAAAATGAGAGCATATATGTCAAGCACTTTGCAAAGCCTTAAAGTGCCATATGAATCTTAAGCATTATTGTTAAAAGATCTCTTCCTGTCAAAATGTTTAATTCTAGAAATTAAGTAATCTTTTTTCAGCCATTAGTATAGGGAGCTCTTGTTGCAGAAACTCATCTGCTGATTCCAACCAGTAACTCTTCTACAGGACTCCTTCATAACCTTAGAGAGTTACTTGGGGCCACTTAGAGGATAATTGACTGGCCCGGGGACACCCAGTATGTGTCTGAGATGGAACTTACCCCCAGGTCTTCCTGACTCAGCAGCCAACCCAGTATCAACTAGATCATGCCTCCTCTCAATCATTATTAATATTAGGTATAATTATACTCACTCTGGTGTAGGGGCAACCTTTGCTAACCAAGACTAAGCTGATGTGTCCAGTCCAACATAGAAAGCCTTTCAGTATAGGCCTGGCCCAAAAAAAAAATCTGTAGTCTGGGAACTAGTGAGATATAGAGAGGCTCACTAGTAGTTTGGTCACAAGGTGGTAACTTTCATATCAAGTCACAAAGATTGTCTACTAAATCTCAGAAGTGTTGCAGCCTTTGTTGAGATGGCCAACACTGAAGAAATACATGTATCTGACTTCAAGTATTCTATAAGCTTTATGTGCTGGAACAGAATACCAGAGCTATTGTGGTTTGGGATCCTTTCTTTAAAACACTTTGAATATAAAAATAAATTCGTTTAAGAGCAGATTTTCATTTTTTAAATTGATATCTCACCTAATTTCATTAGTATTTTTCATTTAATAGATTTCAATAGTTTTGTTGTCCGAACTAATACTTGTGGAGAATTGCGTTCCTCTCACTTGGGCCAAGAAGTCACCTTGTGTGGATGGATTCAGTACAGAAGGTAAAGTGAATTAGAACTTTTAAGAATACTTGAGGTTTTTGAGTGTGGTAAAGTGGCAATGCACTGGATTTGTAATCATAGGACCTACATTCCGGTCTTAGTTCCCCTAACCAGAACCCTATGGGACCTCCAAGAAGTCTTCAATCCTCAGTTACATCATCAAGAAAACGAAGGGGTGGGATTGGATGCTCACTCAGCTCCTTCTCATCTCCCAGGCTGAGGACTCCATGGACTTTGAAGACAGCTGGAAGAGTCAAAGAATTGGTGGCTCCCTGCTGTTCTCCCAGAGTGTTTCTAGGAATTTGGGGGTCTTAAGATCTAAAGAGGTCTTTCTTTGTGAACTTCACAGCCTTTATCTGATATTGGCTTTTAGTTCAAGGTAAAGATCATAATAGGAATTTATTTTTTTTAAATGTTAATCTTGCCTGATTGTAGTCCACTATAGTCATATCTATAAGGAGGAGCTAACTGAAGCAGTGATACCAGTAGCATTTGTTTAAGTGGCTGGTAGTAAGTCTTTACCTTCTGGTAGTGTTACTAATTGGAGGAGCCTGGAGACCTGTCCTTGGGTTGAACTGTTCCTTTTTGGCCACCATGACCAAAATCCAGGCTCCAAGAGGTGTTTAGAAAGAGTTTATCTTAGTCTAAATTTAGTTTATGGGAGTCTGATCTTCACACAAGAACATTATTCACTAAGGCAAGATTAAAAGCTGTGAAAATATTCTATTTAAAATTGACCCGAAAAATGGCAAATGAAGCCACACCTATACAGTAGTAATACTAATGTTACAGTCCTGGTAGCACTGATTTACACAAATAATATGTGTTTAACATTTTTAATGACCAAACCATTTACCTCAAATATTATGTCTGTGCACTTCTAACGTTGGACTACAGGATTCACATGGAAAAGACGTAAAACAGAGCATGATAAAAGGAAAGCTATGTCCTCTGGAGTCAGAGGACTCGGATTCTGCCTCTGGTGTTCCTGACTCACAGGACTTTGAACAAACCCCTTCAATTCTCTTGACCTTGGTCTTCTTATCGATCAGATGAGGGAGTTGAACTAGAAGGCCTTCAGACGGTCTCTAAGAGCACTTCTGGGTCTAGAGCTAATCTGATAAAAAAAAAATAACTCCAAAAGATGGGGTATAGGTCCTAAAAAAACAGTGCTTTGGGAGTTGTTTTTTGGTAAAGGAAAAATATCTATATAACTGTATTCCAAATATTACTAATTAGATTTGCTTCTAATAAACTCAAAACAGAAATTTTCTGACTTGATTTTAACAGACCCTATAGAGAACAGAAAGACTTGGGTTCAAAGTCCTGCCTTAGATACATACTAGCTGTGTGACCCTGGGTGATTCAGTTAACCTAAGAGAGTGCCCTAAGCCATCTTCTTTGACTGAGTTATGGAAGAGGTGCCAAGGAGGGAGAGTTCCCTCACCCAGGAGTTCACTATACTAATGAAATCATGGGTCCAATCCCTGTCTTTATATTTAACACTACATTTAAATGTAGTGGGATAGCTAGTGAAAAGTGCACAATTTTTATGAAAAATATATTTGAGAATCCTTTTAACTACTTTCATTTTTTTAACTCTGTTTAAAGACTCTGCCCTCAAAAGTTCATTTTGTTCCTGAAGGTGTTTATTCTTTATGAATTTAGACAAAGCCTTTTCCTGATCCTGAGAGATTTCCATGGGCTAATTCAAGTCGTCATTCCCCAAAATGAGGTAAGAGAGAAGAGTTTTTATTTGGGAAAAACTCTTGAATGCCGGGGAGGAAAGTTAGTCAAATGTGGCTGCAGCTTTGAGCTCAGCTTTTATGGATGATTGTATTGATATTTTGTCACCAGGCCAGCAGGATGGCATTGGTTTCTACTTTGCATACTGGTTCTTGTTAGTGCTTATACTTCTGAAGGGAAAATAGTTTTTGTTTAAATCTTGTGTTTCTGTAATATATATATAAACTCTCAGGGATGCAGGATGAGTTTAGTGACATCAGGTTGTGTTCCATCAGCCACATTAGTGCCTGTTACTGCTGTTGGATTGAATTCCCCTTAACACTAATAATTATAGAGGCATTTTCGTACAAAATACATGGGCTTTGATTTAAAAGGGTTAATCTGCCTTTCATCTTCTTTCCCAAAAGGAAGATTTAAGAAACTCTTGACTGAGATTTTGACTTCCCTTGTCAAAACTTTAATAAAAAAAAAGCTTTTCAATATTCAAAAAGACCCTTAAAGTTAATGACAACGACATTATTTGATACACTCTGGCACCTGATTTGTAAAGCACTCATCCTTTTCTAAGAATCACATTGGTGACTCTAAAAATGCCTTCCAAGTCACTGTGTTTCTGGTAACTACTTTTTTTTTCCTTTTTGTAGTCAGCTGCCTCCGTAAAGAAGCTATTATGTGAAGCTCCCATAGAATCTGTGGTTCAGGTTACTGGAACTGTTATCTCTCGGCCTCCAGGGCAGGAAAATCCAGTTAGTATTTCAAAAATTGTCTACGTAAATTTCATGTAACTGCCATTGGAAATACGTCACATATTATTTTACATGTGCATGTCTAGATATTTATGTTTGTTTATAAACTTGTGTATGTGTGTTTGGACATGTGGACACGTGAGCACATGTAGCTATGGATGTTGACTTTTACTAGAGCAGCACTAAAAGTGGATAGCTTTGTCATGCCTAAATCTCTCGATGAGAGGTCAGTTGGCATGGGGATACAGGTTGACTTTGGAGTCAGAAAGACCTTGGTTCAAGTCCCACCTCAGACATAACTTGGCTTTGTGATCCGGGACAAGTCACCTAATGAGAGTTCTTCTCTGGCAACTTGCAGTACCAATAAAATTGCAGGACCAGGCCAAAAAACAACCCCTTTCTATATGTTTGTTTATATGGTTTCCCATAATTATGTGGCACCAACATGCATTTATTGAGCACTTGCTTTGTGCAAAGCGCGGTGCTGGATTTTAGAGGTGCAAGAACCAAATGAAAAAGGCCCTTCCCTCAGGAAGCTCACATCCTGGGAAAATACAGCACATGAACAGGTAAGTCATTGGCAAGGGCCTCTGTAGAGGTCTGCACAAAAGTGATACAGCTTGCTCTGCATGTGTTTATTTACATGTTGTCTCGCCTATTAGATTGTAGGCTTCTTGAGGACAGAAACTGTCTTTTGCCACTTCTTGCATGCCTAGCACTTAGCACGGTACCTGGCACATAGTAGGCACTTAATAAATGCTTATCGAATTGAATACATACGTTTGTCATTTAGTACGTCATAAGTATTCTTAAATTTTGTGTATGTAATAAATGCTTGTGGATACAAACACATTGTGCCTTTATGTAGATGAAAAATGAAAGTAGGTTGTGTATTCACCTGGCACATAAATCTACTGAAATTAAGTTATAAGCTTAAATTTACATACACGAAAGGCAACAAAAGCTGGAATCACTTTCACTAAATACAGTTAAGAGCAAAAAGGATAACACATCATATCTTAAATTGTTGAATTCAGTTTGTCTTTCAACACTGTGGGCAAATACACTAGCATATATAAAAGGGGACAATTAAAAACTCTCCAGTGTTTTGAGAGATTCAAGGTCCTATGTCCTATGGTGTGGTTTTAAAAATAGGTATTTGTTTCCCCTTTTTAGAAAATGCCAACAGGTGAAATTGAAATCGAAGTGAAAACAGCTGAGCTTTTGAATTCCTGCAAGAAGCTGCCCTTCGAAATTAAGGACTTTATGAAGGTCACTACAATCTTTTTTTTCTATACAGTTTACAGGAAACGTTGATATTATCAAAGAAAAGTAGAACATTGATAGAGACTATGCATGATTTCCAAGTAATGAAATAGAAACACTTTATGATAGAGACACCTTAAATTTTCCTGTGTCACAACTTCTCTGTGAACTTTCCTCAAATACCTGTAGTTCCCTTTGTATCCAAAAAACACCTTTTGTGCTGTGAGGTGGGTTAATATTTCACCCTCACACATTCTAGATATCTGTTCTTTGAGGGCTGGTTTGTCACTTTTGGTAAACTCATCTGTCCCTGCCAGTCTGTGCAATCTTCCTGCGATTGTTTTTAATCTTGAGAGCAAATGTGTGCCTGGTATGAAAGTAGTGGTTGAGGTCTATTCAGAACACACATGACATCCTGTACTTGCTCAAGCTTAGAACAGTGTTGAGGACCTTCATGTGATCACAGCTACCCCGGCCTCACGAGGCACGATCACCATAATTTAGAATGCTTTCTGCTAAAGGAAAAATAAACTGTAGATCCAAAAATCACCCATTGTGTTATCAGGTAGGTAAGCATGGCCCTGTCATGCACTCTGGACAACTGAGTCGTCTGCTATAGTGTCGTCTTCTCCCCGTTCCACACCTTGAAACTCCGGAGCTTTATTAGCCACTTTCTTGTCCTTTGAGTCATCTCTGTTGAAGAGATGACCTCATCTTGCCAAGGCCAGCCCTTCTCTTTGTACAACCTTGATTCCATTCTGTGCTGTCTCCTCTGGGAGCTTGCCTCTTCAGTTATTCCCCTCCCTTTCGACTTCAGGATCCTTTTTATCTTCTAGGTTCTCCCTCACCACCAACAGATACCCAAGTTTCCTCCATCTTTTCAAGATCTTTCACTTGATTCTACCATTCTTTAAAGCTATCGTCCTGTGTATTTCTCTGTGGGTGTGGGTGTATATGTGTATATTATGTGTGTGTGTCTGTGTATTGGTGTGTATGCATACACACACACCCTCTACTATGTGTATGAAATCTCCTTTTCACTGCCAAACATCTTAGTAAAAGTCATTTTTCCTATTGCCTCTTCTCTCACTTCCTTTACCAATCACTCCCTTGCTGTCTGCTTTCTGATACACCACTCAACTGAAACGGCTTTTTCCAGGATTACCTGTGTTGACTCTGTTGGCTTTTTCTCCTGACTGTTGAATCTGATGGCTTTTTCTCAGTAGTTCTGCTTGACTTTTATGTAATGGTGACATCAATCATTCCTTCCTTCTGGAACACATTTTAGTTGACACTATCATTCTTTTAGTCCTCCACTTTTGTAACTTTGAAGTCACTTCTGTTTATGTAACCATTGTAACCATTTAGTCTTAGCAGTTCTCCTTTCACAGTTTCTCTTTCATCTTTCCCTTTGCCTTCACTCACATAGCCACTACGCTAGTTCAAGTCCTCATCGCTTCTTTTCTAGACTATTGCAAAAACCTCATGATTAGCCTCCTTACTCCCATGCCAGCAGTGGTATAGTCTAACAATTGATATGTCCCTGACTATTTGATCAACGGTTTTTACTGTTATGAAGGTTTGCATACTAGCTCTTCCCTTTCTATTCTATTCCCCAACATTTTATCCCTTTCACAGAATCCTGTGCTAAGGAATAAATTCTTAGTTGATATGTTTATGGACTAAAACAATTTCAAAATTGAACTAAAGATCAAATAAATAGAAGTGACATGGTAGGTAGCGTTTCTCAAAGCAGACTAGTTCCATTCGAGGGTAAAAAACTTGAAATTTAAATCAGAAACTGATTAAGTGGAAATCTGTAGAATTAGGATTGTGCCTTTTGCCATTTGATAAATATGAGGTTAACAGCAACACTACCCTTCCTGGATTATGAAGAACTAGAATGAAGACATACTAGGGCTGTATATATAAATGCTGATGGATTATATGATAGAAATTAAAGTTATACTAACATTTCAGGAAAAATATTTGTCTGAAAAATTATCTTTTAATGTTTAAAGCATATTTTGTAGAGAGAGAAATTTCTTAAGACTATATGGACATCACTTTTTTAAAAATTTGTTTAGAAAACAGAAGCTCTTCGTATGAAGTATCGCTACTTAGACTTACGTAGTTCCCAAATGCAGTATAATCTAAGACTGAGATCCCAGATGGTCATGAAAATGCGGGAATACCTCTGTAATCTGCATGGTAAGAACAACGTTGGAGTGTTCCTCTAAGCACTCCCGTATCTTTTCTGTTTACTGAAATGTACCTATCTGCCTAGTACCTATGATGCATTTAGCATATACAGCAGCATGAGTAAAATAATGGTTGTTTTCAGGATATTTTTACCAGAAAAATAATCTAAAAGTCTAGTCAGTGGCTCAAAAGGGTCTGCTTTTTGGGAGGTGATTAATGGTTATCGAATTGAAATGACAAAGACAAAAGGCATGCTTATCAGATCTTTATTTGAAACACACTTGGGAAAATAAATAATAATAGCTCATCTCTATATCACTCTTTAAAGCTTATAAAGGGCTTTCATCACAGACTCATAAGATAATTATTGCCCCTATTTTGTAGCTGAACAGACTGAGGCTTCAAGACTTAAAGTGCTGCCTTAAGAGAAGCAGCCGGTTGCAGTGAAAATGACCTGGGGCTTGGTGTCACAGTGCCTGGCTTTGCATGCCTGTTCTACCACTGACTCCCTATGCATGTGACTTGGGCGAGTCAAAGCCTGCTTCTGCTTAGCCTCCTACCTCATCATTCTTCTCTGCCATTCTGAGTAGGGCATATG
This sequence comes from Phalanger gymnotis, assembly GCA_028646595.1. NCBI lineage: Eukaryota > Metazoa > Chordata > Mammalia > Diprotodontia > Phalangeridae > Phalanger > Phalanger gymnotis. Next base: position 283,778,134 of record CM053626.1, on the reverse strand, counting down.
TGTCATTTTCTTTAACCATCTTCTTGTACTTCTATCACTGTTTGGTGCTGCCTAGGAAAATTTTTCTAGTTTTCATTTAATTTTTTTGTTATCTTCGGTATTCTCATATAACGTTCAGAAAACCTGGACAGCAGCAGGAGATAAGGAATCAAATAGTTTATAAACTGTTTTATGCAGAATGACAGGATTTACCAAATCCCTAAAGCCTGCTTCTAGGTGGTGTTTGTGGAAATGGACATTAATGAGCTAGGTGGTATCTACCAGCTGTAATTCCTATTCTAGGAACAGTTTCAGAGATGATGTACGTCATTCTGGGCTTCGTTAGTTGCCTAATTACAGATTTGATGTTCTTTTAGGGTTTGTGGATATCGAAACACCAACATTATTTAAGAAAACTCCAGGGGTATGTATATTCCTTACTCAGTTTTCTGTTACTTTTTCCTTAATATCTTAACATTCAGGAACATTATGTTATTTTGTTTTTCTCCTGACTGCGCTTTGACTCAGCAAGTATTAAGCAACTGCTCTTTGCCAAGAGCTGCTCCAGGCCCTGGAGTTTGAAAGACAAAAACAAAATAGTCCTTTCCCTTGAGAATTTTACCTTCTACTCTGGTAGTACCACAGGTACACAGATAAGTCCATACAAGGTAACTCAAGGAGGTAAGGAGCACCAGCAACCTAGAGACTGTAGAAAGCTGTCACCTCCACAGGTGAGACATGAGCTGAGTCTTAAAAGACAAAAAGCTTCTAAAGAGGGAGTGTATTCCAGGCATTGGAGACAGACAGAAGATGGTATCTCAAGGTTAGAGAACAGTTAGTAGGCTGGTTAAACGGGAACATAAAGTTAGTGAAAGAGAGTCTTGTTAAACAAATCAGGAAAAATGAGTAGGAGCAAGAATATAGACCACTTTAAATATCCAACTCTGAAATTGTGTTTGTGCCCAAAGGAAATGATTTTTGAGCTAGGGAGTGGCACTGTCAGATCTACGCCTTAGGAAGATGATTTTGGCAACTGTGTGGGGAATGGGCTGGAACCAATGAGGGTGAATTAGGCGGCTGTTAAAGTAGTGCAGGAGAGAATTGATAAGGAGAAGAACAAGGGTGGCGGCTTCATGAGGGAGCAGATGCAAGAGGTGTTATGGAACTAGGATCAATAAAGCTCAACAATTGATAACATCAAGAGGATAGAAAAAGGGAAGAGTCAGCAATGCCAAGGCTATCAGCCAGTGTGACTGTAAATATGACTATGCCCTAAGGGCCTAAGCAGAGATAGGGACATTTGGAAGAGGGGAGAGTTTGAGGAGGAAGATTTGAACATACTTTCGTTTGCGGCATCTACAAAAAGTAGGTGGCAGTGTAGCAGGCAATTGGTGATATGCAGCTGAAGTACAGGAAAGATTAGGACTAGATCTGTAGGGGTGTGTGTGTGTGTGTGTGTTTGTGTTTGTGTGTGTGTGAGATGCTGAGATAATAATTGAACTCATAGAAGCAGATGAGATCACCAAGCTGGGTCTAACTTTTTTGTTTTATTTTCATGTTTATTATATACTTAACTGGTATCAACTGATAAGGGATTGGGAAAGATTCATACTCTACAGTTGGTTGTCTTTTATCTGAAGGATCCAAGAAGAATACTGAGTTACCAAATTTTAGTATTTTTGCACAAAATTTTATTGATTGACTTGGTAACTATAGTTTAAGCAGCAATTCAACAAACATTAATTGAGTGTCTACTGTTTACAAGAAAGGTGGTTAAGTAGAGAAGGCATAGAGATAAATTAGAACAGTCCCTGTTTTTAATGAGTTTATCATTTCAGTGAGTTTACATTTAAACGTAGGAAATACGTTAACATATACTTGAGTAGAAAATAACGCACAAGACAATCTTGATTGTCCAGCTGCTAAGCCAGAACTTTTTTTTAACTTCAACTTGCTTCATCTTAGCAAAGTATAATAGTAGTTTAGACCAATTATTTATACTTTTCTTTTAATTTTCAACAATTTCCCCATTCTTTGCTTTGATATCAGGGTGCAAAAGAATTTGTGGTACCATCAAGGGAACCTGGAAAGTTTTATTCTCTTCCTCAGAGTCCTCAACAGTTCAAGCAGCTTTTGATGGTTGGTGGTTTCGACAGGTAAGATTTCTTTAATCTAGTTATTACCAAAAATGGGAATGTTTAGGAACTCAGACTTCTGAGAAGGGTAGGATATTTACAGGTGTTTCATAAAATGAAATTCCGTACTAATGGATGGATTACCAAAAGATTCCAGTATAGATTTGAGAATGATGCTCTTAAGTGATGAGCAGAAGAAAAAAAATTAGGTTGAATAAATCAACAAGTACTTATTAAGACATTGCTATGTGCCAGGCACTCAGTGCCAGAGATTCAAGTACAAAGAACAAAACAATCCCTATTTATGAGGAACTTACATTCTAATGAAAAAGATTAAAAGTACATGTAAAAATATATATAACATAAATATAAAGTTAATAAATGTAAATATATGCAAAGTAGTTAAATAAAAAGTAGTTTCAGAGGGACAGGCTATTGGGAGGATCAGGAAAATACAAAAAAAGGTGCTTGAGCTGTAAAAGAGGGTCTTCTCTGAGGCAGAAATAAGGAAGGAGTACATTTCTGGCATCCCTAGAATAGAAAGCAGAGTGTCAGTGTGTGTAAGGAATAGAAGGCCAATTTGAATATATCCTAAAGTGGAATAATGTTCATTGAATCTAGAAAGAAAGATTGGGGCCAGGTTATATAAGGCTTTAAAAGATAAACAGAAGAACTTATATTTTATTCTACAGGCAGTAGGGAGCCACTGAAGTTGGTTGAATAGCAAAATCACATGGTCAGATTTGTGCTTAAGGAAAAATACTTTGACGCAAGGGTGGAAGTGACAGGAATAAAGGGAGACATAAGGCAGGAAGGTCAGTTAGGAGGCCTTTGCAGTCATCTAGGTTAGAGGTTAGGAGGGCCTGAATTAAAATGGTAGTTATGTGAGTGGGGAGAAGGAGCTGCATTTGAGAGGTGTTGTAAAAGTTAGAAATAGCAAGGTTTGGTGACTGTTCAAATATGTGAGGAAGTCCAAAATAATGCCAAGGTAATAAACCTTGGAGACTAGAAGGATGGCAGTGCCTTTGACAGAAATTAGAAGGGTTAAGGGGAAAAGACAAGCTAAGTTTTGGATATACAGAGTTTGAGATATTTCCAAGTCATCCAGTTTGAAATGTACAATAAACAGTTTGGGATACAGAACCAGTACTGAGGAGAAAGACTGGAACTGCACAGTAGGGATGTGTGAGTCATCTGCACCACGATGGTAAGTAAACCCATGAGAGCTGACAAGGTTACCTGGAGGGAAAAGAAAAGAGGGCCTAGGACAGAACCTTGGGTGGTGGTTTTATGAATTGGGAGAGTCAGAATCACTAAGACTTGAGGCAGAGCCAAGATGATGGAGTAAGGGCAGGGACTTGCCTGAGCTCTCCCAGATTCCCCTCCAAACAACTTTAAAATAACACCTCAAAATGAATTTGGAGCAAAAGGACAAAGTAAAACAATTTTTCAGCCCAAGACAACCTAGGTCAGCAGGAAAGGTCTTTCATACTGGGATGAGAGTGGAGCTGAGACTATACCAGGCTGGATCAGCAGCACCTGCTTCCAGAGCTTTCAGCTTACAGTAAGGAGGTCAGACAACTGGTCAAAAAGAGATTACAGGGGACCCTTTACTGGCACTGGGCACAGTAACTTGTTGTATTGCCCATATGCTTTTTCAGATCACAGTCCCAGAGCAAAAGGAACATTAGAGCATGTGATGTAGGAAGGCTGAATTTATAATCTCAAATATAATCATGTATATGTTTGAATGGTTCGAAATCGCAAGATATGAGAGATTCTCTAAGTAGAATGCAATAAAACATTTATTTAGGCTCCACAGAAACAGATTCACGAACCAGCCTCCCCATTTAGACGCTTTGATCACAAGCTACCAGGCCCAATAAGTCCGCCTCACAAGAGTAACCAGAAGGCCACAGAAAAACAAAATAGTATTTAGCCAAATCATATTTACTGGCCTCAAGTCCTTGCTCGCACTCCTGGGTCTACACACGGGTCAGCTCTACTTTCAGGTCGGCTCTGCTTCCACAGCTCCTGCTTCAGCTTCGGCTTTCTCTTCAGCTTCGGCCGTAGCTGTCTCTGCCGCCGTCGCCGCCACTTCCGCCACACTCTCCAAGCTGTATTCCAGCTAGTTGACTGCTTCCTCTCTCCTTC
>CM053626.1:283688342-283773366 GCA_028646595.1 Phalanger gymnotis | reverse complement strand
CAAATCTGATGAGAGCAAGATTTACTCATTCCTCCTCACCTGCCCCCTCTTCCCTTCCTACAGAACAGCTTTTTCTTGCCACTTTTATGCAAGATAATTTACCCCATTCTATCTCTCCCTTTCTCTTTTTCTCAATATATTCCTCTCTTATCCTTTAATTTGATTTTTTTAGATATCATCCCTTCATATTCAACTCACCCTGTGCCCTGTCTATATATATATACACCTACATATATACATACATAGACACACATATATATATATGCATATTCCTTTCAGCTACTATGATACTGAGGTCTCATGAATCATACACATCATCTTTCCATATAGGAATGTAAACAAACTGTTCAACTTAGTAAGTCCCTTATGATTTCTCTTTCTTGTTTACTTTTTCATGCTTCTCTTGATTCTTGTGTTTGAAAGTCAAATTTTCTATTCAGCTCTGGTCTTTTCACTGAGAAAGCTTGAAAGTCCTCTATTTTATTGAAAATCCGCATTTTGCCTTGGAGCATGATAGGCTCTTCTCTTGATACACTCTCCTGTCCAGTTTGTTATTAGATAGAAGACAGAAAAAGCAGAATTCTACAAAAGGTGCCCCTTTGCCAGTTCCTGGACATCAGACCTCCTTTTCCTTTGCCTGTTCTTTCAGCTGACTCCACTTAGGCATCTAAGTGTGGACACCATGATCAGATCCATAAAAAAGACATTGCTGTCTCAGAACTTGGAGTCACCTAAATGGAGTCCAGCGACGGTTGCGGTAAATACTGCCATTATTTGGGGTAGAGATAATTGTGGTGGGAAGTGAAATGAGATTTATCATAGGGGGTTTTCTGCAGGAACTGAGCCAACTGAAAAAGGATCCTGGCTTGCAGTGTGGTTTGACACTGGAGGGTTTTTCTTGGGTCATAGTCTACACTAATATCAATAGGCATTAAGTACACCAAGATGGTAGAGATCCTGCCTGACTAAACCAGTGATGGATGTCAGACATTCAGTATTTGGCTATACAAAGGTTAACTACAGCCTAGGGCTAAGCGATGGCACTGTTTGTTCTCCACTCTTTATGTCCCTTGACTATTTTTTTAACCACTGAGATGTTCTAAGACCTCACCAGCGTCAGCTTCTGAAGTAAGCCAGGGTTTGTCAGCAACATAAGGACAAATAGAGGCTACCAACAAACTAATTAACCTGTTCGTTATGGGTCCAGTTAGCTGCAGGCCTTGGGTCTATCTATAAAGTCCATCAGATAAGCAGAGTTTGATAGTTGAAGTTTCAGCTTTGGGAAGCTGGTATAACAAGGCCACTTCCTAACATAAATAACAAATAAATGGTTGTCCACCAGAGCACATCCTGAAAGATGGTTGTATTCCCAGGTGCCCGGGTGTGAACTCCGGCATTATGAGGCTGGCCTATGGGCCAGCACTGTGATCAAAGGTGGGAGCCAGAAGGAGGCACTTCGTCAAGGGTTCAGCAAACTCTTCCACTACATCCAGGGAGAGAATGAGACAGGTACCCAGCTATTCAACCCCCCAAACTCTACCCAGAATGACCTTTCTTACCACTGCAGGTGGTACTCCTAACTATGCAGAAGGCCTGAGGCCACTCAAGCTTCCATTTGGATTACAAAACCAAATGGCATTCATCTCAGGTTTTGGCCTTTTCTCTTAGAATAAACTTACCACTATTGGAAGGCCGGTTTTGCAGTTGAGGTGATTTAAGGCGGTGACCAGTACTGAGTACCCTAACAGGTAACTGCTTAGTTCTCACCATAATTGAGCAGGCCCTCCAACCTTTCCAGGTTATAGCCAAAGCTTGTTTTAACACTGTTGACATAACCCTGCATCACCATCTAAATGCAAACTAAGGCTTAATCACTGTGGAGTGGCATCACTTCTATGCCCAAGGTGACTATCCTTAAAATTATGGTTAAAGTACTAAGCTATTTTTGGTCACACACCAAGTCTACAATCCAGGCTAACAGCCTCTTTTAACTATGTCCCAGAGCTTAGGTTGGTGCTTTTGCAATTTTCCTTAAAATGGCTTTTGTGGGCACCAATACAAAAATGTGTATTACATGTATACTCAATAACTGGCTTGGGCTGATTTTCCCCCAAATAACAAAAGGCCTATCATAAAAGCCTTTTTCCTATATAAATGTACATAACCCTTACTATATTATGCTACTGTACCACAGACCAGTTATCTATCCAAATACAGGGTGAATCACCAAAACATCCAAACCCTTCCATCACCTGCTTCTTGAAGACTCCCAAGGCAGGACATTGATCAGATGACTTCAAACTAATGCCCTTTTCACGGTTCTAGCAGGATACATGTAGGTCACTATTGAGTTTTTTCTTACCAGAGACTAAGATTGAGATGACAGTGCCAGTGACCTGCTTGGTGCAGCCTGGCACCGCTGAATACAAGGTTTCCTTCTTTGTACCAACTAAGCATCAGAGTTCTCCACCAGAGCCCACAGACCCGGATGTGTTCCTTGAGCAGAGGAGAGGAGCAGCCATTTTTGTCAGGTAGCTATTTGCACTTCGACTTCAGTGAGGTAGAGGCCCCCCCATGGCATGGAGTACAATGTGTCATCAGGACTTCATCCTACATTGTACTAGTTTCACCATTCGCCATAGAATATCAATTTAAGGTGCTGAGGTAAAACCTTTCCATCTCATTACAGGTCATTTGGAGGATTTGCTTCTGCGGAAAAATTCAGCAAAGAAGCAAAAGCTCTGGCAGATACTTTACAGAAAGAGGGCCAATCTTTCCATTCTGATTTCTACTACACTGCCTGTTATAACAGCCCTTTTACACTCTTCAACAGACATAATGAAGTATGGTATTTCAAGAAGGAAGAGCTAGAAGGGTTGTGGGTAAGGGATTAATCTTTGTGTTGACTTAAATAGCCTCAATTCATATGCAACTTACCCCTCACCCCTTTTAAAACTAGCCGGGTTACAAAAAGTGCCAGTTTTGCAGGGGAGGGACATGGAAGCCATCAGTGGCTTCATCTCCTAGAGCACTGGTTAAGCAATGATTTCTAGGTCATCCAATTTCACATGAATTCACTATCTTTCCAATTTAAGGGTACCTAGTATAAATGGTACATCTCACAAATCTAATTATGGGAAATGGGGAGGGCAAGTTAAATAAAGCCCCACATAGTCATTTTGTGGAAAATATTTGAGTTACAGATGGCAAAGAACTTCCTTGGAAAAATTGGCAAACTTCTAGTCTAATGGACACTATAGTGAAGAAAACCTGGGCGCCGACCTCAACTGCCACTGACTTGCACCTTGTGAATCTGTATGTACCTGCAATTCTTTTCAAACTCTTTATTTTCTTGTCAAATGAGATATGTACAGTTTTTGCAAACTCAAAAGTACTCTATAAAATTCTAGCTTTCTTATTGTTAAAGTGGTGGTCACTTTTTAAAATGTTCCAGTTACTCAAAATGACATAAGCTCACTCAGTGAGGCTTATGAACTCACTTCATCTAATGTCACTTAAATGTTCTTTCTTTCCAAGTATACCTCATAGTCTAGAGTGGATGTCATAGATCCCTTTAATGGTGCTAAGTGAGCTGAGCTTTAATATCTATTTGAAATTCATAGTTCTTAAAGGAAAATCACGACAGCAATTAATGTACAATGTCATTTTATTAAAATTCTGCTGTATACACTTTAAAAGCATACTGGTGTTTTATTTTACTTCTCAGATCCCCAAAATGTCCTAACCTGTAAATGCAAAAAGGCCACCCTTAGTTAAAAAGAAAACAACAGAAAGACACTTTCCCAATTTTGTCCTGATCAGACCTTAGGTTCTCATCACTTCATCAGTGAGAGAGTTCAAGTAAAGGATGATGTCATCATATTCTAAAAGGCAGGGCAGGGAATTATTTAGCTCCCCCTCACCCCAACTTACTTGGAAGTTGGGCCAGCAGTCTTATTTCTGATGATTTATCAGAAGGATTCCTATGGGAAAAAAGGCAAATTACCCAAAGTTTCTGAATGCCTGCAACAACATTTAGTTTTGTAATAACCTCAGAATAAAAATGGAACGGTTTATGGGTGAAATCACAGCCATTTCATTTGGCAGAATCATTAACATCACTGGTTAAGTTCTTACCCCCCCTCCAAAAAAAAATCAGCAAAATCTAGATTAAAAAGGTCTTACCTTTGACAGTATTTATGTTCCTGTGGTTTTCTGCCAAATCTATATAAAAGGATGAAAAAAATTTGTAATGTTGCAACTTGGACATTTGGTCGGTCTCTCTTTTGTCATTTCTCCTTAGATGTGTGCAGCTTTCCCATATACCCTCACATTCAGGCGATTTATAGCCAAAACCTCATGACTATAAAATTCCTAATTATTAAGATTGCATTCATGTTTCTAAATGTAACCTCAGTCTAAAAAAGTGGAACGGTTTAGGAGTAAAATCACAACCCATCATTTGGCAGAATCTTTTACATCACTGGTTACAATTAAACACACTCAAATATCCAATAAGATGAACTAAATGATTTCACTCACCAGGCTTTTTCTCCAACCCCTTGACATTTTATGCTGAAAAAAGAAAAAGACACAATACAATCAGGGCAAGCCAACATTATCCAAAGAAAACAGTAAAAAAAACTATAAAAACACTAAGTCCAATACTACAGGCAGCAAAGTACAACTGCCACAATAAAAAACTTTTAAAAATCAAAATGGTACTTAAAGGCAATGACTTATAGGTATTAAAGATAGTCCTGGTGTCTCCAATAGCAGATACATCAGATAGGAGCGAAAGACAAAAACAGTGTTCACCACCATACATCTGCTGAACTATGTTATCATCATTGTATTAGCTTTGAGACACCCCTTTAGCTTTGCAATTTCTCACATTTTATTATACTATAATCACCTTTTCAACATCTTCGCCTTTGGTTCGGGACAGATAAGCCCATTTGATCAATAGCAACCCAGATCAATTCATTTTCATCTGCCAAAAAAAAAAGGGGGGGGAGTTAAGTCCTTGCTGAGTTGTCCAGCCAGTCTATACATGTTTTCAAAACCTGTACTGTTTCAGAAAAAGAAAATCCTCATTCTCTTTCAGAGAGATTCCCATTGTTTTACTATATAAATCATCACCAACAGTACATCATAAGGCAACTCTACAGCCCTGTAACATTTATAGATTGGCCTAACCCAGAACCAAGTTTGGTCTTTTTATCCTTCTTGAATGGAATATTTACATTTGGATTCAACAGTCTTAGTCATTGATCCATTAAAAAAATAAGCCTTTGGTACTTTTTCAAAAATCACTTTATACACTAGGACTTCCTTTAAAGTTTGAAACTTTACCCATATAAAAACAAGTACTCATTTTACAAATGGATCAACTACAGCCCAGACTGCATACCAAAGGGAAGTTAAGGTAAAGCCAAAACAAGTACTACAGCTCCTCCCACACAAATTAATGTTTTCTATTAACCTTGAACCAGGAAACAAGAGTCCTTGAAGAAATCTGGATAATGTAATCAATAACCCCCAACTATCCAGTTATTATCAGTATTTACTGTCCTTACCCATTTCAAGTGATAATCACAGCATCTGGACAGACCAGGGAAACCTAAATCAAATGTTTAGGTTAAATGTAACTTTGTCACAGAGAATCGAAGGTTGTGCTTAATTTGTTACAGGGCACTTCAGTGCTATGATTTATCTACATGCTGATTTCAGGTCAGACATTTGAAGACATCATTATAAACCCTGTTAAGTGGTTGTTATTTCCAAAAATCTTTACAAAATCCAAACTGAATATACTGCTATAAATTTTGAAAAAGGCTCTTTAAATCTCAAGCAATCCATACGACCTCATGGTAATACAATACCATGTATTACCTACAAAGTTATTCTCATTTTACAAGTAAATCCCAGCAGGGTTAAATTACCTATGGACTTTTACAATTAATCAAGTTGAATTTGAAAGCAATTCTTCCTGCACTAGTACTTGGTATCAACATAACTGTCTCCTGGATAACTTAAAATTCACTTACAAAATAATCCAACTGCAGCAACTTAGATTCAGCTGACACCTAAAAGAGACCAATCTTAGTTAAATTAACAGTCAAATAGGAATTAGTATTGAAAGTTTAAAACAATGCCTGAAATCAGGTAGAGCTAATTAGACCTCCATGATAAAGTCAGTCTATTGGCTTATCATCATACAGGCTTTGAGACTACTGGATAACTTCCCTGAAATTTAGCTATAAAACTAGGTAACAGGAAATTAAATGTAACAGCATAAAAAAAACTTATTGCACACCAATACAAGCATAAACCTGAACTGGTGAATTAACCTTGAACACAATACAAATTTCCTAATTAACAGCCAAAAGTATCACCACCTCAATTTGTCTCACAGGAGTTTTTACACAGCCAACACAAAACCTGACAAGGGTAGGAACAACCTCAGGTTTAATATGGATTAGTGTCCTTACTTAAAGCCCTGGAAAGAGGCAAGCTAGTTTTATCCATAAGGCTAAAGAGGAAACATCAGAATTTTTAATTCAAACTCAAACAAGCTGTTTCATCAACCTGTGTCCCTGGTGTTTCTAGTGCTGATTTTGTCAAATTTTCAAGTTTTGATTAGTATAGGCCTCAAATAGCTTTTACTCATAAATGGCACTTTCCCCTGGGATCTACTTTGAATGGCTTCAGGCCTTACCATTTCGATTTCCAGTTGTCAAGTTCCTAGAGGTAAAAGCAGGGGAAAAAAAGTCATTCCTTTGACTTTTGTGGACATTTTAGCAAACTATTTTCTCATAAGCCAGACACATCAGATAAGGTTAAGCATTCTTCACTATTCTATCTGCTGAACTATGCAACCATCATAGTATCTGTTTTACTCTATCATTTAAGTGTCAATAACTTTCACTACAGTAAATACCAAAAGAAAACTTGGCATTTGGGGATTACCTGTTTGCCTGTGATTTTAATACTTGCAGAGCCTAGGGAGAGAAATAAGCAGCATTATATAACTATTTCCTTGTGTGTACATCTCCAAATTAGCATAGTTTGAGTGCTTCAGTGTAAGACAAAGGTGGTAATAATTCTCATCATATTCATGATCAAGAGTAGCAAATAAAAACTCATCATTAAAGCACAGTTCTTCAATGCTTTTGACAGCTTTGAGGTCGGGCCGAATGCTAAAAAGCAGAGCACTGTTTCCCAAAGCTGCATTTTAACTGAAATATATTCACTTACTTCAGCAAGAGCAACTTCATCCATGAAGTATAACTGCAATACACAGAAAAAGATTTAACATCGCAAAGAGCCAAGCTGAATGCAATCATTATCCCTCAACATCAAAGCCTCAGTATGTAACATTGTCAGAAAGGATTTCTGTCCACTACTCTGAAACCATCATAGGCTTAACAACTTTAGGAATCCAAGACCTGTTTATCCAACACTACTGCTTTAAGACTATCTAGATTAACTGATCGCAGCTAGACTCATTCACTCCAATTGCGAGAGGTAACGTCTGGGACGTTTGTTAAGTGCTCTGCAAACCTTACAGCACTACATAAGACACTATTTTTGAACAACAGGTATCACAGTCAAAATTAAATAGTACTTATAACTCGGATTGTCCACACTGCAGGCCCTAGGCTCCCTTAAAACCCTCTCTTCCCCACACAGCTCACCTTTAAAGCCAACAAGGGACATCCTCCTCCGGCTTTTCTGAGCTCCATGCCTAAAAACACACAAAAGCAAGGTTTTGTGCAAACCAACCCACGCCAACGTTGACTCTCGAATTATATATTTTTAACCTCAAGTTGCAATGGGCGTCCTAAAAATTCACCGGCTGGTATCCAAGATTAATATGGTGAAAAAGCTCATTAGTTTGCAAAAAATGCCTCACGCAAAAACCTACGTGTTTGTGTCCAGCCTGCTCCCTTTACTCACAATCTAAACCTAAATCAGTCAGAAGCTGGGCCTGAATCTTAACCCGGTCCAAAAATCCACCTTAAGGTGCTTGGCCAATTAAGTAAGCGCGGGCCTCGGGCCCTCGTCTGACTCCCGATCCAGCGCGGCTCCAACGGCCGGGTTTTCCCGTTTGGGCACGTGCGCAAAAGAGCACATGACGACTGGGTTCAGGCCTAGGCGCCCAGCCATTTTGCAAATTTCGGACAGTAATAACCCCTAGTGCAAGGCCGCCCTCGCCGGCGGCCCAGCAGGCCCTGGCTTTGGGCACCGCGTTGCCCTCGGGACCTCAGCAGACCCCCACCCCACGTTGGCGCGGCGCAGGCTCCTCATCAGAGACGTTGGCATTCATCATCAATCTCAGATGTCCCTACCAACGTTGCTTTCATCACACAGAGCAGGGCCTAAAAGCCAGGCGCCCTCCCCCAATGGCGGCCTCAGGGCCTCAGCATAAGCCGGGGAGGCTTTTCGGGCTCCGAAGCCTCGCTCCCTAGGGCGGCCCCGAATGCAATCCGGAGCCTTCCAAAGTTTGCTCAAGACGCGGCTGAGAATGAGCTCGCCTCTCGGGGCGTGGAGGTTCGGGATGGGCCGACACCAAAACCATCATGCCCGCTGAGGCTGGGCAGCGCCCGAAGCCGCAGCACTCACCTACAATGAAGACGCCCAGCTCTCTCGGAAAGAACGAAATACCGCAGTGAAGCCCTTTATATAAAGGCGGCGTGACGTCATGACGCCCCCACCTACGTACGCCCCGCCCCGCCTCCGCCAAAGAGCGGGAACTGAAGACCTCGGCTGGTCTTCGCCTTCCCTCTCCGTTGGTCCACCTGCTCCTCCCTCCCCGCCCCCCGCCCCCGCCTCTGCCTGTCAAACGCGTTCGTGGCCCCTCCTCCAGCCCGCGGCGGGGGGCGGGACTCGCGGGGGGCACGTGATGCAGGGCTGTGGCCTGGGAAGCGGAGCGGAGAGCCGAGGAAGGGGGAGGGGGGAGGAGTGTAATGGGGGAGGGGGCAAGTGAGGAGGAGGAGGAGGAGGAGGAGGATGGGGGGCGGTGTAAGGGTGAGTGATTTCCTTCCGGCACGTCGCCCGCTCGGGGGGAGGGGGCGGGGGGTTTCACTTCCGGGACGGTGTTCCGGCCCATTCCGGCCCATTTCCACCCCCAGAGGTAGGTACTGCTCCTCGGCGGGGTCCGGGCCCCGGATCTCCTCCCCGGCCTCCCCCCTCCCTTTCTCGGCCCACTCCGGTCCGCCCCGCGCCCCCGCCTCAGCCTGGCCCTGGGGTGGGGGCCCGACCCCGGAGCTCGGGGCGACCTTTCTCGCCCCACCCCACCCCCTCCTCTCCGCCCCGTGAGCGGGTGGACCCGCCCCCCCGCTTGGGGCCCCTCCCTCCAGACCCCCGAGACCCGCACCCACCCTGGCAGCCGGCGGGCACCGCTCCCTCGCAGCCACACCCCGCCCCACCTGCTCTGGACCCACGGGGGGGGGGGGGCGGGGGGACGCCCCCTCCTGGGGGTAGCCCCCCTCCCCGGCTGACCCGCTCCCATGCCCTCTTGCCCCAACTGCCCACGCCCCAAGTGCCCCCTTGCCCACTTCTCCCGTCTGCAAACTGAGCACAACTCCGCGGCCCCGCGGGACCCCCAGCCACGCAAGGCAGAGACAGACAGACAGACTTTTCTCCTGGGGATTCCTCGCTCCCCACTTGGGAGTTGCTGGAAAAAGGAAACAACCACCACCACAGAAAAAGGCGCTGGTGTGGGCTCCAAAATAAACACGTCTGAATTCCGTGTGGCATCGGCCGGGCTCTTTGAATTAAATGTTTCAAAACAAACACAAATAGGCTTGGGGGGAAGTGGGGGTCAAATCGTATAACAGCGAGCTTCAGAAGCGGCAACCACGTAGATGTCTATGTCTCTGTGCACCCCTTGGTAGCTGCGAGCTTTCTTGGGAATGAACGTAGAGCAAGGTGGTGAGGCCACCGTAGTAAGTAGTGAAGCGAGACACACTACACGCGCAGGTAGGTGGGTAGCTGCCCACTGGTGTTCAGACTTCACCCCATCGGGGCTCATACCCAACCCTTTTTGACTGTCAGCCTTAGTTTCCAGTGAGTTTGAACACAATTTCTTAAACTTGGAAGTTTTCTGAACCAGATTAGGCAAAGGTTCATCAAGTTATAAACCCACCACAAAAACACCCACGTCTGAATTCTGATGGGATGAGCCGACCCAACCTTCAGAGCTCATGGAGATAATGGTACTTCTCTTCATCTGCACTGTGTGCTCCAGCTACCTATGGCACTTTTCCTAAAACAAGATTTGCCTTTGTGTCCTAAGCCAGCTTTTTCAGGAACTGGCAGGTTTACTTGGGAAAACTGGCATATCTTTAAATAGGTTATTAGTCATACCGCAAAATATTTAACGTAGGGTAAGGATCGCAGTAAAATGTTCACAGGTGCTTGACAAACCTTAGTTAAATCAGAATCTGCCCCAATTTTTGTGTATCCTTATTCATTGTATCTCGAAGTTTTTGCCACTTTTTCATCTTGAAAAAATTAACTTAAAAATGTATACATTTAAAAAGTCAAACATTTAGATGCTTTATTTTTCTTATCTGTTGAACTCTTGCATCAAAGTTGAAGCTATAGAATTATTAATAAATAAAGATAGTGTAACAAACGCCTAAAGGTAGTTTAATAAAAGTCCAAAGTTTCTTTCCAGGTTTCATGGTGACTTACCACAAACCCTGGAGTGGACTTAATGTTTTGATAACTGCTGTTTTTGCATTTAGATCCAGGGAAAGTAACTTTCTTCTCTAGGGGCATTTTGAAGTAAAATTTCCAAATACTTGTGTGATGTAAAGCACCCCGGGAATGTAGTCATGACTGGTAGTCATTATTCCTATTTCCTCTTTCAGCAGGGCTGAAAGCCTGTACCATCAGGTACATCATGGAGAAAGGTGGGAACATACAGTTGGAGATCCCTGACTTTAGCAACTCAGTCCTGAGCCACCTCAACCAGCTTCGTATGCAGGGTCGTCTCTGTGATATTGTGGTCAATGTGCAAGGACAGGCTTTTCGGGCTCACAAAGTTGTGTTGGCCGCCAGCTCTCCCTATTTCCGGGACCATATGTCCTTGAACGAGATGAGCACTGTCTCCATATCAGTCATCAAGAATCCTACTGTTTTTGAGCAGCTCCTTTCATTTTGTTACACTGGGCGGATATGTCTACAACTGGCAGATATCATCAGCTACCTAACAGCTGCCAGTTTCCTACAGATGCAGCACATCATAGACAAATGTACACAGATCCTGGAGGGTATACATTTCAAGATTAACGTAGCGGAAGTTGAGGCAGAATTAGGCCAGACAAGGACAAAGCACCAGGAAAGACCCCCAGAATCTCACAGGGTCACTCCCAATCTAAACCGCCCCCTCAGCCCACGTCACAATACACCAAAGGGGAGCCGAAGAGGCCAAGTTAGCACGGTGCTGGACATCAGGGAGCTAAGTCCCCCTGAAGAATCGACCAGCCCTCAGATAATTGAGCAGAGTTCTGATGTGGAGAGCCGGGAGCCCATCCTTCGGATTAACCGAGCGGGACAGTGGTATGTGGAGACTGGGGTAGCTGACCGGGGGGGTCGAAGTGATGATGAGGTGAGAGTTCTTGGAGGAGTTCGGATCAAAACTGAGAACCTGGAAGAGTGGCTTGGGACAGAGAATCAGCCCTCTGGAGAAGATGGGAGCAGCGCTGAGGAGGTTGCCGCCATGGTGATCGATACAACAGGCCATGGGTCAGGAGGGCAAGAGAATTATGCCTTGGGGTCTTCGGCACCCAAGGCCACTCGGCCAACCAGCAGTGAAATGGACAGGTAAGGTTTCTTTTGCACATTTCCTGACTGTCACTCAGGTACCACTGATCGAGGCCATCGCTCTGCCTTAGAGAGCATCTTCCCTACCGGTTGTTTAGATGAAATAAGAATTGACTCTGTTGGGGAAATTGGAGGTGTGCCAAAAGACTTGCATTCTTATTTTTTTAAAGCAGGAAGCTCCTAGTCCTGAAGTATTCACAGTGTTGTGAGAACTATGGTAAAGTTAGACACTTCCATGAATCAGAATAGCATCTGCAGCCACACTAGCATCAGTAATTGCCAGGGCTTCCTCGGATTCGAGGCAGGGAGCTGACCGTCAGCTGGGAACCAGGCGGCCTTTCCCTTCCTTGGTATGTTATCACACAGGTAGGTGGCTTGGGGGAGTTTCACTTTCCTTTGTAGCCCTGTTTCACTTTCCTTTAGCCACCGCCTCCAGAGGAGGCATCGGTATAGTCCTGGTGATTCTTTGGCTCTCAGTGGGTAATAGTGTGATGCCAAGGAGATTCTTTTGGGATTATTTTTCCATTTCTTTCTCAGCTTGCCATTTGAATATATTTTCTGTCTGGCCTTGATCGGTGGCTACTGCTGCCAAGGGCCTAACCATTTCATTATTTTTCGTCTTCATTTACTTTTCTCTTTCTGACATACTTTTACGTGAGCAGCTAAGGACATATCTTTAAGGAGGAATGGGCGCAGGTGTTAGATTAAGTTGAAAGTACATTAAGCATCCTTCCCCATGATTTAGATCGGTTAAATTCAATCCAAAGAATATATTCTGCTATTTTTTCTCCCATCCATAAAAAATGAATTTTGACCACATAAACAATAGATCTAAAATATGTTACTGGGCTTTTAAGACCTTGTTGCAGAGATCAGTAAGTGCCACAGAAATGCAGATAACCCATGACCTCTTGTTTCTTCAGATGGTCACATTTTGGATGTTTTCTCTCCTTTCTCCCTTGACTTATGGAGCGTATATAACACTCTGTATTGACCATACCGATTCTTGTCCCCCAGGGTTTGGCCAGTGAGAAAAGTAACTGAAGTTTTAATCCAAGTGACCTAGAAGTTGACTTAGCTTCTATTACTCATTCATTAATCTGATTTTTGAAAATATAATTTGTTGGCCTTTGATCTCTTATTAATTTAAAATGTAATTGTCCACACAGACAAAATAACAGGCCCAGAATCATAGCCCTAACTTTAAGTTTTGTTCCTTGAGTCATTATACAGATTTCTTTGTGTTTTTCTAGTACTGTTGTTATGACATAAGCATTTTACTTACATATTGTGCCTCAGTGTCATTAGGTCATCACGTGCCATTGATCTCTTATTCTGCAAAATAGTTTTTCTTTAATTTATTAGACCAAATGTGATTTCTTAACTTCAAGTCAAAATGGACACAGTGTGAGCATTTCTCAGTTACCATGCTGCAAATCCTCATACCGTTCCATATGCTTTCCCCTTTATTATCCATAGACTAAGGGAATGACCTCATCACACATTCTTTAACATTACTGTTCTGTTACCCCATTTATGCTCCTCTGCCGACAGATTTAGCCCTTCTGGCAGTGTTGTCACCCTGACTGAGCGACACCGAGCCCGCAGCGAATCTCCTGGGAGAATGGATGAGCCTAAGCAACCCAACTCCCAGGTATGTAGTGACAGATCTGAATGACTTTGTTGAAATTTAAGAATGCCTTTCAACAAGTACGGTGTAGTCTTTTTAAGTTTGTACCCCTTTTGATCACCTTGGGAAGTCTTGGTTACCATTGTTTTTGAATTAATGGAAAAATAAAGGTTGAAAAGAGAGGGAGTCTTAAATATTATATTTAATGTTCTCTCATTATTCCCAAACACTTGTTCTGCAACACTCAAAAATAAGTGTTCTTTTGGTGAAGGTTGAAGTTTGGGAAGAAGCCGTAGGAATACAACGTAGCATTTCTTTTAGAATTCTGGGACAGTTTGTCACCTTGGAGAAATTAAACCTACTTCCGACAAAGTACATGCAAGGAGAGAAGAACTTAGTTAGCCTTTCTAATCGATTATGCATTTGAATGAAATGAATGAAAAGGCATTTATTAAGTACTTGCAATTCATATTCTTGCATATTCTTATTTGTATTAGACTTATCTCCTCTGATTAATTATAAAGTCCTAGAGAACAGGGACTATGATTTCTATTTTCTTTGTAATTATTCACAGAACCTTGTTCAGTTTCTTGACTAATGAGCACTGTGCAAATATGTTGGACTTGTTGCTTATGTGTGAAATGGTATTCACATGGTAGGCTGACTGAGGACTGGAAAAGCATGTGCCAAGTGAAGACATGTAAGGAAGTTTGAGCAGTTCTGTCATTTTTCTCTGGCTACTTACTTAGAAAGAGAAGCAATGGAGGATTTTTTTAAAAATAATTTCATGTAAGATACTGTGTGAGCTGCCCTAGCCACCACTTATAAATTAGAGGCAGTATGACCTAGTGGATAGAGGGCTGGACTTGGAATCAAGAGACTTTGTTTCCACTTGCACCCCAGCATTGTAGTAGTTGTGTGATCCTGAGCAAGCCATCTCCTGTCTGTGAGCTTCAGGTTCCTTATTTGTACATTGGCACTGACAGCCCACCTTAGAGAAGCGTAAGGAAAATGCTTTTCGGAAACGTTAGTGTTCCAAATAAACATGAGTTCTTATCAACTTCTAGCACACTGGTAATATTATGTTCAATTTGTAGTTGTTGCTATAATCTCATTTTTTTTAACTAGACCTGTGTTTTGTTATGTGGAACTTGCAGTGAGGAAACTACATATACCAATGCAGACTGGCATCTGCCGTTCAAGTTTCTGTCTTAGTTGCCTAGAGTGAATGCTGAGTGGGCCTGCCCCACTTGAATACTTGTATCTGTACTATGTTTATGATATCTTAAAAGGGAATTGTCACTTTACCATGGAAAATTTTTTCTTCTGAAGTTGGAAAAAAACAGCAGGAAATTAGAGGCACAAAATAAAAGCTTTGGGGTTCTTTTTTATTCCTCCAGCCTCTAAAGAAGGATATAATTCTATGTAAAGGTGACTGTCATGCAAATAAAGATGTTAATAAGCAGATAAAATTAGCATCTCACTGGAAGACGAGACCACTAACAATAACTAATTCACTGGAATACTTAAGTAGGACCAAAGACTCAATTGCACACCTGCATGCATCTTCCAGAGTTGAAATCTGGCCTCAGACACTTACTAGCTATGTGATCCTGGGCAAGTCACTTAAGCCTATTTGCCTCAGTTCCTCATCTGTAAAATGAGCTGGAGAAGGAAATGGCAAACCACTCCAGTATCTTTGCCAAGAAAACCCCAAAAAGGGGTCACAAAGAATCAAATACAACTGAGACGACTCAACAACATGTACACAGTCACAGTGCTGGAGAAAGATAGGATGAATTCATCTGCTTAAGAAAGACTTCATGGAAGAGTTTCAACCACACTTTAAAAGAAAGGAGTATGCAAAAGTTGCTTGCTTCAGGCATGAGGCCTAACCTGAAGTATCGAAATGAGAAAAGATAGAAATACATTAAGAAGACTTTCTTGACTAGATGCAGATTGGGGTGCAGACTAGGAAGAAGCAAGCAATAAATGACACTGTCTGGAAATGAAATTAAGGATTTAATTCATAACATCATAGGGTTAACAGATACAAAGGAACCTTAGAACTTTTCTAGTCCTGCTAATAATGGTCTTTATATACTGCGTCCCAAAAGTCTTAGTGTTTTTTTTTAAGGTTCAAGAGAGCTCATATGTATATGAAGGATTATTCTGAGGAGGCTGCTCACCTATTTTTCTCCATTTCTGCAGAAAACCAAATAAGGAAATGAAATTTGTAGTAAAACAGAGTTTGTTGTTCTCTTGTTTTTCAATTGTATCTAGTTCTTCATGACCCCATTTGGGATTTTCTTGGCAAAGATACTGGAGTAATTTGCTATTTCCTTCTCCAGCTCATTTCATATCAGACAGGGTTAAGTGACTTGCCCAGGATTATGTAGCCAGTAAATGTCAAACCAGGTGTGAATTTAGGAAAAGTCTTCCTGACACCAGGCCTCACACTGCACTGCACCACCTAGCTGCCCAAAAAGAGTCATGTCTGACTCATGAACCATACTGTCCATGGGATTTTCTTGGCAAAGATATTAGAGCGGTTTACCATTTCCTTCTCTAATGGATTAAGACTAACAGAGGTTAAGTGACTTACCCAAGATCATACAGCTAGTAAGTGTTTAAGGCCAGATTTGAATTCAGGTCTTCCTGACTCCAGACCCAGCATTCTATCCACCGAGCTACCTACCAGTCTCCAAAACAGTTTATCTAGGTTTAGAAGGGGATATTTGACCCTAAGAGTGATAGAATACTAGAATAAACTATACTTAGGTCACTCTACTGACTCAAAAACCTTCAGTAACTCCCCATTTTCTACCAGAACAAATTTAAATTTCGCTGGCTTCAGGTTCCCGTGTAATTTGGCTTACCCTCTCTTTTTAGTTTTCCTCAGCAATTTCAGATAGGTTAATCTTTTCATTCTCTGAGAAACACTCGGCTTGCTCCTAACTCCAAAATATTCTCTCTTGCTCTTCTCTTTATGCCCCCAGCTCAAGGCATACTTCCTCCATTAATTCTTCCCTAAATGTAGAGAATGGATGGCAGTGGAAAAAGCAGTGAACTCCGTAGTCAGATTTGCCTTTGACTGCTGGTGAATAAGAATCATCACATTCCCTATGTCAAAGGCAGTGAGGAAGAGGGCTTGTTAACCTTAAAAAAAATTACACATATAGAGATAAATACATAGGTGTCTATGTCTTTATATCTATATATGAATTGTTATTAAGCCATCACTGAGCCCCCTTTTCTCTGAACACCTACCTTACAAAGATTTTGTTACATAACTTAATACTTTTATGTTGTATTGTTTGCTGTTACTTTATGTGTGTTAGTCCCATCTCCCCAGTAAGGGTCACAGTTGTAGAGCTGGAAGAGATCTTAGAGGAACTTGTCCTAAAGAAAGGGAGGCCTAGCAGAGATTAAGTGACTATTCCGGAGTTACACTAGTAGTCTGAGTCAAGCAAGAATGTGAATCTAGACAAATTCGTTCCCAATCCAGTACTCTTTCCATTGGACCATCCTGCCCTCTTGACATGTCTGTGTTTTCCATAGTACTGAGTCTATAATAGGTACTCAATAAATACTACTTGGTTGATGATGAAATCCTCAACCATTGAAGTCTTTAAATGAAACTGATGCACTGGACCAGATGACTTTTAATCTAATATTCATCCAGCCGACACCAGATAGAGAAAGGCTTTGAAGACCATACTTAGAGTGTTACATTTGATATATCATATTGGGGAAATCAGATTTTGTGGACCAACTAAGTTGTAATCTTTCATTCACGTTATTAAATTGTTCAGACTTAATCTAAAACAAAATAATGATGCTCTAAAACTTTAGTGACTCTTCAACTCTTGATTTCATAAACTGCTTCCCTCCTAATTCTTCTGTGAATTATATACTAAGTGAATTATGAGAACTCAATAAGTATTATATATTGATTACTTCAAATGAATTTTTCATAAAACTAATAAATGTATAGGACACTAGATTCATATTTCAGTCTAGGTTCTCTTTCTAGCTTTTCAGCTAGTTTGCTCTAAGGTGTTAGATCAGCCACCTGTCTGTGAGATACGTATAAAATGTTAATAGTATATTGAAGAGTCACTAAGAATGTTACTGCCTGCAACTTAAGCTTTTATAGAGGCTTTGAGTTAGAAAACACCTTAGCAGTCACCTAATCCAACTTAACTTAAATTGAGCTGAAATATGCCTCCTTTTAACTTCTACTTATTGGCAATAGTTTTGGCCTCTGAGAAGCAGCATGATCAGTGGATTTGGAATCAAGAAAACCTAAGTTTAAATGATAGCTTAGACACTATCTGTGTGACCCTAGCAAGTCACTTAACCTTTTGAGCCTCAATTTTCTCATCTGAAAGATAAGAGTGTTACACTCATTGGCCACTAATGTCCTTTCTGGATCTAAATCTATGATTGTGTGAACTACACAGGATAAATCTAATTCCTTTGTGTCCTCAAGATTAATCCTATTTTGTGTCTTTCTTGTTTTTAAATGACTACTTAGTGTTCATACAGTTTGTTGTTTTGGTATTTGATTTATGTAGATGGTTCAGAAGGACCTCACCAGTTCAACATTGCTTGTGAGTCTGGTGAATAAGAAGAGGTTGTTTAGTTGTTTCGTTATAAGGTCTATCCAAAAGGTGCTTTGGAAGCATCTAGTTAGTCTATCAACCAGAAAGTCACCTTTAACTTTCTTGCTTTTATGTGATAATGGAGCAGAATACTTCATAGGACCTGTGATTTCATTAGTGTGGGTTCTTCCTCTACAATTTAATTGACCATCTGTAAGAGTTGCTGTGTTTCAAAAATTCATCTCCCTGCAGCCAAACTGCTATCAGTCCTTTCTGAGGCTGGTTCTTGAATGACATTCATCCTTCCCCAGTCCCATGCTCAAATATTTGATGTCAACCTGGTTTTAGCCCATCTGCCAAGAAGATGGCTTACCAGGGTGTGGTTGATGTGCATGCTACAGCTTCTTGGAGCCACAAGTGAGCGTTGGGTGACAGGTAGACACCAAAAGTGGATGAGCCCCTGAAAAGGGCTCGGCAAGCCCTCACAGCAGAGGTGCTAGTCCTTGGACGTCCATATATACCCCATCTTGGCAGACAGGCTAAACCAAGCTGAGGGTAACCAGTAGGCCACAAACTCAGCAGGTTAAGGGGACTGTCTACCCCAAGCATGTGAAGACTTCCTTCAACCCTTTTCCCCCACCCCACCTCTGATGGAATGGGCAGATGAAAACAGTTGGTTACAGTGACCATGAAGGCAGTTGAAGCAGGCACTGTGGAATGCTTAGAATTTGATCAGACGTTGAAGACACCAAGGTCCTCCACTGCATCCCAGGCTATTGCCAATCATCTTGACTTTAGTTTGCCACTGGACTTCAGTAACTCTGGAAGAGAGAGTGAGACTAAGTAATACTTTGTGCAGTTCTGTATCACTTAAATCCATTTCACACGTAAGTCAAGACATCACCCATGATGTCATTGGTCCTCTTCAAAAATGAAAAACAACTACTCAAACATCTGATGCAGGATCTGTCAGAGATTTAAGAATTCCGCAACATAATAATGCATCGATTTGAACAGGACTTTAATAAAACAGAATATTACCAATGTTTTTTCATTTTATTTCTGTGCTTAAAAATGTAAGTGTCTGTAAAAGTTTTTTCTTATTTATGTTAATTCCAGCAGTCATTTGGTTCTTAACCTTATTCCTCATCCCCAGATATTTCTTTTGATCTGCCAGCAAGTTCTTTAGGTAGAATTCAAGTGTCAGGTAGTGTACCAGTGTTACAGATGATAAAATCGAGGCCCAGAGAGGTTAAATTGCCTAAGACCACATAGGCACATAATAGATTTTTTTTAAATAACATATTTAGATTTACTTGTATTTGATATTTTATGTGCTTGTGTATTTTCTGCTCTTGGTACAGGTTGAAGAGTCAGCAATGATCGGAGTAAGTGGTTATGTAGAATATCTTCGTGAACAAGAAGTATCTGAGAGGTGGTTCCGATACAATCCCCGCCTCACTTGCATCTACTGCGCCAAATCCTTCAACCAGAAAGGCAGCCTGGATCGCCATATGCGCCTACACATGGGGATCACACCTTTTGTCTGCCGTATGTGTGGCAAGAAGTATACCCGCAAAGATCAGCTGGAGTATCACATCCGCAAACACACAGGCAACAAACCCTTCCACTGTCACGTTTGTGGCAAAAGCTTCCCCTTCCAGGCCATCCTGAACCAGCACTTTCGCAAGAATCACCCAGGCTGTATGCCTCTAGAAGGGCCTCATAGCATCTCCCCCGAGACAACAGTCACATCCCGGGGACAGGCTGAGGAAGAATCACCCCCACAGGAAGAGACAGTTGCCCCTGGGGAGACTGCACAGGGATCTGTATCCACTACTGGGCCAGATTGAAAGATGGCAGGGGAAACGGGGAGGGTCCTCTGCCCCCTTCTGGGCCATAAGCAGCCAGCATCTGGGCCAAGGGCTGGTTCTTGGATTCACAAAATGCCACCTCGCTAGACAGGAAGAAGCTCCCAAGATGTTGCCAAACTAGAGGATTAACAAAGTACACAAAAAAACTCAAGGCTCTTTCCTTCCCTTCCCCCACTTCACACCTCAGAAAATAATTAAGCAAAACAGCTTTCTGATTCAGGGATCAACAGCTTTGGTTTGTTAATTTTTTTAAGAAAAATTTTTTAAGAAAATCCAGGATAAACTCATTTAGTTATCAACCATGGTTTCAACTCTGTGAATTGGTCCAGGTGACTGACCTTGGTGGCTGTAAAGTCCCAGCTCCAACAAGCACAGCATTCAGGCTTCCGTCGTCTGGATCAGCTACAGGAGAGGAGGAGGAGGAAGAGATAGTAAGGACAGGGCCTTACTCCTCTACCTCCCCTGCCACTTATTACTGTTTCCACGGTCAAAGAAAAAGAATAGTTCTGGTGGTCCTTACTGTTCTCGAGTTTCTTTTCAACAGAATGTGATTGGGGGCTTTCTGTTTGCCCCATCCAGGTAACTGGCTTCTTGCCTGATTACTTCACCTAGGCAACCTCTTGCAGCAGTATTCTAGTAGGCAATACAATTGTAAGCACCATAGGCTACCAAAAGTTAAGTTAGCAGCTGTGAGGTTTGCATTAGACAATGCTGCATTTGGGGGATTAGGTGTGTGGTGAGGGAGATGGGGAGGAGGGGGAACGTTGTGTGTCTGTAAATGTGGACTAGCACAGGACCACGTTGCGACTTCTTAACTGGGGCTGGGGACACACGACAGTGCTTTCTACATCTCTGAGCATTAAGCAGTGGCCCTGGCCCAGATGGATTAATGAGCTGGAGGCTGACCACCAAAGTCTTGTCAGGCCTCTTTGGCTCCTGGTCTCATATAACAGCAATATTGTACATCAAAAATGTCACTTCCCAGTGAAGTGGTGCTGGGTTGTGTTTTTAAATCCATATATCTCCATGTTTGATAAGTTTGATAAATTTTATACGAAGTTTTAAAAAAATTTTGTGTTACAACAGCATTGTGATTCAGGAAATATGAAGCTATTATTCCTATCGCAACCATAATTCAGTTCCCCCCTACAAATATAATAGCTTATATTTCCTGCTCATTTGAAGAACCTCACTAATTCCTATGTCTCCAGTCTGCCAATTCACAAAAACCCCTCAGCAAATTAGTGTTCGTTCGAGAGTATTGCTTTTTAAAAAGCACCCAACAGGGCATTTACACAGAGCATCATCACGAACACTCAACATGAAGTCCCATTTGTTGCAGCAAATGAACAGGGGGTCAGTTTTGATCATGTTTGTTCTCAAATTTCAGCAATATTCACCAGGCCTCTTTGGCATTTTTAGGTATTAATGAGGTTCTCTCAAGTTGAAAATCATGGAGAGAGCTAAGCAGACCTGCATGTCCCCTGCCCTGACTGGGAAGGGGAAGGAATTAGGCGTGTGCCTATAGTAGGATTTTTTTGAATACTAAGGTATGCAGGTAAGTAGTAGATAACTGCTTTCAGACCCAAGTGCAAATAGAAGAGAAAAATCTCTGACCTCCCTCATTGTTGGAAAGGTTACTGGTTTTTTGTTGAGTTGCTTTAAAGTATCTAAAATCTGCAGTGGTTTAAGAGATTGCTTTGGTGCAGAGGCACATGAAAGTGAAAAAATAACTGGGTGTTAGTCATGCTAGTGCAGGTGAACCGATTGTGAGCACGCTGGTCAGGCCCTCTTCCCCTTCTGAGAACATGTTGTGATCTATAGAAAGGTGGGCAGAGAAAGATGTTTTTCTGAAAACAAGAAGTTGGAGTACAAAAGGTCGCTGTTGAAAAGTAAATTGTGTTATTTGTTCATTAAATTATGGGTGCCCTACCATACTCCCTCCTCAAAGAGAGATCATTACATTTTTTTGGAGGGGCCCAGGAAGGTACAGTTTCTTCGAGTGGTATGATGCTATCATGTAATGAGAGCCTGCCTATAAAGGGCAGAGCCTGCTTCAAAGTCTGCTCAGGAGCAGGTGGTTCCTTTTCAGGAGCTACATTTTGTTTTTAGAACTATGGACTGTGGCATTCCACTGTTGAATGGGGCAGCAACGTAATGTGGTGAGACCTCTCTTCAGTGGCCATCTAAGGATTGTCAGTGTTTCATGGCCAAGCCAAGAGGGAGTTCAGGTTAGACAGGGACCCTTAGAGGAGTTTTTCATCAGTCACTGATAAAAGAGGGGCTTAGACAGATTTTGCCATATTTGAGTGGGAGGAAAAGAGGGGAGAAGTCTGGAAGATGCTGCTTTAGACATAGCTTTTAAACCTACCAAAAAAGGAAGAAGAAAATTTAAGTCTATTCTGCTCATAAGAGAAAGTGTGCCGGGAAATACTTTGTTGTTTTGTTAATTACTTAGACAATTTTAAGTAAGAAAGTATAGCTTTTATACCATTACCAAAATGTAAAGATGAAGTTAAGTAACTGCTATAAAAGAAAAAGTTCTCCTAGCCAATGTAGTTAATTCCATCCAGGTATAGCAACAGAGGGCTCCAATGAAGTATGGACAACATTATTCATATAGGAAGACTATGAGTGTGGTGAGGTTTAGTCTCTTTTTTCCTTTATTTAACTTTTCACAGGTTTTTACTGTGTTGATACTGTGAATAGAGGAAAATCCCAATTATCCAACACTTATCAGCACAATTATCTATGCTGGTTCTTTCCTCTTAGTTGGCCTAGTCAGGACCATAACACTCATGAAATCCTTGCCTAAGCTAGTTTTAAAGCAAAATAAGGCTTAGGAGAGCAGAGATATTGTTTTTTGTTTGTTTGTTTTTTTATCTTTCCTTAGAAAAGATTTGCTTTTTTTAACTGCCCAAAATTCTTATTCAGGTCTCACTGTGACGTTGCCCTAGTTCATAGTTAAAGTCACTGTAAGGTCATTAGAATAGGAATTAGTAATATTCTTTCAACATTTGCTGAATGTGTCTGTGTGTCTGTGTGTGTGTATGAAGAATGCCTCTTAAATATGTCCAGAATGGACTCTTTATTTGACTCAATTTGAACTGAACCACTGACAGTCAAATTTGAACCACCGGATGTGTCCCCTGGGAAAATGAAACTAGGTTGGCACTAAGAGCTAAATTTTTTTAAAAAGATCATTTAGCTCGTACTAGTGTAACTTTGTCAATTTTGTATAAAATGATGGGCACTAGATATGATCTCATTTCATGATCAGTAAGTGGTACTTTAGCACAGAAGCTGCCTCTGTTCTTGGCAAGAAAACAAACATGGCAACTGTCATCTCTGTGTTCTGAGATAGAACTTTCATTCTGCTGTATTCTTACCTATCACATGAATGAAAGTATAAATTTACTACCTACATGTACAGTTATAACTGGGCACAAAGACTAATGCTCTATTCTCTCTCTACTCAAAAGACTCTAATGTTTTGTTTTCTCTTTACTCAGAATCATACTTACCTCTGACCTCAGTTGAATTTATCATGTCTTGAGTTTCATTTCGTGTACATCATAAACCTTCCAAGACCAACTCATCAAAGGGGTGAGTTATGTCTCTTAATCTTCTAGGAAAAGCTAGTAGGACAAGATTGGAGAGAAAAGGAGGTAGGAGATGGAGGAAGGCTTTTTTGTTTCTTTTTAATTTTGTTTTGATTATTAGTATCTTCCCTGCTTTTGTGAAATGGGGCTTTCCAAAGATGGTATTGGCAGTAAAAATAGAAGCATTTTCTCTTTATGGCAGTAGTTGAAAACTAGAATGCATTAGTGGATAGTGCTCTGATAGGAGGGAGAATGATGGGGTAATAAAGTGGTGTAACTACTGAAAGCTTCAGTCTGTGGCAATAGCAACTTTGGTTGGGTAAGAATTCCATTACTTTCTCATCATAGTATAAAGGCCACATTTTGATTAGGTGACAAATTTGAAGATGTTATTTCAGAAATGCACATGTGGGAAAAGGAGGCTTGGCTTGAAAAGAAGTTAACAGATTTTGAGGTATGGAAGATGAACAGCCCAGCAACTTAATATGCAGTAGCCATCACATCACCCTCAGTGGAACCTAATTACCAAATCTTCCTTTCAACTGAGTTGAATCTATTTACAGTTATAAAATGCATTTAATTTATTTGTGCACCAAATTGTACAAAGACTAGCCTCTGCCACTTCAAAGATTGCAAGACAGTGGGAAGTGCCAAGGATGTATTTTCCTGGGGCATTCTAGGTTTGGAAAAACAGATCTATTTTAATAAATGACTGAGTCAGGGAAGTGATGAAGGCAAAATCATTAGCAGAGTACTTCCCCTGGAGCTATGGTTTGGTTTGAAAGAATTCTCCCAAGATTTACCATTGCTGCTATCTTGTCTCTCTAAAATATAGGTTGGGGAGTTTGAGCTATATAGCAATAAATCACCAGTTCCTTTAAAAGGTTTTTTTTTTTTTGTCTCTCTTGCAGACTCCTTTCTCTCTTTACCCGTCTTGTACTGCTTCCCCCAGATACTAAGGGCTTTAGGGGGAAAAAACCCTTAGAACTGAACCTCATGATTTGCCTCTCTCTTGAAATTATGGTAATTCATTGATTAGTAACAGGCATGATAACATGGCTCTCTTAAAATAGTTTCCATATAATATAAGTTTAGTAAAGGTAAGCCTTAAAATCTTCTTAAGAATAACCGCAAAAGCAGAAAGGTGTGCACCTGTATATGCATATATATGTTTGTGTATACACACACACACTCTCTTTCTCTCTCTCTCTCTCTGTCTCTCTCCCTCTCTCTCTCTCTCTCTGTCTCTCTCTCTCTCTCTCTGTCTCTCTCTGTCTTTGTCTCTCTCTGTCTCTGTCTCTCTACACCCCTTTTGTGAGATTTTGTACCAGAAGTTCTTGTGAATTTACTGGAAACAGCAGAATTAGTCCTGCTGGAGAAAGTGTGTTTGGACTGTAGTACCAAGTACTTTTTTTCAGAGACCACCATCCCCTTTTTCTGATATTAGCATTTTCCCCAAATAAGCATAGTGTGTTTCAATTGAAATAACTGAAAATTAAGCCAGATTTCTTCATAATTTTGTATGCATGAGAATGTGTGTGTTTGTTTAAATATTTATTGTTAAGGATTGTTGAATTTTAAGTTTCTCTTAGAATCATCCTCTTTCCAACTGTGAACAAGTTACTTTCTTGTAATTTATTTCTTTCCTGAATGTATGTTTGTCCATCATCCATTTCATTGTGAACCATGGTTCTCAGTGTTCTAGTAGCTTCTGTACACTAAGAGTGGCTGCGCTTGGACATGGAAAGATATTGGAAATAGAAGATTATGAGAAATAGAAATCTTTGGTGGGGAAAGCTTTCTTGTCCATCCTTCAAGGTTATATGTAGAGTCTTGAGTTAAAGGAATGTATATGGGCAAGATCTCTCTGAGCTGTACTGATAGACTTTTATGTGTTACTTTGTGAAGTTAGCAAGTTTAGCTCAAAATATAGCTGAGAGCCCTAGTTTTGTATAGCGCATATATTGATCTAGCATTTTTTCTTAAGTATGCCTTCTTCCAGGATAGAGATTTGTGGGCCTGTTCACTATATCCAGTATATACTCTTTCTTAATCCTCCTCTATTGAATAGGTATTTGTCTCTAAGATTCCAGAATATTTATTCAAACTAAGTCACTGTGGAATCTACTGTGGTCTAAGAGCAATTGTACTTAAATAGACAGGAAGCTTATTCAGTGTTGCATTTCAAGTTTACCTAGGTTTTTATCCTTCTTAAAGAAATTAGGTTAGACAAAACCAATTGGTAACTAAAATCTGTCCTTCTTGGGGGCTTCCCTTCAAAAGAAAACTAGTCTCAAGAATGATAATTTTCTTTAATTACAAATTTTCAACCTTTAAAAGATTTAAAAACCCGAATTTTAATCTCATTTATACATTTGGTTTTCCAGAATAATTTTGTAAACTTATTTTTTCCTTACTTTCTCTTTCAAGTTGTCATTTTTTCCTTCCTTTTGCTTTCTCATTTTCTCCCCTTAACTTTCTTGTTCATCTGACAACTTTTCTGTTGACCTTTTATGTAATTTCAGTGAGTGATCTGAATCCACTCACTTATGATGGACCAGTGGCTCATCCCAGGCAGCTTCCTGCACACACTTAGGAACATCCATATGGGTGCCACTCCAGAGTGGCAACCCAAAGGGATAAATGAGACTGAATCTTGGGAGATATTCTTAAAGAAGCATAGTCAACTTTATTCTCAAGATGAGACATTCAGTTTTTAAATTGTTATTATTAATAACTAGCTAATTCAAAAACCATATCCTCTAATCACCAAACCAGAATAATCTTGGTGCTAGCATTTAGGAAAGATTGCAGAACCTCTTTTATATCTCTAGGTACACTGCCCGCCCCTGCCATCACAGAGGCACCCTTATAGACTGTAGCAGCTGAGGTCTTGAAAGGAGCTCAGAACTCAACCATGCTGAGTATGATCCATTGTTGCAGGTGATTTCAAGCAGCAGCATGGTTGGGTACTTGAGCAAAGCAAGCTTGAGAAACCTAGCTGCCTTGTAGCCCTCTCATAGGAAAGCCAGTGGTTACCAAACTGGCTTTTCATTTCCTTTATCACGTTGAGGAATTTGAGCATATACCAGGCTACTGCCCTCCAAGCTCTAGTTTCAGGCATTTCAAAGCATAAACACAAATAGTTCTTTGCAAAAATTAAGATACCATCTGGATTTGTGTGACTCTTTGTCAGATGAGTTGTTCTTTTGAGGTGACAATAAGTCTTTCCAAGGCTATAAATTGATCCACTCTATGGCAGCAATGCAAGTTTAGTTGCTTGTAACACAAAGTCGTTCATCTTCAAAGAAGGCAGAGAAAGCCTGGAGCTATTTTTGGTGCTGGTGTTGATTGGACGAAATTCTTAACCCTACCAAGAGAGCCTCAGACTGACACAGCCTTTGAAGGAGTCAGGTCACCTAAAATCCAGTGACTCAGGTGAGAGCCAAAGAACAAGCTCCTTTTGGAAAGAATGCCTGGCTCCATCACAGCTTCTAAAACCATTCTCTGAGATACTCTTATCAAGAAGAGTTTCCATGCAGCCCCTAAATCAGCCTGGAATAGTTCATGATCACAGTGATCTCATTCAATGGAATTTAAATCTCAGGGCCTACGTTGAGACCTGCTTTAAGGGCATACAAGAAAATATCAGTTTTTTGAGGCCACCTCTTTCTCATCAAAGAAACAAAGTCCATTTAGTATAATTGTCCCTACAAGAGGCTGGCGGCTCCAACTGCCGAAGTCATCACACTGAGATTAAGGAACATGGTCTTGGTAGAAGTTTTCTCAGCTTTTGAGCCTTTTGTTCCTTGGCCTCTGAATCCATCTCAAGGCGCCAAAGTTGATAGTTAAATTAAAAGGAGGGATGTTTATTGCTGGCAACATGCTTATGTACGTAACAGTTTACTGTACAATGGATTCATGGGGAATTAGGTAGCATTTTGGGATTTGCACAGATGTTAGTAGTTGAAAGTATAGTAGTGATTATATTATAATTGAGAGCCTATTAAAGGTGAAAGTGGTCCAGATTCCATGTAATCACTCATCCTAAGGTATCAAACAACATTACAGGAAAACCTATTCCACCACAAACCCTTTTTGATTGACAAACACAGCCTCAGCTTACTCTGTTTTTAAATCTATGCACTTTAAATGAAATTAAAGAAAATTTTATTCAGATAGCTTTGGAGGTTTCCTTAAGGAATATTTAGGCTTTAGGAAACCTCTGACCTTCCTCTGTATAGAGCAAAGATTATAGAATCCTAGACCCATAGCAGAAGCAGAATGACATCCTAGACAAGTTGTCATTTGAAGACAATTCTATTTGAAGCCCTCCAAGAATGAGGAACCCACTACCTCCCAAAACAGCCCATTCCACTTCTGGAAAAGATTGTTAGGAAATTCTTCCGTACATCAAGCCAAAATATGCCTTTCATAACTTTCACCCACTGGTCTTTGTTCTGTACCCTGGGGCCAAGCAGAATAAGTTTTCCCTTTTCCACACAATTGGCCCTTGAAGTACTTGAAAACAGCTATTATAGCCTCCCTGGCTCTTCTTTTCTCCAAAGTAAACATTCCCAATTCCTTCAGTTGACATGGCTGTGAGTTCCTTCATCATCCTGGTGACCCACTTCTGGGTGTCCACCAACTTCCCAGCGTTCTTCCTAAAATTCAGTGCCCAGAATTGAATATATTATTCCATATAGTCTGATAGGGCAAAGTAAAATGGGACTGCGATCTCTTTTATGGGCACACTCCTTTTATCAATGCAGCCCGATGCTTGTGGCTGCTGAAGTACTTCAGTGGGGCAGAGTTTCATTGGTGTGCAGATTGCTCCCCATCCTTGCCTGTCCATTCCTCCCCACGAATCTTCAACAAAGGCTCCACGTACTTAATGATCTGGAAGCCCACTTTCTGGCTTTTGATATTTTATGGGTCCCAGCTCAGTACCTTCTCTGTCCAGGTTTTATGCCTTGCTCTTGCTCACAGGACTGTAGAGTTAGAGCTGAATGAGAGCTCAGAAACCATCAAGCCCAGGAAACTGAGGCACAGAGAGCTTAAATGACTGGCCCAGAATCACAAAGCTGCTAAGTGTCTGAGGATCTGTCTGGCTTCCCAGCCCAGCACGCTGTCAGCTATTCTTCACTGCTTCGTGACCAATCCACTTCCTTAAGCCTTTCCTGCACATCCTCAAAGATGTATTTATGCCACTTTTTGCATGCTCATAGTTGCCTACTGAAGCCTCACACTGGGAGCTTTCAGCACCCAAAGCTCTGAGATCCTTTTCACATGAACTGTTTGTTGTTTCACCGTCTGCTTAAGTGGTTGAGTTTGTGAACCCAAGATTCTCTTAAAAAATAATAAATATGTAGTTAACCCATTCTCTCCTATATTGACAATTCAAGAGCACGTGGGTCCATCCTTGACATCTGCATTTCTCTTGCAAGTCTTCTGATTGCAGACTTACTAAAAGTTTAATCAGCTGTTCTTTTCCCTACCCGCATGTAACCTTCATGCACCTGCCAGGCTATGTGTGAGCTGGAGTACGTTGTCATGATGTTGCCAAGTACAAAAGTGACTGGAGGAGTCTTTGGACTGCTGGAACAGTTTTTCTCTAAGAAGTTGGTTGTTCTCAGTAGCCTTAGCTTGCTTTCTATATCTTAGGCTGTTATTGCCATAGATCCAAGTCACCAGTTTGCTAGTTCTTAGTATGAATGAATGATGTGCTCCAAAGTCAGCCCTGGCAAAAGTAGCATGTGGGGGCTTTTGAATTGTAATATCATGGCTTTCTTGTTACTTAACTTTGAAAAACTTAATAGATATTGGTACAGTAATGTCACTTGATAACTATTTTAGATCAGGGAAGGAGCTTAAAACAAGAGAATGGGACTGATTTCAGAAGCCAACCATAATATACCTCAGGCTGATTCGGCACTGGGATTATAGTAGCGGTATGTCGATTCATTTATTTTGAGATGTGTTCCGACCTTAGAATATCCTCCCATATATCACATGGAGCTTTTGCTATGCAAGGTGAGCCACAGTTACTACAAAGGGATGAAAAATGTGGTATGTCAGCACATACTAATTTGAGACTTCAACGACATTCATAGTATTCAAGCAGGTGACAGTAAATGCTGTGGCCTGTTATGCTTATGTGGCTCCTCTCTCTGAGCTGTAGGTTCCTTAACATAAGCATGTTTTATGATAACTCCCTTTGGAATGTGAGCTCCATTTTACTGATCTCTGAATTCGAACATTTTTCTTTCCCCAAATATTTATGCTAAGAAATGAACAGGTTCCCCTGGAGAAATCCACAGCACAGTTTTACATGAATTTTAATCCTTAAACATTAGCATGTGATGCCAGACCCATTTTAGACAAAAATAGATCACTGAAATTTAAGATTCTTGAATAGATCGATCAGATTTAAAACATAATTCCAAGGCACCAGATGGTAATAATCAGACAATCACTCTCTTTAATAGGAAAGGTACATTAAAGAAAATAGGAGCAAAATTGGAACTCTAGTCTAGCATGGCAGATCACCCCAATTTAATAATCTTTCTCATTAAAGAAAGATTTTGAGACAGTCATTTCCTGTGCCTTTATCTACTAACTTCTCCAGTAATTACAGTCTGAGGAGAGAATTGCTTCCTATCAAGTCCTGGGTGAATGCATACAAAGGAAAGGAAAAGGGGATTCTTGAAAATCCAAGGCCTTTGATTCTGTCATGATTCACCAGCATCTTAGCGATGGGGGAAAGGAGGTTCTGGACTTCATGATTTGAGAAACTAGGTAAGAGCTGCTTAAAGTAGTTCCAGCTTCACATCTGATTTAAAGAAGGGGAAATGTTACACCTTTGTCTACTGTAATGTGAGCCACTTACCTCAGAGCCTGCTCTTTGTGACAGAGAAAACCCATAAAGATCACCTGGAGGAATCATTCTTATTGGGAAAGCTAGTTCTTTTGCCTACTCTTCTTCCTACTAGATGGAGTAATTGTGTGATTTACTTAACAGAGGTTCCCATTTTAAATATCAGTAGATTTTGTAGTTTGGTACTGTGAATGAGATAATAGTATAAAAGGAATGGGGACCCTGAAAAGACCCTAGATCTTTATTCTTCCTCACTTAGCTTTTCGTAGGAGCAAAAGTCTGAAAATTCTAAGCCAATTAAAAATAGATTCAGTAAGGTTAGAATTTCTGCTTTCATCCTCAACCTGGAGAAAATTTGTTTAAGTTCATTAACTAGGTTTTTAATAGACATAACAATTATAAGGCAGAAAATAGTGGCCAAAAGAGCCACTGTAAAAACAGTTACAAGGAGGGAGAGTTATTTTAAATAAGTGGCCCCTTAAAGCTAGTGACACCAAGTTGGGGGAAATCACTGAGAAATGTGACTGACATCTCTCTATAGAATAGACAGGGCAGTCACATAACAAAAATACCTAAAATTTATATGGTATTCCTAATTTTATTTTTACAAAAATAATTTTAAATCATGTAACTTGTATTAAAACAGTGAGCCTCTTTTCTTTCTTTTTTGAAAACTGGCCAACTTAAAATAACACTAATATAATTCAGTATAATTCAATAGTTTATGCACATTCAGTTGAATACAGATTGGTATATTAAAGATAGCTCCTGCAAAGGAATTCATGGTTAGTTTGATTATTTTCCTAGATAATGTCTATCTTTTTCTCATAAGTGTATGTTTATAAATATATTTACTCATCTACTGTGATCTTGGTAACAGAATAATTTCATTTAGTTATGTCAAAGATTCTAAAATTCTAATTCTGGACAAAGAGCTTTTTTATTGCTTTGGTTGTATTTTGGCCAAGAAAATGTTTCTTTGCACTTTCTATTTATAAAGAAGCTATATAGCACATTGTAGCCACTTAATACAGCTGTTCCCTTGAGATGAGATAGAGGTGTTAAAATAAGGTGCAAGTTAAAAACTAGGGGAAGTAGGAAAGGGACTTCAATAGAACCTGGCCTGAATCTACATGGGATGGAAGTGGGAGTAATACAAAAGTTAGATTATGAAAAACTCTAGGGATTGGTCTAATAGGGCTGTGAGGTAGCCAGCCACCCAATAGGATGTGTGGGTATGGGTGTTTTTGTGTGTCTGTGTAAGAGAGGTGTTCAGTTGAGGCAGAGAAGTAACTGCAGATTCTTCTACCTCCCATTCAGAAATAAACATGTACCCAGTTGCCCGGTCACCACCGGGTAGAAGGTGGATGTGTTAGCCAAGGCCTGCTTCATCCTCTGTTCTGCTTTAACCCTTCTACCTCCAAGCACTAACCGAAGGGAATGTGCAGCACACAGGAGCAAAGAAGAACCAGGCCCATATTGGACAGGCTGAAATGTCTGATGTTTTCTTTACTAGGCTTATGTGTTAATGTTTTTATTAGTTTTCCAAATCAAATCCATTTCAAAGCACTTGAGAACCTGGTTTAATACTTTATCTATAGGCTTTCATTTGGCAGGAATGGAATCACTTTTTCAAAGAGTAATAGAATAAGATAATCCCAGAAGTCTATTCAGATCCAAAATTCTTGTTTTAACTACTGTTTGTAAAGTGTTAGGAGGGTAACATCCCTTGAGTTGTTGGTGTGTCTGCCTATATTTGTATGGGGAGTTAGGGAGTAAATGTGGATGCTTACATAAAATGATTTTAAGGCTTTCCTTTTCAGATCATCTATTTTGTTTATATTCATTTCTAAGACTGCCCTTGGCCCACAGTCAATTAACTTCTGACTAGACAGGGCCAAAACTCAGAGGTCAATCATTTGCTTTTAGGGCATGTATGTCTGAGAAACTCCGTCATGCCTTCCCATGCTATTACTCCTGTAAGACTACCTAGTCTAGTTAGTTGGCTAGCTGGGACCAGTACCCAGATTTCCTGCCTGTGGTCACTGTTTTTTCCACTGTTATCACATTACCTGTTCATCTCCCGATGGACAGCAATAGTGTTGTACAAAGATGATTTCTTGCTTGGCACATAAGTTCACCTCAGTATCTCCTAAGGCGCAGTTACACACAAACCAGATAACACCCTGGTGTCTTTATTAGGGCTTGTTGACGCATCAAAACTGTTAACCTGGCAAAGTGGGATCTTCAGAGTTTAATGATGATGTGTGGGCCTGAAGATCTGGGTTTCATGGGAGCTAACTTCTTTAAAATTATGCTTCATTTGGTTGACATTGTTAGGGAAAGATTTTCCTGCTATTGGCAGGAAAAGAGATTGAATGACAGCCAAGAACCCTCAAATTCTTCTAGTCTGGAGGAACTTACATCAGGGTTAATGTGACTTCTGGAATTCAAGGGTTAAATTTGAAACCAACACATTTTTTTAAATTAATGGTCTAGATTATTTAAGTTAGATCTAGATAGAGTGATAAAATATAAAATTTCCCTAAATATAATTATTTGGAATCCAATCTTTTTTGATCCTTTTTCTTAATATAGTACAAAATAAGTCTTATTGGCCATTCATAGCTAAAACAACCTTCAAACAGAAAATGAAATCATTAACACAAATTTATCCAAGATTTTTTTTAATCTTAAATTTATAAAAAAATCTTCAAAATACACAAGTATCAAAATCTACATGTTTGTTTTTTTTAATCTGAATAAACGAACAAACAAACAAACAAAAAAACCTCATGTAGTCTTTGAATGTAGTTGTGAGTACTGAGTAGATTTCCTTCTTTGAGTAATTTCTAACCTTAAACTTAATCAAAACAAGGCCATCACATTGCCTTCAAAGTACTTATTAGAGCCGATGAAGTTGATAGCCATCTATTTTTAATGCTTTCTACCTTTTAGTGATAAAGCTTTGGCCAGCCCTCTGTTATTAAGGCTCTACAGACTGCGACTAAACAGTAATCCTGGCTAAAAGTGAGTAAAGGAATGGACCAGTTTCAAAGATGGGTGTCTGTTCTGTGTAGTAGTTGGCAAGTCAAGACAGGTAGCCTTTCTGATGGCTTTAAATAGTGATGATGACATTATTGGGCATGTAAAGGTCAAAATAATGACCAACACAAGCTTCTGCCCAAATATATTATGAATATTTTAGGAAGGCAAGGGTGAGTAGAATCACGGGGATTCATTTACTGTGACTGTTTGTTATCTTTTTCCTTCTTTAGAATAGTTTTCAGTCTCTAAGCCATGGTAATACCCTAGACTCAGGAATAAACTCCTGCTTAGGAAAATCCTTTCATTTGACTTTTTCATTCCTCAAAGAAGAATTCTTTTTTGTTCTGGTGCTGCCCATATATACATGGCTGGGTTTTGTCTAAGTCAATAATTGTTTTTTTCTGCACATGAAGCCAAAGTTAGCAATGCCCAAGTAATTCTAGCAATTCTAGTAAAGCATGTTAAACCCATGAAGCTGGAGGGAGAATTACAGTCACCCTACCTCTCTTCTATATCTCTCTTCCATGTGTCTTGGATTAACACTGGTTTTTAGAAATTATTATTGTTATTATGGAGCCAACCTAGACAATTTTTTCATGGTTAGTGATAGGGAGGGAGTCTCATTTTCTTTCTTTCTTCTTTTTTTAATTTGACTGATCAAAGGCTACCTTGATGCATGGCCATTAATTGTGAAGATGAAGCTTACCTGGTGCTTAGTCATTGATTGGCAAATGATGAAATGGGCAATCTGTGGATAAATGTATCAAAGTAATTCTGAAAAGAGATGAAGTCATTCTATGTCCACTTTTGTGTGTCTATACTCATTCCTCCCTAAAACATTTTATATATATATACATATATATATATATATATATATATATGACTACAAAACTTGTCTCCTATAATGATTTTCATGTCCCAGGTTCCAGTCTTCTGAAGCACATCTTGATCAATACTTTGGACTGTATCTCCCATATCTCCACCTGCTCTTAAGATACCTAGAAGTTGTCATGTGTGCAGCTAGGCAAGTAGGCATTTGCTGGAGGCAGTTATTGACTAACAGAAAAGGCACAAAAAGATTTCTCTGTCATTTCAGGTTTCTATCCTCTTTGGTGTATTTGTGCTGGGCGGGAAGAATGGTGGATAGGCAACAAGAGAGTGACTTACATAATATAAATTAAACTGTATAAGTCAAGCCGAGCAGAGGGGTTAGACCCAGGTAACTTTGACTACTTGTCTCTTAGCTTGACTCTTAAGTGAAATTTTAGCCAAAATGAGGCTTTCGTTATTCACTGGAGTGATTGAATGAAATGCACTGGCCGACGCCTGGGTGTTTTAAGTATTCAATAAGGAATCTGAAATAGTTCCTTTGAATATATCTATTCTAGAATATAAAAGACCTAACCCATTAGTTCCCAAATGAGGAGCTCTGACAGCCCTGTATTATATCTTTGAGGGAATTATATCTTCAATTAGCTGGAAGCCTTGTTTCTGTTTTGTCCATCATCATTCCTGGTTCTCAATATTTTATAAAAACGGGTACTAAAAAGGTTGATACCTTGTGTCTGTTACCCCTACCCAAATAGAGAAACCAAGAATGAGGTGTGTAATCAACCAAAAAAGGAAGAAAGTACCCATGAACCATTGATCTAAAATAGTAGCCCCCTCAACTCTTCCCACTTTGCCATTCCTAATTCCAATCCAAATGTTCAAGGGTACTAGTCTCTTGCCTCAGAGAACAAATTCAGCTCACTACATTTGCCACAACTAATCACTTGAATATTAGTCGGTGAAGGGAGGGAAGCAATGGCAACTGCTTGTGGTGGGTGGGGAGGAGTTCGATGTAGAAGTTGAGTCAGCATCAGGTTAGGGCTTGTTGATAATATAGCAGTTCCTTTCTGTTGACTGAGTTGATAAATGTTGTAGTCTCCTTATACCGTGTATAGAACAGGCCTCCTTCCTCTCGGGGTGACAGACCTAAGCTTTCCGTCCCTGGGTCATGACCGCTAGACGTTTACTACTGCCATTGGGACTTACGCTCATCACGGCAAGACTGTCGGATGGGCCGAAAGGGACCTTAGAAGCCATCTAGCCCCTTCATTTTCCAGATGAGGAAGCTGAGGCCCAGAGGTTTTAAGCGATTTGTCTCGTGTCCCATACGTAAGCAGCGACGGAGCCGAGACTCAAGCCAGCGTTCTTGAGACTACAGATCCGGCACTCTGCCCCACGCCACGTGCCTCCCTCTGGCGGGGTTTTCACACTGAAGCAGGATCTATGGGTCACTGTGAAGCTTTACTCCATTTTTGTGCTACTCTTGGCTGCACTGGATTAGTGTGTTTTATTTTGGGAGACAGGAGGATATGGGGAAGAAAAAAGAACAGTTTCCACCTCGCACTTGAAGCAAGAGAGGAAGCAAATTCCATCTTGGCAAAATAACTGTAAACCTTGGACAGATTCCCCTGGCCTTGGGGGCTTGTGCGCTGCTTCTCCTTGACCCTCTAGAAGATACTTCTTTAGACAGCTAACAAGACAGCTTTAAAGATGCCATTTAGTGATGGGAGGAAAGTTATTTCCAATCCTAATCCGTTGACTTTTTAGCGGCTAAGGGTTTTGTTTTTTTTTTCCCAGGGTGCTACTAGCCAGTCCTTTTCACCCCATTACTCTCCGTCTGAGCCTCTAAATATGACAGCAGGAATTGTGAATTGGGGAGGTTGGGTCTGGCATGCTTCTAGCCTTTAGAGAATGTCAGAAAAGTTTTTCTCCTCCTTTACTAATACTCAAAATTAGTACTTTAAATTTGGGAATTTCAGCTGAAGTTAGTGAGGGGGAGAAGTTGATTAGAATAGCCCTTACACTTGTCTCCTCATAATTTTAGTGAGAAGTCTGCTTATGCTGGTGGGAAGGCGTTGAGGGTAGGATGAGGGAAAAACTAATGTAGCAAATATTTAGTTTCTTTCAGGTGATTACAATCTGAAAGAAGTCTATCCAAACTGTTCTCTATGGTGCTTTTTCTTATGTGATGGGAATTGTCCCATCTCTCCCTCATCATCCCTGGGCACTGTGCCTTCCCACTGGCCTCTATGAAAAGCCAATCATACTAAACTCAGATGCCAGGCTTCCAAGACACATTTTCCTTCTTCACCTCAGGCTTATCACTTCTGCACAAAGCTGGGGATGTAGCATTTTCCTTCCATTTGGAAAGCGCTTTGGTTTTCCTAAGAAGTAGAGTATCAAATTGAAAATGGCCAGGTTATATTCTGATAGTAACTAAAGGAATTGAGGGGGAGGGGGCAAGAAATCCCCTTTTTCCAATCTTGCAATGATACTGCCCCCACCTCTCCCTGTGAGTTTGTAGGTTACCATAACGTTCCTAAGCAGCATACAGGCTTAGCTAACATTGCAAGTGGTTTTTCCTCATAAATTAACCAAGAAGGATTCACACTGAAACAGACAATCAGTTTCTAAAATATCCCCTAAAAGGGAGAACATGATAGACTATATTTATCAATTAGAATGTTTACCAGTCTCTTTTTTCCCTTTTGAAAAATTAACATTTGAAGTTATGTCCTTCTCCTGGAGCAATTACTCCATTTAAAAAGATGCATCAGGAAAACGAATGGCCCAGTACTGCTTTTCCTCTTCTCGGTCACCGCTGAGGCTGAGGGACTGGGCATTTGCATCTTAGGTTGAAAAGTAGTTGCTTAAAAAGTATGTTTTACTGTAACCTTAAACATATCTACCTATAGATATGAATACTGTAGGGTTATTTTTTTTCCCCCACCTTTTAACCATTATCACTTAAATGTAAACCACCCCTCCCTTACTGAAAAAAAAAATGCACTTTAAATCTTACTATGTGTGGCTGTTGCTGGCTTTATAGCCAGGTCATTTTTGTAGGAGTTGAGGAGGGAGAGCTGTTGCCAGACTTTTTGCTGCTGCCATCACCTGGCAAATGAGTGCAGCTCTGCCTCCTGCCTCAGCAACCCTTCCCCAAGAAGAGTAGATTTGATGGGATCGTGGAATTCATAGATGTCCCTTTTTAAAGGAGCCCCACCCCCAAAGAAAGAAAAAATAACCCAAATGGGAAGAGGTCTCAAAATGTTAGCTCCACCCCCATTCAAAAATTTGGGGTAAATTCCCAACCTTAGGGATTATTTTTACAGTTAGTAAAGTTCCCAACTGTATTAACTTCTACTTAATGTGGAGGGTGATTGTTGAGGTCCTTTCGATTTGAAGAGTTTAGTGTTCACACTGAAGAACCAAGAGGTTGAGGTGTGGTCCTACTCTGTTATTTCCAGGTATCAGAATTATTCCCTTAGATTATTTCACAAGTTTTCTCAACACTCTCTTCCCTTAGACTCTTCTCTTCCCCAGATCACAGGATAATAGTTCTTGGTGGGGCTGCATGTCTCCTGGAGGGTAGCCCCAGGAACAGTGTTGTGGGGGGAGGGCACAAGGGTGGGCAGAAGACTGGGTTTGGGGCAAGGGGAAACAAACAAAAGGTGAAGATACAGAACTATATTAATGTATTTAAAGCAGTTTAGCAAAAGCTTTCTCGTTGAACAGCTTTAAGAACAATGTGAATGAAAACTTAGCAAGTTGGTTAGGAATCTTTGAAAATTCTATAAATGTATACTTGAAATTCTGTTTGTATAAAGAAAATGCATTTTCCTCTTTATTTTAACACTGTGTAAAAGAACATTATGCATGTGAGTGGTTTGAGAATTAAATGGTTTAATACTCTTACCCTGACGCCTCTTTTTTGTATGTGGAAACAGTAATTTTGTATTTGGCTATGTGGTGGAAATACTGTGACTTCATGGATCCCCTGTTCCTTGGCCATGTCCCCAGTCTTTCACAGCATAATCTTTCTGCTGTACTTTCTCAACTGCAGATGGTTTTGCAGGAACCCCGCCAGTAGCAGGTAGCTTTTCCCTCCCCTTCTCAGTGGTTTTTGAGGATAAAATGTTCACAAGTAACCGAAAACAGGAATAGTCAACGTTTTATTTACTAGTATCCACGGGCCATCGTAGGGAGAGGTACCAAAGAGCAGGAGCACCTCACTTCACACAAGGGTTGGATATTCTGCCTATGAAAATGATGGTATTGAGAACAACTTCCCTGATCAGAAGCAGGAAAGGCCTGTTGGCCTTGAAGGTCACCCTGTTGAAGTTGAGCGAACGACCAGAAATCACAACCGAAGTGCTTGCAGCAGCTTCACTACCTTCCTCATTTACCTGCCATTAGATGGGGGGAAAGATGTCACATTAGCTGACACAAACATGCAACAATTCTTCCTGGCTGGCTATTTAAGCTCTTTAAAAACGCTACTGGGCTTCCTATCAGGAAGCACATCGAGTCCTCGAAGGTGAAACTGGGTGAATGGAGCCTAACTGCATTTATTACAGAAACACACCTGCCCTTCTAATACAAAAAGCTGGGGTCGGTTGAAATCACACCTATTCTTCATTCATCAAGTGGTCGCTGCGTGCAAAGTGATCTCAATATCCCCAGGTCCAGAAATGTCAACCTAGCCTAAGACGGCCATACGTGAGTTCCATAGAGGACTGGCAGCACCTGCCTATTCTGACAGTGCTGTGATGTTATGTTGCACTAGCTCTCACAG
The DNA here is from genome assembly GCA_028646595.1 of Phalanger gymnotis. Classification (NCBI taxonomy): domain Eukaryota; kingdom Metazoa; phylum Chordata; class Mammalia; order Diprotodontia; family Phalangeridae; genus Phalanger; species Phalanger gymnotis. The sequence continues at coordinate 283,734,264 of CM053626.1, read as the reverse complement.
GAAGAGTCTGGATATAAGCCATCTGAGTGAACCATAATTTTGTTCTTGGGCCAATAAGGTCACAATTCATAAGAAGAGGGAGGTGGCCTCCTACCCTGGTGAATAGCAAAGGAATTTCTGGAGGTGACACATTAGAGGGTGGATCTCTCAAAAAAAGTTTTGCCGGGGCCCCAAAACTCAGTTTATGCCACTTCAGCAAGTTCTTTGTGCCCCTGCTAAATGGAACTCTGTGCTCTTTGCTATGTATAGTTTAGTTAAGAACTAAGTAAATTGCCTAAGAAGGCCAAAGTACTAAATTGTAGTTACCCTATCAACACAGCAAAAACGAGTTTATTAGATCATCTGTGAAGTTACCTGGAAAAGCTATGAAGGGCTTGGATCAAAGCAGGGACATTCTCAATTAAGAGATGGTGGAGGATGGTAGAAGGAAGAGATGCATTGCATTGGACCCTCAGGGAGGGCAGTTCTGGGGAATTCGATGGCACTTGACCCTGAAGGGAAGGAGGAGCTGGTGGCTTGGGGACCAAGGAATGTCGTAAACCTTCATGACTGCGAAGGTGAGACCCTGCTGGTCATAATGATTAAAGATGCCTTTCCCATCCGCCTATACCTATAGCCACCCATGGAGCAGATGCTGCAGAGTTATATCTCTATGGGAAAGTAGTTGGGTAAAGTGAGAACAAATCCCAGTAAGAAAAGGAGGAAATGGACAGAGAAATCTACTGACCTTAAGGAATGCTTTATGGAACGCATCTGAAACAAAAAAATCTCCCTGGCCTTCTGCAATGATCCCTGAAAAAAAAAAAAAACAGAAGCATGGTATCCTGAGACAAGGGAGCTAGCTACTCCCAAGAGAGGATCCCCTCAAGTTAAAGTGGTCAAGTGTTTCAGAGAATACAGCACAAGGCCTTGCACACAGTAGGCTTACTTACAGTAAGTTCAGTTGAACTAAAGTGACCCCAGCCCTCCCACTCAACATTATCATCGACATATTACCACACATTGAAAGATAGTCATTCAGACTGGCTCATATGAACTCAAATTTGTGCTCACAAATACAGGATGGCACAAAATCCCCATTGCTAGAAAAATAAATAAAAGCAAAGCCGCATCATGTGTGAGGGTGCTTTAACATCTCCGGCGGGCCAGACTCTACAAAACTCGTTATGCCCTCTGTAAATGGAGGTGACAGCAATCAGCAGACTGCCAGGTATAATGAAAGGCCTACCCAGACAAATACCTAATATTAAAATGCCCCTTCCCCTGACATTGTAAGGACTGTTATATGGGGCAGCTAGGTGGTGCAGTGAGTAGAGCACCAGCCCTGGAGTCAGGAGGACCTGAGTTCAAATGTGACCTCAGACACTTGACATGCTTACTAGCTGTGTGACCTTGGGCAAGTTACTTAACCCCAAATCCCAGAAAGAAAAATAGAAAAGCATGTAATTGTGAAAGTCGTAAGGACAGTGACTCCTGGATCTATTACATAACATGCAACATTCTGTGCTGGGTTTAGGTAATTTTATAAAACTTTATTCTTCCAATTCGCCATCTATTCTTTATCATATTTTCAAAAATCAAAATTTTTTAATTAACCAAAACTAGCCTTTTCTACCTCCAATCTTATCACATACACACACATTGAAAAAAAAAAAAAGGTCTCGTAACAAATACAGGAGTGTAGTAAGGCAAGACAAATTCCCTTGTCATCCATGTCTAAAATATACGTATATACACACCAATCAGGCAGCTAGGTGGCACAGTGCCTGGGCACCGAACCTGGAGTCAGGAAGACTCGTCTTCCCTGAGTTCAAATCAGGATTCAGACACTAGCCGTGTGACCTTGGACAAGTCACCTTACCCTGTTTGCCTCAGTTTCCTCATCTGTAAAATGAACTGGAAAAGGAAATGGCAAACCACTCTAGCCTCTCTGCCAAGAAAACCCCAAATGGGGTCACAGAGAGTCAGAGATGACTGAAATGATTGAACAACAGCATATCAATCTGTACTCCTTGTTAGGAAGGTGTTTGCCATCTATTTAGAAGCATTGATTTTAAGAGTAAATTTAATTACCATTCACTGTGACCCAGTGGATAGCACTGAACCTGGAATCAGGAAGACCTGATTTCACATGTGGCCTCAGACACTAGCTAGGTGACCCTGGGCAAGTCACTTAACCTCTGTTTGCCTCAGTTTCCCCATCTGTTAAATGGGCATTAGAATAGCACCCACCTCCCAGGGATGTTGTGAGGATCAAATGAGATATTTGTAAGGCACTTAGCACAACACTTGGCACACAGTAAGCCCTTAATAAATACATGTTTCCTTCCTTCCTCCTCAAAAGATGGTGGCGCAGTGAGTAGAGTGCTGGCCCTGGAGTCAGGAGGACCGGAGTTCAAATCTGGCCTCAGACGCTTGACACATGTACCAGCTATGTGACCTTGGGCAAGTCACTTAACCTCAATTACCCTGCCTTCCCCCCTCTAAAAAAAAGATAAATTGGAGGGGTAAAATTTTATAAAACTAAGACTAATTATGTAGAACATGACAAATTCTCAAATAGATTCAGCAGTTATTCATTGCCTTAGTAACCTTAAAAACTAAATGTGCTTTTCCATTTCTCTTTCTGTGATTCATGGCTATAGCATTCTTTGGAATGAGTGAGGGAGGAGGAGGAGCACTTTAATATTGGTTACCTATCTGTCTCTGTGGGACCTGAATTCTACCTGTCATCGTGTCTCCAGCTCTTTTCCTCTTCAGAACCATCCTGGGAGGGAGGAAGAGTACTAAAATGCTCACACTCACCTGGCAGCTTGGCCTGTTGTGGATTGAAAAGATCATCCAGGCCCATCTGTTGTAGGTTATCCTTCACACTAAAGTGGTCCTCGATTCGGAATCGGGGTAAGTGAACTGCCAGCAAGGTCTCTTCTAGGCTCTCCAGCCATTCACGAAGTATGTCAGGTGTCAGGTCCCTCTCCACCTTGTCCAAGGGCTTGCCGGGCTTGGGCAGAATCAGCACCATGGTGATGTCGTCGCCTTTGTAGGGTAACTCGAGCACCTCCACCTGGCTGCTGCCTCTCACGTGACTGTAGCGGAACTTGTTCTCCTGGTACATCATTGGTACTAAGCACTGCTTCTCGTCAGCCTTGTGAAACAACTCCTTCTTGGTGTTCTCAGGGCTGAACTTTGACTTCCACAGGCCCTGGGGGATTAGAAGGAAAGTCATGGCTCCCGAACAAGACACAAATCCAGGCTGCATTAGAGTGCGAATCCCTCTCTTTCCTTACATGTAACTTCCATCTTCCTCAGGCCTCCCTTCCTCCAACCCCCATCTTCCCCAAGTCTTGTCTTCTTCCTCTAGGAGGAATGGCTGGAATCCTTTTATAATGCCAGATTACCAGGGAGAGCTGGCACTGCTGCTCTTCTCTTAGAAAAGTATGAAAAGGCAGGTCACTCATTTGCATTCTTAATTTGAGGCTGCAGACTAGTACTACTGCCCTTTAGATAAAGGCATCCAAGATTTCCCCCAAAAGGAAGTAGCACCATTCTCAGGTAAATCAGGCCCGCCATCAGTTAGATATTTGTTCAACAAGGAGTCTTCTCTCCTATCCCCCTCTCTAAAATGTATGGTTGACTAATGTCCCATTTCCTTTCTACCCACTGTCCCAGGTGTCACCAGGTAGGAAATCTGGGTTTGTCAGAGACAGTGTGACACTGGATAAGGGGATTAATAATAATAATAGTTGCTAACATTTATATGGTGCTTACTATGGGCCGGCATTGCGAAGTGCTTTACAATGACCCTGGGAAGTACCTGCTATTATTATCCTCCTTTTACGGATGAGGAAACGGAGGTTAAGTGACTTGCCAGGGTCATACAGTTAGCTAGTAAGTGTCTGAGGCTACATTTGAATTCGAGTCTTCCTTACCCCAGGCCAGGTGTGTTACCCACTCTAATACCTGACTGCCTATCTCTGGATCTGGAGTCAGAGGACCTGTTCTGCTTGACCAGAACTGGGTCTCCCCATCACTTCCTGGACCACCATTTCCAAACCAGGCCACCATCTATGTCAGCTTCCTCCCACCAACCCTTTTCCAGTTCTCTCACTTTTAAGTGTTGTCTTTCCTCTATTAAAATACAAGCTCCTTGACGGCGGGAACTGTCTTACTTGCTTTATTTGTATCCTTAGCATAGTGCTTGAGACATAGTAAGTGCTTAATAAATGGCCAACCTCACCTCCTCCTCTTCTCTGTATGTTTCTCTCTCTCTCTCTCTCTCACTCTCTCTTCTGTCTCTGTCTGTCTCTCTGTCCCTCTTTCCCTACCTAGCTATCTTTTTATCTCTATCCTGGCTCTGATCTTAATATTTGTGTGACCTTGGCCAAGTCATTAATGGTCCTAGGCGTCAGTTTCCTTAAAATGAGGGGGTTGGAAGATGATAAATGATTTATAAAGGGTGATATCATAAGTAAATTAGGGGAAAATGGAAAAATTTACCTGTCAGATCTGTGGATAAGGGAAGAGTTTATGACCAAACAAGAGACAGAGAGGATTACAGGAAGTAACATTAATCATTTCGATTATATGAAATTTAAAAAAAAAAACTTGTACAAACAAAACTAATGCAGCCAAAATTAAAAGAACAGGAAACCAAGGGGAAATGTTTACAGCAAGTTTCTCTGACAAAGGCCTTGTTTCTCAAATAGATAGAGAACTGAGCCAAATTTATAAAACTACAAACCATTCACCAGTTGAAAAAATGGTCAAAGGATATAAACAGGCAGTTTTCAGAAAAAGAAATCAAACCTATCAAGAGTCACATTAAATAATGCTTTAAATCACTACTGATTAGAGAAATGCAAATTAAAACAAGTCTAAGATATCACCTCACACCTATCAAATTGGCTAACATGACAGAAAAGGAAAATGACATGCTGGAGGCAGTATGGAAAAAGTGGGACATTATTACATTGTTGGTGGAGTTGTGAACTGATCCAACCATTCTGTAAAATGATGTGAAACAATGCCCAAAGGGCTATAAAATGTGCTTACCCTTTGACCCAGAAATATCACTATTAGGTCTATATCCCAAAAAGATCTAGGAAATAAACCTGTATATACAAAAATACTTATAGGAGCTCTTTTAGTGGTGGCAAAGAATCAGAAATTAAGGGGATGCCCATCAATTGGGAAATGGCTGAATAAATTATGGTGTATGATTGTGATGGAATACTATTGTGCTATAAGAAATGACGAACAGGATGGTTTCAGAAAAACCTCTGAGAAGACTTACATGATCTAATGCAAAGTGAAATGAGCAGAATATTTATTCGGAGGCAGCAGTATTGCAAAGCTGATCAGCTATGAAAGACTTAGCTGCTCTGATCAGTACAATGATCCAAGACAATTCCAAAAGACCCATGATGAAAAATACTGTCTACCTCTATGGAGAAAACTAACAGCAGATTGAAAGATACTTTTTTAAACTTTATTTTTCTTGTTTTATTTTTTTTCTCTGTTTTCTTTTGCAACATGACTAATATGGAAATATGTTTTGCATGATTTCACACGTATGTTGTTTTTCAGTCATTTTCAGTCATGTCTGACTCTTCATGACCCTGTCTGGAGTTTTTTGGGCGAGGACACTGGAGTAGTTTACCATTTCCTTCTCCAGCTCATTTTACAGATGGGGAAACTGAGGCAAACAAGAATAAGTGACTTACCCAGGGTCACACTAATGTCTGAAGCCAGATTTGAAAGATCCTCCTGATTCCAGGCCTGACACTCTCTCTACTGTACCACAAAGGGTGGGGGTTTGGGAGGGAGGGAATATGGAACTCAAAAAAATTTTTTAAATGATTGTTAAAATTCTTTTTACATGTAATTGGGAAATATTGAATGAAATAAATAAAAAATATTTTATTAAATGAGGGGGTTGGACGAGATGTTTTACAAGGTCCTTGGAGGATTTTTTGTTTCTCTAAAGTAGAAAGTCCAGGTCATTTTTGTAGCCTATAATAGACTGAGTCCTAGGTGATTGTTGACATCCAGATTTACAGAGCAACTGTTACCCCTGAGTGGCTGAGTTTCTGCGATTGCCAGAGACTTAGCAATGCTACAGGTTGGTGTTGCATTTGAGTATTTTGTTGATTGCAAAGCCATTTGTTACTTTAAACACATCCTAATTTATTTGTTTCCATATTTGGGGCTGTGTTTGTGATTTCATTGATTTGGGGGTTCTTGCTCTAGTAATGAAGGTAGTCAGTCAGTCAACAAACATTTGTTAGCCACCTGTTATATGCCAGAGGAGGCAACTTCAGCAATTTATAATGTTAGAGAGTTGCCTGGGATACAGGTTAAATGACTTGCCCATGATCACAGCCTTTATGTTAGAGGGACAACCCAGGTCCTCCCGACTAAAGCCAGCTTTCTATCTAATATGCCCATGGTGCATCTCTATCTTTGTCCTTTTCCCCCTTCAAAAGTGGCCAGCACTGGAGGAACTGGACGTTACTTCATTCTTCTTTAGTGGACAACTGGCCTCTGGCCTTGGTAGATGGCATTGGCCTGGCAGAAAGCAGCCATGCAGAGATCTTCCCAGCATCTGCTGTATGTACAGGATGTGCCAGATGCTGCTGGAGTGGCTCGAGGATTCCTCTGCCTAGCTCTTTGTTTCAGCACCACCACAAAGCCCTGCCTGCCACCTTCTCTCATTTCTCAATGGAGCAGCCTTGGATCAGCCCATTGGAACAATAGCTCCCATCCTTAAAGACTGCTGACCTCATGGGTCTGCATTACACTGGATGAGGAAGCTGGAGCAGGTGGGCACAATCATATGTGCCAACACAGCTCCCAGAGATGGTAAGGACCTTTTTTCATTAATATATGTACCTTGAGATCCTGAAAAAATTAAAATTTTCCTAATGGAGAATGCACTCTCCAATGGCACATTTCAAGAGCTACTGTGCGTGAGAAATTCACCTTGTAGCCAACTTTCTGGTGATGGGCTGGTTCTCAAATGAAAGACACATTGCCTATTGCTGGGGCCTGTATTTCAAACATTCCCAAATTTCCTGCCAGAACATGGGTTTTGTTGGCATAGTCAGGGTTTAGAACATAACCAAGAGCCTGGTTGTTAGCTAATGTTGTTCTCCTTTAGAGTTGGGTAGGCTTGGATCCAGGGAGCAAGCACCCCACTTTATTCTTTAATAAAGAGACTAAAGGGCATACAACAGAGGGGTTAAATTAGCAGGCCAGAACCAGATTAAAATGTAACTGGGAAATGCTTAACAAAATAAATGAAAATGCAATACAACATAGGTCACGTTAACTTGTGGTTTTCTAAATCAATACGCTGCCCACAGAGATCCAGAATTTCTCTTTAATTTAACACAGTAGGTGTACACAACATCACCAACACACTGTACAAGTTGCTCGCGTTTATTAACTCTGTGTTGATGTATCTGTACATACATGCATATGTGAACATGTGTATATGCAGAGTTAATTGATACTAACAAACTTCACAGTGTACTAATTGTGTTGCTGTCTACACCCTTTGAGACTTGGAATCCCTAAAGAGGAAACTATTGTATTTGTTCCTCAAATCCCATCCTGATAAATGCTACTCTCTTGGCCCTCTAACCCCTGGCATGGTTCTCTGGCAGCATGCCCACCTCAGTGTCCCCCAAGCTTTTTCTGCCTGTCCAGTTCCATGCTTGACTCCAAGCTCAAATGGTGTCCTCCTCCATGAAACCTTCCTTGATCCTTCCAGCTTGAAATAATCACACCCCCTTCTGGGAAGACTCCCCATTTGTACCTCTCTGATGACTTTAATATTCTATCCCATATGTTCTATATATATATATATATATATATATATATATATATGCATATATATATAACTATTCTATATATATATGTATATATATATAACTATTCTCCTTATTTATCTGATGACTTTTCTTCTCTCCTATTGGACAGGAACTATTATCTGATTCATCTTTATATTCCTCCATAGGTCCTAGACCAGTGCCTTGCAATAGATCAGGAAATGCATTGAAATTCAATGGTGGCATGTTCAGAAATAAAGAGGACAGTCCCGAGTCTCTAGGTGAGCATTCTTTCTCACCTCAAAACCTTTGCCACAGGAAGATGGGGAGAGAATTACACCCCTGCACATCTCTAGCATCTAGTTTTTTAAGTACCTTGAAGTAAATAGTGTTGACCAGCACCAAGACGGTAAGGTCAGTGATGGCATCCTTAGGAATGACGTCAGTGATGAGCCCTTCGGTCTTGTTTGCAACCCAGTCATTAATGATCATTCTTGACAGCTCTGGGTTTCCCTAAAGAGACAAAACAAAAATGAAATGTATGTGCTTTCCCATATTTGTCCACTCATTTCTTTATGCAACATGTATAAGCACAGTACAAATTAGTCTCATTTGTCCATTCTTCTGCAAATTCCTTGAGCATGTGGATTGCTTCCAACAGCAGGTAATAGAGTTATCCCTTCCACATCATGAAGATTGCCCCTCGTGATCTGGAAAATCCATGTAAAATCTTTTGGCCCTCTCGGAGAAGAAATTGTGTATATTTATGGTATTAAAAGATAAAATATGTTGATATGATACAATACCATACATATATTTTATGCATTTCTGAGCTGCTAAATTTTTTCTCCGTCATCTGCTGGCCTTCATGTGTCATCTGTGGCTTCCACAAAACTCACAAAAAATTCCCATTTAATTTTTTACACTGACCCACGATATATCAAAACTGCAGTGGGGAAAGTCGTGATGTGGAAGGGATAACTGTATAGTGCTTTGTATCTTTTGGTACTCAGTAAGTGGTAAAGAGAACAGGAGGAGGAAGAAATTATTTTAGACAGGGGACTCCAAAAAATTGTTTTTTTCTCAGCCTTTTAAATAAAATAAGACAACTACCCAGAGTAGTATTTGAACCTGGGTAATCAACAAAAAGAACTAATCTGGTGAACTGTACTGTACAAGGTCTTTCAGAGAAGCTACTGAACTTCCAAAGCCAAAAAAAATAAATTTCCCCACTCGTTTAGGGTCCAAGCAAGAAACCCAGCTAAGAAGAGAAAGATATAAATTGGCAAAATCTGAGAAACAATCCTTTTAATGACTCTCTTAGTCTGGGTGTATAGGGTGTTCAGGCAGAACTAGCAGCTCTAGTGTGAAAGCTTGCCGAGCCCTTTAGAGGGCTGCTCGTCCACCTTTGGTGTCCACTTTCACCCAACTCTCACCTGTGGCTCCAAGAAGCTGTAGCATGCCTAATGGTCACACCCCCATAAACTTTCTCAGCAGAAGCGCTAAACCAGGTTGAGGGTAACCAACAGGCCTCAAACCCATTGGTGAGTTAGGGGTATGTCTACCCCAAGCATGTGAAGACTTTCCCCATTGTAATGGGCAGATAAGAACAATTTGTTCCAACAGCCATGAAGGCAGCTGAAGCAGGAGCTGTGGAACCCTTAGAGTTTGGTCAGACATTGAAGACACCAAGGTCATCCACTGCATCCTGAGCCATCACCATTAGTCTGACTTTTGTCTTGCCACTGGACTTCACTGAGTCAGGAAAAGAGAGTAAAGTTGATGACTTCAGCAATTCAGCCTCACGTAAATCCAATTCACTCACAAGTCACGACATCACTGCATGTCCGTGATCCTGTCATTTGTCCTCATTGAAAAACAAAGGATGAAAAACTAAACAAACAACAAGGGGACCAGTCTTGTTCTCGTTGTCTGCTCCAGATCCATCTTGTTTAAAGACAGCACTAAATTTTCAGGGAAACAATCCCAAGGGCACTTGCCTATGGTGACCCTTCCACTGCTTTGGGGAGACTGCTGATGGAAGGAATGACACTCGTCAAACTCACCCTGAAGTCCAGTGGCTGAAGCTTGGCTCCATACACCACCTCACTGATATCCTGGTAGCTCTCATTGAAGGTGAGCGACTTTTCTCCAAAGAGGCGATTGGCTGCCACCAGTTCAGAGGATTTATTGGCTTTTCGATAAAGCCGGCAATTCAGTTTGGCAAAGAAGAAGTGGATCTGATCTGATGTTTTCTCTGAGATCGTATCAAACTTGAACACCTGAAGAAACCAAGCAGAGACACTAAAGGACAGCAGAGGAGTTTGTAGGAGCATAGAACTAGAACCTTATTGTTCATTCAATCCAGGGGTTCTTAACTGTATTTGTGCCACCTTGGAAGCCTGAAGAAGCCAAAGCCAAAGGATAATGTTTTTAAATGCATAAAATAAAATGCATAGGATTACACAGGAAACCAACTATCTTGAAATCTATTTTTAAACACATATTTTTAATCAAAATAATTTTTTTAAAAAGTTTATGGACCACCAGGTTAAAAAAGCTCTGATTTAGTCAAACTCCTTCATTTACAGATGAGGAACTCGATGTCCAGACAGCTTAAATAACATGCCAAAGGTCAAACAAGTATCAAATGGAAGAGTCAGCATTCGAACTCAGGTCTGATTCAGCACTCCCAGGTCAGCAACAAGGTGTCCCACTAACATCATGTTGCCACTCCTATAACTGAGACTTTGTGTTAGGAAGAGTTCTGTCTCATCCTAAAAAAAAAAAAAAAATGGAGGAGCTGGATCAAAATGGTGTAATTAAGGGGCAGCTAGGTGGTGCAGTGGATGAAGCACAAGCCCTGGAGTCAGGAGGACCTGAGTTCAAATGTGATCTCAGACTAGCTGTGTGATTCAAGTCACTTAACCCGGATTTCTTCCCCCCAAAATAGCATCCCCAATGGTGGAATTATAGCCATGGCCATTAATGATTCAAGCTTCACCTGCCTTTCCCTCTTTAAGGAATCTGTCCTGCCCTCTCAGAAGAAACTCTGTGCTCTGCTTCTAAAGTGGAAACAAGAGGCAACCCTCCTTATACCAACTGGCCATCTGACACCCAGATTTAAGGGATCCTCCTATCCAGGGTCCTCCCTAATAGAAAGCAGTAAGGAAGAGGCTTTTGCCAGCTGGTACGGGACAAAAAAAGACATGAGGTTCATATACGTACAACCAACCCCTCCCCAAACAAATGAATCTTCAACCCCACATTGCTAGGATCTTTATCTTCACCCTTCAGACCACTTGTGACTTCTGTTAGGACTTTCCTTTTTCTGATTTCTTTCCTTTCCTGATTTCTCCATTACATATAAGCTACTTATATGTTTTTGTTTGTTTTGGTGGAGGGGAAGGTGCGATCCTCCCTAGACCCTGCCCCATACCATTCCTGGTTGGCCCAGCCCAAAGTCTTGGTTCCAAGTTTCCATTTTGAAGGAGTTCTTTACAGCCACCAACTCTACTCTCCAAACCATGCCCAACTGCACACCTCAAAGGAAGGCATGCAGAACCCAGGCCTACCCCCTGCAGTGGGAGGGAGGACCTAGAGAAGGTTGCTTGTTTTGGAACCAGTATTTCAGGACTATTGATTCTCTTCCAGGAAGGATCATACCTATGAACTTGCTGAGCAGACATACAGGGCTTCATTAAAGGCTTGGACGTTTTTAAGTCCGATAATAATTTAAATGCTGTTTACAGATAGACATGGAAAAGGCAATGTGGCCCCTCGTGTTTTCAGAGCTCCGGTCTCTTCTGAAGTAAAGGGCTGAGTTAGTTGTTCTCAGAGGGCCCAAGTCCTCTCTCTGCGCAAGTTCCCAAATTTGGTTAAGCCTGTGAACTAACCCTTGTTTCCCATCATGCTCTGAATAGTAGGTCAGGAAAAGAAGTTCTAGAATATCTTATTAACAAGAGGAAGTGTTCTTCATTTCTCAAACATATGGGGAACTGAGCCAAATTTATAAAAATACAAGCCATTCCCCGGCTGATAGTCAAAGGATATGAACAGGCAGTTTTCAGAAAAAGAAAGTAAAGCCAACAATAAACACATAAAAATTAATCTAAATCACTATCTATTAGAGAAATGCGAACTAAAATTACCAAGCTACCACCTCATACCTGTCGGATTAGCTAATAAGACAGAAAAAGAAAATGACAGATGCTGGAGGGGATGTGGACAAATTGGGACACTAATGTATTGTTGGTGAAATTGTGAATTGATTCAACCATTCTGAAGAACAATTTAGAACTATGCCCAAAGGGCTATAAAGCTGTGCATACCTTTTGACCCAGCGATACCACTACTATCCCAAAGAGATCAAATAAAAGGGAAAAGGACTCATTTGTACAAAAATACTTATAACAGCTCTTTTTGTGGTGACAAAGAGTTAGGAATTGAGGGGATGCCCATGAATTGGGGAACGGCTGAATAAATTGTGGTTTTAGAAAAACCCGGAAAGACTTACATGATTGGATGTAAAGTGAAGTGAGCAGAACCAGGAGAACAGTGAACACAGCAATAGCAATACTGTACAATGACCAATTGTTTTTGAATTAGCTATTCTCAGCAATACAAAGATCCATGACAATTCTGAAGGACTAAAGATAAAAAAGGCTACCTAACTCAAGAGAGAGAACTGATGGACTCTAAGTACAAACTGAAGCTTACTTTCTCTCTATTTTGTTTTTGCAACGTGGCTAATATGGAAGTGTGTTTTGCATGACTTCACACGTATAATTGAAATCATATTGCTTGTCTTCTCAATGCAAGGTGAGGGACAAGCTGGAGGGAGGAAGAGAATTTGGAACTCGAAATTTTTTTTAAAATGTAAGTAAATAATTGAATTAATGAATAGATTGTAAAAAAAAGAGGTAATTCCTTCTTTTGCAGAGTATAAGAGATATTTCTACTCAGTGGCATGGCACTGTGTGCCAAGTAGGCACTTAAAATTCCTTATTGGATTCAATTTGATTCAGGTCCCTAGCTTTCTTCATGGGCCATCACCTAAGGCAAAGGTTCTTAACCTTGTTTGTATCATTGGGTCCCTTTGGCAGGCTAGTGAAATCTATGGACCCCTGCTCAGAATAAAGTTTTTAAATACATAAAATGAAATACACAGGGTTACAAAGGAAACCAATTATACTAAAACACAGTTATCAAAATATTAACCCCCCCCCAAAAGTTCATAGACCCCAGGTTAGGAACCTGTGCCCTATGGGGAAGCCTTTCTTCTTGACCCCCTTATTGGGAGAGTTTGCTTCCCCTTCCTCAAATATACACATCTCTTTACTTGTTGCATCCGCCCAACGGAATGACAACTCCTTAAAATCAATGACTGTAGGGTTTTATAAAATTTTGTCTGTACCCACAACACCAAGAACAGGGTCTTGCATGTGGCGATAAATATAGGGACAAGACCTGGGTCTCTGAACCCAGTGCTCTTACCACCACGTCACCCTGCCTCAGGGGATCTCTTTACTTTCCTGAACTCCGTCACCCTGCCTCAGGGGATCTCTTGACTTTCCTGAACTCCGTACATTCAAACCTCAACCACAGCTAGCCCTTTGAGTCTGAGGAGGACAGGAGGAGAGAGCAGTAGAGCAATACCCCACTTTAAGAAACACTGGTTTACACAATGATAAATCAAGGGGTGATCGTTCACATTACAAAAGGATTTCCTTTACAAAAGGGTCTACCACTTTGTTCCTCTAAGAAGTAGATGGCTTCGCTAGAGTACACAGATTGTTCAAATACATCAAGGGAAGACTCATAAGTGATCACAGGCTCTTGGTTTGAAGCCTTGATCCCAGAAGGAGTAAAGATCACTCTTTAATTACCTCCATGAGTTGCTTGAGTGTGTTGTTACAAGCACCCAGCTTGGTCATGGCAAAAGCCGTGGAGATACTGAGAGGTGACATGAAGATGTTGTCATTGTTGTCCTTGGAATCTGCCAGCTGCTTGTAGAACTCTGTGGCAAAGCGGGAATTGGCTTCAGACAGTTCCCATACCCGTGGGTTGGTCATCTCCGGGACCTTCTTTTGTTCTAAGCCCTCATCTTCTGAAGGTTTCTTCTCTGGGTGGCGGTAAATGCACATGGGATTCAGTGGAATATCCCGGGGCTTGGCGATGCAGATGTCACCCACAGAGTTCCGGTGAGAGGTCACACAGCCCCAAAAGCCAACGAGCAGCAAGGAAAGAAGACACAGCTTTCTAAAAGGAGGCAGAAAAGCAAGTCAAGCAAGCTGACAGGACCTCTGATTTCATCCCACACATCTCTGATGACTTATAATAGCTGCCAAGATGACTGGACTTCCTGCCTCTCTTCTATCCAGCTCACTCATCTCTGCCACCTATATAACTGCTAATACTGTGATCCTCACCTCTCTACTCAAAACCCTTCAATGATTTCCCATTCCTCAGTGAATGAAACCCTAACTGATCCTGACATTCAAGGCTCTCCAGAGTACAACTCTGACTTTTCCAGCCTTGTCTCATCCTAGTCCCCTTCACAGACTCTTTATTCTAACCAAACTGGACTACTTTTAATCCTTCTTTCTTCCTTTCCTAAGTACTGGAATGGACTTTCCTCTCCTTCCCCCATCCCCATCTCTGTCTGTTGAAGTCCTAGGCTCAACTAAGGTGCCTCCTCCTCCATGAAGCCTTCCGCGACCATCTCCCCCAGCTTAGTCAAAGTGACTTCTTCTTCCTCAGATTTCATCTGGCCTTGTCCTTTGCACTTACCTCACTTGCTGTTGTATCAGAGTTGCCTATTTACTTTTCTCTCACATTCATTTGCAAGCATCTTGAAAGCAATGTCTACACTATAGCTATCTTTCTATCCCCAGGACCCAGTGAAGAGGCTGGAGGTATCCAAAATGAGGGAAGTGATTGTCCTGCCTTAACTCTGCCCAATCAGACCATATCTGAAGTTCTGAGCAGCACATTTCAGAAAGAACATTGATTCCCCTGGAGAGCAGCCGGAGGAAGAGGGCCCCCGAGGTCCACTCATTTTACTCAGTCAACAAGTATTTATTAAACACCAATTACTTGTTGGGCACTCTGCAAGGAGCTTGGGATATGACAAAAACATAATCTCTGCTCTCAAGGAGCTTACATTCTATTAGAGAGAAAAAACTTAAACACAGAAAAGTCAACGAAACATGTACAAAGTAATTTCAGGGAAGTGAGGGAAGGTAACCCCAGCCAGGCAGATAAGGATAGGCTTCCCATAAAAGGCAGCTGCTGAACTAAGTTTTGAAAGGAGTTTGGTATCCTATAAGGCAGCCAATGGTGCAAAGGAGAATAATGATTTATTATAAGCATTTAAACAGCACTTATGGTTTGCAAAAATGCTTTACATACGTTATCTTGCTTAATCTTCATAATAACCTAGTGAGGTAGGGTTATTATCATCTCCAATTTATGCATGAGCAATTTGAAGCTGAGCCAGGTTAAAATCCTTGCCCAGGGTCACATAGCTAGTAAGCATCTGAGGCGAGATTTGAACTTAGGTCTTACTATCTGCAAGGGCTGTACTCTATCAGTGTAGGCTGAAGATTGTGAAGGGGTACTCCCTTCCCCCATACAGAATGAGGCTAGAAAAGTAAGTTGGGGGCAGGTTTTGAAGCACTTTAAATTCCAGAGAAAGGATTTTTTTATAGTTGACCAGAGAAGTAATAGGGAACCTTTGGGGTTCATTGAATAGTGAGACGATTTAGTCCTGTGGTCTAAGAAAATCACTTTGGCAGCTGTGTGGAGGATGGATTGGAGAGAGAAGACCCGTGAAAGTTGAAGGCCAGTTAAGAAGCTATTAACAGTAGTCCAGGATAGAGGCATGTGAGGTCCTGAACTAAGGAGGTGGTTGTGTGAGTAAAGAGAAAGGAGCAATGGGAGATCTGAAAGTAGAAAGCTCAAAATTTGACGACTGACCAGAAACGTGGGAAGCAAACCAGGGAGAAAGGCTTTACTTCCAAGAAATAGGGAAACCTGGAAGGTGGGTGAGTTGAGTCGGCAAGATCATGAATTCTCTTTGGGGCTTTGGGTTGAGTATCGCCTCTTGCCCAGACTACTGAAGAGGTCTCTAAATTGGTTTACTTTTCTTGAGTTTCTTCCCTCTCCCTCTATCCTCCACACCAGCTCCTCAAGTGATTTTCCTAAAGCCTGGATCTAATCAAGCCACTCCCCAGCTCATTAAACTCCCCTTACTCCTTAGTACTTCCATAACCAAATACAAACTCTCAGCTAATAGGTTGTGGAGAGGATTTTTTTCGGGTGCCAATGAGACTAGATTAGACCTCTGAGGCCCCTCCTGTTCTGAGATTCTGTGATCACTGTGGCCTGAGAAGGTAAAGGAACTTATGTAGGAGGTTGGGACCAGAGCCGAAGAATGGCTATTAATAGGCAACTAGGTGGTACAGTGGGTAAAACCAATGGACCTAGAGTTAGCAAGACTTGAGTTCAAATTTTTACCATAGATGCTACTGTGTGATTTTGGACAGGTCATTTAACCCCTCTCAGACTCAGTTTCCCCATCTGTAAAATGGGGGTAATAATAGTACCTACCTTTCAAGACTGGTGTGAGGATCCAATGAGATAACATGTTTACAAAGCTTTGCTGACTTTACAATGCTATAAAATTGTTGTTTATTAGTTTTCAGTCGTCTCTGACTCTTCATTTGGGATTTTCTTGACAAAGATACTGGAGCGGCTTGCCATTTCTTTCTCCAGCTGATTTTACAGCTGAAGAAACTAAGGCAAACAGAGTGAAGTGACTTGCCAAAGGTCACACAGCTAATAAGTATCTGAGACCTGATTTAAATTCAGAAAGATGAGTCTTCCTGACTCCAGGCCTGGAGCTCTATCCACTGTGACACCTGGCGCCATATGAATGCTAGTTATTACTGTTATTAGGGAGATAGCGTCAAGTCTCATGCTTTGCTTCTCCAAGCCATTGAAAGGGTTTGGAACATGTTGTGCAGCAGGCCTCAACCCCATGGACAGCTACACAGGCTTGAATTTCACATTTAGTAAAAACAGCATCCTATCGGCCAAAATCTACATGGATTATCTGTCATTTCTATACAAACAGTACCATGAAGATAATCCTGAACTGTGCAGGACCTTGAGGTGCCTTCCAAATAATCAATCACAAAATTAGAATTCCAGAATCTCAGGCTTACAGCAAGGATGGAGATCCTGTATTCTAATTCACACCTGTGACCAGTAACCCCTTCTACAACCTTCTGAGGAAGTTACCCAACCTCTTGCTTGATGACCAGTGACAAAGGGGAACCCACCACCTCATGAGCAAACCATTCCACTGTATTGATAAGGAATTATATCCTTACACACATCACCACAAGTCTGCCTCTCTGCCCCTTCTTCTGGGACCAAACAGCACAAATCTAACCACACAATCATAGATTTAGATATGGCGGTCTTTCAGATCCTTAAACGTGGCTCTCATGCCAAACACCCCCAGTTCCTTCAAATGATCAAAGATAATTTTCTGCTAAGGATAGTTTTAGCATTTCACTCTGACTTTATAAACTGGCAAAAATGGGGACTGTTTTGCCCAGAACTTTTGATTAGCCAAAGCATTTCATTTCCCAACTTTGCCGGATTAACATGGAGTTTACCGTAAAGGATAAAAGACTGAAATCATACCTCACCACACAAACCATATTGTTAGTTGCCTTCAGTGTGTTGAAGCTTTTAGGGTGCTTGGTTCTGTTCTTCTTCCTGACCTTTCCCAGGCCTCTCCCTTAATCGGTCAATCAGTAAACACTTATTAAGATTTATTAATATTATTTATTATTAACTTTATTATTCTGCTACATGCCAGGCATTGTACTAAGCACTGGGAATACAAAAAAAAAAAAAGGCAAAAGACAATCCCTGCCCTCAGATGAATAAGACATCTTCTAAGAGTGTGAACTATCATTTTCTCCCTTGGTCACAGGTGGTTGCTCTGATTCGAGCTCAGGTGTATGCCATTAGTTGCAAGGGGGAACCTTGAAAGATTATGGCTGGATTAGAAGAAACTCATCCCCACTACTAAAACAACAACACAAATTCAAAGTGTGTTCCCAATTGATGGTTGAATAGCATCTTTCTGTGCAAAGGAAAATATATTGTAGAAATCAAAGAATTTCAAAATCGAAAGGGAACTTAATTTCTTAAGGTTCCTCTCTCTCATCTGTAAAATAAGAGGGTTTCACCAGTTGATCTCTTGGGTTCCTTCCATCTCTGGGTCCTATGGCCTAACACTACCAGAGCAGAAATCTTCTCCTCAATAATCCCAACAACTGATCATTCAAAGACTCTCCAAGGAGGGCAAACTCACTGGGTCCTTTTATCATCTATCAAGTCACCCCCAGATCTTCTCTAGGATAAACATCCCCATTTCCTCCAAACAATCCTGACATGATATGGTCCCCAATCCCCTCACCATCCTCTACTAGACTCTCTCCAGGTTATCAATACTTTGATATTGATGGACTTGTGACCTCGTCTATACAAATAACTCCTTCTAACACTTCCTTGTCCTATGTGACTCTCGTGCCCTCCACAGGACCGTCCCCAGCTGCCGGATGCTTTCCTTTGTATCTGTTAATGCTGTATGCATATCAGTGGAGCTGTTTTACTGGTTATTCCTCATTCTCATTCCCTGACCAACGTGCCTCCTTTTCCAGTTCTATCTCTCTGACAATAAATAGCTTTCACATAGCCATCCCTGTGAAATCTATTGAGTTAACCAGTTGTAGGCTAACTATGCCCAAGGTGCCCTTCCCCTTTGCCCCTTGGGCAACCTTTAATTTTTCATCAATGGTGCGGTCTTCTGACTTGTAGCCCTTTGGGAATCACTGGAAGAATACTGATGTTAAATAAATGAGCCTTTTGTTTCTAGTAGAGTTGGGGGACTATTAAAATCACTGCAAAATTTCCTAAAGTCAAAACAGTAGCTTTCATCTTCCGGTGTAACTGTGGTTTCAGTAGCATCATCCTCCACCCACAGCAATTGTCCAAGACAGATATAGGGCAGTTTGCAAGGTTTTGTGACAGTCAAAAATTCAGGGCTTTGTTGTTAACCAATTAGCATAAAATAAAAGCAAGAGTGTGGGTCCTGAGGATGGGAGGAAATGACCTGGCTTTCTCCATTTAGCAATTGTCTTTGCTCAACTTCCTTCCCATTGCTTTTGGAGCAAAATGAGTTTTGTAGACCTAGCCTAGCCTTCACAGAGCTTCTGAGGGGTGGGGATGGGGAGGAGTTTGGTTTGTCTGTTTTTGTTACAGGCCCTGATTTGGGCTTTGGGGGCACAGGATCTACACAAAGGGTTAAACAGTTGCTATCGTTCAGTCGTGTCCTACTCTTCCATGACCCCATTTGGGGTTTTCTTGGCAAAGATACTAGAGTGGTTTGCTGTTTCCTTCTCCAGCTTATTTTATAGGTGAGGAAACTGAGGCAAACAGGGTTAAGTGACTTGCCCAGGGTCACACAGCTAGTAAGCGTCTATGGTCACATTTGAACTCAGGTCTTCCTGACTTTAGGTACAGCACTCTATCCACTAGCTGCCCCTGGTTAAACAATAGTTACAAGGACTTTCTAAACCTAAGTGAGAAAGTGATCTGGAACCCTGGACTCTGAATCTGTATTAGACTGAGTTAATAAAAAGAACAGACTTCTTCTTAGACTGGGGAGCACTCTGTCTGGCCTTTTATTGTCTGCCCATCCTTAGACTAGTTAAGGGCAGCTAGGTGGCAGTCACAGTGGAGAGAACCTAGGGCCTGGAGTTAGAAGACCTGAGTTCAAATCAAGCCTCAGACACTTATTAGCTGTGTAAGCCTTTCTGCCTCAGTTTCCTCATCTGTAAAGTGAGCTGGAGAAGGAAATGGCAAACCACTCCAGTATCTTTGGGACCCAAATGGGGTGAAAACAACTGAACATGCAAAGTTAGACTCAGTGACTAATAACCTTGGCAGTGGAGTACACAGATGTTAGTCTGGCTTTTTCAAGAAGAACCCTTTCTTATTACTCAAGAGCCAAGTCTCAGAATGCCCTGAGAAGCTGACCAGTAAGGGATGATATGCCCAGTGGAGAGCTGTGACACCATGTCAAGCAGAGATGGCATTGGCAGCCCTATAATGTTGGGGTTGCCGTCGGCCACACATGTCCCCTACATATGTGCCTTCCAAGTGTGTGTGCGCTGGCTACACTCAACCCAAGAATATGGGTTCTTGGTATGTTCTTTGCATGTATGCCCTCCACATGTTCCTGGTCGTACCTGTTCTAACCTAAGAGAATATACCCCAAGTGTTCATGGGGAGATTTTTTTTCATTGTCACTTCTTTGAATATGCTATTTGATTGGTGAGGGGTCATGAAGTATGATTTGTGAGTAGATGCTAACACAAAGACTACCTCAAATCTAGGGTAGGTTTGGTGGGGGCCCGTGTGAGGGAACCCCCAGGAATATACTTCACTGATGAACTTCATTTGTTAGTTGTCTCTGCAGCTGCATATCATCATCTGGACAAGGACTGCTCTTAATCCACTTGTGTTTTCCTGTGTGGATTTTTAAGTCATACTCAGATTGGTTTTGGATGTGTACTGTACCAGGGCTTGATACAATCAGCACAATGTTATATACAGACTGGAGCATGGAGAATACTTCACCATATACGGGGAACTTCCATTTCTACTTTATGCTGGGAAGCCTCCATAAACAAGGCAAACGCCTCTGGTGGGTGTATGCCTCCCTGCCTGTTTTATGTTTTCCTACATATCAGAGGGTCAGTCATCAAACAAAATTATCTCTACGGTTACGTCATTCAAGGTATTTTGTATGACTAACACATACACGGGAGTTACCTTATTGGAGAAGTTTTCAAGAAACATTTTATCATAGAAAATAAAAAAAAAAATTTAGTTAGTGAATAGCAGGCAGGTGGTACAGTATAGATGATGTGATGGGCCTGGAGTCAGGAAGACCTGGGTTCAAATCTGATCTCAGACACTTATGAGTTGTGTGACCCTGGGCAAGTTGCTTTCTCAGTTTTATCAGCTGTAAAATGGGGATAATAATAGCACCTACCTCCCAAGATTGTTGTGACAATCAAATGAGACAACATTTGTAAAGTGCTTAGCACCATGCCTGGCAATGCTCTGTTGGTTGTTGTCCTTCGTTCTCGAAGAGGACCAAAATGACATCACTGTGCTAGAGTCAAGTTACGGTGTGTCCGATTGTGGCTGATCAGACCAATATCAGCTCAAAATGCTCTAGCACAGGTTGGGCACAAATAGTCTGTGTGAACATTTGGGGTGGATTCTCCAAATTTGTTCATCTTCTGTTTCTTTTGAGCTACTTCAGTTCTGCTTTGCTCATAGAGCACAGCACCTTCTCTGATGAGGGCACACCGTGATGGGAGGTCTTGGGCCAGTGTCTCCCATGTCACACAATCAGTTCCAAAGTCCTTAAGAGAGACTTTGAGAGTAACCACCATGTGAGTGCTTGTTCTGAGTTCTCTATAAAATAGTCTTTTTGGCAAGTGTACATTTGGCATTTGAACAATGTGGCCAGCCCATAGGAGTTGCCCTCCCTGAAGCAGAGTTTGAATGCCTGGCAGTTTACTTTGAGAAAGGACCTGCTTCTAGTACCTTATCCTGCTGGGTGACCTTCAGAATCTTCCTAAGACACTTCAAATGGAAGCGATTTAGTTTCCTGGCATGGCGCTGGTAGACTGTCCAGGTTTCATAGGCATACAACAATGAGGTCAGCATGATGGCTCGGTAGACCTTCAGTGTGGTAGTCAGTCTAATACCTCTTGTCTCCCACACTTTCCTTCGGAGCCTCCCAAACACTAAGCTAGCTCTGGTGATGTGTGTGTCAACCTCATTATCAACATGCACATCCTTGGAAAGTATATTGCCAAGGGAAGTGAACTTATCCAGAACATTCGGAATGTCTCCATTTGTTGGTAACCCATGGTTCCACATACAGATGGTGCGGTGCCAGCTCATGGAGCATCTGTGTTTTCTTGGTGTTCATTGTTAAGCCAAAATTAGCACAAGCAGCAGAGAATCAATCCAGATTTTGCTGCAACTCAGCTTCAGAGGGTGCATTGAGTGCATAATCATCTTCAAACAAGAAATCGTGCACCAACTCTCCTTCCACTTTAGTCTTGGGATAACCTCCTCTTGCCATATTACCCAGAAAATCCCAGTCAGCTTTTGTATGAGCAATGCCCCCCCCCCACCTTATTAATCTCAGCTGGAATAGAATCAGCAACAGGTCTGTGCCACATGAAAGGAGCCTAATGGCATTCAAAACCTCTTCTTCATTTGAAACTTCAGCTAGGGAGGGATTGACTTCAACCTGAGGTAAATGATCAATGTCTCCAGCATTGATTGATGAGTCTGTTGAGGACTCTGTGGAAGTGTTCAGCCCATCTCTCCAGGATCACTTCCTTATCACTAATTAAAGTGGCTCCATCAGCCCTGAGTAATTGAGATGCACCATAGGTCTTTGGCCCATAAACAGCCTTCAGGGCATCTTAAAAGTGCTTTAGATTGTTCCTATCAGCATAAAACTGCATTTGATTTGCCTTCTTACTGAGCCAAGAGTCCTACATCTACCTAAGCTTTGCTTGTGCTTTACTTTGGATGGAATTAAATACTGCCTTCTTAGAGATGGATGAACTATCCTCATTTTCCATTAAGCAGCTTCATTTTCATCAAACTAGTCTTCATGTTTGCAAGTATTCTGACCTAGATGAGCAAATGCAGTGCTCTACACCAAATCTCTGAAAGCAGCCCACTCCTTTTTTCCTCCGTCGTTGCCAACTGTGTGTTGGCTCAACTTTCCCCGGGAGCTAGCTAGGAACTGTTCCTGCACAGAGAACTCTAATCTGTTGACTTTAGTTCTTTTAATAGTCATTTTGCTTTCGGGCTGCCATTTTTGTTGAATGTGAATATTTAGCTTGGAGAGGATAAGTCTATGATCAGTCCAGCACTCTGTGCCATACATTGCCATTGTCACTCTCACATGCTATCTGTCTCTTCTCCTTACAATCACAAAGTCTATTAAATGCCAATGTTTGCTGCAAGGGTGCATCCACAATGTTTTGTTGAATTTAGGTAAACTGAAGACCGTGTTGGTGATGAGAAGGTCATGAGATGCACAAGTCTTCAGTAGTAAGTGACCATTGCTGTTGCTGTTTCCAACTCTATTCCTTCCAAGGACTCTGCCACGTTTGGTAGTCTGAGACTACGCTAGCATTAATTTATAAACTCCTCTTTTGGCACATTGATGATAAGGCGCTCTAGGTCTTCATAAAATTTTTCTTTGACCTCATCAGGGTTAGTCATGGTGGGAGTATAGGCACTGATGGCATGGCATTTTCCTGCAAGTGGCAATTGCATTGTCATGAGCCTGTCATTCACTCCTTTTGGTAAGCATAAAAGCTTTTTGGCTAGATTAGTTTTGAATGCAAAAGCTACACCAGCTTCACAGTGCTCCCCTTCACTGCAGCCACTCAGAAAACCGTGTATCCAGCTGTGACTTCAGTAATCTGGCCTTCATTTGCCAGCCTTGTTTTACTCGGGGCTGCTATTTAGATGTGATACCTGCTGAGTTCTCTCGCAACAAGAGCTGTTCATCTTTCAGTACTGGATTTTGTGTTGTCTATTAAGTGTGCACACATTCCACGTACTGGTGGCGAGTGAAGTTTTTCTGCATTTTTTTGTGTTTTGATCAGTGGGTGGGATCCCCGTCTGCTGTAGTAATCAGGCCAGGGTTGATAAGTAGACAATTTGGGGGGCGCCTTTTCTAGCCCCTTCCTCAAACCAGGAGGTGAGCAGTGCTATCCTTAAAAGGCTGCTCAGACACCCGGGGGTTGCAGAATCCCACTACTGCTTCCAGTAAGAAGACAACCCTACAGCCTAGGCCGCCTGTGTGCAGGGTTGTGACTACAGCTCCCAGTGTATCCACACCTGCTGCTTCATCACTTGCCTGTCACCACAGGGCTTTGAGATAGGTAAAATGGTAAAATCGCATAGGTGATGTCTTTTGATTCGCGCATAAACTAGATTTAAGTGAGGCAATCAGGGTGACAAGGGTGTTGAAGGGTCTGGGAACCATATTAAATGAATATTGATTAACAGAACTGGGGGTGTTTAATCTAGAAAAAAGAGTAGACTAAAAGGAAACACTACAACTGTCTTCAAGCACCTAAAATTCTTCATTGTGGAAGAGAGAGGAGAGTTGTTTTATGTTGCTCAAGGGGTATAGCAGGACTAAGAATGATGAATGGAAATTACAAGGGGATGTATCTCAGTTTAGTGCAGGAAACAATTAGAACTCTTCATCAATACACTGCCTCTGTGGGCTAATGAGTTCCTTCCCTGGCACTGGGATTGTTTAAGCGGAGACTGGATAATCTTATGTTAAGGATGCATATAGAGAGGATGCCTGGCTGTGGGAGGAGCCTGAACCAGATGACCGTTCCAAGTTCTGAGATTTTATGATTCTGTGTCCTAAGGAAGATTACCCTGGGAGAGGCAGGTAGAACTTTTTTGAGTGAATAGAGACTAAAGGAAATTCTAATAACTAGACCTCCATTCTGTCCTCAGGGAGATCCCCAGGATCCCAGTCCTGGGAAAAATTTTATGAAGACATGGAGACTCTTATCATCAATGTGCCAAAAGGGGACAAGTTTATAAATTAATTCTAGAGCGGTCTCAGACTACCAGATGTGGCAGGGAGCCCTCGGGAAGAATGGAGTTGGAAGCAACAACAGCAACAGTTGGTCACTTGCTACTGAAGCCTCGTGCATGGACTAATCGCCTCATGCCAGGAGAGCATAGGTCAGAAGTTGAACCATTAACAAAACACATTCTAAAGGAAAGACATGGGCTGATCAAAGGGTGTGTTCCTTGAGAGGCCTCCCACCTTCCCTATTCAATCAAGCAAGTAAGTAACCATTTAGTAAGCACCTATGTACTCAGGCAGAGGCAGCTAGGTGGCTCGGTTGGTAGAGTGTGGGCTTGGAGTCAGGCAGGCCTAAGTTCACATCCAGCCTCAGACCACTAGCTGTGTGACCCTGGGCAAATCATTTAACCTCTATTTGCCTTAATCCACTGGAGAAGGAAATGGCAAAGTACTCCAGTATCTTTGCCAAGAAAACTCTGTGGACAGTATGGTCCACAGGGTCATGAAGAGTCAGATGAGACTGAACAAAATGTGCTTGGGCAATGGAGCTACAAATAAAAATGAGTCAGTCTCTTCCCTTAAGGAGTTCACATGTTACTATAACTTGGATCATATAAAATGTTCACAGATCAACAAATCCAGGATTCTTAGAAAACAAAAATACACAGTGATGAGTGTAGGAGAGAAGACTAACACCTGGGCCGCTCCAGGAAGGTTTCCAAACCCTTCTATTTTGTGTTTGGAGCCAGAGCGTTTCTGGATAAATCTGCCATAGTTTTCAGGGGCCAGAATGGTCTAGTCCTAGAGTCTGGAATGTACAGGAACCTTTTAGAAGCAGCTGGAACTCTGAGGAATGTGAAGGACCAGTCATTTTACCCAAACAAGAGTTTTCCTGGACTGAGAAGGAGCTTCAGCCCTAACCTTCCTAATTCTCACAGCAGCTGGGGTGCTCCTGGCATGGTCCCATGGCTTCCGGAGGCTGCCTTGGAGGCTGTCTTTGGACAGGAGAGTCCCTGCTGGAAGCATTTGTTCTATATTGCGGGGAACACCCTGTCTCTCCTGCTCAGACCCAGCAGGGGAGGAAAAAAAGACACGGACCTTGGCATTCACCGAAAGGACAGAGGCCTCAGCAGGCTGAGAAGCAGAGTATCTTGGGTGCGTCACTTACGATGTACTTTCTGGAAATGGATTGAGCATCGACTTTGTTCCTCAGCAGCGAGGGCAACTGGTGGATAGAGCTCCAGGCCTGGACTCAGGAAGACTCCCCTTTCCGAGCTCAAATCTGGCCTCAGACACTTACTAGCTGTGTGTCACTTAACCCTGTTTGCCTGTTTCCTCATGTATAAGATGAGCTGGAGAAGGCTATGGCAAGCCGCTCCGGTGTCTTTGCCAAGAAAACCCCAAATGGGCTCATGAAGAGTTGGAAAACATGACTGAAAAACAAGACTTTGAGAGAAGAGTGGGGTTAAGGAAGAAGATCCAACAGATCTCAACAGAGGAAACTCCTAGGCAGAAAATATAACTACGGCTAGAAGCCAAGGAACACAGAAGGAGGGAAGCACAGTGAGTATCTCCCCTCCCACTTCATCTGCCCAACTACCCTCCCCCCAAAGCATTTCCTAGTTTCAGATTCTAGAAAAGAAATTTGATTTATGAGATTGTAAACTCCACAGGGTATGGGATTGTCTTGCACATAGTAGGGCTTAATAAGTGTTTATTGATTGATGTGCGAGCAGCCCCAGGAATGAAAATTCTCATGATACAGATGTTTCAGTTGTAATATGGAAGTGTAGCTGTCAAGGAGCCTGATCAGGAAAAAAAGGAGGAGGCATCTAAGGAAACAGATGTGGTTTCCCAGAAACTCTCCAGGAAGCTGGGATTTTAAGAACAGCCATAAAAGATAAAAAGCAGGGCAGAGGAATGGCATGGCTAAAGCATGGAAATGTTTTGAGGAATGAGAAAAATGCTAATTGAGACCCCCAAAAAACTATATCTGGGCAAGAGGAGAAATGTAAAGCTCTGTAGAGGTTTTTTTTTTTGTTGTTGTTGTTTTGTTTTTTAATGCCCCGGGACAGCATGGAGCTTCCAGTTGTGTCTGACTCTTTGTGGCCCCATTTTGGGGTTTTCTTGGCAAAGATACTGGAGTGGTTTGCCATTTCCTTCTCCAGCAAATTTCACAGATGAGGAAACTGAGGCAAACAGGGTTAAGTGACTTGCCCAGAATCAAACAGCCATTAAGAATCTTGAGGACAGATTTGAACCTTAAGAAGATGAGTCTTTCTGACTCTAGGCCCAATGCTCTATCCGCCGCACCACCTAGCCGCCCACAGGATGGAGCAGAGGAGAACAAACTGCGGTGAATGGGAAGAGGACATAGGGATTTTAGTAGACTGCAAGCTCTGGATGAGTCAACTGGGTTCCCTTACTGTTGGAAAAGGCTGATATCTTAAATTGCATGAACAGACCCTAGAAGCTGGATCCAGAATCTGGTATCTAGATTCTTGAGTCAGCGCCCCCCACTCTAGCATTTCAGCTTCCTCTTGTGTGTTGTCTTCCTTTATTAGATAGTAAGCTCCTTGAGGGAAGGGACTGTTTTTCTTTTTTTCTTTGTACCCCCAGAACTTAATACAGTGCCTGGCATGTAATAGGTCCTTAATAAATGCTTGTTGAATTGAATTGTGGAGAGAGTAAGTGTTTAGAGAGCCTCAAAGCTAGGAAGATTCGATACATACCAGCTGTGTGCCCTTAGGGAACTCGAAACTTCATGATGCCCCAGACAACTCTTTAGGACTACAAATTGTGAGACTACCGTGGATCTGTATTGGTAAAGGGTGTTTCCTTGGCAAGAGTTCCTTACATTAGTGTAATCACAGATGGAGGGGGACGGGGTGGGGGGGGGGGGGGGGATATCTAGATCAGCTGTTCTTGGTGGTGTCTCCAGATACCTGGAACACTAAGCCTTAAAGATTTCTCAGGTTCTGAGCTACGGTGGACTAGATCAATCTGGTATACACACTAACTATGGTATTGGTATAGTGAGCCTTTGACAGGGGAGGGGTTGGGGGTGAGGGCAAGCAGGTGATTAGGTTGCATAAGGAAGAACAATTTGGCCCAGGACAGGAACAAAGCAAGGTCAAAGTTCTCATACAGGTGGGTAGTGTGATCTACCTGGAAGTTTCTCCTGAACTTCCAGTCTAGGTGAGGTAGAGAGAATGAGTTAAAAAAAAAACCAACCAAATAAAGTCCCACTATACTCAAGTCAATAAGCATTTATTACATTCCTATCCTCTGCCAAACACCGAGCTATATGTTGGGCCCCCAAAGCATTTAGGCCAGCAAACTGGAAACATGTTCCATTCACGGTACCATATTTGAGGTGGGACACTGACAAACTGTAGGCAGCATGTTCAGCAGGAAGAGGACTTGAATGGTGAAGAATGTATAAACCTTGCCATATGAAGTTTGAACCATTAAAGACATTTGGAATCTTGTCTTGAGAAGGCCTTAGAGAGGGAGAAGAGGATATGATACCATCTTCCGTTATTTGAAAGACTTTTGTGTGAGAGAGGGGCTAGAACTTGGCCTGCTTGACCCCAGAGGGCAAGACCAGAGGCAAAGGGTAGAAATGAAAGGGCAGCATTCAGAGTCGTTTGTTTTGTGAACTGATAAACTCATCAGATCAGAGAAACGTCCAACAAAGCTTGGACGGCCCAATGTCAGTGACAACAGGTGGGATGGAGGCTGTGCAAGGTGATCTCTAAGGTACCCCATAATTCTTCCTCTGTTCTCTTTCTCCTTTCCATTTGCTCCTGATCCCAGTCTGGAAGCACAGTTAATATGGGAAAGGTGTGTGTGTGGGGGGTAGAAACACAAAGCCACATGGAACTCACAAAATAAATCTGAGAAGTCAGGTTTCCCCCTACCAATCCAGGGTGGCAGGCTCTGTCGGCCTTCAGCTTCCTTTCTTCTAAACAATCTTCTACAACTCTTTATCCCTGTGGTTTAACTTGCCCCAAGGCTCAGCAAAGAATCCAGCAGTGTCTTCCTTCTCTATTGCTTGCCCTGGGATCCGATATCCAACCAATTCAGAGGGGGACAGAAAACTTGTTGACCTATTGAATCACATCACTGACAAGGCTTCTTAGACTACCTTGAGTATTTGTGATCAGGGCCCCTTTGGCTCTGAATCATCATCATCGTCATCGTCGTCGTCATCATCATCTAACATTTACATAGCACTTTAAGAATTGCAAAACATATTACATATATTATTTCATTTAATAATGTACCAATCAACCACTCCTTAGGCCATTTAAACTTTACTCTGAAACTTTAGTCTTTCCTCTACACCCCAACATCTATCATGTCTGCTCACTCAGGAATGCCAACTTCCCAGGCGCTCAGAAAAAAAGCCAACACAGAGGTATACACAGGCAGTCAGGGAAGAGTGCTGAGGACCATATTGCCAAATGATTTCTGCAAGTTGAAGAAGCAAGCCCAGAAAACTGAGAAGGCAAAGAAAATGGCCTTCTTTGCTGACATCAGAGATTAGAGGGAGGTTGGAACCACGTGGCTGACTGCCTGATGAAGTCATAGCCTGAGTGACCAGTACCACTGACTCTGACTCCAGTTTGTTGCATGACCCTGGGCAAGACATGGTTTATCTCAGTTTCTCCACCTATA
Organism: Phalanger gymnotis; assembly: GCA_028646595.1. Classification (NCBI taxonomy): domain Eukaryota; kingdom Metazoa; phylum Chordata; class Mammalia; order Diprotodontia; family Phalangeridae; genus Phalanger; species Phalanger gymnotis. Next base: position 283,704,990 of record CM053626.1, on the reverse strand, counting down.
ACACTGATAATTTTCTGTTTCATACTTCAAAAAGGTCTTATGGGACATGCTACTATGGAATCTGTTTTTAAACACAAATCTCTGGGGACCAATGTAGTCCAGAAGGCATTTTCTTAGCATTGGTATCAAATATGTGAACATGTACAGAGGTCTATAGAGATAAGGCTCATTTAAAATTCTGGCCACTGACTCACCCTTTCCCAAACTGTCACAGCCTTCCCAACCTTGGAACACCTCCATAGTGGGTAGGGAGTCTGGTATCCAACCTTTCAGAAGTGGGTATAAGATAGTCATCTTTGTTCTGGTGCATATGAATGGGGGGGGCTCAATAAAGGCAAATGACATTTTGAAAATCTCACCCTATAATGTCATGTAATGAGAGAGTCCTTGTGGTTGGCAATTTTAATGAGCATGCCTCTTTGGGAGCTTCAGAGTGAGGATTTTGTAGTATGGGTACTACAAGAGATGGCAAGACTGGGTATCTAGTGTTGGATCTCTGAGAGTCTAGAAACAAGAAGAGAAGGAGGAGGCATCAAGCATTGGGAGAAGGTAGCCAAAAGGGGGCAGCTAGGTGGAATAGTATTTGGGCATCAGCCCTAGAGTCAGGAAGACATGAGTTCAAATTTGACCTCAGACTTAGTAACTGTGTGACCCTGGGCAAGGCACTTAACCTGTTTGCCTCGGTTTCTTCATTTATAAAATGAGCTGGAGAAGGAAATGCAAACCATTTCAGTAGCTCTACCAAGAAAACCCCAAATGGGGTCATGAGGACTGAAATGACTAAATGACAACAACATAGTAGAAACAGAGAGGAGAGGGAGTCTATTAAGAGCTAAATCTTGCCAGATTTGCAGCTTCTCAGAGGGAATACCCTAGTGATACTGACTCCCTCCATGAAAATGACTGCTATGCTACCCCTCAGCTGTGAAACGAGGGGCCTCTCCAGCTGTGTCTTCAGGAACTCCATGAAAAAGTGTTTCCTCTCCGCCTCAGATTAAAGTTCTTCAGGACCCACCTTCCAAAAAGATCTTTGGGGTATAGGTTAGTCAATCCCCTGAACCTAGCAAACCAGGCCAGGGCTGTCATCTCTCTCAAGGTAACCTGACTGCCATTTAAAAGTCAGAAATCCCACTGAGGGAATACCCACTCTTGGTACCAATACTGAGAGATTCCTCTTACCTTCTTCCACCATCTCCAGGTCCTTCCCCATGAAAAAGCATGGCGCCTAATATCCTCTTCAGACCTGAGAAAATGGAGACTGTCTCAGGCACTGATTCATTCCCTTCAGATAGGCTGAAATTCCCGGAGGTTGGGGGGGTGGCCCATAGAGCCAGGAAGGGGAGTACTGAGGTCAAAGGTTGATGACCAGCCCCAAAGGGTTAAGCAAAGAATGAAGCTGAGCAGTTGTTTAATCAGTAGAGAAGTTTTAAAGTTCATTTGGGCCAGGAGAAAGTAGGAGCCATCTCTGCCCAAATACACTTTCTTTGTCATCTTTTACAGATCATAAAAATAAAGGCAGTTTAGGAATTTTTTTAAAAACTGCATCAAAAACCATTTTTCTGAGTAAATTTTGTTTGGGGTGTTTCTGTTTTTCCCTCATTAAATAACCCATAAGTTAAAAAAAAAAAAGGTTGTAAATAACTGGCCAGATTGCATCACTAGCAATGTCCCTCCCGCTCATCCATCACTTTTCACTCATTTCATCTTCTTTCATTACCTTGTCGGGGTGGAGGATGGGAGGCAGAAAGTCCACAAAGACTAAGAGGCATGAGGTACAGGGAGAGATTTCCGAGGTGGGAGCTTTGATCTAGGTTAAAGTGAACAGAACAGTTCTGTCTGAGAATCCAGAGGGAGGAAAAAACACAAGTGGGTGAGATAGGAATGTAGAGGTACAACCTATACTCAGACTCTGGGACTTAGTGGTTCAAGATTCAAAGGAATTCTGCCCTGCCACCCCAGAGTATATGGCAAGTATGTTTCTGGGAGCTGGGGTGGAGGGGAGACTGCAACATTTTGCTGTAAAGCCTAGAATGGAAGCTTAGTTTTTGTTTTTCCTTAAAAACATAAAACAAAAATTCTTTTATAAGTTGTATCATTGTTATAATATTAAGCAGGGTAAAAATAAACGGAAGGAAGGTAGTGTTCTCTGCATCTGAATATCCTTTTAAAGGTCCACTTACTTGTTAAATATATTTATATTTACTAATGCTTTTTGTCTTTGCATTACATTCATTCCTGAGACTGAACCCTCTCTCTTGTGACAATGGAAAAACACCCACTATGGAAATCTTGTCTGACAATGTATACAATATTTTGTTCTCGTATTCCCTCACCTCCGTGTTGTGATGAGGCAGTAAATTTCATCATCTCTTGTCAAGGATCTTCACCAGTTTTTCCTGTAGAGTTCAGTTTCTTTTCAGTGATCTTTGGAGTTACTGAGTAACTAAGAGATAAACTCTCTGATAGCAATTTGGCAAAACACCCAGGACTTGAAAGAACAGTCTTACAAAGACATTTCCTATTTCCCACCTAAATTCTATTCAAATTTAACTCCTGTGGCAGGACACCTTGAGGCAGTAAGAGTACTTTTGGAGCCATAGATCTTACTTACTGCCCCTATCCAGAATCCTGGGGAATGGACAGGAAGACTGTAAATAATTCCACAATTGTTTCTGACCACATGCTCCCCCAACCCAGCCTCCCTTTCTCTCAGTTCTCTCTCCCATCCTATACCCCCCTTCCTATATGGTAAGAGATTTCTATACCCAACCGAATGTGTATTATTTCTTCTTTGAGGCAATTGTGATGAAAGGTTCAAGAATTGCCTGCCAACCCTGCCCCCACAATCTTCCCTTCCACTGTAATAGGTCCTTCCTGCCTTTTATGTGAGATAAGTCACCCTATTTTACCCTCCCTTTGCCCCCTTCTCCCAATGCATCCTTCTTTCTTACCCCTTATTTTTTTTTTATCATCCATCAGTCAACTTGCTATTGTACCTTCTATGTCTACTCCTTTTAGCTACCCTAACATTGATAAAGTTAAGAGTTACAAGTATGATCTTCCCATGTAGAACAGTTTATAAATATACATACCAGGCATATAAACATAAATACCAAATATATAAACATAAACAAAGTTTAACCTTATTAGAATCCCTTATGTTTTTTCTTTCCTGTTTGCCTTTTCATGCTTCTCTTGACTCTTGTATTTGAAGAGCAAATTTTCTGTTAGTTCTGGTCTTTTTTTTATCAAGAATGCTTGAAAGTCCTCTACTTCATTAAATATCCACTTTTCCCCCTGAAGGCTCATACCTAGTTTTGCTGAGTAGGTTATTCTTGGTTGTCATCTCAGCTCCTTTGCCTTCTAGAATATCATATTCTAAGCCCTCCAATCCTTTAGTGTGGAAGCTGTGTAATCCTGACAGTGATTCCATGGGACTTGGGCAATGCAAGGGTCCTGCACCCAGAGCCAGCAAAGCGTCCCCTGTAATTTCCTTCTTACAAGTTGCCCAGCCCCCTTACCATCTATGGGCTGAGAGCTCTGAGAACCACGGCCACTGATTCAGTAGCCCCCAAGGCCTGCATTAGCTTGCTGATGTGAGGCCTTGCAGCTAGCTCGTGCAGGGGCACATGGCCTCCCTGCTACCTCGTATCGGATGCAGCCTGCTACTATCTAGTCCAGGTCACCTGCACTGGTGTGCTCCACTCCTGCCTCAGTGAGACAGACCTTTCCTATCCACCTTCTAAGTGGTCTCAGGCTGGAAAACTGTTTCACTCCATCCTTTTGTTGGTTCTGTGCTCCAGAATTCATTTTGAGGCATGATTTTAAAGTTGATTGGAGGGGAATTTGGGAGAACTCAGGCAAGTTCCTGCCTCACTCCACCACCTTGGCTCTGAAAGTTGGCCCAATTCCACAGTTGCAAAGAGAATTGCAGAATCTGAACTGAAGGTACTTCAAAGGTCATCTAAACCACTAAGTTCATGTTTCCCCTCTAGCATACCCTGAAAATGACTATCCAACCATTGCTTGAAGACCTCCAAAGAGAGGGGACTCATTACCTTTGAAGACAGCCCATTGACTTTAGGAGCTCTATTAGAATAGTTTTTCTTTGTGTAGTGCCTATACTTGCCTCTCTGCCACTTTCACCCCTTTTGCTTCCTCATTATCAATAAATAACACATTTTTCACCCTTGCAAATTCTTTAGATCTTACTATTCTCTCAAACTATCATTTGCAACCTTGGTTTTTTTTTTTCTAGTACCAAATTCCTGAAAAAGCTGCCTTATGCAATCTGGCTTCTGATTCCAACCTTTCACTGAACCTGAACTCTTAAAAGTGGGGTTGAAGTTTGAATTTGGCTAAAAGAAATTTGGAGAACTGAAAGAAAATTTGAAGAACAACCTCTAGGCCCTGACAGATCCAGATTCTAGGTTCCAGGTTGAAAGAAGAGCAGAATTATGGATAAATAAGGACATTGTTGGACCTTTGTTCTCAAAGAGGACTAATAATAAGGAATAAAAAATAAGGACTAATGTGAATTGGGAAAAAAATATATGAAGAGGGGCACTGGAGAGGAAATCAGATGGCTGACAAATTTAACGAGAGGTAAATAACAAAAGGTTAAGCAGAAAAATTTCAGGGAAAAGCAAATTGATAGGGTGGGTTGGTGGCTGGGGCATATTTGTGAAACAAGATTAGAAAAAGGGTACGGGAAGGTAGGTGAGGGTGAGATCAAGGTTATAAAAATCCCCCCCCCAAAGTAGTTTAAAAGAAAAATCAAAATGCAACCTACAAGACTAATGCATTGTTGGTGGAGTTGTGAACTGATCCAACTATTCTGGAGAGCAATTTGGAACTGTGTCCAAAGGGCTATAAAACTGTGCATACCTTTTGACCCAGCAAAACCTCTTCTAGATCTGTATCCTAAAGAGATTATAAAAATGGGATAGGGACCAACATGTACAAAAATATTTATAGCGGCTCTTTCTATGGTGACTAAGAATTGGAAATTGAGGAGATGGCCTATCAATTGGGGAATGGCTGAACAAGTTGTAGTATGTGAATGTAATGGAATACTATTGTTCCATAAGAAATGACAAGCAGGCAGCTTTTAGAAAAACCTGAAAAGACTTGCATGAACCGATGCTAAATGAAGTGAGCAAAACCAGGAAAAGATTGTATACAGCAACAGCAACCTAGTGTGATGACCAACTTTGATAGACTTAGCTCTTCTCTGCAATCTAATGATTTAAGAATTCCAAAAGACTCATGATGGAAAATGCTAACCACATCCAGAGAATTATAGTCTTGAATGCAGATCAAAGCATACTAGTTTTGTTTTCTTTCTTGTGTTTTTTCCCTTTGGTTCTAATTCTTCCTTACAACATGACTAATGTGGAAATGTTTAAAAAGATTGTACGTGTATAGCTTATATCAAATTGCATGCTGTCTTATGGAAGGGGGAGGGGAAGATTAATTTAAAACTCAAAATCTTATAAAAGTGAATGTTGTAAACTAAAACTAAATAAATATTTTTAAAGAATAGCACCTTGAAATGCTCAAGAAAGGAAAAAAGGGAATGGAAAACATTCCAACAAGAAACATGGGATTTATCCAAAGACTGATGAGAATGCAGTGAATTTACAAATCACTTTAGATTTCAAAAGAATGTACAAAAGATGAAAGACTACATAACAGCACATCGCCTTCTTGTAAAAATTGTTGTTCGAACATCACACCTCATATAGGCTGTTTCCATAGCCTCAAACTCTCTTCTGAACTTGTCCTTCTCAACCTGTACATTTCATTGGCATCTTGAAGTTGTGTTCAAGAAGTTTCTATTTTCACATCTCACCTTCCTTTTCCTCTTTGTCATACAATGCTTTCTGACCTCTTTGGAGTCCCTATCAGTTGCTAAGTGCTGCTCCACAAGATCTTCTATCTTCTTTCTACTCAATCACCACCCAAGTTCAGGCCCTTACTGCTTCTCACCTGCCTCCTAACTGGCCTCAGTTTCTAGTCTCCCCACTCTTTGGTGTCTCCTCCACAGTTGCCAAAAGAACCTTTTCACAACTGGAGGTGTAGAATTGTATACTTCCTTTGCTCTTCAGAGGCGCCCCACTATCTCTAGGATAAAATTCCTCAGTCTAAGATTTAAAGCCTCAACACTCAGGTTCTAATTTCCCTTCTCGTCTTTATTGTACACACTCACCTTCATTCTAGCCAAACTATAGGCCTCCTGCACTTGTCTCCATTCACACAAGTCCCATATATCTCCCCTCCTTGCCTAAAATCAATCCCACCTCTTAAAATCAGTGCCTGAGTTGCCTCTTATTTGAAACCATTCTCTGATTGCTATCCCTAGCCAGGTGCTAGTGTTTATTTCTTTTCAAAAGTACCTTGTACTTACCTTTTTTTTTGGGGCGGGGGGTGTGTGACAGGACCTGTCGTCCCCTTTAGAAGTTAAGTTCCTTGAAGTTAGGGACTTCCTTCCCTCCCCGTACAGTGCCTAGCACATAGCTGTCATGACAGATTTTTTTAGGTAGGCAGACCCTTGTGAGCTTCTTTCAGAGGCCTGGAGGTCATATCCCAACCCCACAACTGTGAAACCTTTAGCAAATTATCTAATCTTTTCCCAGACTCAGTTTTCCCATCTGTCAATCCTGTGATCTTCAATGTTCTCCTGCATGTTCTCTATAGCCTCTCAAAACCTCAGGAGGTTCTCTTTCATCTTCTCTTGATGTCCTCCATGTCTCTCAACAAATGTTACTCTGCACAACATAAAAGATCTTGTGCTATTATGTGGCCTTCTACCCCAACATATACTAGGCTACTCCAAGAACTCTGACACTTCCATACACTGCAGAGGTGATATGCCTCCACAAAGCAGGCTGCAATCTTTCCCCTGATCCCTGAAAACATGGGACAGGTAACATGTAAACCTCTGTGCTAGCAGCTTATTAAACCTAAGTCTGTGGTTGCCTGTTGGTGATTTAACATGAAAGAGCTGTAGTATTCCTCCTGCTTTTTAAAATATTGGGGCCAAGCTGTGTAATAAGTAGATATGAAAGATTTCCCAATACCAGAATAAAGTAGTATAGGCAATTTACCCTTCTTCCAACAAAAAGAGACCACACATTTCTTCATTAATTTATCATTTAATATAAATGCTGACAGAAAGCAGATAAGACCTTGAAGACACTTTCATATATTTACAAACCAAAAGGTGAATCACCTCCCTTCCACTTTTTAAAATAACTTCTCTTATCTGCAACTCATATAGGAGCCTTAAACCCTACGCAGGAACAACATGAGGCTGAGTCAGTTTGAAAGGTAATGGAGAGATGGAAGAAGAGTGGCATCTTCTATATGAACAACATGCACACAATTTTCCTCTAACATAAACTTAAAAAAAAATTGGCTCTATACCTCTGAAAAAACTTCTAACAAATGAAATATATACTTTTTGAGACCCAATTAGCTGCTGCTTGCTGCCTTTTGCATCCATAACTACTATTTCTTCCTTTCTACCTCATATAGTGTTTAGAAGGCTTTTGAAAAAAGTAAACATAAATGGATTAAAATATAAGAAAGAAAAAAATGATCTATTTCAAACTACTTTTCTTTCTCTTACTCCAAAAAGACTTTTAGGAGATAGTCATTACATCTACTTTCACAGTTTCCCCAAATCCTAATAGAGTGAAAGAATGATTTACAGATTGCAAATTTCACCCACAAATTCCAGTTACACTCAATTTTGGGGGGTTTGAAACATGAGAAGAAATGTAACCACCATTTAGAAAATTCAGCAATTTCAATCAGCTGCTTCTGTAAGGCTCAATGAATTTTTTTTTTTTAAAACAGGTATGTTAGGAAGAGAGTAGGGAGCTGAGGCATAGGAAAGTGGGGCAGGGAGAAACCAAACTACAACAAAGATTAGATATTTTAACATTGATTTAAAACAGTAGATAAGAATTTTCACTTATCTAAAATTCTAAGTGATTAGATATAAGTGAAGTAAGTCACTTATAATCTGACTCAAATCTCATGGTCTCCTTTTATTAACCTAGACTATTTTTGCCTTGTTAAATATACCTCTGCAGGGCACAATCACATACAATCAATACGATTGGTAAATTACACGAGCTCTAACCCAAGCATATATGCACCAATGTTAAAAAGTTACTTTTTAAAAAACCACAGCATAAAATAAATTCCACCCAAAAAGGTGATAATGACTGCAGAATGTCTCGGGAGACTGGTATGAGCCTAAAGACCAAATAATCATAGTCAGATAAAAGGGAAATGGGGGGTGGGGGGTGGAGAAAAGAAACCACACATACCATGAAAGGAACCTCACAACTACAAAGTTGCTTTTGGAATTCAAAAAATGTATCCCATGACTACGCCTTAACCCTTCTTTCTTCATCTCTTATCTTCCCAAAAAGCCACAGAACTATCCAAAAGCAAAATAACCATGTACCTGGACCAATGAATAAACAAAAGAAAAATAATTTTGAGTATTTCAAGTTCCAGTTACCAGAAGAGAAGGAAAACAGTATAAAAATGTTGGCAATGATGTACTTGGAAAAGAGTAGCCTTTTCCTGGGTGGTTCCTTAGTAGCATAAAGAAAAAATATGGCATGCACAAGTTAAAATGAAAATTCAAAACCACATAAATCAAAAAACAAAAGAATTTTTAAGGGGTTATTTCAGATAGTATTTGAATTACACTCAAATTAAAGCTGAGGGATCAAGCCAATCTATGGTACTACTGATAGCTACAGGTAACAAACTCATGCCTCACTATAGTTTTTTAAAATACAAAGTTAGGAAGGGCCACAGGACAGTTTCCAGTTGTAAAATGACTGAGTGCACACTCTGTTTTGGATGCCAAAGACTTGCTTTGCCTGCTGAGAATGGGATCTCCTCTCCTGCCTCCCAACCAGACTGAGACCTCAATATAAGAACTCAGTCATCAAGTTTTATAATAAACATTAAATATTCCACAGGTTTATCTTTTTCATTTGATGCACATTCAATTCTGGACACCTAATATTTTTGGTAAAATACAGCCTCTCCCTCTGGTCCAAAGAAAAGTGTATTATTCTAGGAATTTTTTTTCCTTTCTTTTTTGTTGGAGGTGGGGGTGGGGGTGGGGGGAGGATGAGAAATTGAAAAAGGAAGGAAAGGGTATGCCAGGCTTTTGGTTTGGAAGAAATTCATTATCTGGATGAAAATCCAAGGACAGATAAAGATGTGCTAAAGTTGGAATAGCTGTTAAAAAAAAATTTAGCTTAATAGTTTATGTAACATCACACACATATTCCTTGTTCCTTTTCATAATTTCAAAGGGCTGTTACCCACTTTGCTCAGTACAGTACAGAAAAGTCCTCTTAATGGGAACGTAGTTCTTACTCCTGGTATTTGAAGTGATATTTTTCTTATTCTTTATCATGAAAACAACTTAATAGTCTAAGTGTATCCTTTATGTATTATTTAGCATCACTTACAAATGATAGCCAACTATGGATCCTAATGATCCAACAGACACATTTCTTTGCTTTTTAATGATCACATAAAATCTAAAAGATTTAAGTATTCAAAGTTAGCTATTCTTTCTAAAAAAGGCAAATTTTCCATTAAAAATATTTTTGAAGTGACTAAAAAGCTAATTTAAGAATACTCTGTGTTAAATCCAATACATCCAAAAAATACAAACATGAAAGTCTTTTCAGCAGAATTTACTGAACCAAACAAATCTAGAATTTAAAAAACAAAAACAGAAGCCACTCTACTTTTAAATACGAGATTATGTGAGGACACAAAAATTATCATACTGAAATTTAATTTAGGCTATGTCACAGCAGGAAGGAATAAATGAAGGCAAACAAAGAATGGATATCATAGCAAAATAATGCTATTAATGAGAGGTACATTACATTCCAGATGTTCTGCTTACATTATTCTTCAGTCTGACAGTGCTGTACCAAAAAACCCACATGGACTAAGGACAGATGTGTTGGCGGAAGAGAAAAAGTGGGCCACACACACTGCTGCCACCTGGACTCGTTTCAATGGCAAAAACAATCATAAAACGACAGGTCAAAACAGAAACCTCAGTGACAGACTGAGCAATTATTTTCTGGAAAACATAAAGAGGTTGGAGGAGTTGAGGTGGGAACTGTTTAAATGACTGATGTAACACTATGACTTCTGATAAAAAAAATTTTCAATGGAGCTTTAAAAGATTTTATACAGGGATTCCCCTAAAAAAGAAGAAAAAGTGAGGAGAGGCAACAAAGAGTCTTAAGTTCCTTAGAATATATTTTCAAAAACTACATGATCCTTCCTTCACTAGCGGGGAATCAGTAATATTAACTGTATCCTCTTTGGTAAAAAGGACCTATGTGCATATTGACAACTCCACTTGTTCTTGTAAAAAACTCTCCCAAATGCAACACAAATATATCTTGCTTACTAAGCTGGATATCTCTTAACACCATTTCTAATCAGTGATTTGTTCAATAATTAATTTGTTAAGTCCCATGACTTGATTGCAATGATATTAGCCTCTCTTTCCTTTATATACAAAGTTACAAGAGGTTGGGAGAGTATAAAGAAATGTAAGACATGTATATGAAAGCAATAATGAGTTTCTTACAACACACTATTGTAAAAGATATGAGATTAATCAGTTTAAAGAAATGACTTCCACTATCTTTATACTTTATAAGGCTTTAGCAGTTAACTTTAGACACATCTGTCTGCACAGTACTATCACAACTCAAACACTAAAAGGTTTCACAATCAAAAATGGCCAATTCCCCCAAACCAAACAGAGTAAAGCACAAGTCTTTGGCTCTCCTTTAAAGAAAATAGCAGGCTACCATTCTTAATCAGACCTTTGTTTGCCTACCAGTAGGGCAATACCACATTTGTGCATCACTGAGTAATAACACCATTAGAAAAGGCAACTTCACAGAAGTTATTGGCTAAGCGAATTCATTTGAATGCTCTGTTTTGAGGCAGCAAGCTGTCACTGTTGCACGATTGGGGAGGGTGGTGGGTGAGCCAAAGGGGATAAGCAGAATGGAAAATTGACAAAAGAAACCAGGAAGCCGAGGAATTATTTTTTGGGTTAAATCTAAACATAGTGCTGCGAAATTTGAGATGTTTTAGGAATTCCTATTCTGCAATGTGATGGAATTAAATAATAAAGTGGCAAGTGAGAATCATACACAATTCTTCTCTTATGGGAAATAAATGAAATGATAAAGTGTGGAAAAGGGCAAGTGAGGAATAGAGGATGGACAAGGTGAGGAAGAGGAATCACCCCCACAATACTAGGTGTCAAATATATCTGTATTTCTCTACTTTCCGGAGGATTATCTGGGGCTGGCCTTGGAGGCAGGGTTACGTCCCTGTCAAACATTTCTCTTAAAGTGTGGGCTTTTGTAGGACAAGCTCTCCCTTTAACCAGGAAGGTCACAAGGAATGAACCCTCAGTCATTTCATTCTCTTCAAAGGCACATAAGGAAGGAAATCTACAGACTTAAGTGATGGATTTACTTTAAAAATATTAAGGTAAAGTAAATTGCATATTTAAAGAAGGGCAAAAAGATCTAAAAATCATCTTCCAGATAACCTGTGAAAAATCCTGAAGGAGCATTCTTAGTTTAACATTGCCTACCCCAATGAAACCGTTATTCTGCTAGCTGAAAAAAAAAGAATTATCACAGAGCAATGCTTGTAAAGTCTTGCCCTTAATCCACTCACCTTTAATTAAGCCTTATAGCTTTTTCTAAAACTGTTGGGCAAAAAAAGCCATGTTTTAGGTCATGCCTTAAATTTTACTTTCCTGGTACACATCAATAAGCCAACTTCCCATTAACCTGACTGCATAAACAGAAACAGGAAATGAATGTCTTTGATATCCTGAAGAAATAATAATATTCAGAAAAATCATTTTTCTAAGGAACTATGGTGTCAACCAAAAGTTCTTACAGAGGAGGTATAATCATATTTACAGAGTTTCTCACACTTCCCAGGAAACTCACTCATGGGAAGAGATTATAAAGTAGTATTCAGAAGAATTTAAATTTTCTAAAAAAGTGTAAAGTTTGTAAACTATATTTCTAACCTGACTGGTTTTACTTGCTAATAACTTTCTCCATGGAAATAGGGAAAAGACAACCAGAAATTTAAAACTAACCCAAGCAAGTGAGGAAAAAAAATCAATGCCTTTTGCAGATATTAACAAAAACTAGTTTAAGAGCCAATAGATTTTGTCCAAACAGGACATTCACCCGGCCAAGTTAATCGCAACAAGGACACTGTACAAAGTGCAGCATGAATACAATTGGGGGGGAGGAGAATAGAACCACCACATACAATATTTCGGATTTTCTTTTGCTGCTGTACACAGAGAAAAAGTAGATGGATTTGGATTAAACAAGTGATGAGTATAGTTTTAATGATCATCTACCTACCCAATTTTTTTTTTCTGAAATATGGAAATAAGGAATCAGAAGCAGTAAATACATGCAATAACTCAGAGATTATTTTTTCAAAATTACATTTTTAAAAATAAAAACAAGGTGGCTACAAATTCAAGTTCAAACAACAGAATTTTTTGGTTTACCCACATAGATGCATAGTGTAAATTCAACCTAGTTGGAAAAAGCTTTTGTATTACTAAAAAAATTTTTAAAAAATGTTTCTGAAGAATAAAGGTAAAAATAAGCTAGTGAGGGCTGTGCTAGCAGTAGAACTCACTAATTTTTCCATTAAAGAAACCTCCCTATGGATCTTTGCCTTTATTTGTGCTGTTACACAATCGAGGTCCCTAAAACTTCTATAGAACTACTTCTACCATCGGAATACACCATAACTTCTAAAATTAATCAACTTGCCTCTCAAATGAAGGAATTATCTAACATGTCCAAATGACAAAAGGGATCTGTCCAAATCATTCTCTGATGAAAGATCTACACATTGCCTTTTGTTTGTACAGAAAAATGAAGTAGAAACCTTGAGAATCCATCAGGGATATAGAAGCTTTTCTTCCTTGTCCCTATGGAAAATAGGTTTTAAAAGAAGAATCAACTTAGGGGCTTAACTACTCTGAAGTCAAATTTCAAAAGGTCAGAAAATCATAATTTTCAAGTGAGTGAAAAAGAAAAAATGTGGCTATTAACTGGAAAAAAAGTCTAGTTTTTGTTCAAGTTCAGTGCTTCTACCTCCCAATCGGACATTTGATCGCAACAGCTGCACTCATGCGAAAAAATCCTTAAAACATACTTAATATATATACAGATATAACTATGTATATGTGTATACATATATAATATATATATAAATTTTTATTTAAATAAAAAAGAAAGCTCGAATCCCAAGCCAATATGTGTATATCAAATCCTTGACCAGCCAGGTCTGTAGGGCATAATCAAATTCAATGTGAAATAGTATATAAATGCGGTGCCTTGACTGGGCAAATTAAATAATTGCTACTCAAAAGAGTGTTCTGTTTGGACTCTCCTACTGGTAGGCAATGGCAGGACTGTATCACCTTCCCCCCCACCCCTCCCTTAATTAACAGTATGATGGACAAAAAGCTTAGCCCAAGGTTGCTATGACCTTAGCAGGAGTTAAGGGTTAAGAAAAAAAATAAACATGAAAAATATTAACTCTTGCTTTTACCCAACCAAAGCAATGCAGTAACTTATTACATAACCAGTGCTTTCTGATTTAGTAGTCTAATACAGAAAAGGAAACAAAACAATCAGGCCAAGAGAGGGTAATAGGCAGGAAGAAAGGGTGGCTTACATCAATTTATTCCCACTGAACACCAGATTTAGAGGCTTTCGGGCTCAGGTAGATATAAAATATCAGAATACGTGCAGCAATAATTAAATGTTCTTTTAAGTGGCTGGCAAGAAAAATTCCTCACTCCTATCAATGGCTTAATGAAGAGTAATTTTTTTTTTTAAATTATGGTCAGTGAAAGTCCACCAGACTTGACTTTCAGGTATTAACTACCTACTTCTGCTAACTGTTCTGAAGAAAAACAGATGATTAGCCATTCAGACTGTCATCAAATGCCAGGCAATTTGCTTTCTTTTATCCTTCTTGGAAATAAAGAGCTTTCAGTGTCTCTAGTGCTATCTTCTCAGGACTTAAAGAGAAAATAAAACAAGCTAAGACATGTAAAAAGGAACTTAGATGTTGAATTCATTTTCAGTTAAGACCAAGTGATACATTCTATCATATAAGATGTACTGGCTTCTGAATACACCATGATTTTTTCAACTGGAGTTCAGAAGTCAACAACAGAGCCCCAAATTTCTAGGCACTACCTCAATATTTGCGACAAGAATCTCTAGCCTGGTTAACAGAAGAAAGTTAGCATATTCTGTGCTTTCAGTGCTAAGCTACAATTGGCTTTCATTATAACCTGGGCTAAGTAACGTAAATCAGTATTCTAATTATAACAAAGAGAAAGTTGGTAATGATAGATCATATCTAGGGGTAAAAAAAACCCCTGAGATCTGCTTACAAAAAGGCAAGATGTTTAGCAAAGGAAAAAAGGTATTAATGATTGCATTAAAAACAAAAACAACACACTTTGTAAAAAAAAGTTTACTGCACATTTTCTGACATTATAGTCAGTAACCGAATTTTTGCCTCTGAAGCACCTTAAAATTCACACAAGGAGTTCAGGTGCTTTTTTGTTTAGGGAAAGTTGGGGCGGGGATGGGAGGCAAGTTAAAGAAGGATGTGGGTAAGAAGTATACACTGGGTATGTAATAATACCAAAATAAAAGAAAAACCTACTTCATTAAGATCATACAATTAATCAAACAGAGTATATATATAATATCTTCTTCTTCTTTTTTTTTTTAAAGCCCTGGATCCAAGGCGTCCAAAGTTATTAAAATAAAGTTCATTCACAGAACAAAAACAAATTTAATCTGAATTGCTTGCAGATACTGCTTATTTTCATTTTTTTTTAATTAAAAAACGCATTAATGTGAACTATGTGCAGGTTTTGTTTTCAGTAGTGGTGTCTGTGCACATTGTCTCCGAACCTGCTGCTGTTGCTGGGTTTCTCTGGTTACCCTCAGAGCAGGTCTGGAAGTTAGGAACACCACTCCTGCCCTTCTCCTCCACAAACTGAACGAGGGAAGAAGAAAGCAGCTCTTCTCTCGTTTTAGGGAGCAGAACTGGGCGTGACTCCCGTCCTCTGAGAGTCATTGTTATCTCCTCCTCCCTCGGGATCCTCAGCCAAGGTCAGAGAGGAGGTCTTGTTTGACAGGAGGCTGATGTTCTCTTGTGATAAGGTTGATCCGTTCGGCACCTCACTGCTGAAGTCGAAAGGATGAAATAGTAGTGTAAAATGAGAGAATGAGAAACATGATTACTCGGCTATGAAATGAACAAAGTTATCAAGGGGTGACACACACATAGTGTTCTCTGCTCCACATCTACAGGGGTCAGCAAGGGGGTACAATGCATATAGCACTGGCTCGGCAGTCAGGAGGACCTGAGTTCAAATTCGGCCTCACACACTTGACACTTAACTAGTTGTGTAGCCCTGGGCAAGTCATTTAACTCTTGACGAAAGAAAAGAAAAAGCATCTATACTTTCAACTGCTGTGAAAATGTATCTTCTTGACATATTATTAATTCATCTTAAGAAATTATATCAAAGTCTATGATAAATTATTTTTTCCAACCACTAAAGAACTCATCATTACTTGATGGAACACAGTGCGAAAGCTGAATCTTATTTTCAAATACAAAGATATTTGGAAAAATGGCATTTAAAAAGTAATATTGTGTATAGCTGGGTATTGTGGGAGCTTAACAAATAGACATGGTGGGAGTTCCTTAATTAGCATAATTAATTTGAAACTCAGGAGGGATTCTGAGTGAAAAAACCTTTGAATATTTCATTAAGTTTAGGTTAATTAGCTAAATCACTACAGCAGCTTTGGTAGAGGAGTTATGAAAGCTAAATTTTTCATCTTAAGTATACATTCAAGATTAAAATTCAAACTAACAAGATCTTAAAATAGCTCTTAAATTTTAGCACAAACCAAAATAATCTTCCTTTGGATACCACATAGACACAGAAGATTACAAAGAGCAGAGGAATGCTCACTTCTTTACCTGAATGTCAATGCCAGGTCCTCAGCTGGAACCTTGTTTTGTGGTTCTGCTTGTCCGTTTTCTGCTTGCTTACTAGTACCCAATTTGTTCTTCATGTCCAGAGAAGATTGGTTCTCCTTTGAAAGACGAGGAAATTCAAGTCATCTCTCAATTACCCAAGCTAATAGATAATACAAAACCGCAGGTACTCCAGATATTTTTATTTAGCTTTGAAATACAGAGTCAAAAACAAAGTCAAATTTACTCTAATCTGTATCCAGTTCTTACTTACTTCCAGTGAAGTTCTGGGACCACATGGGCTTAAATAAAAGGGAGTAGGCACCAAGACAAAATGGATAATTTTGCTCATAAAAAAGGAGTTAACTTCTACATTAAGAGATCGAAGGGCTTGGAATACAATATTCTGGAGGTCAATGGAGCTAGGATTAAAACCAAGAATCACCTACCCAGCAAAACTGAGTATCGTGCTCCAAGG
>CM053626.1:283620437-283687842 GCA_028646595.1 Phalanger gymnotis | reverse complement strand
TTTTCTTTTCTTTTTTTTGGAGGTGACAGGACTTTTTATTTAATCAATTAATTACCCTTTAGTTTTCAACATTCACTTCCCTAAGTTTTAAATTTCCCCCCCTCCCTCCCTAAGACAGCATGCAATCTGATATGGGCTCTACACACACATTCCTATTAAACACATTTTCATAACAGTCATGTTGCATAGAAGAATTAGGAGTTTTTCTAAATGCAGAGTATGAAGGAAAAAAAGAATACAACCAAACAAAACAGGAGCATCCAACAAGGAGAGAGCTAATTTTTATAAAGCTGATGTGATCTCCTTCTCTGACTGTCAGAGCTCTCTCTGATCACAGCAATTACTCAACTCACTCACCATGCTCAGCTCCCGAGTTCTCTTTCCGATTTCCCGCTCAACCTGGTGTAACTCCAAGCTCAACTGCTCACTTGAGACCATTCCGGGCCACTTGGGGGGTGGTGGTGGAGGCTGGGGAGGGGGCTGGCCTGCCAGAGTGTTCGTCTCCCTCTGCAACAGCAGCCTGTTACTAACAGCCTAAATGCACAAAGCCAAGCACATACCACTCAGCACTCATACCATGCAAAAAACTGAACGAGGAATAAGTGGTGATCACTGCTTTATGACAACAAGGGCAAATATCTTTCCAACAAAAATGATGGCATCATAAAGCACTGCCTCTTTCTTTAAACACTATGTAAAATATTAAGGTCTAGAGCCACTAAGTTTTTGCCTTCCTTTGTATCCCCAAATTATTTATTAAGTTACAGTGAGTTCGGATGTTCCATGTTTAGGCTGATTTGTTCTTTTTCTTTAACCAGGACAAACTAGTAAAGATTTGCCCATTCCAACCCATTTAAAAAAATTTCTGCTGGGATTTTAAGCCCATAAACCTTTCAGTAGGGATTACTTAATGTAATGGCAAAGAGGTCTGGCTAAAATAACTGACATGACTAGCAGCTAGCAAAGTTGGAAATGACCCTAATCTACCTTTCAGATAGATAGTTCTAGAAACTGACAGAATAAAAGACTAAATTAAGCAATAAATCTACAGACTGAAAATGCCTTCCTAGGAGGAAAAAAGGCACCGGGGCTGAAAATTCTAAACTTCTGAAAGTGCAGGATCTAATTCAAGATAAACATGCTCAACCACGGCTGCATTACAGCGATCAGATGTGGCAGAAAGGAGATTGAGACAATCCAAAATTAAGATATTGACAAAAAGCAGACGTGCAAAATATAAACATATTCCAGACCCCATGAACACTAAAAACCTCAGCGCAATAGCACAAAGCAAGACATGAGATTAAAAACACCCTCCTCCCCAACAATTCTTCTTTCAATGATAAAAACAAGGACTGCGGTGAGTTATAATTCTCTCCAAAACAATCGACAATCATTTTTCCTGAAGGAAAATAATATATTAATATCCACATTTGGTGTTAAATAATAATTTGGTAAAATTATCACCAAAGGGTGATAGTTACATTTGATATCCAATATTCCTTTCACGAACTTGCAATCACAATTACAAAATAAGACAGCAAGCTTGTCTTCTGAAATTTATTCCAAAATCTCATACACACACACAAGACTGGAGGAGGTAGCCCACGAGCTGACCCTTAGGGCCACATGGACCACATATCAGATAAAGCACAGGGGCAGATGGAGTACTGAGTTCAGGAAATAAAAAGAAGGCCCCTTTAGCTAAAACACAGAATATATAAAGATTAATGTGAGCACAGGTCATTACTTTTTTACCTTTTTTTTAAGATTTTAAAAAAATTTATTATTTTTTATTTTTACTGTATAGCACTCAGTTCTATAAGTTTTTGAGTTCCAAATTTTCTCTTCCTCCCTTTCTTCCCCTCTTGCCCCCCAAGATGGCATGCTATCTGATACATTACCTCCCATTTTTCAAAGAACATTAATTACTTATGGAATTAATTACAAATGGTGGCAATTTTAGAGAAAAAGAATACGAATCAAGACTTTAAAAAGGGCCCTTATACATAATATGCACCTAAATGTTAAAAGCAAAGGCATATCTGGGCTAGTACCTCAAGTCCTCGAAGCTGGGTGTGCTGATTAATCTGGTGGTTCAACTGCTGCAGCTCTAGTCTGAGCTGTTCTCTCTCAGCAGAAGGCAAAGGCTTCCCATGACTGGCCACTTCCGACATGGACAATCTTTCCCTTTGGGGAAAGGAATAAAAGAAACTGAAGTGCAACCATTGTAGCCACAATAACTGAATGGCAAGAGAAAACTCACTTAAGGTTCAGAGAGAACTCTCTGTGAATACTTTTAACCTAGTGATACCACTACTACATCTGTATCCCAAAGAGATGAAAGGAAAAGGACCTATATGTACAAAAATACTTATAGCAGCTCTTCTGTAGCGGCAAAGAACTGGAAATCAAGGGGATGCCCATCAATTGGGGAATGGCTGAGCAAGCTAACAAGTATGATTGTGATGGGCAACAGTACATTGTGCTACAAGAAATGACAAGGGGGATAGTTTCAGAAAAAATGTAAGACCTATACGAACTGATGCAAAGTGAAGTGAAAAGAACCAGGAGATCATTGTGCAGAGTAACAGCAACGTTGTAATGATGATCAACTGTGAAAGCCTTGGCTGCTCTGATCAGTAAAAAGATTTGAGATAATTCCAAATGACATGATGAAAAAAATGCTATCCACCTCCAGAGAACTGATGAACTGAATGCAAACTGAAGTATAATTTTTGCACTCTTTACTTTTCTTGCCTTTAAAAAAATTATGGCTAATACAGAAATAGGTTTTGCATGATTTCACATGCATAATTTATACATTGCTTGCTTTCTCAGTGGGTGGGGGAAGGGAGAGAATTTAGAGAGGGGAAAGAAAATTTAAAAAGGAAAGAATGCTAACAAGAATACTAAAAACAACACATTGTTACAACATGCACAGAGTAAAGGAAAAACAATCCACACCTTCTCCACTGGCCCCTCACACAGAAAGACAGACATACCTTTCAGTGAAGTGTCCCTGAGAAGGCATTGTTTGGTGAGGAGAATATGGAGAACCTCCCCAGCCACCATGAGCTCCATATGGACTGTAATCTTTAAGAGAAAGAGAGATATTTAGGGAATATCCAATTCATGCTGGCTTCTTTTCCTTTAAGCTACAGTTACTTGCTTCCTAGACAGCCTCAAATTAGGTCCTCCTATAGTAACACAATTTTCTAAAAATCAGATAAATACTGACAAGCTAAGAATACTTCAATACTAAAGAAAAAAGCCAAAAATATTTCATCTGACCCTCAACAAATTCACAAACACTCACCAGAAATGCTGATTGATTTGGTGGAAGTCCCCTGAGCTGCCAGAGCCTGCATTGGGCCAGAACCCTGATACATGGTCTTGGAAGTGCGCGATATGGCGCCAAACCGGGACACTGTGGGCCGGTCACCAAATGGGATGAGATCATCATCGCTGGTTTCTGCTACCCTTCGCTGAAGTTCTAGCCGCTGGTCTCTCACACTTTTACTTTCCACATTCTGGTAGACATAAGTCAAAAAGAGAAAGCCCATCCCCGCTGTAAGTTTTTTCTACTATAATGTTCTTTACCTCTGTAAGACTAAAAACACTACAACAAACTAGAAAGAGGAGTAGAAGGAGTCTGAAGTGTTCTATATTTTATTTCAACATAGAATTACTGAATGGTAGAGCTGGTTCTGGATCCCCTAGTCCAGGTTTTCTTAACTTTGGGGTCCATGACACTGCGTGTCTTATATTTTGATAATTATATTTCAAAATAGTTGGTTTTGTTTGTAATCCTATGTTCTGTATTTTGGGCATTTAAAAACATCGAGAAGGTAGCTGTGACACAAAAAAGGCTAACACCTCTGCTCTGATCCAATAATAAGGACAATTACGGCAAAGTTGAGTCCACATAGCTAGGAAGTGATGAAACCACTTCCTTCAGTTTTCAGAGAGGATTTAAGTTAGAGATTAAGAAATGAATCAGACCAGGGTCCTTAACCTTTTTTTTTTGTGCCAGTGTTCCCTTTGGTAGTCTGGTGAAGCCTCTTGTCAAAAGAATGTCTGTTATCAACATTCGTAATTGAAGGAAACGCTAAAATTCAGTTAAAGATGGGTAAAAATCAAGAGCCATTTACATTCACAGTTTCCCTGAAATCTATCCATGCCCTTTCCTGTGGGGGTCCCAGTTTGAGACCCCCTGAGCTAAACTGAGCAACCCAGAACAATTTCCATAGACTAGGATGCTTTCCAAGACTTGCTACAGGAAGCTTTAATTATTGAAAAGCCCAAGAGCTGAACTCTGAATGACGCATTTCTGGTCTGGAAGAGCTTAAAGGCTGGGACAGGGTGGGCAATGTTTGTCTGCCCGGTTGAAAGGTGGGAAGATTTGTTTTCATTAACATTTCTGTTACTTACATTAATATCTCCTTTTAGTCACAGCCACAAAGGTTCTCCTTCCTGACAGAAGGTAAACTCCTTAAGGGATGGTCTCTTTTTTTTTCTCTCTATCTCCTCAGGGCCTGGCACAGAACCTGCATAAATGCTTGTGGACCAATTAACAAGATCTTTCCAAAAATCGGGTCCTCTGCTTTTCTCTCCACCACATACAAACTCAAGTACAGATTAATTTTCTACTTCCCACTTTTGATCATATACTAATATTAAAAAAAAAACAAAAAACACCAAGTTGGAGAACTTACCAGCCACCAAGTTCAATCCCTTATCCTCAGAGAGATTAAATTGTAATTGGGAAATGTTTAACAAAATGTGCAGTACAACACAGATGTTAATTTGTGGTTTTCTAGGTCAACAAGAGGCCAGCAAAGATAAGTATCTATTTGAGTTTGACACATTACTGTCCAACAGATTTATACATTCTGCCACAAAACTCCAAACAAGTAGTCCTAAAAATTCTTCTTGAATATCTCAAATAATAGGGAGCTAACTCACTATCTTAATGCTGTTACCTATTCCAATTTGGGGGCAGCTCAAATTATGAGAAAATTATTCCTGATATTGCACTGAGATTTACCTCCTAACTTTTACTCACTGGTCCTAGTTTCTTTCTCCTATAACCATTAAAAATAAATCTATTTTCTCTTTTCAAATAACAGCCCTTCAAAGCAGGGCAACAATTAGCTTACCTAGACTTCAGACAGAAGTTGTTTTAAGCACTGTGACAATTAATGGGTTACTACCACTTAGAACATTAACTGTAGCAGTAATACTATTTATACTTCAGAACTATTAAAAAAATTTAAGTTTATGATTCAGTAAAGACAACATAGTGCATGTCAATTTGGTCTCAGTTGTTGGGGAACTGAGCTGCTACAAAAGCTGACATCAAACAGTAGAGAAAGCAGAAATGAACTGGGAAACCTGGATTCTAGGTGGCAAATTCTAAAGATAGGCCCATTTTGCGGGCCAGAGGCCAGAGCCTGCTGAAAGGACAGGGCTTGGGACTACAGATTGTTAGACAAGTCCACTGTTGTACCTACCGTCATCTCCACACTGCCAGCTGCAACAGCATCTTTGGGTTTTGCATCTTTGGTCCCTATGTAGGAGCCGATGGTGTCACATGACCAAGGGGAGTACTGGCTGTAATCATTCCCTTTGTATTTCCCAGCGACTTTCAGGTCATCATCCAAATACTGGAAATGAGAAACGGGATGAAGCTGTGAGTAATCAGGGCAAAGATGAAGCAAGGGCATTTCCAAATAATTTTTAATTGGAAGCAAAACGCTGTGGGATAGTGCTTCACATTAGAGAGTTTCCGTTTATTGACACAAGTTATGAAACTGTAAAACTGCTCCTGTAGATTATAGATTCTAGACATACGAAGTTCAAGTCAATACAAATAAACATAACTGCGAGTTCATGACTAGTTTTATTGTAAATGGTGATAAACAGGATTTTAATACCATCATTCTCATCAAAAACAGAAAAAAAAATCCAAGTAAAGAATCACATTCTATAGTGAAAAAAAATACTTACCATGTTACAAAAATGAATTTTGTAATTTGATATAAATTTCATAAGTCATAAGTCGTTAAAATACTATACCTTATTTATATGCCTCAATATGGATAAAAATCCAAAATGTGATAAATTAAAAGAGGTAAAACCAATAGCATTTGACTGCTCTGAGGCCTCTCAGAAATTCAAAATATAATGTGAGCTCAGTCAGTCAAGAAGAGCTTACTAAAGTGCCTGTGCTAAGTGCTAGGGACATAAAGGAAGAAAAAAAAGTTCTTGCTCTCAAGAAGCTCAGTCGAATGGGGGAGGCAACATGAAAACAGCTATGTATGCATAAATAAGATATATTAGAGAAAAAAAAAGGACATCTCGGCCGTACAACAGTGCCTGGAACACACAGAGCACTTAAAAAAAAGCATGCTGGTCTTATTGATTGACCAAGGAAAGACGGGGCCCTGGGGCATGTGTGTTGGGGGTGTTATGTATGTAAGTGGAGCAAAAGTGAGGCGTGGTCTACTTTAGTGAATGGCAATGACACATATCTACACGATGGCCTATGGAAAACGTCTTACATAACAGTAACAGGTAACATAGATAGCACACTTCGAGGCATGCGAAGGGCTCCACAGCCGTGATCATATTCGCCAATGTCTCATTTTATCCTAGGAGGTGGAGGTAAGTGCTGTTACTATTCCCATTTTCCAAATAAGGCTGATAAACTGAAGGTCACACAGCGAGGTGAGATTTGAACCGAGCTTTCCTGACTCCAGCTCTGTCTGCTCTGCTGCCTAGCTGCCTTAGACTCATAGGGGATTTACGTTTAAATTTTCTGAAGAAGGATCAGTTTTAACTATCCTGGAAGACAACAAGAAACACAGTGGCGAGGATATTAGTCTTGGGAATCTGAAGACAAGCCAGAAACTGAGGTCCTGGGACCAACATTATTTAACATGTACTAGCTTGACCTAGGAGAAAAGCATGTGTGCCAAGGGTCTGCTGCACTATGCTATTTACATAATAGCTACTAAAGACGTTTTTAAAATCCAATTTATTATAAAGAATTCAACTCAGTAAACATTTACTAGGTGTCTCCTCAGCACCCAGCACAAAGCAAGATGAGAAGTTCACTAAATCCCCAACAAGGAAGCTGACATTCTACTAAGGAAAACAACATGGATGAGAACACACAAAGTAATTTCAGATGAGGGGGAGAGCACCTAAAGGAGGCAGCATCTGGGGTGAAGCTTGAAACAATCAAAGATGGAGCCCATTAAAAGAGTTTGTATTATGCAAAGGCAGAGTATAAGGAACACTGGTGGGAAAGGGAGGATGGAAAACAATGTGATGAGAAAATAACATCCTAGAAAGATTAGATAACAATTACAAGGGACTAAGATCAAACAAATATCAGTGCATTTATATTTAATAGTAGAAGCAAGGAGACACCAAAGCTCTTGAGCAGAGAGTGACCTGATGAGGACCAGCAGTTATGTAGAGGTGTCAAAGGAGCTGCATATGCACCAGAACCAGATTAAAATATCAACAAGAAACGTTTAACAAAATAGGTGAAAATACAATTCAACATAGATATTGCTAATTTGTACTTTCCTAAGTCATTGTGTTGCTGGCAAGGATGTTTCTATTTAACACTCTTGGTGCAGAGGACAGTGAAAAGTGACAAGTGTATCAACTAAGGAAGTAGCTATGTGAAGAGAGAGAAAGGAATAAATAGATGTTACAGAGTCAAAAGTGAGAAGACTTGGACATGATAGAAAGGGGAAGGGGAGAGAAGAGTGAAGACCCAGACATGATTCCAACTGGAACAATGAGAATGCTCTCAGTGAAGGGAGGGTTGGGGTGGAGATCACAGGTGGTTTAAAGGGAAAAAAACCAGTGAGTTCCACTTTGAACATGTTTAATCTGAAATACCCATGGAACCTTCAAGTGGAGCTGGCTAGCAGAGATATGGAATTCGAAGAGATGAAGGTGAATCGAACGAAGCTGGAAGAGATGAACTGCCGGTCATCTGTGTAGATTTGAGAATTAAAACTAGGAGAACCAATGAGATTACCAAGAGAGAGCACAGAGAGTCGAGGGCCCCAAGGGCAGAGTTCTGGGGTACCCAAAGCACAGAGGCTATAAAGGGGACTGAGAAGAATAAAAAGTCACCTAACTCTCCTCTTCCTTCACATACCCCTGTGATCTAGTTAACAGTGGCCTCCTCCTTTTTCCTCAAGATTCAGGACTCTGGGCATGTTCACTGGCTCTCCTCCATGCCTGGGATTCTCTACCTCCTTATTTCACCTACCAGCTTCCATCAGAGATGAAAGAAGCCTTTCCCATTATCCCTTATGCCTTTTCTATGTTGATTATCTCAAATTTATCCTATACATGGTTTGTTTATACATAGTTGTCTGCACTTTGTCTCCTCCATGAGACTGTTGAGGTCTTTGAGAGCAGGAACTGTTTTAGCCTCTCTTTGTATCTTCAGTCCTCAGCACAGTGCCTGGCACAGAGTAGGCACTTAATAAATGTTTGTTGACTTGTCCAGGAGACAGAAGTGTCAAGAAAACCCAGAAAGACAAAAGCATTCAGGAAGAAGTAAGGAGGAAGTCAATGCTCTTTGGAAATCAAGGATGACAAGGACTGAGAAAAGGCCATGGAATGTAATAGTTAATACAATATTGGTGACCTTGAAGAAAGCAGTTTCAGCCAAGTAGTGTAGTTAGAAGGAAGTGGGATATGGCAAGGGAGGGATATGACAAGTAGAGACAAAGTTTAGGAGAAAGATTCTGTTTCCTTCTTGTGTGATTTTGGACAAGTTACTCAGATAAGGAAGTTATTTTCTTGGATTTCAGTGTCCTCATCTAGAAAATGATGGGGCTATAGTAAATAAAATTGTTTCTTTTTAAAATATTACATAGTCTCTCTTAATGTACTCTGACACCATAAATGATGGCTTGATCATCAGTATTAAGATTTAGACTGAAGGAATATTAGCAAAATTTCTGTGGGACAGCTTGGGGTAAAGGGCTCTGAGTAAGTGCCTGGAGCCAAGTCACAAAAGCAAAGTGTGAGTGGCAGAAACAGGAAGGCATCCACTCAGCTACTAAAAAGCCAGAAAAGAAAGCTCTTACTGCCAAGATACATGGTACTGTCAAACGGTGTGAAGGAGAGGACTTCATCAATGAAAGAAGCATTTTTGTCTGTCTGGCCACTGCAATCTAAGGAGCACCGAGTACTTCCAGCTGCAACCTGACAGATGTGGTCATTTCCCTCCCCTCATTAGCTCTTCCTTCTGGGCCCTGTGTGCAGTGCTGTATCCCCAAGAGGCATATCTACTGCCTCTCCTGCATCTGACCTTCCTTTTGTTTCCTCGTCACCTCTGAGGACTCTGGGGCATCTCACCATCACCTCGAGGTCTGCTGCTCTTTTTGCTTTTACTATCTCCAGAGGCAGAGGGATATTGGGGCTAGGGTTTTAGTCCTGCTTTTTTCACATATATGCTGATTACTTTTCAGAAAACAAACAAACAAGGCTGTCATGGATGCGTGAGGCTGACTTTCAGATAACTAAAGCTAATGTAATATTGAACTACAATTATAATCGCTGACCTTCACAGATAGATGCTAATCTCATGATCAATAAGTAGTAGAGGGGCTGGTTAACAGGTAGCAGAGCCCTAGGGTAGAGTGCTCCTCGGTACTTCAGGAGAGAGTCAAGAACAGAAGAGCAGCCTTATAATGAATTTTGTAGAAGGGTACTATATAGCAGCATTCCAGCACATTTTCAATTGCTGCTGTTACTAAGGGGAAAAAATTGTTATCGTGTGGATTTAAATAAGAAAAAAATTATAAAATATTTTGACTTCACTGATTAATTTGTATGATCTATACATTTAGAAAACTTTAGTTGTTATTTCTCATTAATCCAAATAGAGAGCTGAATATAGTAACTTTTCTTAAGTGGGCCGCCTCTAACTTCATCTTGCTCATTACTGGTAATTTATCTGAATTATTATATTTATTTTTATTTTAACATAAGACAAATCAAAACATTAGCCATTTTGATTGCAAATGAAAAACTCCTGAATGAATACTGTCCATTTGCTTTCAAACAGACACTGAAGATTTAAGACCATAATGCTTACTTCCTCTGGATGGAATGAGTGGGGCAAGGTTGGTGAAGGTGCAAAAGGAGGTGGGGAGATGACTTTTCTCTCTTCTAGTTGGGCCATGATTTCCTTCCGTCGTCGATGTAGCTCATCGAGACTAGGGTGGGCCTGGGGGGGAGGTGGAAGTCTGCTGTAAGGCTCCTAGAAATGAAATGAAAAGTTTAGAAATGACTTTAAAAACCCACTGAATATATTTAATGGATATTTAGATAGTTAATAGCTTTGTAATATCCACTTTATAACATTTGTTTTAAATGTTTCCCCCTCCCCCTTCCAGCTGTAAATACATAATCTGACAAACTTGATGCTCAAAATTTAAAACCAACGAAAATCTGTCAAAGTTCTCAAGAGAAGCAGGCTAGATTTCTTATTGTCAACCAGGTAGCTGTAAACCTTCAATTATGCTGAAAATTTTTTATCTTAAAAAAAAAAAGTCGAGAAATGAAGAAAATAGGATTGTGGCCAAAAAAAGGAAGGAAAGAAAAAAGGAACATGGCTTCACTTTTAATAATAAATTAACCAAATTATTAAAGCATAAGAAGAAAGACTGGTAATCCAGAAATAGAATCTTTGCCCATATTTCAAAAGCTAGATTAGGTAGTGAGGTAGTAGCACTAACTAATCTAATCAAAAGGTTAGAGAATCATTTCAAGAGACTAATTCACTAAAGAGTAATTTTTAAAAATAGGCATACTCTGATATATGGAGGTCTTATCTGACTTGGATGTGGACCCACTGGATAATAACTCTCTATTTGTTGGTATCTCTCTCTGGACTCTGGTACATAAGGTGAAACAGCTGCAGGTGGAATCTCAATAGGTACGGGGCTTTCCTGGAAAATCTCCTCTCGTGGATAAGACTGAGTAGGGTACACACGACGGCCATCATAATGTGGTGGGTACATGGGCGGGTACTGCTGTGGCTGAGTCCCATACTGGGAGTTTACTACACGATCCTGGGGGTAGGGTGGGTAATGATCCAAGTATGGAGGACCAGGTTCAGGAGCAGATGGTGGAGGTCGGACAAAGCGAGAGACACACTGCGGGGTTGGAGTATAGTACATCCCTGTAAGTACAAAACAAGCACCAAAAACAATATTTGTAAGCAAATCTTCTAGTGAGAAATAGACTTTAATTTTTTGCCTCTTTAACCAATCATGAGAAGTCATTAATTTATTCTCTGCATTACAAAACAGACAGCTAGACAATCCAGTAAAATGTGGGAAAATGTTAAACTTGAAAACAGTAGCAAAGGTCTGAAGCACGCTCACTCTGACCACTTACCACTGCTCTTTCCCCTAACCTGCTCCAGTGTGGGCTAGGCCAGACAGTCAGACTGCTGTGCTCCTCCCTTCCCTACTCCTGTCTCACATTTTAGCCCAGGCAAAAAGGTTTTACTATATAACTAACAAATGAAAATTCATTTAAAATTACTGTGTATTTCATATTTACCCTAGTCTTTTTATTTTATATATATATATATATATATATATATATATATATATATATATAATTAAAATAACATTATTACAGAGCATATATGTGTGTGTGTGCATAGATAGATAGTTTATAAGTAAAAAATTTTACTGATGGTGGCATATGATCAAATAAATTTGGAAATAACTTCAAGGCCAGAGACTTATTGTGTAATGCTACTCAACTATGACCTTAGAGCCAGGGGATGGGGAAAATGTCTTGCACCAAAGAATCAACAGGCTGACTGTGATGGCCACCAGCCCACAGATCTGTAACCCAACCTTTACATGGGCATAGAGATGGAAGAGACACAACAATGAAATAGTTTTAAGCTCCATAAAGGTTACTTTAACAATGAGATTGGTTCTTTGAACAAATAGCCAAAAAGGTATATATATACTGAACTAAAAGGAGTTGAGAAGCTTCAAAACTACTGTCTTAAATGCAGAGGAGAAGGAAGTGTGCAGTCAGTGCTAGCCACAGTAGCCTGCAAAAATACCTGTAGTCTATTCTGATTTAAAGATGGTCCATTTTCACTGCTCCTCAGGTGTCATTTTATATTCACAGACATTAAACTTTAGTGTCATTTTAGGCTTCTTTCTCTATAGTATTCTCAAACCCTGAGAATCATTATAAAAGACTATTTCATTAAATTCATTCATATTTTAAAAAATAGGCATACTCTGATAGATGGAGGTCTTATTTGACCTGGATGTAGACCATTGGATAGGACAGGAACGCTCTATTTTCCTTCACTAACTCAGTTCTTATTCCATATTTGCCTGTTTCTTAGCAGTACCACTCTTCTACAAGTCAACCAGGCTTAAAATCTCTTCTGTATCTCTGGCCTCCTCTCTGTCATAACATTTAATCAGTTTCCAAGTGTAATAGATTTGATCGTGTGTGTGTACACACATCTACATATAGGGGAACCAGGTCTGTGAATTCAGTGATGCAGGAGAATTCTCAACTCCCTTTTTATCAATGCAGATTTGCACCCAAAGAGTCCTAACATTCCCTGGGCCAGTGAGGCATTAAATGTCACATGGCCAGCATGTGTCAAAGGGTGTTTCTGATTCTACAACAAGCTATCTACTATATCCCACACATTTTTGATTATGTACTCATCTGTGTTCACACAGCTAGTGTCTGAAGAGAGATTAAAACCTGTATCTTTTACTCCATGCCCACAGTAGTAACATCTAGTACAGTTAAAACAAGTGCCATTTATCCAGTACTTAACGTATGCAAAGCAATACACATTATATCATCTGACTCCTCCAAGATGTAAAACTGTAGGAAGAGTTGAAAAAACAAGCTCCGGAGGCAAGAACCCAGATTCAAATCTCACCTCTGACATTTACTACCTGTGTGATTTTGGGCAAGTCACCTGTACAATGAAAGAGGTTTCTAAAACTGTTTCTAAGCAATTCTAAATCCATCTTCCTATGATACCACAAACCTGAGGGGTAAATGTTACTTATAAAGGAAGAATCTGAGAGAGGAAAGTCAAGTGATTTGCCCAGGTCAAATAGCAATTATGTGTTTCTGAAGATGGTTTTTGAATGTGGGTGAGTCTAACTCAATTTAGCATCCTACCCATTAAACCAGGTACTCCTTCCCCCTCCTCTTGTGAACTAGTTAGTCTCTGTTTTGAAAGTACAAAAAGTTAAGAGGTCAGCTCCCTGACACAATACAGGATGAGGTCAGAATTCAAAAAGATCTTGATTGACTAGAACACCGGGCTAAATATATTATGACTTATTTAATAGGCATAAATGAAAGATTTCACATTTGGGTTTCAAGTAAGTAAACTTCACAAATAAAAGTAAATTTATCTAAAAAAAAAACAAACCAGACCTAAGGGTCTCAGTGGACTAACTGCAGAGTCAATATAAATCAACAGATGCTATGGTAACATATGAAGCCAAGGAAACGAATGACTACATTCAAAGACGCACATGGTCCAGTATTGGGGAGCTGCGATTTCTACTGCTGGATCACACCTACAATACCATCTATGTTCAGGTTTAAGTATTATATTTTAGCAAAGACAGGAATAAGGAGGAGAAACTTGCCAATAATCAGAGCTATCCAAGAGTAAATGAGACTGTCTTGGGAGATAGTGGGTTCTGCCTAACAACATTTTGAGCAAAGGCTCGATGACCTAATAGCCATGTGTTGTAGAGGGGAATGTTGTTTAGACCAGGTTGGACTGGGTGGCTGTCCATGTTTCTTCCAGTCCTCTGAAACTCTGGTTGTCCTTTAATTCCCTTTAATTCATCCTATGAGTTGCTGCCAGATTAATATTCCTAATGGAGCTTTGAATGTATTTTTCCTCTGCTCAAATACCTTTAATGAGTTCTCGCTGACTGACGAATTGAGCTCAACTCCTCAGCAGATAGATCACTTCAGCTGTTCCTCAGTAATGTCACAACCTCACTTTCCAGCCTTAACTCTACACACATCCCATCCTTAGAGCCAAAATGAACTCCTAACTAACTATTCTCTGAAAAGGATCACAATTTCCTCCTTCCACGCTTTTGCTCTTGTCATTCTTTCAGCATGAAATCACAGGATCCCAGAGCTAGAGACGAAACAGGCTTCAAAGATCATAGAATCCAACCCCCAGTTTTTGTAAATGAGGAAACAGTCCCAGAGAAGCCAAGTGACTTGTCCAGTGTTACAAAGCTAGTAAGAAACAGGACTGGAGTGCAGAACCAGGGATGAAGGAAAGATGCCTGTCAAATGGCACAGTTCCTTTCTGTGTTCAGGGGCAGAGACATTACTTTTCTGCAGTGAGAGGTCTGAAGTCAGAACAAATGCAGCAAACCTCTGCCTCATGGGAGCACTCACACCTGCTATCTAAAATATAGGTGGGAACGCACCGAGAGAATCTGCAGAGGAGTGGAAAGTGTAGGACAGGCTAGAACAAACGTGGGGGGACCAAGTTGTTATGCACCCTATTGATATTAGATGGAGTTGTCTCTAGAACTGGCACCTTTATAAAGCCTATCCACTCTTTCATACCCATCTCAAAAATCACTTTTGTGAGAAAGTTTTTCTTGATTCCCTTAAATGGATGAGATTTCTGGTACTCTGTATTATTTAACCTCAGGATAAAATGAAGAAGTATTAAATGAATTCAGTGGTCCTTTTCAGGTCTAGACTGATGATTCTATGATTCTTGAAATGCACATACAGTGTGAACTTAGAATACTTGGTTGACTGAGGGGGGAAATATGCTACACTTGTCTAGCACATTGTCCAATACATTACTAATTTTTTAGGCTAAAAGACTGAGTCCAAGATTTAACAACCTAGCAAACATCCTGTTACCTATTGAGCAGATTTTCCTTACCCTCTTGTTATGACTTGTCATTTCTGTGACTACATGAACACTCTAGATATAATATTACTTAGTAGATTATCTTGGGTTTTAACTCCAGCTCAGTCACTGGTACAACTTAATACAGCTCACTGCATCCTTGTTATTAATTGTATTGTCTGTAACTTATTAATAAATTTTGTCATCTATCTATCTCATAAAAGATGTGGCAACAATGAACAAAGTACTACTTAACTACTACTCTAAGAGAAAATGGGTTACACAATCAAAAGTGTATTACTACCTGGGGGATATGGTGCTGGCTCAAAAGGTGGAGCAGCCCCTCGAGGATCCTGATAAAAGACATCTGCTTGGGGTGCTGAGTATAGCTGGGAACCTCGTGGTACCATGGGAAGAGGTTTGGTAACCGCCATGGAAGGCAGATCTGTTGGTCCCCTAGGGGGTACAGGGTGGGGAGTCACAGGTAAGGCAGAAATGTTCTTGGGTCCAGGTTCCAGTCTAAAAGGAAATGCAAAAAGTGTTAATGAACATTAAGTTGTCTGAAGAATTCCCTCCAAGTCAATATACTATATAACAGAGTAAATTTGCATATTCTAGGAAATAGCCTGTAATAATTTGTTATCCCTCTAATAAAAAATAAAGTGGCTTATTTCTCCGATCCTGGTTTCTTTTTTAATCATTAGCTCACAGAAATGCAAGCCACCAGAAAAAAGAGGAAACTAGTGGAAGAGCTTGAGATTAGAAAATATCCATTGTTCCTTAACCACATGTTTACACACAGGAAACCTCAATCAATGATTAGGAAGCCGTACAGGTCAGGAGGGGATCCAGGAGCACTGCTGCTCAGGTGGTCAATCTTCCCTGGCTTCAGACCAGAGTCGTAGCTGGAGTCCGTGCCTCGGGGGATCAGCTGTGTCACTGTGTTCCCTGCTGACACAATCCCATTTGGCAGGGCAGTAGGTTTTCTGCTGGGCAGGTCCACTGCTCCTTCTTCTGAAAGGATAGTTGCTGAAGGTAGGCCCACCTCATTGAGCTGGCCTAAGGAGGCACTCAGGGGTCTTCTGGGAACCAGACGTTTGTTCATTTTACGAAATCTTCATTAAAACAAAATCACACACCAAAAAAATTTTAAAAACCAAAAATAAAAAAGTGAAACCACCAACTAAAAGGAATAGTTTTTCACAGACACCATAGGAAAAACTTCCAATTCTTATCATAAATTTTCCAGCAATCAAATTTCTTACAATAAAAACCTGATTACCACTCCCCCACTTTTGAAATTACTATAAGAAATTCTAACAGAAAATATCTTTTATCTACAAGAATGTGTATGCAGGAAAACAAGCCAAATATATGTACATAATTCATTCAATCTTGCATATTTATTCAATAAATAAATAGTTTGTTGATTGAATGAAACAGTTTTTCATTAGGGACATTTTGATTAAAGTCAGAAACTCCTTAAACCTGAAGCATTTTGAATATATTTTTTTTATCATGATACATATTTTATCATATAATTATCATTTTGTCTACATTTTTTATCACTGCATCACTGGCATATCATTTTATTATGAAGCATTTTGTTGAACCCCCTACACAGTACATCGGAGGAATAGAAGAAAAAACAAAAACACCCCCACCCCCGCCCCGGTTCTGAAATAACACTTTTGCTCTATTGTGTTCAATGACTGAACAGGGAAACCACTTTTATTAAATTCCCAAAGGAAAACTACCATAAAGGCACATAAAATACTACTAACCAACTTAATGGACAACTTTGACTAATTAGGAGTAGCAGAATACGATGTTACGTAAGATTAATTTTTTTTTGTTATTGTTAAATAAAGAACACTCCAATGGTAATAAGAAAAACACAACACGGTAATTTACAGAGACTTATGAAATAAGAAATATGAATAGGGAAAAAGAAGGAAGTTCCTTTTTGTTACAGCATGCCAGAAAAAGCCAAACTAGATGTGAGATTAAAGGGTCTAAACTTTACTGTAGTTAAAAATTTAATTCCCATACTATAGCATCCTTCATCCAACCATGAAGGGAAGTTTGTTTTAAAATAGTGATTCTTTCGATACACATTTAAATTTAGAAATAAACCTAAACACAAATAACATGGAATTATCTCAAATGGTTTCCATTTGTGAATACCTGCTATTTTTATCTAAAGAAGAAAGTCTATTCTTTCATTTAGTCTACTGTGAGGGGGGAAAGCCCTCACTTTTCACAACTGTTTTCCAAAATACTGTCACTATTGTGGGGCTAAAAATTATTCATTTAAGAGAGATACATAAATACAAAGTTGCCCCTTTCTCGGCTCTCCCTAACAACACACCCTCCCCCAATTTGGTTGCTCTTCATTTTAGTAATATTTTTTAAACACATCATATAAAGAAAAAAATTATATTGTATAATAATCCTTCTGCTAATTTCCTGAGTTTTAAAGGCAAGCAAGGCTTCTAATGAAACTCAATGTTGTGATAACAGTGACACAACAAAAATCTGAAGTAATTTCTACAAGATGGACACCTACTTTTCCAATTCATCCTGGGAGTGTGCAAATGTGCAGCTGGCCCCCCGGGGGCACCCTCCTCTCTGTTTCATGTCTCGGCACATGTAAGTTTTATACTTGCTGTGCTGAGGAGGCTAAGGAGCAAAAATAAATTAATTAATTAATCAGTGAAGCATTTAAACAGATGACCCTACAATTACTGTATAAAGTTTAAGAGCCTTAAGAAGCATTTCTGTCTTTGAAGTAGCAGAAAACAAAAAATAATCATGTCACGCTTTCCATATACTTTAGTATCAAAACACAGCAACAGAATAATTTTTCAATGTATGACCGCAACCTGGGTAACCCCAAATTTTTTCCCAGATTATTAATAGCAGTGAAGCCATTGTAGTCTTGGATTATAAGTATGGTTTTCAATTAGTTGATAATAGCCAATACTGAACAATGTGGAACCTTAATAAATACTATTTAACGATAATGAAGACCTTCCCTTAAACTATACCATGCTTCATTAAATATATACTTTAAAGCCTGTTCGACACCAATTAGAACATTAAAGCTTTATCAGATAATGCTTCATCAAATTACCAATCTGAAAAAACCTCATTACAGTAGTTCTATATGGAGAAGAGAGAGGTTTAAAGGTAGGAGATTAAAGATAGTCTACAAACTCTTCAAGTGCAAATACTCTATGATGTAAAGCTAAAATAAATTGGCTGCATTCCATTATTTATTACCAGATTTGGGAATTGTATTCCAGCATTCAGGAATGCCATCAGATTTTTTTTTCTTCTTAAAAGAAACAAAATAAAGCTCAAATTTTAGGTGTGAGAGTACTTACCTCCATATTATTCTATATATAGCAGACCTTTACTACAAGCTATCAGGAGGTCAATCTTTACTTCAATTTTTCTAGATGAGCACATAAACCCAGTTTACAAGGACAATAACACAAAAAATGAAATTTTATTTTTTGTCAGTTTCTCAAGAAGTATTGCTGATTCAGTTTTGGAAAATGTTAACCTACTTTTCTTTCCGATGTCTGTGCCTTTAGTGATTTTACTTCTTAATGTCAGTACTCCTTACCTGCTGCTGGTCTGTTCCTTTCTTGCTGTGATTCTGAATATAATCAACCAGTCCATGTACTACTGTGCGCACAGCAACCAATCCATTTTCTAGCTGTTCCCAGGTTGGAGGAGGGGCATCTATGTAGAATACAAGGAAAAAGAACAGGAGCTTTTTATAAGGCTGTACAAACATCCACAAAATTAAATTACAAAAAGGGGCAAAACAATTTTTAACTATGATGCTCAGACATGATGATGCCAAGATGACGCTCAGACATCCAAGAAAAATAAGGCCTTTCCCTATAGTATGTCATTTAACTTTCCATCCAATGTAGAATGATGGAGCAGGGGTTAGCATAAGCTTTTTTTCTTCTAGTTTCAGCAAAACCATTAGCTTGAAAAAATGTAGAGCTTTTTAGGTAAAAATAAGTATCCTGGTATCCCTGGCAGTCATAGTATTGTGAGAAGTACTTTCTGAATCAAACTGCTGTATTTTTTAAAACTACAGGAGATGCTTTTTTACATTAAAAAAAAAATACATTTAACTGGTATCTTCTTACATCACCCACATCTTCTAAAGTAACGGCCCAAAGAGATGCTATTTAAAGGAACCCTGAAGTAAAACCTTTTGTTCTTTTTCGATGAAAATAAGCAATTCATTTCTTTGGTGAACTTGAATAACCATATATAAAAAAGGCTTTGTCATTTAGTAGTAAGAGAAGTCTGGTTAATAAAAAAAAAATTCACGTCATAAGCTTAAAAGTTGTATTTTATAGAATCACAGATTATCAGTTGGATGGGAATTCAAGTCACACCTGATCAGAATCCCTGCGGATGACACTTCCACTTTCAAGGCAGGCTAGTGGAACACATGAACAACTTTAATTGTTGCAAAACTTATCACGAATCAAGCTGAAACCTGCTTCTCAAATGTCAAGTGCTTCTTGTTGTGCTTAAGCAGAACAAGCCCAAACCCTCCTTCCATAAGACAGCCCTTTATGCATAGAGTTCTTAAGTCTTCTCTTTCCTACCCTAACCACCCTCAGTTCCTTTAAACGATTCTCATGTTGTATGGATGGGTGAGTGGATGGAACAAACATTTACTAAGTGCCTACCATGTGTCGGGCCCTGGACCAATAAACCCTTTACAAATATCTCATTTGATTCCCACAACAACTCTGAGAAGCAGGTGCTATTATGATCCCCATTTTACAGCTGAGGAAACTAAAGCGGACAGACTGACTTGACAGAGTAACAGAACTTATAAATGTCTGAATTTGGATCTGAACTCAGGTTTTCCTGACTCCAGACCCAGAACTCTATCGACCACACCACCCAACTGCTTCGAAGTGTGGTGCGTACCTCAACAGGAATACAAGGCCACACACTGGTCTAGCTTAGGTAGGACTAAATAAACAAGTTTAGACAGGCCAATGACACATGTAAAAATCCGAAAAGAGAGTTCAGTCTCAGATGAAGGAGCCGTTGATGCAACATTGAGAGATTATAAAGAGAACAAAGAGTCAAT
Source organism: Phalanger gymnotis (assembly GCA_028646595.1). NCBI lineage: Eukaryota > Metazoa > Chordata > Mammalia > Diprotodontia > Phalangeridae > Phalanger > Phalanger gymnotis. Next base: position 283,667,728 of record CM053626.1, on the reverse strand, counting down.
TAAATGTTAGCATGAGTTCCTGATCTTTTCCAGAATAAGGACCCATTTTGAACAAAAAAGATTACATAGACCCCATCATGTGACAGTAGACATTTCAAATACTTAAAATTCACTTGCGGTCTATCAATCAAAACAGCATAGACATACATTTAAAAAAAATATCATGCATGATGAAGCTTCAGACAACCTACAAAAGGTGTGTTCATTTATTAGACTGATTCACAATGTGTATGTGGTTGGTGCTAATGCCATAAAGTGGGTTCATGGACCCAGGGCACACAGGCTGGAAACCACTCCCTTGGAACAGTGAACCTCCTTTACACTGGTCATTCTCCAAGAACTTCAAAAGCTTTTCATTTCTAATTGCTTCAAGTTTGAGAAAGAGTTCATTTTTCTCTTCAGACTAATTCCGCTTAGTTAAAGCAACAATTAGGGCAGTGGAATAATGAACAGAGCACTGCCCTTGAATCAACAAGCATTTATTCAACATTTATTAGGTGCTAGGCACTGGGCTAAGAGCTGTGAATACAAAGACAACAGGCAGTTCAGAATCACAGAGAAGGGCTGACCAGCTGTAGTACAGGGAGCTCCCAATTTTAAGATCACACCTCTACCCTCTATTCCTAAAGCAAAGACGACTTACTGTGCTGCTACTATGACTGAGGAAACTCAGTGTTAACTAAAAGGTCTGTACTTAAGAAGAACAAAATTTTAAGAATTTTAATACTGATAACATACCACAAACATAGTTCTTTTGTATTATGTTTTTACAAGCTAGATATCAATTTATTGTTTACTAGGTGCCGGACACAAGAAATTTAAAGATAAAAAGCAAAACAGTCCTGGCCCCCAAGCAATACATTTAAAATAAATACAAGGCAATTTGGGGAGGGGTTATGAGAGAAGAAATGACTTCAAGAATTAGATAATACCTGAACTAAGTCTAGAATGAAACCAGAGATTTCAAGAGAGGGAGATGGGAGGTGGAATATCTAGTATGAGAAACAGAAAAGAAGCTAGTATGGTTCAATTATGGGACGGGAGTCATGTGTAAGAAGACTGAAAAAGGAAGGCATTTAACTCACAAATGAAAAAGTTTCTATTTGATCGTAGCGGCATTAAGGAGCCCTTAAGAATTTATTCAGTACACAGTGACATGGTCTGACAAATGAGAGATGATGTGGAGGTGCAAAGGAAAGTAAGAAGTCAAGGATAACTGCCGAAGTTCTGAACCCAAGTGGCTTAAAAAGAAGTGTAAGAGAAGTGGGTTTAGGGACAAAGATAAGGAGTGTAAACATGCTGAGTTTGAAATAACTATGGGGAATATCCACTAGGCAACAGATCACCAGAGTGGGTGACACCACCCCCAGGGGGTGCAGCAGCCTCAAGTGCAATTGGGAGGTGTTAAATAAAAATAATGGGGTGGTGGAAGCATAAGGAAAGAGAAGAAAACGTTGAAAAACCATTCGCAAGTTTCATCTGTTGTGTAACAGAAAAAGTCGTACTGATTACATTATTTTCCAAATAAACACACAAAATGCAAGTTATAACCCATTAGCAGTCAAGTCTGCTGACAGGTCTTAATAAGTCAAGTGTTGGCAAGTGAGCATGTAGTTCATTGTTGGGAACTCCAGCATGCATCAGTAGGAATATGTGCATGTAATGACTTGTTTATTGTATTATACACGGTGCAATACTGTATCAAAATTTCAATGCCGAAAAAACCACAAATTTACAATAAATTATTACATTTAAGAGGCAACATTTAAAAAAATTATATAGTTCTTTGAATTGACATAAATTCCTTCCCCCTCCCCCTCAAAAAACTGCTAAAGGGTTAGAGAAAGTAGATTTCCAGTGGGACACTGAGTAATTTTTTTTTTAAAGGGAGCAGTAGGCCAAGTAAGTTTGGGAACCTCTGCATTGGGCAGTTAAAGATACAAGAACGAAGAGCTCAGGAGTAAGAAACTATACACAGACAGAAACTATATATAGAGGCTGTACATTTAAGAAGCTGGATATATAGATTTGGAAGTCATCTGCACAAAGATGATAATTGAACCCATGAGAGACGAAGTCACCAAATGAGAGTGGAGAAAAAAGAACAGATGCCGAAGGATAGAGCTTTGAAGTACGCCCAAAGTTTGCGGGGGGGACACAGAGGGAATTCTTGTTTACATATGAGTTTAACCGGATGGCATCTGAGGTCCTTCCAATTCTGAGGGTCTGTAAATGTTAAAAAAAAAAAAAATTGTGGACTCCTTAAGGGCAGAGACTTTCTTCTACTTCTTTTCGTATCCTCAGAGTTTAAAAGATAGCCTGAAAAGTACTAGGTGCTTATTAACTGTTTATTGACTGAATGATTCTTCCATTACAATGGCCTCCCTTCTCACCTTTACATCTAATTAGAATTTCTCCTTCCTTTCAACATTCAGCTCAGGTAGCCTCTCCTACAGCAGGCTTTTTCTGAAGTTCCCCAAGATCTTAGTACTCTCTTGTTCCTGAATTTGCCAAAAATTTGCTTTGTTATTTCCCCAACAGAATGGAAGCTCATAGACAGCAGTGTTTACTTTATTTTGTCTCTCTCCTCAGAGTTTAGCCCAATGCTACCAGACAATCAATCAACAATTAAGCACCCACTATGTGCCAGGCACTGTACTAATAAGCACTGGGGATAGAAAAAGAGGCAAAGGTCAGGCCCTGCCCTCAAGGAGCTTACAATATAATGAAGGACACAACACACAAACAAATATATACAAAACAAGCTACAGACAGGGTAAATGGGAAATAATTAGCAGAGAGAAAACACTGGAATTAGGAGAAGATGGAACTTAAAGGAAGCCATGGAAGTCAGTAACGGGAGTAGCAAATGGAGGAATGAAAGGGCTGAAATGGAAGGGACTTCAGGTAGTCTAGCTCCATAGCTAGGCTCTTATAAACAACAAAAAATTTAATCCAACTCAAGGTAAGTAGTTACATCTGTGTACAGCCTAAGGGATTGTCAAGACTGCTTTCTGCAAGCCAGTTTACCTGAATTGTCATATTGCCACTTCCTTTAAGAAATACTGATTATATTGCCTATGTGGCTGAGACTTGCATATTAACAGTATTACCACACTCTTCCCTCATGTGAACTTTGTAAAATTATGTATGGAATCGTAATCAACTTTTGCTCTTTCTAATAAAGACATTGAAAAGTGCTTCCCGTCCCCCCCACAAAAGGAACGTCCAGAATTGAGAGATAGAGTGTCTTGATGGTGGAACAACCTGGAGGCCAATGTCACTGAATCAAAGAGTGTATGTTGGGAGGTAAGGTATAAGAAAACTGGAAAGTTAGGAAGGGGCTAAGTTATAAAGGACTCTGAAAGCCAAATAAAAGAGCATTTTGTATTTGATCCTGGAGGCAGTAGGAAACTCTTATGAAGTTTACTGAGTGTGTGCATAAGGGGAGAATCAGACTGAAGCTTTAGAAAAATCCCTTTAGTGGATGGAGGATGGACTGGAGTGGAGAGAGACTTGAGGCAGGCAAACCCATTATTAGCAGTCTATTCCAATAGTCCAAATATGAGATGATGAGGTCCTGCACTAGAGTGGTGTCAGAGGAGAAAAGGTCACATACTGGAAAGATGCTGCAAAGGCCTTGGCAACAACTTGGATAAGCGAGTGAGAGATGGTAAGGAGTCAAGTATGACACCGATGTTGTGAGCCTGGGGAACCTGAAGGATGGCTCCCCTTCACAGCAATAGGGAAAGTAGGAGGGAAGGTTTAGAGAGAAAGATGTCTACTGAATGTTCAGTCTGGAGGTCAGAAGGGGGGTTAAGAAAGGATAGGTAGACTTGAGAATCATCAGTATAGAGATGGTAGTTAAATCCATAGAAGCTGATGAGATCACCATCTCAAGCAGTGTAGTGTGTAAAGGTTAGCTATTGTTATCATTATTAATTCCAAGAGAATTCACCTGGACTGGGGTCAATATTTGCTAACAGTTCCAGATGGGGTCGCAGGCGGTTCAAGTTCGCAGGGTCACCAGTCCTCTGAAGAGCAATTGTTAGTTCCTGAACGCTCTGTGCAAATGAGGCTGGGGTCTGCAACTTAAAAAAAGATAAATATTAACTTTCCCAGAGGTCAGACAACCTCTTTCATTTCCAAAGGAAAACCTTTTATCACTCATTTTTGTGGCTTACTGAATTTCATTTTTTCATCCAAGGGAAAGATTCACTTTGTTATCAAATTCCTTCCAACAGAAGTTAATCAGAATGTACAATCCACCATTCCCCAAATAGTCAAAAGATATAAATAGGTAAATCACAAGAAATAAATTATCAATAACTACTTGAAAAATTATTTAAACTGCAATAATTATAGAAATCTTCATTAAAAACAACTTCTGAGACCTATTACATTCCCACATAATTGGCAGATAGCTAAAAATTTTTAAATTCAGCACTGGTGGGACTGTGGAGAAATAGGCATGTTATATTATTGGTGGAGTTGTGAACTGATGGCAATCTTTCTGGAAAAGCAATATGGCATTATGTGGCCAGAAATAAAAAAAAAAATTATTAAGCATCTACTCTATGTTGGCATTATGGTAGGCAATGAGGATGAAAAAGGCAAAAAATGAAACAGGCTCTGCCATCAGCACGCTTCCTATATACACATACAAAATATCTACAATATACAATATAAAATATAAGGTATTTTAGGAGGAACTAGCAGCTTATGTGAGAGTGAGAGTGGTGTTTGAAATGCCCCTTGAAAGAAACCAAAGATTTTAAGAAGTACAGGAGAGGAAGGAAGGCCTTCTAAGCATGGGGGTAGCCTATGCAAAGGTGCAGAAAAGAAGAACAAGGCCAGTTTGGCTGAACTGTACAGTGAATTAAGGGGAATAATATCTGATAAGGTTTGAAAACAGTTAGGTGTATATACTCTAAATGCCAAACAGGAGTTTACATTTTATCCTAGAGTTAACAAGAGCCACCTGAATTTACTGAGCGGGCACGTGAAATGTGTGCTTTAGAACTATCTTCACCCCTTCTGATCCAACAGATCCCACTACTAGTACTATACTCTAAGGATTTTTTTAAAAGAAAAAAAAGAGCTCTATAGCAATATCAATAGTAACAGTTAATAGTAATAGCAAATCACTAGAAGACTGTATTCATGTGAAAAAAATTGTAGCACGTTAATGCAAAGAAATATAAAATAAGACTTATGTAAAGTAGTTCAGAATCAAAAGAAAACAATTTACACATAGGAAAAATGTTACAGAAAAATGACATGTTAAATTCAGAAAAAGACACATAAGAAAAGGTAGTTAGTTCTAAGAGGGGACAATTGAGCATGATCTTAATAAAGTTAATATACATTTTTTTCAAACTGTAATACAAGTTTATGATTGCATACATTTTAAAATCTGCATTTGAATGTTTTTGTTCTTAATCATTTCAATCTCTGCCCACGAACAAGCATGGAGACTAAACATTTATACTACTTCCTTTAAAGTGGTGACACACTGGACTATTACTAAAGAAAAGATATGATCTTGAGAAAGTGACAAGATCTTCTTACTTGGCAGCATTAAGCAGTCATAATTCAAAATCTTTCTAATCATAAAAGAATCTCAATGAAGAAATAAGCGATAAGAACAAATTATAACCCTCAAAACTTCAGAGCACATATAAGAATTACCACTTTACTTACTAATCCAAATATGACCTTTTCTTTCTGCAATTAATATGAAAAGATCTCTCTGCCTAAAGTTCAAGAGATAATAAATAACAGTGAGAGATAAAATCCACATCTGATAGATGGTCTATTTAGATTTAAACGTTAATTATAAAACTAGAAAGCAAAATAACAAAAGCTTTTCTTTTCCAAGTTTCACAGGTTCCATAGTTGGAAACCTAGTTTACTTGATGCACCAAGGAAATAATTCCAGAACTGTGACATCTGTGGCAGAGTTATTAGGAGGAATATTTTGAAAGAAGTAGCCATTACCATACACCAATTACAGACAGATCTTTCAAATCAGGTTTTTACCAAATCTCTACGGTCAGTAATTGTACCTAAACTCTACAATTATTTACCTACGTATAGTCTGTGACTATTTAATATGTTTAGATAACTGAATAATGAAATTTTAAAAGGAAAAGAGAGATTAAAACAAAGTAAGCTCAGCAGACAATGGAACCTAAGGAATAAACACTGATATTGATCAAATTTTCTGTCCATAAAAGTAAATGTTTGCTACAGAGAACCATTAGAAAATGAAACCTAGCTGTACAAAATGTGAATTGTTTGCTTTCCAAGTAACTAAAGCTTAAAGATAAGTCAGTTATAATAAGGAACAAAAAGAGACTTTACCTTGTCAATAATGGACTGCATGTGGGATTTGTGTGATTGGTCTCCATAAAGAAGAGAAGACCATTGGTCTGGGGCAATGCGCAAGCCTGCCTCCATGGCAATCTGAACTATCTGAGAATCATGTTCCCGACGAAGAGCTTCATATGTCCTAAATTCCTCCTTCAATTGCATTAAGGAGGAATCCTCATCACGTTTTGTCACCTGAGAAGAGACATACAACACACACACACAAAATTCATGGTTATAATATATATGTACAAACATACATAATATGTATTAAAATTCTGTTTATGACCACCATACTGCAAAATGCAAACATTAAATTTATCCTTCTGCTTCAAGAAGTTTTTATTTTCAAATGTCATGGTTTCATAAAAATTTACAATAGGAAGAATGAATAAACATAGCCAAAGGAATTTACCAGTGCCAAAGAAACACTGTTTCAAGAGGGGTTACTGATGAGAAGGCAGGAGAATCGTCATTGTAATATTTGTTAGAAAAGGTTTTGTTTTTCATCTATTTTTGAGCAGAAGAGGCAGGATAAAATAAATGCTTGTTAAATGAAAAATCAAGCATTTATAAAGCATTTTAAAATTTGTTAAGTGCTATATCATTTGATCTTGTTTTAAAAGAAAATTAATGTTGACATTTTTATTTCTTAACTTCATTAGATTAATTCATCTCAAATCTTAAAAATGTAACATCCTCTTTACCAACTGAATTAGACTCGTCAAAGCTTTGACAACTCAAAAAGACAAATTCCAAATTCTAGCATCACCTACACTAAATAAATCTACTGCTTCGCAATTTCACATGCAAAGAACACTTTTAAATACAGATAAAGCTACTTCTGAAAAAGTGTTTCTTTTCTACCAGGATAAATCCCATTTTAACAAATATCTCCAAGATAGAAATTTTTATAAAGCAAAAAATTTCTAAGGCCCAGTTTGGTCAATTTTGAGTAATATTTAATATACTGTCCTATAATCACACAAATAGTGAAGACTTTCAAAGATCATTCAGGTAGTCTTGATTTATTCAACATTTCTTTAGGCAGGAAAAGAACATGTTTCTTGAAACTCAGCACCCAATTTACAGAAGTTTTGTACCTTGAAACAGGAGGCTCTGTACAATAGCTGAACAACATGTCCAATGCTGGTTTTTGAGGCCTGAGGAAATCGTGGCTCCAATCTTTGCACCACAAATAGAACTAAGACTTTCCGAGACAAAGCAGATCCATCTTCCAAGGCCAGCAGGACCAGCTTCAGGGCTTCCTCCTGCATTGCTGGGAAGTCAGGTAAAAATCAAATTTTATTGTATATTGTCATAGGAAAATTCTTGTAGGGTCTCAGGTTTGATGCTTAGTATAGGTATCACATTCCCTCCGAGTTTGGACAAAGTTCTCCACAAGACGGGAAGTCGTAAAATCTTAAGATCAGAAAAGGACATTAGATGGTAACTAATAAAACTCCCTACCAGAAAAATTCAATTCCTCCATCTATGTATAAACTCTAAGAAACAAAAAAGAACACAAAGATTGGCAATGCCCATGGGGCATGGCAAATTTATTCACATAATCATCACTTTTGCAGAATCATACCTGGGATTCTAACTAAAATTAAGATGGAAAAAACAGTGGCAGAACTACAGTCAAAGGGAAAAAAAAATCATTATCTACCTAATCCAATTCCACCCTATGCAGAGTTGAATTTTATGTTGCACTTGCAACTTTTATTTCTACTTCTCTGGACTAAGTTTAGTAGCAATCACCTGGTTCTACTTTGTTGCCAAGGCAATTGCTTCTGAGGGCTAAGTTCACTTATTCTCATTACCTCAGCGTTTCTATCTTGCTGTATCATAATAACAACCATGTTTTTTGGGAATTTACACTGCAGAAAATTAAATTAAAATGACTTCTCCAACCAACCTAATGGATTTGCAACCCAGAGGTTGCCTAAAATAAAGGAAACAAATTACTTTTTTGCCTTCATGGTCCAGTAGCTACACAAAAAGAATTTTTGACAAGAAGAGAGACTGTCCTCTTATTCTTAATTACTTATCAATCAAATGTATTATTGGTGACAAGGGAACAAGAGCTGTATGGGTAGCTAAGCAAACAAAGCCCAAAGCCTTTTCTCTTCTTTGTGGTCAGTCTTATACCAAAATTTCACTAACAAAGACTAGTGGTATAGTAATTCTCCATCTTGGAGTTATGTAGGTGGTGGTGGTGCTGTCCATGGGGCCCTTGGGTTATATTAAAGACTCCATCTTTCCCAATGCATCATTGGGAAAATTTAAAACAAAATTCATTTACACCTAAAAACATGCTGTTAAATTGCTGTTCAGTCATTCAATTATGTCTGACTCTTCATAATACCACAGCAAATCAGGCCCATCTTTCCTCCACTATCTTCCAAAGTCTGTCCAAATTCACGTCCATTGCTTTCGTGACACGATCTATTCATCTCATCCTCTGCTGTCCCCTTCTTTTGCTTTCAATTTTCCCCCATATCACATTCTTTTCCAATGAGTCCTATCTTCTCATTATGTGGTCAAAGTATTTAAGCTTCAGCTTCAGTATTTATCCTTCCAATGAATAGTCAGTTAATTCATTTAAGTATTGATTAATTTGATCTCCTTGCTATCCAAGAAAGTCTCAATTGTCTTCTCCAGCACTACAATTCAAAAGCAAGGATTCTGCACTCTCAGCTTTCCTTATGATCTAACTCTCAGATATAAATTACTGCTAGAAAAACCACAGCTTTCACTATATGGGCCTTTGTGGGCAAGGTGATGTCTGTGCTTTTTAGTATGCTATCAAGATTTGCCATAGATTTCCTTCCAAGGAGTGTCTTTTAATTTCATATCTGCAGTCGCCATCTACAGTGATCTTTGAGCCCAAGAATATAAAATCTGACACTAGTTCCATTTCTTCTCCCTCTAATTGCCAGGAAGTGACAGGACAAGATGTCATGACCTTAGTTTGTTTTTTTTTTTAATGTTCAGCCTCAAGCCAGTCTTTTCATTTTCTTCTTTCACCATCATCAAAAGGCTTAATTCTTCTTCACTTTCTGCCATCAGTGGTATCCTCTACATATCTAAGACTGTTGATATTTCTACCAGCACCTTTAATTATAGCTTTTAAATGACATTCCACATATATTTTGAACAATTATGTTCAACTAGTAAGTAACTTGGAAAAAAGCTGTTGCTACTGCTATTCTGAGCAGTAAACATCTCGCAGTAAACATCTCTCAGAAAAACTAAAGCGTTTTGTTTCTAAGAAGAGGAGAAGCCACTGGGAACAATACCAAGACAAATGGATATTTTGAAAAGATTAGATAAGCAAGAGTAGTGGGAAGTGACAGATGATATTACTGTGAGAAATCCATCTCTCTCTGGCACTTCCGGACAAGATTTTAAGAACTAATAAAGATGAATGATATCTACACATATGTCTCTACATCATTTACCTGGTCCAAGGAACTGGCAGCCCCTGGCCCTGACTGCTGCCCAAAGATTTGAAGAAAGTTGTTGAGGATTCTGGTGCTGGAGGATTAGTTCTGTGACAGTCCGTTCGCCTAAAGATCGAGCTGCCCTCATGGCACGAATCCGACCTTCTTCTTCCACTAGCTGGCAGTGGACTAACGTCACCAATTTCCTCTGCATCGGGCGGCTCAGAACACTCTGAGTGGTGCTGTTCAGACCTACTCCTTTAAAAGACAACATAAAAATTAATCTATAGGCTGGAGAGTAATCTAGCAATCATAAAACTGATCCTAACTTTGATTAAGTGGTAACACAGTTAAAATTATATTCTAAGACTATGTGTAAGCCACTAGACTACATATATTACAACTCACCGACACCACCATTAGGCCTTTACCACAAAGAGATCAAAAAGGAAAAGAAACTATATGTACAAAAAATTTATAGCAGTTCTTTTTCATAGTGGAAAAGGACCAGCACCATAGGACTGATAATGAACCACTGAAAGAAAGATGATGGACTCAAGATGCAACATAAGAAATAAATTTTTGGATATGGCCAAAGTGGGAATTTGTTTTACCCAGGTTGTTTTTATTTTATTTTAAAAAGGCTTCTTTTTGAGCTTTATTTTTCCTGTTTTTCCCCAAAACTAGAAGGAGGGAAGAGGTAGAAAAGAGAGTCCCCAGAGCATCTTTTTAAAAATGCTCAAGAGAATAGAAGGAAGACCAGAATAATTCACAGACAAGTAGACTGGATTTGAAATTTAAGTGTTTACTTTACTATGCATATAGTGTGCATATAATATTATGTACATAACAGACTCACAATTTTATCTATTGTATGTGAAAATACCCATTTTATCGATGGGTAAGTTTGGAATAAAAAAATTAAATTAAAAAAAAACCCACCTGTATCCTAAGGATGTTACAGAAAAAGTGACAATTATATAAAAATATTCTTGGTGCTTTTGCAGAATATCTTTGCTGCTACCATACAGTGTTAAAAACACAGTAGATGCCCACTGATTCAGAGATGACTACAAAAGTTATGGTACATGAATACAGTGTGGTGGCACAGTAACAAGGTAGTATTACTGAGCCATAAAGAAAAATAGGAAGAATTTAAAGAAATATGAAAAGACTTAGAAGAACTGACAGTGTAGTGCAAGGAACATACATGACTACAGTATTGTCGATGGAAAAAAACAACAAAAAATGTGACTCTCAACCCTGTGTAATTACTATTGCCAAGCTTAGTCCTCCTGGACGACGTTCCTCACTACCCTTGCAGAGATGGAAGATGACTGTGCAACGCTGCCTATGCTGTCAGTTCTTACTAGTCTTCCCATGTTTCTTTAAATTCTTCGTATTCATCTCTTCTTGTGGCTCAGATGAGCCATTCCCCAATCATTTTGCAATGTAACAAAAACTGGAGTAACCCCAAAGTCCATGAATTAGGGAGTGTCTGAATTAACCGTGAAATAGTGTAAAGTAATAAACAATTAAACCTTTTAAAGATAATAAATCTGATTAATAAAAAAACCTGGTAAGACTTATGAGAGATATATAACAAGGAGAGCAGAATTAGTATACATGCAGACTGCCACTATATATAAAAGAACAAGACTTAATGGTATGCCCACACAGGTGATAAAAGATTGTTACTCCTATTATTTTAAGTATATTTTTGTTTTTTTTTTAAAATGTAGACACTTTGACTTTTATGGTTTATTCCCCCTGCAGAAGTAACAATGTATAGCATTACATAGAGGGCCAGCCTGAGAACCAGGAAGACTTGGGCTCAATGCCTACCTCTGACACATAACCTATGTGACCTTGGATTTATCACTTGCCTTTCTCAGGGCTCAATCTAATAATAAGTGACAAAAATAAAAATAAACAAATTAGCCAAAAAAACGCAGGGACCGTTTTTGCTTTTCTCTTTGTATGCTCAGCACCTTAGGCATTCTCTGGCCCATACTAAGTGCTTAATAAATACTGTATAAATGGAAGAGAAAAAGATGGAGAGGAGATTGCATGGATACTCATAAAAAAAAGGCATAATTTTTTAAAAAATGTATAGAAAATGGAAGCAAGATCATATATTAAGGACGACTGTAACAGCGAGGTACAGGCCTGTGATGAAGATGACGATTCTAACACCAGCAGTGCTGAAGCTCAGAATGATGAGACTGACAAGGAATGCTAAGGACAAAAGTTGTTGTTCTCTTCAAACTATAGAAAAAAAAAAGGATCAACCAATTCCACAAATATTTATTATGGGACTACTCTACGCCAACTTCTGAGCAAGGTGTTTGAGATCACGGATGTAAGTGTGCTCCATGGGGGAGGGCACATTTCTAGAGATAGAATCTTTCATTCTCATTTTGCTCTGCTTTCTTCACAAAGGAGAATGAGAGGCTGACAAGAAAAAGGAGAACAAAAATGGCCAACAGGGAAGTGAAATGCAAAATGAGTAAGAGTGCCTCACGGCCCTTGATAAGTTTACATCTATAGGACTAAAGGAACCATATCCCCAAACCTGACAAATCTGACTAGTGAACCACAGGTAAGGATTTTTGCAGAATTAGAAAAGAACAACTACTGTTCTGACTTTCAAGAAAAAAGATGACAATGGAGCCTACTCAAAAAAACCAAACAACAGGCTAGTGAGGTTACGGTTAAATCCTGACACTTTTAGAAAACATTACTAAAGGGATGATTATTGGACACCTATAAAAGAGAATCTGGGAAATCCACCTAGAAAACAGGTCAAACCAGACAAAACCTCATTTCTTTTTTTTTTGGGGGGGGGGGACAAGGCGTGACTGCAGCATAGGACAGTGACTGTGAAGTCAAATGACCACCATGCCATTCCTGTCTCTTGGGAGAGCCACTTATTCTCCCTGGGTTTCTAAATCCCCTACAGCAGATCTAAAATAACATTTGACAAAGTCCAACATCTTAATCTTAGAAACAAGATGGGAGAGATGGCCTGACTGCAAAAGTAGTCCTTAACTGTTTGATATTTGTTAACAGTACAGATCACAAGCCTAATAAATCTAGAGAGGACACAAAGTTAGGAATACCTAGCTCAAATATAAGGTGACTGAACTGCAATAAAAAAAAAAGATTTCTATGGATTAGATCATTGAGTCAAATTCAGTAACATGAAATTTAAAGGGAATAATAAGCCTAGGATCTTGTAGTTGGGTTAAAAAAATTTTAACTTTCTAAGATGAGAGAGGATTTCAATTAGGGTACTATATAAGCTGAAACAAAACAAAACAAAGAATCTAAATGTTATATGGAAGATAACATGGAGGACACAATAAGATATTCAAAGTGTTCAGGGTAAGGGCATTAAATCTTATTCTTCTCTGGCCTAGCCAACGCTGTGTCCAGTTCTGGGTGACACATTCAAGAAGGAATTAAAAGCTAGAAAATGACAAAGGGGAAAAAAACCAGCAAATGATATGAGGATCAGATGACTGAAATGGGGATGCTTAGCTTAGAACAGAAAAGAGAGTGACATAAAAGCTGTCTTCAAGGGAAAGAAAGAAGCATTTATTAACCACTATGTGCCAGGCACCATGTGAGGGCCTTCACCAATATAATCTCATTTAGCTGCTAGTATTATCCCTGTTTTATAGCTGAGGAAGCTGAGGCACAGATGAAGTGCCCAGTGCCACACAGCTCATAACCCCCAGGCCCAGCATTCTACGCATTATATGGTGTCACTTATCTACCTAAGATGCCTAGCTGAAAGGGCTATAACATGCAAGAAGAATCTGAATTGTTCTGCTTGGCCTCACAGTACAAAATAAAAAAAGAATGGACAGAAGTTACAGAAAAGTAGCTTTCAGTCTGATAGCAAGAAAGGCTTCCAAATAATTAGACTTATCCAAAAGTATAATGGATTCCCTCATACAAAGTTAGAAGGTTAGCCAACACACTGGTTGATGGTCAGAATCCAAGCCTTTCATGTTAAAATTCATTGTTACTAGTGTTTTCTAAAAGTTGTGTTGTTCAATGGATCTGGATTTACAAAAATAAGTAGGTCAAATAGTAGAAAATTATCTTTAGGACTTCTATTAAAATCATTTGGAAAATGAAGATAGTTACCATTCTTTCTAATATTCCTCTTAAGAAGAATCTGACCAACTGTGGAAGACTCACCTCTCGCACTGCTGAGTGGTTTCAAATACAATGCTAATTCCTCTACACATTTCTTCGCTTCCTCATAATGTTTTGTATCTTCTACCCCACTACACAAAGTAATGGGCTGCTGCTCAGGGACCTGCACATCAAACAGGACAGGTTACCTAATACATTCCCATGCCGCCAACACTTACTTATCAGCTTATTATTTCAGATGCATATAACCAGTCTTCTAAAAAGTGACGATATACTACCAGTAGCTCTAAAACGAATTTGTCAATCAACTGCCCCACTGTTACATGCACCAACCCTGTGACCTGCTAAACAAAAGAACCTTTCTCTGGCCACCACCTCTATCTCCCCTATTAGAATCCATACCCTTTGAGAGCAGGGATTGTCTCACTTTGTATTTCTATCTCCAGTACTTTGCACAGTGTTCAATGTGTATTAAGTGGCTAAGAGACACTTTTTTATTTATCTCTCTAAATATGAAAAGGTGAGAAAGTCCAGAGAGGTGTTTTAAGTCTAAGATGCTGTCTACAGAAATTCTGAAATTCCATTCACATATGGAAGACTGTCTAAAAAGCACTTTGATGTCCAAATATTACATCCACATAGAAATTTTAATGTGACGAATAACAAAACTTTTATACAATAGTTGTATTTTAGTATAGCACTTTTTCCTTGAGATTTTACCATTCTTTTTTACTGCATTATTATTCATATGGCCTTCCGCATTAATAACATAAAATTACCATGGACTTTTCGCATCTTTCTTGTCTCTTACATACAATTACCAAACTGTTTTTCATTTCAAGTCAACAAGGCAATAAAAGAGGCTCAAAATGGTCTAACAGTTCAGAACTTGGAGCAAGAAAGGGCTGGGGTCATCAAAAAAAATTTCATAAAGGAGATAACATTTGATCTGGACTTTGAATGCTTGTTACAATCTAAAGAAGCCGATTTAAAGGAAAGAGTATTTCATAAAGAAAGAACATAGTAAACCAAAACACAGGCAGAGAAAAGTAGATGGCTTATTTAGAAAAAGTAATGAAAAGTCTAAGTCAAAGAAACAAACTTTTTTTAGGCTGTTAAGTTATTTACAATGCACTCTATCAAATAACTGTGATGCAAGGGCAAACACAACTGCTATGGATGTACAACATACAAGTTGGAGGGAAGGGCGAGTTACCATAGAAAGAGAAATAAAAAAGAAAGAATCATTAAAAAAATGAAAGATTTTCACGACTAGTGGTGTTCCATTAGAAAAGTTAAATTTGAAAAATTAGTCTTAGAATAATAGAATCTCCATGAAGGACAAATACTAGTATTAAACAAGGAAGAAACCCTAAAAGAACATATTATTACCATAACCACACAAATAAGAGAACCAGTTCAACATGTCCAGCAAGTTATGGTTAATTAAAGCAAATGACCATGATAATTTGATAAACGCAAAGATCCAAGCTTTTAGGACAAAATCTCACTATTTCACAAAAACTGCTGGGAAAAATGATAAAGAGTATGGCAGAAACATCTCACACTGTGTACCAAGATACGGTCAAAACGGTTACATGATTTAGACATAAAGGGTGATACCATAAGCCAAATTCATGGAATAGCTTACCTGTCAGATCTATGGATAAGGGAAGAATTTAGAACCAAAGAAGAGGCAGAGAGCATTATGAAATGTAAAATGGATAATTTTCATCATATTAAATTTAACAGATTTTGCACAAACAAAACTAATGCAACCAAAATTAGAAGAAAACTGGGAAAAAATTTTTTACAATCAAGTACCTCTGATAAGGGCCTAATTTCTCAAATTCTCAGACAAGTAAGTCAAATTTGTAAGAATACACATCATTCCCCAACTGAAAAATGGTCAAAAGATATGAACAGACAGTTTTCAGGCAAAGAAATCAAAGCTATCTATAGTTATATGAAAAAATACTCTAAGTGACTATCCATTAAAGAAATGCAAATTACGACAACTCTGAAGTACCACCTCACACAGATCAGATTGGCTAATGTGACAGAAAAAGAAAAATGAAAAATTTTGGAGGGGATGTGGAAAAACTGGAACAGACACTAATACACTGTTGGTGGAGTTGTGAACAGATCCAACCATTCTGGACAGCAATTTGGAACTGTGCCCAAAGGGCTATCAAATGTGCACACCCTGTGACCCAAGAATACCACTATTAGGTCTATATTCCAAAGAGATTTAAAAAAAAAAAAGAGGGGGAGAGGATATATTTGTACAAAAATATTTATAGCAACTCTTTTTGTGGTGGCAAAGAATTGGAAATTGAGAGGTTGCCCATCAACTGGAGAATGGCTAAACAAGTTGTGGTATGAGTGTAATGGAGTATTATTGAATTATAAAAAAAATGACAAGCAGAATGATTTCAGAAAAATCTGGGAAGGTTTACACAAACTGATGCAGAGTGAATTGAGAAGAACCAGGAGAACGCTACACAGTAAATAGTAATACTGTACGATAAACTTAGCTATTCTCATCAATACAACAATCCAAAAGAACTCATGATGAAAAATACTGTCCACCTGCAGAGAAAGAACCGATAGTCTTGAATACAGACCGAGCATACTATTTTTCACTTTCTTTCTCTCTCTTTTTAATTTGGTTCAAGTCTTTTCCACAAAATGACTAACCTGGAAATAAATTTTACATGATTGCACATGTATAACCTGTATCAGATTGCTTACCATCTCAGGGAGAGAGGAGGGGAAAGAGGGATAGAATTTGGAATTCAAAATTTTAAAACAGACGAACGCTTAAAAAAGATTTTAAATTAAAAAGATGACAATCACAGAATCTTAAAGAATGTGGATTGTATGTTAATCCATATATAAAAAAAGAAATTTCATCAACACCTTCAACAACTATCATTAATCTTTCACTTAGAATTTTCTAGTAAGAAAGCACTCATCTCTCAATTTCATTTGGGTTTGGCTCTAACTATATGGAAGGACTTCCTCCAATAGCCCCCTCCCCCTGCCCCAATTAACCAAAAGTCATGGCATCCACCTAATACTGCCCTTTGTGCCCTAGTTAAGTATGATGATCTTTTAAACAAATCTCTTCTATAAGCTAAATGTTGACAGTTTTTTTCATTGCTCCTTTTAGGACATTTCAAGTTTCCTAACATTTGACTATTGCACATGGAAAAGGAGGTTTATTAATGTACCTCCCAAAACATGGTACCTAGAAGTGAATACATTTATCCAGATTAGGTCTAACCAAGTAGGATTCAAGCTATTATTAGTTTCTTGGATTAGGCACTGTATTACTACTTATGAAGCTAAATTTGCATTCAATATCATAGCAATCTCATCAAAATGATGACTCAGGCTTGCCAAGCAATAAAACCATACAATCTTTTCACTTGAGCTATCTAGTGATATCTCTCTCATAGGGCACTTGTGCAATTATTTTAAAAACAAAGCTTTCTAACAATTAGGGCTCCCCAAAAGTAGAATGGACTACCACAGAAGGTTGTGGGCTCTCTCTTGCTACGAGTCCTCAAAAAAACAAAAACAAAAAACTAGTTGACCAAGTGTCATCTATGTCATAGTATGAATTCCTTCTGACGTACAGGCTGAACTAAATGGCCATGGAAATGTCTTCCAACTATAAAAACCCATTATTCCATAATAACCCCTACTGTTTGGAGAGAATGGAGGTTGAACACTGGAGAGTTCCTCCTAGATCCTCAGTTTAAGGAGGGAACCCAGGGAATATATCTCATCATTACTCACCTGAATTTCACCCCATCTCTAGCAATTTATTTTCCTGCACAATCAAAATATGTCTGAAACTCATGCTTCTGCAGTACTCTCTGAACCCTGGGCTCCTCCTTCTGACGGGAGAAGGCAGAAGGTAGATATCAGAGAGATCCTTCCGGATCTTCAATTTAAGGGGGGGCATCAGAGCACTGCCTACCCAGCTTCAAGACTTCATCATGTTCCTGCATTGGGGTACCATATCTATTCCACCTCCTTTCCAGCCTCTTTTTTACGTGCTTCTTCTTGCATTACATTGTGAGCTCCTTGAGGGCAGATTCTTTGCATGGCTTTTTCCTGAAGACACCTCATCTCTTGGCTCCCTCTCCAGGGCTGTCTTCTCCTCAAGGAAAAAACTCACAGAGCCAGAAGAAAGAGCAGGCCTATTCCTTGATCCCCACTGAGGCAACTAGATGGTGCAGTGGTTAGAGCACTAGTCCTAGAATCAGACCTGAGTTCAAATCCCAACTGAGGCACTTACTAGCTGTGTAACTCTGAGCAAGTCACTTTCATCTGTTTGCCTCAGTTTCCTCAACTATAAAATGAGAATAATAATAATAATAACACCTACCTTCAAGGGCTGGTGTGAAAATCAAATTAGATAGATAATACTTATAAAGTGCTTAGTAAATGCCTGGAACACAGCAGGCACTTAAATTTTTTAAATTTATATTTTAGTTTATTAACTGTCTACTAATCTAATTGCTTAGCTGTTTAGTAAAAGGTTCTATTTATGTATTTTTTAATTTCTTTTTATAAGACTGTATTATAAGGCTATATTTTCCTATATACTTTCCCCTTACTGAACCTTCGGTTCTCACCAAGAAAAAGAATTAAGCAAAGCGAACTTACAAAATGACCAATTTTAAGGGCATATACAATATTCTATACCCATTGCCTGGGATACTGATTTAATCTGAACTTGGCTCACTGCCAAAAATATTTTATTTCCCTCCATAGTCATTCTTTAGTGACTTTAACTAAACAGAACCACCACCTATAACAAGAGCCCAGTCAACTGGATTCCTATTACTAATGTTTATATATACATTATTATAGTAATTAATTTTTTTCCTGGTTCTGTTTCATTCTGTCAGTTTATTCAAATCTCCCTATGCCTCTCTGCATTTCAGACTAGTCATTTGAGGCCCCCTAATATGCTACTTGATGGCACAATTTATACACCTCTATATGGCACAGTTTATCCACAAAGTTCCCTGTGGGCAACTACTTTGTTTCCAACTGTTGTTTTGTTAATATAGAATTATGCTGTGGATATTTTTTAGAAGAACTTTATGTCTCAGAATTCTTTGGGGGTATATTCCAAGTAATGGTACTACTGGGTCAAAAGAAGTCCAGTGTTTGGTTTTCTTTTTTCTCTGTGAATTCTACACTGTTTTCTACAACAGTTGGGTCTAAGAGCTTTACCAAGAGGTGCCAACGCTTGTTGGCCTGCCCTCCCACAGCCCATCCAACATTAACTTTCTCTCTTTTTTATCCCCTTTGCTGCTCTATAGGGTTGTTTATCTAACTGCAAATCATTTGGAAAATAAGTATGCTTCATCCACTTGTTTTTGACTTGTGTTGGTAGACTACCCTTCTTATAGTGATTATGGATCCCATTTAGGAGGCTCTGTAGAGTTGTAGGTCCAGTTCCTATCCCTTTCTTATGATTTCTACTGATTTAATGGGTGTCAGGCAAAACTTCAGTTATTTTCATTAGAATTTTTTCTTATAAATGATATGGGGCATTTTTAATACAGTTCTTGATTGTCTGCATTTCATCTTTTATATTTATAAAGATAATAGCCAGCATTTATGTAGTACTTAAAAGTTTACAGAGTACTTTACATCTATCTCACTTTATCCTCTATAACAAGCATAGATGCTTTTATTATCTCCATTTTACAGATGAAGAAACTGAGGCAGACAAAGTCACAAAGTTGTTACAGTGCCTGAGGCAGGATTCAAAGTAAGGTCTTCCTGGTTCCAAATCCAGCACTCTATCCAACCTGCCACCTAGTTGCCTGTGTTTATTATATTATGTTTACATGCTCACATATGTATTTTTCCCTCCAATTGTAGGAGCCTTGAGAACAGGAACAGTTTAATTATTTTTGTGTGTATCAAGTGCCTAGCATAGTGATTGGTGTGTGGGAGACACTTTTTATGTATGTATGTATGTGTGTGTGTGTGCTAATTGCAATCCCTTTTGTACAAGCAAGGCCTATCTTTTTTTTCTCTCTCTTCTAACCATACATTGATACCCTTTATCTCACTTCTGATGTGTAATTCTTCATTGACTTGTGATGCAATATAACTTGCTCACTGACACCCAATCATACCTCTCCTCCCATAACCTTTTGGGTGACCCTAAATTTCAATTAATAAATTATGATGACAGCAATTAGCATTTACATAGCACTTTAAGATTTGTAGTGCCTTATATATCATATTGTTTGAAGTTCATACCAAGGTAAGTAATACTAGCCCTATTTTTCAGATCAGGAAACTGAGGCTGAAAGGAATGAAGTGACTTGCTCAGGTCACACAGCTCCTAAGTGTCTGAGGCTGGATGTAAACTCAAGTGTTCCTGACTCCTAGTCTACCTACCAGGAGACCCAACCGTCTCTCATTAATACTCGCTGCTCACCATAAGCAAAAGATTCCTGGAGGTCCTTTCTGTTCCATAACCTCCCAGTTGTTGCTGCTGCTTCTGATACTTTATTCTACATTCAATTGACTCTACCTATTGCATCAAGTGCATGAAATTTTGGCCACTGCTTTAGATTTGACTTGGTGACTGAGGTTGATCACTGAAGTGACTTTATAATGTGCAGTTACTATTACCCAAAGATTAAAAATACTAAGATCCTTCAACCAATATTATCAAAGATTAACCCTTCAAATTAAAAACATATGCGCAGTTCATACTTTAATTGTGCCTATTCGAATGTTTTCATTAGTTTTTTCCTTAAACTACACAGAGGAAGTAATGGACACTATGATACTGAGTGAGTGAGTAAGTAGCTCGTCTTACCTGAGCACCCACTAACTGCAGCAAGGCTGAGTTCACAGGCAGGAGCTCTATGTCGGTGTTAATAGTGGTCTGGTCAAAGGGGCACGCCTTGCGGTGAAGCTTGTTCAGGCACATCTTGCAGACAGTGTGGCCACAGCCTAGGCTGATAGGCTTTCTGATCGTTTCGTCGAATGTCTGAGTGCAAATTGGGCAGGAGAGGAAATCCGTCCATTGCGGAGCTTGTACAGGCATTGCTTAAGTAATTACAATTCACAACACAAAAATCTAAAGCACAGATTCCACTGGAATCAAAATCTTTCAAAAAAAAAAAAAGTTTGTTTGTTTTTTAAATATCTTCTGTAAATACAGTCAGCACATAGTGTGAAATATAACCTGGAAAAAGATAGAAAAAAGGTTGTATTAAGTTTGAGAATTTTTTTTCAGTTCTGTATTTTAAAATTCTAACAACAAATTCCATTCTCCCCTAAAATCCAGATTTTGCCTATGTATTTTATACCATGTTTACAAATGTAAGAACTTGTTGATATATTTGTAGCTTCATAAAATCACAGAATATTAAAGAAGAAACATTAACAGATCATCCTTTTTAACTACCTCATTTAAGGAAATAGTTGCAAGGACATGTAGCAAAATAGACAATTAATGGTAAAGTTTGGACTAGAACAAAATCTCCTAATCTTTCTATTATACTATCCACTCAAACTGTTAAGGTTTTTTATATTTTAAGATGAATAATGCTAAAGATTAAAATCAAGGGAGCTTTGTTTTTATTTTTCAAGAGTTGTACATTTTTCATGCTCTACAGACTGGAAAATGGACACCATCTAATAACACATGGGCTACTATGACTAGAACAATCAATTACTGTTAACTGACATTCATCTAAGTCATGAAGAACATTTTCAGGTAAACGATTAGAGTTTTTGAATGACAGAATGATCCATAAAGGGCATAAAATAGTTCAAACCCAGGGATAAAAATCTGGGTTAGAACGCAATAGGATAGGTAGGAAGTAATAAGGATACATATACAATGGCAAAGGGAAATGATAAGGAAGGCCAGATTTAGAAGGTATTAATACAAGACACCAAGAAGTTACTGATCACCAAAACTATGGTACTAGTTTAAAAAACCAGAAGAGTGGACCAGTGGCAGAGACTAGGTAAACAAGGACCAAAAGTAAGTGGATATAGCAGTACACTGTCCAACGCTCCAAAATCAACTATTTGAGTTAGAAGTTCTTATCTCTCATAGATCACACACACACACACACCAGTAGCAGCAGCAGCAAATGGATGTGCAATCTAAAAAACAATAAAAGGAATAAGATAATACCTTGGCACAAGGAGCACTTAACAAGAAACAGAGATGATCACAGAAGATGAAGTGGACGATTTTGGTTACACGATATTGAAAATTTTTTAAATTTTACAAAGAAAATACATCTTTAAAAAGAGGATGAACAACTACAAAGCGCAGAGGAACAACAGAGGACGAAAAGTCTATAGAAAGCTGGACAAGATATTCCAACTAAGCAACGTCATTCTAAGGATATTCAGGGATGACAAAATGAAAAAGCCTATAACAACCATTGCAACGAGCTCTTTTCCCCATTAAGGAGAATGGAACCACTACGCTAGGGCAGTAACTGACATGAATCTCAGGTGCTTCAGAAGAAGTACTAGGACAAAGACCAAAACAATACCCCACCTCCCAATTAGATTTTTGTGCTGGAGTGCTTTAATTGTAAGAGCAATGAGGCATCAATTTACAAAGTATCTAAAGGAAGATGTTTTATCAAAGAAATGGAAATGCTTGGCTTTATTAACAGAAAAAGAAAAGGAAGGGGTGACCACGAGAATATCGACATATATATGTCTAACTCTCCCATCCAAAGGAGTCAAAGAGCATTAGTTAAGCATTCGACTAGGTGTTAAGAACTGTGCTAAGCACAGAGACTACAAATACATGCAGAAAAAAAAAATAACAATCCTGGCCTTCAAAAAAGCTTACATTATAATGGTGGAAGCTGACAAATAAAAGGAAGCTGAAAAGGGCACCCCCACCCCACCTTGTGAGAGATTACCTGGCCTGGAGGCATGGTATGGAATACATAAAATGAAGACGTGGTTGGCCTAGGCCTCTTCCTTATGAGAGAAATCAAATCAGCCAATTAGAGAGAGGAGCTGCAAGGGCACTTTGAAAATGAAATCCAGGAGAGAAGTGAGCTTCCAGGGCAAATCAGTTTCTTTGTTGTTCAGTGGTTTTTTCAGTCTTGTCTGACTCTTCATAACCCCATTTGGTATTTTCTTGGCAAAGATACTGGAGTAGTTTGCCATCTCCTTCTCCAGCTCATTTTACAGATGAGGAAACTGAGGCAAACAGGGTTAAGTGACTTACCCAGAGTCACACGGCTAGTAAGAAAGTGTCTGATGCCATATTTGAACCCAACGTAAGTCTTCCTGACTCCAGGCCCGGCACTCTAGCCAGTGTGTCATGTGGCTACCCTGAAAAGGTTTCTGGGGCATGGTAAAGAAGTGAGGGCTATGGCCTAGAGAGGAAAATCTTCATACAGGTCATCTTCATAATGAAACGAGTGCATCCTCGACGAGGGCGTTAGTAGGAAAGTAGGCATTTATAAAAATGGACATCTTTACCATCTCACAACTGACTAAAAGATGTAGAGATCTACCTATCTACAAGATCATTCAGGATTCCCTGGAAGGTCTAACAACAGAAATAACCTAGCCCAATGATCCTCTGCTAACAAACATCAAACTCAAGCTCGCTCTGATAGAGAAGGTACAGATTGAGGATTCCTCCTGAGTGGTCCTCTAGACACTTGTCTATAGAGAACAATGTACTGATCACATCTGAGGAGCCTCCCGGGAGAGACGGCTGGGTAGACAGAGGACCGGGTGTGGAGTTAGACTCACTCACTGTGAGATCCTAGACAAGTCACCTCATCTCTGCCTCAGCTTTCTCAGCTATGAAATGAGTATTAGAACAGCACCTACTTCTCAGGGTTGTTGTGAGGATTAAGTAAGACATTTGTAAAGTACTTCATATTCAACCTGGCTGTGTGTGTGTGTGTGTGTGTGTGTGTGTGTGTGTGTGTGTAAACAACATGCACACAGCCACCACACAGAATGAGACATAAGTTTTCAGACACAGCAACAGCAATGTGTTTGTTTATTTTGAGGGGCAACTTTTAACAAGGAAAAATTTCCAATGAGGAGGGGGGCAGTCATAGGAGAGAAAATGGGTAGTAATGATTTTTTAAAAAGCAGGAACTGATAAAATATTAAAAAATACACAACTCAGAAAACAAAAAAATAAGCATGGCAATTATTACTACCATGTCAAATTTAATATATACTTTGTTGTAAAAAAAAACACTTAAGTCCCGTTTCAATCCTTATTTGAATATCATTAACTGGTGAAACAGAATCACCCAACGTTTTTTCAACAAAAATTCCAGGGAAGAGGATTCCAAACCTGGAAAACAGGATAAGCCAAGATACAGAGGCAAAAGAATACTGGACATATTTGGGGATAGAGTACCCAGCTTAGCTAGAGTGGGGAGTAGCATGGAAGGGAATGGTATAAGAGAAGCCTGGAAAAATGAGAACAAAGCAGACAGTACAAGGCCTTGCATGTCATATGAACTTTATTTGGTAAGCAGTTAGCAGCTACTGATGTGTTCCAATCAAGAGTGACTAGATATATGCACACAGAGTAAAACGTGGGATAAGGAGGAATTACAAGAGGGGAGAGAGGATACACAACCAAAGTAAGACCTGTTAGGAGGCTGTTCTAAATATATCTAGTGGGTTATAAAGAGCATTTGTACTTTGGGGTGGGGATGGGAATAGAGAACATACCAAGATATATTGGAGACTCTGAGTAGAGAGGGAGAAGGATGGACCTCTTAATGTGATGACAGTATCTACACTTGAGGTACAAAGGGCCTTACAGAAGCCATTTAGTCCAACCCTTTCATTTTACAAATGCAGAAATTAGGCTTAGAGAGAGATGTTCAGTGACTTGCTAAAGGTCAAAGAGGTACTAAGCAGAGCTGGGATTTAAATTGAGGGCATCTTACTCTCAATCCACAGCACTGTTTAAAAGGCACAGTGAGACAAGAGAAAAGGTTCAAGGACAAAGACTTGAGATTGTCCAAAAGCGTACCAGACAGCTTAACAACTACAAAGTCCTTGCCCTTGAAGAGCTGATAAACCTAAATAGTAATTCTACTTGTGTTGTGCAGTTAGCTGAAAAGGCTCTGCTTCACTTTTTTTTCACTCCTGTTAGAAGGGATGGTGTGCTGGGTAGGGAAAAGAAGAATGGACTCATAACGAGTGAGAAGTAAAAATAAAAGGCATGAATAAAAAAAAAACCTGAACTTTATACCAATGATGGTCATCTTTACCACTGATTTAGAATTCCAAAGAACCTTAGAGGTTCACATGGTCTAACCCTCTAATTTCACAGAGGAGGAAACTGAGGATGGATTCTATGATTTGTTCAAGGTTGCAAACGTATAAAAAGCTGAAGAGATGGGATTTCTATTAATAACAGCAGCATTTATATAGTACTTTAAGGCTTACAAATTACAGATATTATCTCATTTTTTCCTCACAAGAACTCTCAGAGGTTAAGGGCTATTATTCTCATTTTATAGCTGAGGAAACTGAAGCCCAGAGAGACTGAGCAACTTGCCCAGGCTAATTTGAACACAAGTCTTCCTGATTCTCTGTACTCTACCCACTGCACCACTTAGCTACCAAATGGAAGACATCTGTTCAAGTTACTAAATTTAAAAAAAAAAAAGCTTCTTTGGGGAGGCTGAGCTAAGATTTAAAAGTTTTAATCTGTAGGTCTCAATTTGTTTCCAAAGAGACTTAAACATATTGGTAAGAAGTACAGCGAGAATTCAGAAGTAATCTTTGAGTTGCCTAATATAATTACCTCCCCAATTTTGAAGAAATTTACAAGCTTTTTACTAAATACACAAAGCCTTGTAGTAGAAAGTACCTAAGAAAATCCATAAATCCTTGCATAGTAAGGATACAAAAAAAATTCTATTGATAAGCTTCTAGGCAAGTTGAGAAGACAAATAATCATAAAGGAAACAGGTTTAGAATATCCATTCATCCAAACATTTATTTGTCAAGTACCTACTATGTGACAAGACACAATTAAAAAACTTCATTACTCCTCCCATTAACTCATCTCTTCAATAAGTCAGAACTGAAAGATCAAATTGAATAAATGTATTTCAGGCAAATAATGGCAGATTTGTTGAGGTACCAACAAATTTCATATATATTAATATACAACATTTCTAAGATGCACACACAGACACACACTGACAGATATACACACACATCCAGTCAATGGATAATGAACAGGAGAACTGGTAGGATTATACCTGGAGAAACTGCTCCGTGTTTTCATCACCTTAAACCTCTTCCTGAAGTGAAGGCTCCTTTTTTTTAAAAAAAAAATACTCTTCTGCTGATGCTATATTACTAGGAATAACAGTATATCACAATCTCTAGGGTATTTAAATTGTGGGCCACCCAAAGGGTAACTAAGAAGACAGTGAAAACTGAATAAACATATTCCCCCTCCCAAAAAGGTAAAAGGAGTAAAATATCAGAGATACATGACCTGAGAAGGTGGTGGCCTAGATCCTATGATTATAGATTTACCATTATTTAGAAGAGCTGTAAGAATTATCTAGCCTTATTTCCTCTTATTGGCCAGTTGTTCCTCCCAGAACTTCATTTTAAGGAGGACACCCTGGTCAAGCTCTTTATTCTTCTTTAGGTTGAACCTGACTCTCCACAGGTTTTTCTCTCCCGTTTACTGCTAGAAAGAAACTGAGAATTATTACTGTCACTCTACCTACCCTGCTCTTTTCCAGGGGTCAGACCCACAAAGACACTGTGTGGCGCTAAACTTGTTACTAGCTCAGTAAACAGCCTAGGTGCCACAATTCCCCCTCCTTAGTTCACCCTGAATCTATGATCTGAAACTGGATACTGGTAAGGTCCTCAAGTTAGTACCTGTTTCAGAACCATATACAAGGTCAGGGTCCCCTCACATGGGTATGGGACCTATTCTCAAGCCTCTCCAGTTCCTGAATGCTGGAATATTCTGTGCCTGTGCATTGGAGCCAAATATCCAGTGTCCACAGACACCTCTGTCTCCCAAGCTAACCTGGACTAGAAATGACTCACTTTAATTTTTTTCTTGGATTTCCCAATCAGGACTCAATTTGGTGAGTTTTCTAAATTTTTGTGGAGGACTTGTGTTGGGAGACTAAGTTATATTTCTCTTGCTACTTTAGAATCTCGGTTCTGATCCTAATGTCCATGAACTTTAAATGACACACAAAGTTCAGAACCCCTGCCTAAAGGGAGAAAGCAATGATGCCTTGTTAATTTTATCTTCTTTTCCACTACATTACTCCTACCAAATATGTTCTTTACAGAAGACCTATCTTACAAGTTATAACAACCTTCTACCACTGATTATCATTAAATATGCTTCTGGAAATGAAACAAATTAAGATGCCTATGTCCCAGATACAGAATGAGGAAAGCTCGGAATCCAATAGCAGGAAGACAAGGTCAGACAAAACTGAGAAATGCCACTGTGCTGTCAATTACCCAAACTGCTCAGTGCTATGAGTCCATCTCATTAACACTAAAATGATTCTTTAATGCTACTACTGACTAAAATTACAAGATCCATGACAAGCTCTATCCCATATTCGGCTAAGTCACCAATGCGGTAACTTAAGTGGTATAAAAAGGCACCTAAGTAGAAAAAGAAAAGCCTTGAGCCCCTTAACAACACAGCCACCAATTATCTGTTTCAGGCTCATCATACAAACGCTATCCCAACTGGACTCCTCTGTGTTCCCCCATCTTCCACTTCTGGCTATTTCCCATACCTCCTCACCAGGAAGGGGCTCTCTATACCAATGAAATCACAGGTCCAGCTTAAAAAAAAAAAGTCTTCTATATGTAACTTGGACATGGTGCTGGCTCCCAACTCTCCCTATGCCTTCTCTCTTTCAGTGCCTGGAGCTGCTGCTCAGCTCGCCTCACCTATACCCAGTCTGACAGGTCTGGGTAGTTCCCTGGCAGGGGGTGGGAAAGAAGATGCTTGAAGAGCTACTATTTTAATTCTCAAGCTCCTAGGGGTAATCTTAGAATCTTTGCAGGTGACTACTCTCACCAACTGGATAGCTCATGAAGTCCCATTGGTATATTTCCCATTTATAAATCAACCATTAATTTTCAATTAAAACAACCAATTAGTTTACTGAAAATGCAAAGTAAATGCATAGTAATTACATAAAATTCCGCCAATAACTCTTAATTACACTCTCCTACCAATGAACAGTGTTAACGGGGAGAGTAAGCATACACTTAAAGGCCCAGGTTAGAAAATACACATACAGGGAACACATGTGGCCTGGGCAACTTGTTTTTTTCTTTTAAATTTATTTATTTTTAGTTTATGACATTCAGTTCCTCAAGTTTTTTAAGTTTCAAATTCCCCCCTCCCCACCCAAGATGGCATGCAATCCGATATAGATTCTACATACACCGTCACAATAAACATATTTTCACAATAGTCAAGTTGTAAAGAATTATAACTAATGGAATGAACCACAAGAAAGAAGAAACAAAACAGAAACAGAAACAAACAAAAAAAGAGCAAAGAGTGCTTCAATCTGCATTCAGACTCCATAATTCTTTCTCTGGATGTGAATTGTTTTTTTCCATCGTGAGTCTTTTACAATTGTCTTAGAATCCTGAATTGCTGAAAACAACCAAGTCTATTGAAGTTAGTCATCACAGATACAATGTATCTGTAATCATGTATAATGGTCTCCTGGTTCTGCTCCCCTCACTCAGCATCGGTTTATATAAGTCTTTCCAGGTGATTATGAAGTCTGTTCCTCATTTCTTATAGCACAATAGTATTCCATTACATCCATATACCACAACTTGTTTAGCCATTCACCAATTGATGAGCATCCCCCTGATTTCCAATTCTTTGCCACCACAAAAAGAGCTGCTATAAATATTTTTGTACATACGAGTCCTTTTCCCACTTGTATGATCTCTTTGGCATACAGCCCTAGAAGTGGTATTGCTGAGTGAAAGGGTGTGCACATTTTTATAGCCCTTTGGGCAAAGTTCCAAGTTGATCTCCAGAATGGTCGGATCTCCACCAACAATGCATTAGAGTTCCAATTTTCCCACATCTTCTCCACCATTTAATAATTTTCCTGTTTTGTCATGCTAGCAGGGCAACTTCTAAGTATTGAACAACAGCCTTCAGTGCCCTCTTCGTGTTGCAGAAAACAAATGTCCCTTACAGAGCATAGCTTCAGTGTCAAATATATACTTCTACCACTAGGCTAATGCGACCCTCTCTGGGCACACCATCTTGGCCAGACTCCTCCATCTGATGGGCTGCTTTTCCCATTCTCTGCCTAGCTGGACTTAGCTCCATCTCTTCCAGCTTCAGACCTTCACTTGAAGTAGCATTATGCTCTTTTAGGAAAAAGTTAACAGCCTTTAGCCTAGAGCTGGCAAAAGTCTCTGCAATTCTGCCCCTTTGGGGGGGCCCTCCTCCTCCCCTTCTGGCTTCTTGACTCCTTATTCTTCTCAGCTGCCAATCAGGAGAGCCCACTTTCTCTATGTCTCCTTATTCTTCCCAGCAGCAGGTGGCAATAGAGAGCAGTCCAGCCTCTCACACTCCAACCAATCTGCCCAACAACAAATGACAGAGCAGAGACAGCAGTACAGGCTCCCTTTGACACACGCTGAAAGCTGTTTTTTTCTGTTCTCTCTCCTTTCCTGTCTTCTTCCCAACCTTTTTTGGTTCAACAACAGGGTACTCACTGCAAACAACCTGACCTTAGATTACGCCAGTAACGAAACTGTTCATCTTTCTGTAATCAGGTCAATTAAACTTGCCCCACAATGACAGAAGAGTTCATTCTTCACCTATTCACCTAACAGTTCTCCAAATATTTAAATGCAGATCCCTGAAGTGGGCTGGATCTCCATTCATTCTGATGTTCTGCAGCTTATCAGATATCAATAAGCAACTGCTGTCTCAGAGCAGAACTATGAGCGAAGCCTATTTGATGAGCACATGCACTGACTGAACTGTGGCCATTTCCAGAAAAAGAGCTTTAGTAGAAAATTTAAAAGTTATTGTGGTTGTTGAGTTGTTTCAATTGTTTCTGACTCCCCATGACCCCATTTAGGGTTTTCTTGGCAAAGATACTGGAGTGGTTTGACATTTCCTTCTCCAGCTTACTTTACAGGTGAGGAATTGAGGTAAATAGGGGTAAGCGACTTGCCCAGGGTCACCCAGCTAGTGAGTATCTGAGGCTGGATTTGAACTCATGTCTTCTTGATTCCAGGCTCAGCTCTCTAACCACTTCACCCCCAGCTGCCTCTGAGGTCCCTTCCAACTCTAGACTTGGAATCTTCATGATTTATACTAATTTAACTGACAAGGCTATTGTGAGTGAAAAGATCTGACTGTACATCCACAGAAAGAACTAAGGAGTTGGAATGCAGAGCGAAGCGGACTATTTTCTTTTTTGTTTCTTTCTTTCTCATGGTTTCTCCCATTCATTATAATTCTTCTATGCAACATGACTAATGTGAAAATGTCTTTAATAGGAATGTATGTGTAGAGTCCATATCAGATTGCATGCCATCTTGGGGAGGGAGAAGGAGAAAATTTAAGACTTATGGAAGTGAATGTTGAAAACTAACAATCAATTGATAAAAAAGAAAAGACCTGACTGTGTACATGTTGGTGTACAACTGAGCCTGGTCCTCCTCAGGCACCAACTGCGCCATCTAGCTGTCCCTTAAAAAGTTATACTCTATAGCTAATAAAAATAAAAAAGCAAATCACAACTGCCTGCACAAATATCTGAGAGCACTCTTTGAAGACTAGTTGATCTTATTTTGTGGCAAACTGGTTTGGAAACAGGCAATTAGTAGACATATAGTACTTTTTTTTTCCCATGACAAATTAGGATTTTGAAGTAGGTCACTTGGAGCCTAATTTTTAATTGTCTTATCAGCTGTTAGGGGGGATTTTTAGCTTTAATTAATTAGGGAAACAAGGCAGTAACATACCTATATATAGTACTGCTTAAGAGAATAGATACATGTTCAAGGGACTATGCTAGGCACTGGAAACATTCAAAGTGAAACAGGCCTTTAGTAGTTTGAGATGGAGGAGAAACAGAGAACAGCAAGTAGACAGTAAACAGAGAATGCACTACCAATTGGGGAGGAATCGTGGAGGAAGTAGGGACAGCTAGGTGGCTCAGTGGAGAGCATGTCAGGCCTGGTGTCAGGAAGACCTGAGTTCAAATCTGCCCTCAGATACTTACTAGCTGTGTGACCCTGGGCAAGTCGCTTACCCCTGTCTGTCTCAGTTCCTCACCTGTAAAATGATCTGGAAAAAGAAAGGGCAAAACACTCCAGAATCTCTGACAAGAACATCCCAAATGAAGTCACGACTGAAACAACTCAACAACAGCAATAACTCTAATTTTCCATTTCAGTTTCAAGCACCAAAGCTCTCTGGAAATAGCCATAGTTCAGTCAATGAATGTACTCATAAAAGTCTTCTGCTATCTAAAACTTTGGATCAGAGATAATGACTCAATTGAGAAGCTCTCATAGAACCTGCACTATCTCTAACTTTTAGGCATGTGCATTTTACAGTGCTGTAGACACTAACAGCTGTAGTTACTTCTTTCAAAAATACTTTAATTCAAAAACATTCATTTTTTTTTAAAATGTTGAATTCCCAATTCTCTCCCTTCAGTCCCTCCCCCATTGAGAAGTAAGCAATATGCCAATTATACATGTTAAGTCATACAAAACATGTTTCCATATTAGCCATGTTGCCCCCCCCCCAAAAAAAGGCAAGAAAAATAAGTGAAAATTTTGAGTATGCTTCAATCTACACTCAGTTCATCAGTTCTCTCTCTGAATATAAATAGCATTTTTCTACATGAGTCCTTTAGAACTGTCTTGGATTATTGTACTGATTAAAGTAGCTAAGTCAATTGCAGTTACTTCTAACACTGAGAATTTGCAAGGAATTCTAACCTCCTAATTTAATACAGATTAATATCAACATTCCCCTGTGTTCTGATGACATACTCTTTTCAAGAGCCCCATAACTAAGCAAGTATTAATGAACCAAAAATGCTTAAGAAAACCAGGATTCCTATTTATCCAAGGTTGTTTCACTGAATGAAATAAATATTTCGTATAGTTCCACCAATATTTCAATTGTACCACAGGTTCACAGGACTTGGGGGCTGGAAAGGACCTTGGATATCATGTAGACCAATCCCCTTATTAATGTTTAGAGGGAAGTTTTTATTGAAACAAAACCAGTGCAACTAAAGTAAGAAGAAAAACTGTTAACTGGAAATGTTTTTAAAAAAACACCTTTAAACAAGTGATAAAGGTGTGATATTAAGGAATACAAATATATAAAAAAAGAGCTATTCCCTACAACATAAGTGGTCAAAAATCCAAACAGGTAGCTTTCAAAATAAAAACCAAACTAGCAATAACCAAAGAACATTCCAAATCATTAATAATAGTGACTAAGAGTAAGAAAAATACAAATTAAAAACAATTCTGAAGTTTCACCTACATGCACCAGGTAAAGATGACAAAAGATAAAAATATTAAATGATGGATGGGCTATAAGAAAAAAGGCCTATTAATGTACTGTTAGGGGGCTGTAAACCTGCTGTTCAAGAAAGTTGGAATGATACTTAAAAAAAAGTTACTAAGACTTCCAGCCAAGAAGTTGAAGAGAGGCAGACAGTCCAACTCTCCTAAATCTACTCAAGTAAAAACCTGAAAATTCACACCAGACAAAATTTGTTGTTCAGTCGTGTCCAACTCTGTGATCCCCATGGACTACAGCACATCAGACAGCATGATCAAGAAATCCAACACAAACTGCAATAAGTGAAACAGGAAAGGAAGCCAAGAGCAAAGCCATCATAAGCACAGGTAAACTGTGTCCCCCAAAAACTCAGAGTTGTCTGAAATTGGCCTCTAGAAGCCCCAGAAAACAGCAATAATTAGTGAGGAAGGATAGTATTCAAAGAGAGAAAACTCAAGTGCCCAGGAGCTCCCAGGTCCCTGGTGCTCTGTCCTGAGATTGCAGGAGAGGGGCCCTGAAAATCTGTTCTCTGAATCTCAAAGATGGGGATTGGAAGGCTCTGTCTCAGGACTATAAATCAGCACAGGCACCTAGGTAACCCAAGGTGAAACCAAACAGAGATCCTGTCCAAAAAGAGCTTCTGTGCTGGCATAAAGCCCAAATTCATTAACCAAATCTGGATTTGTATATCAAAGAAAACATCAACTAGTACCAAAATTATTGCCAATCTAGAGATTCCCAAAAGAAGCAAGTAAATCTGTACTGCAAATACTCAAACAGACAAAAGAGGTACAACTTGCTATTTCTCATAATTGGGGTACATGAGAAAAGTATACTAACATGAGGAAGAGGTGGGCAGAGTGGACATTAGATGAAATTCACTCAAATGAAAGAGACAATGGAAGGTGGAACTCATACCTACACACAGTTTGGTGTAGGAATACTTCCAAATCACAGAAAACCTAGAGGATAGGGAATAGGAAGGGAGAGATAAGTTCCAAATAAAAATAAAACAAAAAACTCTCCAAACTCTGAAGTGGAGATTAAAAGTTTTTTGTTTTTTTTAAAGGACTAGAATCTAAGAGAATGCTTTAGACTGCCTCTTGGACAATTGGAGTAAGTTAATTTTGGTACTAGAATGTAATATTACTACACCATAAGAAAAGATGAAATAAATTATTTCAGAGAATCCTGCCTATTAACTGATAGAGAATCAAGTGAACATTGAATTAGGGAAACAACATTGTAAAGAAAAACCCCACTGACCTCTGATCAATGTGTAACCAACCCTGTCTCCAGAGGACCCATAAAAAGCCATATTAAATAACCCATCTCTGGATAGAGGAGTGATGGACCCAAAGTGCCAAAACACAGGCACATTTAGTTATGGCCACTATGTGGATTACTTTTGCTTAACTATGTCTATTTGTCACGAGGTCTCTGTTTTCCCACCGTTCTTTATCTAGGCTTTTTAGTTAGGAGGTTGCAGGGAGAGAAGCAAGTGATGCCCAAAAAAGGGAGAAAGGGGCCACTAACGCTTTTTTAAATGCATGGAAATTCAGAAGGCTATACATACAAAGCAGGGCAGTTTTTAAAGTAAGGTGGGTAATTTATTTTAAACTTTTTAAGAAGCAACATACAACCCCTTTTGGTGTTCTGCAATGTATATGAAAATACATTTTTTTGGTGTTTAAATTTTATTTTTAAATTCTGAACTTAGGTAAAACAAGAAAGTCAGCAAACTATATATACTCTGATCAGAGCAATCATTTCTAGGCATAATGTATGTGTATGATGTATGTATGTACCTCTCTCTCTCACACACACACACACACACACACACACACACACACACACACACACACACACACACACTCTCACTCTCTCCTTCCCTCCTTCCCTCTCCTTTTTGACCAAAGGAGATAAATGATAGAGAAAAGGGTCTCATACATAAAAATTTTTATAATACTTTTTTTATTAGAAAAGAACTGGAAGAAAAGTGGGTGTCTAATGACTGAAAGAATTGAGGTATACATACTTCTCTAGAGTGCTCCGGGCATGGAAGTGTTCTACTCTTTTTGGAACCTTGTGTGCTAATAGCTCAAAAGTAACTCGGCCTTCCAGGAACTTCCTAAGGGGTTCATGATCGAAGGCACAGAGTGCTGGGCTGGGGGTTGCTATGTCTGCAAAGCAATTTAAATCTGATTATCAATAGATGTTTTCCTGAGGTTAATAAAATTATCTCAGAATCCCAAGGTAAAATTTAACATCTCTGGTATTCTTTAGGAATGTAAGTATTGAATATGAACTTGTTACTAAAGAACAGAACCAAGTCTTATGAAGAACACAGCGAATGTCTCATTTTGTAAAATAGAAACCATAATTCTTGCACAACTTACCTCATAAGGAGGAAAGTGCTTTGTAAATGTTAAACTGCTACAGAATGAGAAAGATTTTACTACATGTAGAAAAATCAAAGATCTGAAGTAAGAGAACCCGAGTCTGAGCCCTTCGCCTGGTACTAACTTACCACTTAAGTGACTTACACCTTTATTTGTTCATTTATAAAAATGAGTTGGCTAAGATGAACTTCCAAGACCTCTTTCGCTCTAATTCTATGACACAAAGTCACAAAACCCAATATTTTAACACGCTTTCCCAGTAATACTATATGATTATGAATCCTGGAATGCCACAAAGTTGCAGATGACCCAAAGGGCATGATGGACACAAGTAGGCTGAAGCACAAATTTCCCATGATTACCTATGTACAAGGAGAACCATATCGGATATCATTCAAGAATGGCATTATCAGAAAAGAAAGTGGATTAGTCCTACGTGGTGAGACCACATGCTGTACAGTGTGTGTTGTATTTCTACCACACTCTTCTCTCTTTTGCCTTTATAAAGTAAACTCATTGAAGTCACTTATTACCAGGTGCCTCCACTTCTTCTCTTACTCTTTGTAAATCCTCTTCAATCTGGCTTCCAACCTTACAAAATCCAGGTGTTAAAAAAAAAATCTATACTTATATACAAATTTTTGAAGAATACTACTTTCCTTTAAAGTTTAACAGGAAATTTCCCTGAAAATAAAATTACTGGTATAATTAGATAGTTTATAGCTAGATATGTAAACATTACAATGCCCTCACCAAATTCATGTGTATATTTTAAAATAGGGATAAGGTCTGGACCTGTGATTTCACTGATACAGCAAAATTCTAAGTGAAGAAAATCCCTCTGACCAATGCTAGTCAGCACCTTATCTACAACTTCTAGTCTTACAGAGTGGCCTAGAGCAGTGCTGTTAAAATAAAATCAAAATGGGGTGCACTAATCTATATATAAGGATCCAGGCAGGCCACGTACTGACTTAAATTTTAAAATGTAATATTATCTGTATTTTATTGTATTTTTATTTATTTTGTTAACTATTTCAGGCTATACTCTTGAAGTGTTGTGGACTTTTGATGAACTGACTATTTGACATCTTTGGCCTAAAAGGCTAAGAGGCTAGGCAATATTTCTAAGAACACAGTTTATGTTTGAAGTTGGACTTGAATCCCACCACGTGTCTTTTGGTTTTGGGGTCAGCTCTCAATCCATCATGCCATGTTTACTTTCTGTTTGTGAAAATCAGGACCTATAAAATCGCCACTTTTAAACAGAAGCCTAAGCACCCAAAAATATCTTGAAAGGACTTACGGGGCAGTGGGGGAAGGGCACTTCTGTATTTCAAATTCGGGAAACATTAGCACAAAGCAACAATACTACAGGTTTAATTTATGTGGTTAATTTACTTGGAATCGAAAACAAAAGTTCACACTATAAACTGAAAATCCAAATATGAGTTGGTAAACAATGAAGCACAAAGACAAAAGAAAACTGACATGAAGTATCAAACTATACTTTGGGGAAGAATATGTGCCAATTCAATAAAAATCTATAAAATAACTACAATGCTAAAAGGACTATGCTAGGTACTGGAAGAAGAAAGATCAAACTGAAAACGCCCTTTGACAGTGTGAAGAGATGGGGGAGAAAGTGAGAGAACAATATGTGGACAGTAAACCTACAGCAATTTAAAGACAGAGAGTGCACCAAGAACTGGGGAGGAATTATGCAAGCCATGGGGGCAACTAGGTGGCTCAGTGGATAGTGCATCAGGCCTGATGCCAGGAAGACCTCAGTTCAAATTTGACCTCAAACATTCACTACTTATGTAACCCTGGGCAAATCACATAATCCTGTTTGCCTCAATTCCTCACATGTAAAATGAGCTGTAGGGGCAGCTACGTGGCCCAGTGAGCAGAGCGCCAGCCCTGGAGTGCTGAGTTCACTCAGGAGGACCTGACTTCAAATCCAGCCTCAGACACTTGATACATGTACTAGCTGTGTGACCTTGGGCAAGTCACTTAACCCCAATTGCCCCCCCCAAAAAAAAGACAAAAAAAAAAATGAGCTGGAGAAGGAAATGACAAACCACTCCAGTATCTCTGCCAAGAAAACCCCCGATCAGGAAAAGCAGAATGTGACTGAAATGACTGAACCTGTGCTTAGGATTATCAGTTTGACAGCTATGTGGAGAATGGATCAGAGCACTCTTGAAAAAACGAGTCACATTTTTTCTGTTTTCCCCCTTTTGGCATTTTTACTTCATTGGATATTTATAAATGATGACTTACTGGAAAGCTAACAACAAATTAACAGAATAAGGCTTAAAGCAGGGTGACTGGGTATTCAGTTATAGTTTACAATAACCTTTCACTTATCTGGAATATAACCTTAAAACAGGAAATAAGGAGAGAAGGCCTTTGCATAGAGAAAATAGATGTCATTAAAATCCCTGAATTCAAGCTCATGTTAAAATTCGTAGGAGAGCCCCACAGCTCTTTCCTCAGAAATTATTACTCCTATCTCTGTCACAGTTATCTGGTTCCCTAGTCCATAAGACATTAAAAGTCAGAGCAGTATATAGTGATAGCTCATATTTGTGTAGTTGATGCTTAATGGTTACAAAGCACTTTCACATTTCATCTGACACAGTACCACTGAAGTTGGTAGTATGTTACGTCTATACTTATTTTATGACAGAAAGTGACTTCTAGGTCATGATTTTCCCATAGTCAGAGCTAGACTGTGATAGAGCCAGTACCAGTATTCCAACCCAGACCTGGTACAGTCCGAATATGTCTTTGCCTCATTCTAAAAGCTGAAGCAGCTCCTTACTACCTCTAAGATAAAATACAAGCCTTTCACGTTCCGGTGCCAAGCTAGTTTTCCAGATTTATTTTACTCTTCTGTACCTAATTCTATACATATACTTCATCCAAACTATTCTCCCCATATACCTTTGCAGACTGTTCCCCTTTCTCTACTACCTCTCAGCACCCCTAGCTCCCTGTTTCAGTGTCTTTGTTCCATACCTCCCTCCCCACAAGTTAGTGCTTTTCCTTCCCAAATCCCCAAAATTCCTTTGTAAATGCTTTGACTTTACCATTGCCCTGGTAAAATGGAAGTTCCTTGAGAGTAGATTCTTTTGTTTTTGTCTCATTTCCCTACTGCCCAGAATGCAAGGAGAATGCTTAGTAAATGCTTCCTAAACTGAAAGCCATTCAAATGACTCATCCTTTAATTACTACAATGCTTCAATAATTTGATGAGGTCACAACCTATAGATAGAGAGATTTTCTCCATTCTTATACCACTGTACAGGATCCCAACCCATCCAAAATCTCCAAATTCTGGGTCAAAGAACAAGTTAAAAAACAAAACATACACAATAAATAAATAAACAAAATAACTTTTTATCAGCACCAAGAATTTAAAATTTTCTTCCATATAATCTTACAAATGCAGCCTGGGATGGCCTCCGAGTCAGGGAGTTATGGATTCAAGTCTTAGCTCTGACACATACTGGCTAAGTAACTCTGGACAGGTTACTCAAGGGTTCAATACCCCAGTCAACTCTCAAACAGGAAATTGCATAATCTGCTATAGAAATGTTTTCCTCATTGGGAGTTTCCTACACCAATGAAATCATAGGACTAGACAAAAATAAATGACTATTCTTGGATATGCTTAACAAGTAAATACAAAACTTACATCAATTCAATTCAAACATTTATCAAGCACCAACCATGTGTGAGGCACTATAATAGAAATGGTAATAATGGCAAAACAAAAAAGGCAAACAGTCCTACCCCTCAGGAAGCTTACATGTGAGGTCAAGACTGACAGAAGCAAAGGGACATTCAAACAAAATATACTAAGAATATTAGGGAAAAGAGCAACTTTCAGAATGGGAATTAGGAGAGGCTTCAGGGAAGAAACTATGTTTTAAAGCATGTGCAAAAGAAATGAGGGTGTATTCCTACCACAGGAACCACCTACAAGCATGTATGGAAGGTGGAGATGAGACAAATAGTCTAATACAGTTAGAACAAGAAGCACGTGAAGGAAAGTAAAGTGAAATAAAGATGAGAAGCAGCTTAGAAGCAAACTGTAAAGCACAACAGAACATCAAATTGAAGAGTCTGTAGTCTAACCTACCTAATATTAACAAAAGCTAACATTTATATAGCTTCAGATATCTGGAAAATGATCTATCATGTATGCTACTCCACTCAGTCAGTCATCAACGCGATCACTCCCCTATTCAATAAAGCCTAGAAGCTCACCTACTGGAAATTCCACAATGTGGAAGTAGAGTGGGGCTGCCACCTTTCTGCCCAGTAAACTGTGAGCAAGTTTTATTCTCCCACCAGCCCTACACTCATTTATCCCACTACTACAAGCCTGCTTCAGAGCCTCTTTTATCGGATAAAAAGCCCAGTTGCTCTCCTCACCCCCAACTAGAATCCAAGTTTTATGATGCTGCTGCTTAAACAAATTATCTAAAACAAAGGTCTAACCCCATCATTCTCCCCATGCCCCAAAGCTCCATGTGACTCAATTCTGTCTTCCTTTAATTCTAAAGGATAAAATACAAACTTTCTGTAGGATATTCAACACTTTTGGCTCTAACCTACCTTTCCAGTCTTATTTCACATTATTGCCATTCAAGTACTCTATTACTCCAGCCAATCTCATCCCGCCCCTTCGCTCTAGTGACAGAAGCAGTCCCCCACATTTGAAATAGGCTACACTATGCCTGGATTACTGGCATCCCACCGCTCCTTAAAGGCCCAGGTAGTAAAGGGGCCACCTCATCTGCAAAGCCTTTCCTAATCCACAAGCAGAAAAGACTGTATCCTTCAATCTCTCAGGCCACTCTAGCTGATCTAAACTTGTATTGAAATGATAGCTAAGTGACCCAGTGAAGACAGCACTGGACTTCAGATCCAGCCTCAAGCACTTCTGAGTCACTTTATATTCTAGCTGCCTCAGGTCCCTCATCTGTAAAATACGGATAATAAGAGTACCTGCCTACCTCCAAAAGTTGTAATGAAGATATGTGTAAAGTACTTGGCAAACCTTAAAGTGCTGTGCAGATGATAACTACGTAGACAGCTATCTCTCTCTGATTCTCTACCAGATTGTCCCTGAGGGAAGGAGTGATACCATTTCTCGACTTTGTATTCTCAGTGTCCACCCCGTCTTAGGCGTACAGGAGGTACCTGATATTTAATGGAATTTTCCCATTTTTTTCTTTCTGTGAGTTGCAATATAGCAACAAGACGGTTCAACTTGATGAGCATCAGTCCTTTCATGATGAAAAATGCTATCTACCTCCAGAGAGAACTGATGAACTCTACAATGAAGCATATTTTTTCACTTTATCTTCCTTACCCCCTTTTGGCAATATAATTTGCATAACTTCACAAGTATAATGGGCATCACATCACTTACCTTCTCAATGGATGGGGGAGGAGCTGGTTTGGAATTCAGAATAAAAAATGATTGAAGTAAAAAAAATTTTAAATTTCAGTTAAAATAATCAATCTTTAAACAGGTCTCTACTAACCAAAAAGCCTTATGGTATAAATACACTGGGTTTTTTTTTTTAATCTGGTTATTATTCCAATTAGTAGTATATGTCTTTAGTGGTACAGTGGATAATACACTGGACTTGGGAGTTGGTAAGATTGAGTTCAAATCCAGCATCAGACATTCTTACTCACTACTTCCCAGAAGGAAAGTTACTTAACTTCTCTCACAAGGTTGTTATATGACTCAAATGAAATGGGGGAGCTAGGTGGTACAGTCGATAGTGCACTATCCCTGGAATCAGGAGAACCCAAGTTCAAACCCAGCCCCAAACACTAACCTGGGCAAGTCACGTAATTGTGACTGCCTCAAAAACAAACAAAAAAGAATCAAATGAGATAATATGTGAAGTGCTTTGAAAACCTTAAAATATTATTTAAATGCCAGCTATTATTAATAACTATGACACATTTTCTGTGAGAGCCAAGGCACCTTATAAAAATATCTTTAATAATAGGAAAACTATCTTTAAACCAAAGTTCACTCTGGTTTTCATTGCATTATATACAAGGTATGTGAGGCAGCTAGGTAGAGAGCTGGGCCTGTGGTCAGGAAAGCCTGAGTTCAAATACTACCACAGACACTCAAACTGTGTGACCCTGGACAAGTCATTTAAACACTCTGTGCCTCAAGTGTAAAATAAGGATAATAATAGCATCTACCACACAGGTTGTTCTAAGGATTAAATGAGAAAAAACTTGTTAAATGCTTTGGGAATTTTAAATTTCTATATAAATGCTAGCTATTATTGATGGTAAGAGCTGGAAGGGACCTTAGACGTCATGTCCAAGCCCCTTACAGATGAGACATTAACAGCTGAGATGTGAGGCCTTGAAATTAAACAACTTGTCCTCCTAGATCCCATGGACAGTGAATAAATTTCAAACCAAGATTCACTCACTGCTTATTCATTAAGTGTAGTACTAGTGTATTTTGTAACACTCAGCAGTTAAGGAAATCTTTATAAGAACACGAAAATGGCAAAAGGAACAATTGATTTGTTCAAGTTATCAAGTTTGAAGAGATTCTTCGAGGAGAGATAAAATAAAATTTTACCCAGAGGTTACAACTTGTTTCCACCACATAAGTGAAAACAAAAATACAAACATATCCAAAAAGAATTAAAACTATAGTAGCATCTACCTACTAAACACATCGGCAGAGAGGGGCCTAGAGAATTCTGAAGTGGTCTTTGAGATGTTTGATATAATTATATCCCGTAAAGCAGCATTTTTTTCTTCAGTCTTAATTATAGTCTTTTAGTCTATACTTTAATTTCATAATGAAGACACCTACAGATTTTAAAATGGCTCCTTCACAAGTCCTTGTCTCAAAGACATTCATTCCACTACCAGAGTGAAATGCTATTTGTTTGGCACTTTGAGATATTTAGATGAAAGAAACCACAGAAGTTCAAATTATTATTGTATTTGTACTGATGATACTCTCTCAGGCAGAACTGATGAGACTGATATATTGCTAAGATGCTAACAAACATCAAAAGAATGTTACTACATTTAGTCATTTTATAATATTTTAATAAGTAATCCTTTGAAAATTAATAAGAGCACAAAACAATTATTTCAACATGACAAAAATGTGACCTTCTTAATTCAAACAATGAAAACAGGATCCAATCCATTACTTGGGTCTGACCAGACCCTTAAAAAAAATGGATGAAAAGACACTGCTGTCAAACCTAAACTGACGAGTGAGGGGGCACCTAGAACACTCAAACCTTAAGTCCAGGGTTTAAATACACTATGATATCCAAAGCTAAATGTTGGAATTGGACGTGGGAAATTAAACATACTTTAAATCAAGTTTATTTTAACAAGTGATTATCCTTAGAAATCCTACAAGAAAGAAAATTCTTGCTGGTAAGTCAATTCCTGCAGTTGCAGAGGTAAGAAAAAAGATTATAAAGGGTTCTAAACTGAAGCAGTGGCTTCCCACAAGTTGATTCAGAGAGTCAAGTCCAATTCACTGAGAAGCAGTATGATATAAAGTAGTCTTAGAGCTAAAGTCTGCACATGTGGATTCAAATCCCACCTCAGTTACTTAACTATGACTCCTGGGCAAGTCACTTAATTCGTTAGTTTCTTCATCTATAAAACAGGGATAACAATACTTGTAGTACCTACCTTGCAGAATTATTTATTGTAAGCAAAGCCCTTTGCAAACCAAACCAGAGTACCAGGTTAGTTAAATGGCACCCTGTCCTGAGGCTTATCATTTGTCAAAGTATCATTTGGTCAGACCCCCTCATTTACTTGCAAGGGACACAGAAACGAGCATAAATGTTAAACAGTTGCTAAAACTCATGGATCTCATAAAGAATGAGAGAAGCACTCCAGAACAATCCATTAACTTACAGAAAAAGCGTATTTTGGGGGCTACACATTCCTACATTTTAGCAGGCCCAAAAGACCAATCTTGGATATTATGAAAAGTTTTTATTTTTATATCATATTTTTAAAATCCTGCAGTAGGGTGAAATACTCCTGTGGCACACAAGTGATTGAACAAATGAAGACCATGACAATTTTATAGTAAATCATACAAATATGTACAATATGAATTTCACTACAAAATTCCCACTTCCTGAATAGCTTAAAAATGTTTGTGTGTAAGTGTATACATATATACACACATATCATTAATAAAGTAACTATCAAATCTATCAAAAGTACTTCATAGTGTACTTGTAAAGCAATAAAATAGGCACTTGGAACAGCCAAGTTAAGTACTAGCAAACTCGACTTAATACAGTAAATCATACAAAATTCATTTTCAATAATAAACATGTCCCTAGGGATAAACTTGTGTACAAACAACCTATTCCTATCTTTTCATCTATTAAGTGTCTGTTACCTGAAATATCAGCTTGAAAAAAGAAAATTTGATTCAAGCTATGGAGAAAATTTATTAAGCGATTAGAAAATACCAGTAGGGAAAATTGTAAGTGAAATAATAAGAACATGCATCGATATCACAGTTGCTTATTGAGGTCAGATCTCTCAATTTTGTATTTTCTTGATTTTGCGTCCACAAAATTAACCCCAAATTAGAAAGAGACCCAAACATGGACCACAACACTGTGGAAGAAAAAAAGGAAAATATAACAAAATGTAGTAAGAAGAATCCCTTTATGATGCTTGACTATCAATCAGAACATCTGCTTTACAGGTCAATAAGCTTCATGGACAGCCTTGGGAAAATCACGTAATCTTCCTGCACCTTAGTTTCTTCCTCTTTAAAATGAGGATGTTGGACTACAGTGCCCTGAGGTCCCTTCCAGCCATGTTCTAAATACTTTAAGATAGAATGCTTTGAAAGGGTAAAATATGAAACGAAATATATTTAGTCATCATCCCCCAAATAATACAGACTTGTAGAATATTGGAGGATAGACAGCACTGAGATGGATATATCACTATGGCAATTAATAGAGCTAAACTGATTTACCTAAGCAAAATCACAATTTTGTATTATATGTACACTCAATATAGCAGTAGTACCAAACTTTAAGTCATGATTACATTGCTTATTAAAGTGCAAATACAAAACTCCTACCACAACTGGCTGAAGTTGTTACTTATCAGGTAA
Organism: Phalanger gymnotis; assembly: GCA_028646595.1. Taxonomy (NCBI): domain Eukaryota; kingdom Metazoa; phylum Chordata; class Mammalia; order Diprotodontia; family Phalangeridae; genus Phalanger; species Phalanger gymnotis. The sequence goes on along the minus strand of CM053626.1, from coordinate 283,623,499 downwards.
ATTATCCCCAGTCCAACACAATTTGATTTTATTTCCAAAAGACCCTAACCTTGTATATTTCTAAACTTCACAATTAGATTTTATTTCCAAAGGACCCTATCCTTGTATATTTCCAAACTTGACTACAGAGAGACAGAGTGGGTAGTGGATAAATAACTGTCTTTGGAAGCAAGCATACCGGAATTTAAGTTCTACCTGAGACAGACTTGTGATCAGGAGAGTAAGCCATAAGTTCTCATTGTCCCAGGACACTAAGACTTGAAGTTACAGAAGATTACAGAGTAATTTTCATTGGTGGACAGAATTTGCATCAGTCTGACCAAAAAGAAAAAATATAAATAAATGACAGTAAGATGTGGATAGCAATATGCAGTACTAGGACATCAACTGAGATGATATACATTAAGTGAAGGATTTGAGTGAGGGGAAGTTATCATTTCCTTCAAACCTCTCTCAGTTGGCCTGAACAACAATATTTAAAAATGAAAAAAGAAAGTACTCACTTGAAAAAAAGAGGGATAGATTTGCTTTGCAAAACCATATTTACAACAGCAGGAACTAAATACAATTGTTCAATGAAAGAGCAAAAAATAACCTCCTTACATTTAGATGCCAGAATGAAATATTTAGGCTGGGCCAAAAAAAAAAAAAGGCAAGGAGCTATACTTTTAAATCCCCCAGACCATAGTAAGGAAGCTCAGTTTCAAAGCCAATAAACAATTGCTATTCCCTAAATTGAAATAATTCTTCACTGTCATTTCTTGTAATTGGTGATTATGGATACATACGCTGGGAAATAAAATGCTGGTTTAAGTTTTAAAAAATGAAACACTCTTTAGACATCAACTTTAAATGACAAGAGGCCTGAGTCCAAGCCAAATCATAATGTTAGAATCCAATTATGTGAAAGGTGTTAAGACTACAAATCTTACTTTTAGGACAGAAATAAGCATCTCTCTGGGGCAGAGGAATGTTAGAGCAATGTTTTCCTTTGATATATTCAAGTTTCTTTAACATCAGTGTCTATACCTGGAAACCCTAAGCATAATATATCACAGAGATCTTTTTCTTTATCCTCATAAATGGATTAAAATGGCTGAGCCCCTAAAAAAATTAGATATGGTGGAAATGTCAGATATAAGATAGAATTTTTAGAAAGATGGCACTACAGGACAGAGCAAAAGCTGTCATACTGCCATTTCGGCTGGCAAAATCCCTACTCCAAAAAAAAAAATTAATACTTCATTGCTTCAGAAAAAAAAAATGATCCACCCAAACCGAACATCCAAATTTCAAACCAACTCCGTGAGAGAAAAGCTGGCATTGAATGATTCTAGGCCAAGTACTGAAAAGCAAAATCATAACACGATATTGGGAGCCAGGAGGACAGGAGTTGTATTCCTGGATCTGACCACATGTGTCTTGGAGAAACAGACTCACTGGAGAGCTGGGGTTTTTTCTTTTGCCAGATTTAATGACATTTCTTTTGCCACATGTGAATATCAGTCCAAAATTAGATAAATCGTATTAAACGGGGTTCGGTCCTTTTGGTTTTGCACACGTGACCATGCTGCTCCCAGCTCTGTCATTTTAGGACGTAAACAGAGCAGAGATGCTCCGGGGGGGTCCCACTCCCCAGAGCCCACACGGAGGCGGGGAGCCGAGGCAGGGATGCCCCAGGGCCCGGCCTCATCCGTACCATTCACCACCACGCGGGGATGGGGCTAAAGAAAACACCGGCCCCTCCAACCCCCGCCCCCGCCCCTCTGGAGTCTGGGCCCCAGCCCCAAGCTCAAGCTGGGATCCACCGAGGGAGGGACGGTGAGGGGGGAATCTTCCAGGAAACACCCCCCACAGTGGGAGGGAGGGAGCAAACGCAGGCCAACCCAGGCGGCGGCCCTTCGCCGCGGCTGCTGCGTTATGGAGGGGCGGGGCATTTCCAGCGGGTCCGAGAGGCCCCCAGCCCCAATCAATCAATCAATCAATCGATCAATCACTCAATCTCTCCATCAAGGAGTCGTCGAGTCCCGGGCTTCCCACCAGCACCGCGGGGTCCCGGGAGCCCAGACCCGGCGGGCCCGCAGATGCCCGCCCCGCACGCAGGGCGGAGCCCGGCCCCGGCCTCCCCAACCCCCCCCCCCTCCACGGGCGGCGGAGCCACTCGAGGTCGGCGGAGGCCTGAGGCCTAGCAGCGGAGGCCCAGGCCGAGAGCGGAGCCTCCCCGCGCTCGCCTGCCGCGGCGTCCCCATTGTTCCCCTCGCCCGCGGCAGCCTCCTCCTCACTCACCGCGCCGGTCCGAGCGGCAGCGCCTCTCAGCTCCGGGCCCCCGCGGCCGCCGCCGCCGCCGTCACGGTCCCCGCCGCCGCCGCCCCCGCTACTGCCGCCGCCGCCACCGCCTCGGACCCGGGCCGCCGGGCCAAGGTCCCCGCCGCCGCCAGCGCCGCCTCCCAGCTCCCACCTGCTGCTGCCGAGGCTGCTCCGGCAGCAGGGGCCATCTTGTTAACCAGCCTCTTCCTGCGCCGCCGCTGCCGCCGCCACCGCCTCCGCCTCCCCGCCGCTCGGGGTCCTGGGCGCCTTCCTCTTCCTCCTCCTCCTCTTCCTCTTCCTCAGGCTGCAGAAGCCGCAGCTGCCCCTGCCAGCCGCGGCGGCTCTGGGCCGAGACCCCGCCGCGGCTCCTCCCCTTCCGAAGGGGAGGGAGGAGGAGGAGGGAAGGGGAGGGGAGAGAGGAGGGAGGGGGAGGGGTGACGAGGAGAGAGGGGCGGGGGAGGAGAGCCGAGGAGGAGGAGGGAGGAGAGATGGAGAGGAGAGGGAGAGACCCAAAAGGGGAGGGATGGAGAGGAGGGGGAAGAGAGAAGAAAGAGATGAGAAGGGAAGGAAGGGGAGAGGGAAGGAAGGAGAGGAAGACATGAGGGGAGAAGAGGAGGAATGGGGAGGGGTGGAGAAATCAAGACGGGGAGAGAGGAAGAAAGGGGTGGCGAGGAAGAGAAAGGGGAAGGAGGAGGGATGGAGAGAAGGAGGAAATGAGAAGGGGAGGAGAGGGAGGAAAGGAAGAGGAAGAAAGC
>CM053626.1:283592778-283619937 GCA_028646595.1 Phalanger gymnotis | reverse complement strand
GGGGAGGGGAAGAGAGAGCGGGAATTCCTAGGGGAATCAAGGTTACAGATTAACCTTTCTTAAGCCTCAATTTCTTCATCTGTGAAATGAATGGGTTGGGCTATGAGGTCACTTTTAGCTCTAAATCTATGATCCTGTGTTTACATAAAATATAAAGCCATCCAAATTATCACAGTAGTTTCTGTTTACAAATGGCTTGTTTAATCTGAAAATAATTCTTCTTTTATATATCTCACCCCTGTCTCAAGACCCCTCACACACGTTCTATGGGCCCTAAAAGAAAAAGGCAGACAACTATAAAAAGTCTGAGTGTGTGAAAAAGATATATTTTAAAGGACAAACTCTTGGTGATCATTTAGTTCCATATTGTATTTTCATCATTTCATTCAGATGAAGGATGTCATAGAAAAATCATCGGGTTTTGCCTTTATTATTAATGTTCTATGATTCTCCATTTTAAAACTAAAACTAGTTTCTTCAGTAAAATAAGGATGATAATTATTCAAATACCTTTTCCTATGAACATAGATGAGCTGGGGGAGGATTCACCTGGAATTTAATGAGGCAAAGATAATGAAGAGTACAAAACTTGATATTGGGAGCCCTGGATTCCCATCCTGCCACAGACACTTAACTGGCTGTGTTATTCTAGGCCATCTACTCTATCTCTCAGAGCCTCATCTCTGCAAAGTGAGTATAACATTCACATTACCAACCCCACAGTCTGGTTGTAAGGAAAGCACTTTACAAACCATAAGGTGCTATGTAAATATGAGATATTATTAGGGAGTAGTACTATTTTTAAGTTGGGTATGAACTCAGATAAAAGAATCCCTTGCTAGTTTGTTTCATCCGCAATTGTCTTACAGGCATGTACTCTGTATTTTTATCTTCTGATTTTTATTTTAAGAAGTGACTTCTAATATAAGTTTTTGTGTTAAACAAAACTTATGTGTTTTTTTTTTAAATCTATAGAATTCTGCAAAAATAAAGTGCAGTCCTTCCCCCAGGGCTTCAAGCTTACTCAGACTGAGTTCAATCTTGGGGACAGTTCTCCCTCTATACCTTGCCCTGCCAATCATATCACTTTGGGTCATTTTGTCCCTACCTAGAGTTTCTTCTAGTAACTTCAGAATATAGGTCAAATATCATTTGTTTTTAGGTCTGCACAAATATAGAGGCATAAGAACTAAGGCATAAGAGCCTTAGATCTTATGAATGAATGAATGGGAGGGGGGGAAATAACATGCTTTAAGCACTTGCTATTTGCCAAACATTATGCTAAGTACCGGAGGCAGCTGGGTGGTTCAGTGGATAGAGCACAGGGGCCTGGAGTCAAGAAGACTTGAATTCAAATATAGCCTCAGATACTTACCAGCTGTGTGACCCTGGGCCAGTCACAAAATCCCTGGAGAAGGAGACAGCAAACCACTCCAATTACCTTTGCCAAGAACCTGACTGAACATCAACAAAGCTAAGTACTGGGGATACAAATACCAAAGCAAGACATTCATTGCCCCAAAATAGCTTACATTCTTGTAGGGTGAAACCATACAGATAAGGAAGTGGTGACTAGGGAAGAATGCTTTGGCTTGGAAAGACTAATAACAGCTCACATTTATATAGCACTGACCATATGACAAGCACATCACAATTATTATCGCATTCAATCCTTACAACAACCCTGGGAGGCAGGCGCTATTACGATCTCTATTTTACAGATGCAGAAACTGAGGCAGATGGCCTCAGTCACTTGACCAGGGTCACTCAGTTCATAAGTGTCTGAGATCAAATTTGAATTTAGGTCTTCCTGCAGGGCTCTATGCACTGAGCCACCTAGCTGGGATGATGAGCAGAACCAATAAATGTGTTTTTCTCAGAAGCCTTTGATACCACTGATTTGATTATTGCCTCCAGACAAAAAGATAGAAAGAGGCAAGAGAGGGGAGTAGGTAAGTAATACCCCCGCAGGATGAATGGTAAGGAGATGGCTGAATGAGCAGGGCCTTGTTTCGTTGTTGCTATTGAGTCATTTCACTTGTGTCTGACTCTTTGTGACCCTATTTGGGGCTTTCTTGGCAAAGATTCTGGAGTGATTTGCCATTTCCTTCTCCAGCTCATTTTACAGATGAGGAACTGAGGCAAACGGGGTTAAGTGACTTGCCCAGGGTCACCAGCTAGTAAGCTGACTGAGGTGGAATTTGAACTCAGGTCTTCTTAACTCCAGAGCAGGTGCTCTATCCACTGTACCACCTAGCTGCGAGGAGGCAGAGAGCCTTGCTTCAGCTCTGGCTAATTCACCAGTGAATTGCTACCCTCAGGCTCTTGTTCCAAACCTATATGGATTAATCGATTGATCAACCAGCTAGTTTTGTTGAGTACTTACTATGTTTACATTCTAATGGAAGAAGAGAGAATAGAGCATAGCCATAGATCTGTAGATACCAGATGAAAGGAGGGTTGATGGAAGGTACCCCTTAGGTCAGGAATGTGTCCCGAAGGAAGAAGGGCTGGAGCTGAGTCCTTTTGTGTGTGTGTGGTAATATAAGAAATTTAATAGTACCAAAAAGTCATGCATTGGGAATTGCATTAGGCCAATATGCCTGGACTAGAAGGCATGAAGGAATGAATTTAAAAACTAAAAAGATAGGGATAGTTTGCAGGCAAATAGCTTTCAATACAGAACAGAAGAGGTTAGAGAGAAAGCCACTGGAGTTTATTGATTGGGGGTTGGACTTGTTCCCACTGTGGGAAAATCATTTTGGCAGCCCTGTAGAGGATAGACTGAAGCAGGAATAGCAATGACAACAGTGTTTTACACTTAGTCTAAGGTCTTTTGATTGATTGACTGTAATGTGTTCTCACCTAGTTAAGGTATCTCAGCCAAAATGGGGTGGGGGGAGTTTCAGTCTACCCTTACACATACAATTCACTCCTTTTATGGTACTAGTTTAAAGAACTAGACATACCCAGGAAGTCAAAACAAAACAAAACGTGTTAGGCTTGCTAGAAAGACAACCTCCTTCAAACAGAATTATCAGAATTATTCATAGCAATAAAGGAGGGCAAAGTCCTTGGATGCTTTCCACAGATAACTGCTGTGTAACTATGGACGGATCACTTAACCCCTTGGTGTCCTTGGCTGCTATCTTGGACTAAAAGCTATAGAGAGCTGCTGATCAGCATTAATGGAGAAGTTTCCACTCTGGGAGTTTCTTTTGCCAATGAACTCACACAGGAGGTCACGACCAAATACAAACAAATAAAAACAAACAAGGCCTCCGGGCTCAGTTCCTTGTTGCTTTTCCAACTGCAGGGCTATTTGCCCAATCTTCTCTGAAGAGGCTGGTGGGGATGTTGCTCAGAAAGGTTCCTAACCTCTTAAACTTGGAGTTCTAAAAGAACTCTTCCCATACAGGAACCACCCCAAACCTTCTGCCCAGAAGATTCAGGAATTCTTTAATGATCTTCCAGAAATTTAGGGTTCTAGAATTTGCAACTCTCAGCACCGTGGCTCTCTTTTCTATAATTGTGATCTCTCAAACTAAGGGGTGATCTCGTTGCCTCTTTATGGTAGAGTCATAAACTTGGGGTCCAGGAACCCTCCTAAGGCTGAGGGGGATAATGTAAGTCTAAGACAATGGAGTGGCTTTGACCTACAAATACAACTAACCAACTCATTCCCAATGAACTGCAAAGTCCCAAATACAGTAGCAGTGATGTGGGTTATCGAGCAAGGGTTGTTCAGACACTCCTATTCACCCTACCTTTTCCCAACCTATTACTGACCCATTACCTAGATGGCTTTCCAAATAGAAATATCCTTTCTCTGCTCTGGAAAATTGTGACAGAGGAATCTATGATTGTCTATCTTTTTAGCTCCAAGAGATAATGCTCTAGAAACTCCTCATTTTTTTTTTTTTGCAGGGATGAAGGCAGGGCAATTGGGGTTAAGTGACTTGCCCAAGGTCACACAGCTAGTAAGTGTGTCAAATGTCTGAAGCCGGATTTGAATTCACTCAGGTCCTCCTGACTCCAGGACCAGTGCTCTACTCACTGCACCACCTAGCTGCCCCTAACTCCTCAATTTTTAGACTCTCTCTTCCTTACCTGTGATGCTTCCCCATCAATTTCCTCTTCTGAACTTAATCTGCATTAGTACATTCCGTTTAGCAAATGTTTGTGGGTTGCTGTTTTTAAAAACAAAGCAAACATTTGGAACAAAGAGGTAAATCGACTTTCCTTTCCCTAGCAGAAAAGACAAAGCCCAAGGAGGGAAAGGAAGTTAATACCTTGGGGCCTGTATTCAATGTGTGTTTCAGCAATACAGCATCTTTGCTAACATCCCTTGTGCTCATTTGGCCCGCTCCTCCTCACTCCCAGGCTGGACTAGAGTCCTGACCCTAACCCTACCTCCACCCAGGTACTGCTGCTATCCCAGCTCCATATGGCTTCCTGTGGCCCTACCCTTCTTATATACCTTGAGTCTTCTTCTGTGTCTTTGGAAGCTAGGTGGCTCTTTGGGTCTTCCTCAAACTGACCTCATCTTGAACTCTTCAACTTTTAAGGATCACCTGGGCATGGCCCACCTTTGACTTATCAAGTTGATCAGGGAAATCTCTTGATGATCTCCATACATAAAAATATTTTAAAATCTGTCGAGTTAAAGCAACTATTCTCTGGCTTTCTAAAATAAAATTGTTGCAGATGGAAAAGACTTTAGAGGTCATCTAAACTAATTGTTTCATTTCACAGATGAGGAAATGAGGCTTCAAAAAATGAAGTGACTTACTAGAGGTCACGTAGCTGGCTAGTGGCTAGTTCTCCTGACTCTAGGACAATGAGCTTGCCACTCCCACATACTCTCTGTTGACCCTATGTTTTTTTCCCTTTTTCCTTTTTTGGCCCAATCATGGTAGTCTCTGAGAGTACACGGATACCTTGGAAAGAAAGAGGTCCAGTAAGATGAGAAGAAGAGTTGTTTTTATAGTTAAAGGGCTTTTTTTACCCTTTGACCTTCCCTGTAAAGAACTACATACAAACTATATCCTGATATTTGCAGGGGAAATCCTGATCCAAAAACAAATCTGCTCCATATAAACCAAGAGCTTCAGAGTTAGGCAGCAGGTTACTATATAACAGAACTACTTTGTGAAGAACAACAAATAGGGAAGAATAGAAGACATAGAAAGCACTGATGACAACGTGAAGAAAGCAGATGCAAAAGAACACCACCTGCAGTTTCATTGGACAAAAGGTTTATTTTCAGTTACATCTATCAAAATAAGTGAATGTTATAGTATTTTCATGTTGATTTCAAATATGGCTTCAGATTTTTAAAATCATTTGCCATTTTCACAGGGATATTTTATACTCCAAAAAATGATTTCTTATTAAACAAATATTGTGCTCTTTTAACTCTCTTGAAACGTGACAGCTTGTGCTTTTCTGTTGTATTTTGCCAGTAAGTCAACCTTTCTCTGTATCCAGCAGTAGTCAGTAAGTTTGTCTGGACACTCTTTGCCCTAGTAGTACTGTTTTTTGATGGAAGTGTCTTCAATGAACTTCGCTAATGGCTTTTAGGTTTTCTGGGAAGATGTCCAAATATGAATCCCAGAAGTAGATCTTGAGTGATATTACATCTCACAAATTTATAATCCTTGAGAAGATCGTTGACAATATCTTGTCAATTTTGTGCCTTGTAGAAATAAGGATGGGATCTGTGATTTCATTGATATAGAGAACTTTTGCATGAGGAATTTCCCTTTATTAACACGGGTTGGCACCATCTATGAAATTTTCAGTCTTACAGAGCTTCCTAAAGAACTGAGAGGTTATATACCTTGCCCAGAATCTCACACTGCCTTGTAATTTTCCTAAAAGTTCTTGGCCACTTTAAAAAATTATGTCTGTGCAGCAAATTCAACTTCATTTAACGATTTCTCAAAATATGCATCCTTCATCATTTCCCTAATTTGAAGATACACAAACATTCACTCTTTTATTTTAGTCTCCCTAATTCTGGGAAATATTTCAAATAAGAAAACCTTACACTATTTTGATACACTGCCTTGACAAATTTTTCATTCAGTACTAACCAGTGGTTGGTTTACCACATTTTTTCTTTTCCAGAATCTGTACTTTTCTTTACTTTTTTTTTTAATGTAGACTTTTTTTTCTTCTGTCTCTATTATCCCATTGACAAATAAAACTACAGTGAATAGTACATACAAATTGTAATCCTCATGAAAGAATATGTAATCACTTATAGATTTCTATACATATGCCAAAAATAATTTTCATAATGGAAACGTATTGAGTAGCATTTTGCTTTGAAAAGACTTTGGTGCCTTCTCATGATGAGTTCAATCCATTTAGTCTAGAAGCTAAAAGTTCAGCTTAATTTTCAGGTAACTTAAAATCACTAACAAGGACATTTTTATTTGTTTTAGTTATTTGATGATGATCTGAAGGTAGAAAGATGACATCATATGGGACATCACTACCTGGCCGGTCTCTCATTTTGTCATACTCAGAGCCTCATCCTTCTAAGCTGAATAATCAAGTTCATTTTCATCTAAATTACAAGTTTCTGGTACAGGTAAAACATGCCTTATCGCTGACATGGATTTAGACATTGTACAACATGTTTAACTTTCAAGCTATTCATGATATATTTGTTAAATACAAACAGCAGTCTACACATGGTCTTCTCATTCACAATATCTATAAAAGAGCACAGCCAGTTGCAAGACCAACACAAGTCATATCGCACAAGTGAGGCTCCCAAGCCTTATACTTATCAGCCGATTTACAAATCAAAATATACCACCTGTGATTCCTTAAATAAAGAAGCAAAGTTTCATTTCTGAAATTTAAAAGTTAACTCATAGTATATGTAACAAAAATTATTCAGATGACCGACACACTTAGGAAGAACACTGAGAATTTAAGCTATGCACACTAACACCTGCAAAGTACAAATTCATTGAAAAAACAAGATTTAAAGTGAGAGGTCAACAGCAAGTGTTTATTAAACTCCTGCTTACATACCAGGCTGTCCACCTTCATTCTTGCCACATTACCTAACCTATTCTCTTCTATCATAAGATTTCTTGATGACATTTGTTCTTCTTTAAAGAGCTGTTCATTGGTTATGTGTTATAGCCTGCTCACCCCTCCTCACTCTGACCATGTGCCTTTCTAGTGCCCTCTGTGTGATATTTCTACTTTTAGATCTTTGAAGGCAGTCATATTTCATGTTTCACTGCCATATGACAACACCAGCTGAACGTTGATGTTAAAAAAAGATAGCGCTTCACTGGTACGCTCTCAGTGTTGGGAGAAATTAAGGAAGGCTTCCAGTAGGTTGGGTGGCAAATTTATGAGAGAATTGAGAGAAATGATTATTAATAACCACTGATTTGGGGAAATTCAGATTTCCCCCTTTTCTTAATCCTCATTTTAAGACCTCAGTCTCTGAAGGTTGAGCTAAGCTTCTCCTCTATCTAGACCCCACCCAGGTGGGGCAGCCACTGCTCTGTGGAGGCTTGGGTGGGGGATAAATTCTTTGAATAGATCGCCCTAGGCTGGGAAACTAAGAAGTGGGTGGCATAATGCCATAATCAAAGTTCAGGTCCAGCCCCTCATTGTAATATTCTCTCTCACTAATTGTTAACCAATCATAGTTGATTGCCATCCTTTTGAATACTCCTCTTCCAAAAGAACATAGAAACCATGGTTGTCTTTGGTCTAAGAGAGAGCCGGCCAAATGACCATCCTTTTATCAAGATCCTGGCATTATTAATTAAATGATTAAATTACCCAGAAATTATGTCTCTCAAACTTTTAAAAATGCCACAGATATAGACAAGAGTTACAGTTATAAGCAGACACGGATGGACTGTGATCTCCATGACTGGAGAGAACTCCCAAAACAGTAAGGTCACAGATTCATTTAAGTATGTGAGTAAGTGCCAGGGGCTGGGCTATGCTCTAAGGTACAAAAAGAAAGTAATGAAACAACCCTGGACTTCAAGGAGCTTACAGTCTATCAAAGGACACAACATGTGTTTGGACTGAACCTTCCTCAGGTCAGTCCCTTGGTAGTTTATGTTTGTTATTAGAACAAAATAAGATACTTGTAGGTCTTTCTGTACTTAATGCAAGCAGGTATACTTAGCCATATCATTTTATCATTAGCTATACTGTCATTTTTAGTTATATCTCCAGCATGTAGCGCAGTGCCTGGAACATAATAGGTGCTTAATAAATGTTTATTGGATTGGAATATTTAACAAAGATATGCCACAAGGACAAGTTAATTCGGCTAAGCAAATCTCCCTTGCCTGAGCCTGAGATGTCCATCTCAATACACCAGTCAAACACTAGGTTATAACTAGAGCTCTTTGTGACTCTTTTGTACTTGCACGACTAAGAAGTAATGCCAGTAACTTAAATCTATGGACTCCTAAGCTAATTAAATGATGAGGATGTTTTCAATACCTTTGTGGGAAAAGCAAGCCTAATTCCCATCGAGATGAAGAGTTAGGATAGTGTTCTCACTATTCCCCACCCAACCAGTTGGTAAAGCCTTTATGGTCTTCTATATATACACCTTTCTTCCACTTAAATGACTTTAGAGATGTCTGTGGTCAATTGTGCCTCGAGGGATGCAAAAACCCTGACACAAGCAGTGCTAAAGAAAGATAAGAAATAGGAAGTAGAAAAATAGGGAAAACAAAACAAGTAATGGAAGAGCCGCTTGGAAAAGGTGACCAAATGTGGGAGAACAAAGACCAGAAATCTCAGGCTTCACCCTCTCCCCCTTTGGAAGGACCAAGTCCAGGATCTAAACAGTCAGGTTCATGTGGTAGGTTCCACCACATCTTTACAGTCACAGCGGGTCTTGATTGAAAGAGGTACTTGTGAATAGGAGCGGCACTAGGAACATCAGAGCTACAGCAAAGACGATGACACTTCCACTAGAGATACTGATCCACATACAGTAGTGGAAAAAGGAGAATTGCCCTGTCCCCTGATCTACTTAGTGTTCCCTGGCTCACCAACCAAGACCTTGCTCTCTCTAGGAGAAACATAGGGTATATGCCAAATCTTTAACCCATTAGAAGACTCTGAAGGACTGCTCCCTGTCTTCTGTGGGAACTGACTATACACTCTCACCTACCTCTTATTTCCAGAAAGCAAAATGCCTCCCAAGCATGCCACTTCTTGATCTTCCGAGCCTTACCTAGGGAAGAATTATCCAATGGCCACTGGGTATTACAATGGCAATAATGTGGAGGGGCCGATCAATTCTAGATTACAGTAAACATAGCACTTCAGTGGACCTAATCTTACCATTGCCCATGCCAGTATCCACTCTTTTGCCACTGGGCAGTGGCAGACCTGTTCTGCTGCCCCCTGGCCACCGCTGCTGGGCCCTGTACTACTGATTGCTGTCCATAAACTACCAGAGGATTTCTCTGAGTCAGGCCCCTCTCAGAGTAATTGGCACAGTCAGGAAGATATTGGTTCTACTAGAACATATATACAAAATTTGTACAAAATGAATAAAAGCTAATTTATGCTAAACAAATAGCGACCAGCTCATAAACCAACTAATGACTTCTCACTAATGCCTCTCCTTTCCTCTATTCTCAACCAAATCACATTCTATTATATCTCATATTGAATAGTTTATATCAAGATTCGTGCTTCTTCATAACGGTGGATAGGAAATTCTATTTGCATTTTTGAATTCGGTATCAAAAAATACAGACAACAAGTAAATCCCATGTGAACAAATGTGTGTCGAACAGTGTTATGTAAGTGAAGATGACATCTAATGGCAGCAAAACTTAGGTCAAAGACAATGGTCAGCCTCTAAGCTTTTAAAAATTAAAGCACACTGTTCTTTCTTTTTTCGAATGGTAACTTGCAAGAAGGCACAGGGACATGGACAATCAATTAGCATCACTTTTCATTGTTGGTTTGTTAATTGCTTTGAAGGTTTGTGGCATGTTTCTGTGTGTTTGTTTGTTTTTGTGGACAGTCTTAAAAATAACATCTATTAATTTAAAAAGTATTGTTGGAAGCCAGAAGAAGAATTTGTACTAGGAAACAAATCTTCATTCTATTAGCACAGAATTTTTTTCTGGTATGACCTTTAGGGTTAACCTAGGAGAAATGAAGTAGAGAGGGGAGGAAGATGTCCCAGCCAACTGCACCAAGGAAATCTCACAAGGTGATGAATGGTTTCCTACTCAACCTTCAATCATAGACTCTAGCTCTAATCCAGGCCAGTCAAGCACAGGCCTGAGTACAGGGTGTGCCAGGTATGCCCAGGCACAAAAATGTCTAAAAAAATATTTGGTATATTGTCTTATTTTACAAGTTTCATAAAGTTTTAAATTAAAGTTTAATTAAAAAAATAAATTTGATTTTTAATTTGGTTTGATGAATAAAAATGTTCTTTATGATTTTAAGATTATTTTTAAAATTTTTATTTTTTGACACTTTTTTAATTGAGTCCCAAATTTTCTCCCTCCCTCCACCACCTCCCCCACCCATTGAGAAGACAAGCAACATGATACCCATTATAAATGTGAAGTCATGCAAAACATACTTTGATTTTAGCCATATTCCAAAAAGAAAAAGAAAACAAGTGGAAAAAAAAGGCTTAATCTGTACTCAGCTCTTTCTCTGGAGTGGATGGCATTTTGCTTTCTTTTTTTTATTGTTTTAATATATTTTTTAAATATATTTTTATTTCTTTTGTTAAATAGTTCCCAATTACATATAAAATATTTTAAATGTTCGTTTTTAAAACATTGATTTCCAAATATGTTCCCTCCCTTCCACTCTCCTCCACCCCATTGAGAAGGCAAAATATCAATTACATATGTGAAGTCATATCAAACACATTAGCCAGGTTGCAAAAGAAAACACAAAGGGACAAGAAAAAGGAAGTTAAAAAAAAAAGTATGTTTCAATCTGCATAGTTCTGTCTTTGGAGGTAGATAGCATTTTTCATCATGGGTCTTTTGGAATTGTCTTGATCATTGTCTTGAAATACTGGGAGACTCTTATCTCTTCCTTCTCTATCCCAGCAAGTATTCTTTTCTCTAGGCTAAATATCTCTAGTCCCTTCCACTGACTTTCATATGGTATTAATTTGAAGGCCTTCACCATCCTGGTAGTCCTTATCTGGGTTTAATTCAGCTTATCATTAGTCCTCCCAAAATGTAGTACCCCAAACAGGACACAATTTTACACGTGTGTTCTCAGTAGGGCAGAGTCCTGCAGTCCTATCGCTTCCTGATTCCTGGGAGCTCTGCCTCTCCTAATGTGGTCTGAGGCTGTATGAGCTGTTTTGGCTACCATAGTATATTCATATTGAGTTTGTGGTCCTCTAAAATCCACATAACTTTCAGACAAACCACTGGCTAGCCATGCCTCCCCATCTTGTATTTACTAAGTGGAGTATATGAGATGTTCAAGGACAACTAGCACCTCTGGTATGAGAGCTGCTGAGTCCTTTTTAGGGTGGCTCATCCATCTTTGGTGTCTGCCTGTCATCCAACTCTCACCTGTGACTCCAAGAAGTTGGAGCATATACAGTAGCCAATCCTCGTAAACCGTCTTGGCAGATGGGCTAAGCTAGGTTGAGAGTAACCAACACACCTCAAACCTGTCAGTGAATTAGAGGGATATCTACCCTAAGCATATGAAGACTTTCTCTGGTGGAATGGGCAGATGAGAATAATTTATTCCAACAGCCATGAAAGTGGCTAAAGCAGGCATTGTGTGTGAAGCACTTAGAGCTTGGTCAAGCATTGAAGGCTCCAAGGTGATCTACTGCCTCTTGGGCCACTGCCGGTTGTCTCAACTTTGTGTAACTCTGTTTCACTTAAATCTAATTCCTTTTGCAATCAAGATATCACACCATGTCTTTGGTCTTCTTTGAAAATGAAGGATGAACAACATTTATCATTTTCCTTTTCTGTTATGTTAGGCATAATTTTAATATTCTATAAATGTTTAATTTTAAAAGAATCATAAAATTCCCTGGGTACAGACTCTAATGTAATATGTTGCTGGAGCCTGGCCTACATAGCCAAAATAGACTAGGCCTTAAGGCTCTACTCTGATATACCAGGAGTTCAAGCTGATCTGACAACTCGGCTCCATACCATGTCGATACTAGAAGTCCTACACATAGGCTCTTTCTGAAGGGAAACCTAAATCTTAAAATGACTCCCCATGCAATCAGGTTTTTCTTAGGATCTCATGGAACAAGCATTTACTAAAAAACCTACTATGTTCCAGACACTGTGCTAAGGGCTTCACAATTACCTCATTTGATTCCCCACAACATCCCTGGGATGTAGGTGCTATTATTATCCCTATTTTACAGTTGAGGAAACTGAGGGAGCCAGAGGTTAAGTGATTTACCCAGAATCACACAGCTAGTAAGTATCTGAGCTGGATTTGAACTCAAGTCTTCCTTATTCCAGGCCAGGCTATCCACTGAGTGACCTAAGTGCAACTAGGGATTACGTGGGGGTGTATCTTAATTTAAGTGATCTGCTTGAGGCCTGATCCAGAGTAGATTAAAAATGTCAGGTTAAGTCAGAATAGAACTAGCTTCTAGAGCAGGCCATCAGGAGTCAGGTCCTGTCTCTCAACTCTTCTGGTGATGTTATCAGAACAGGAATCTCTATTCTCTACCTGTCAGAACTGATAGTTCCAGAAAAAGTTGGAGATTATTTGACTATTATCATTATTCACAGGTATTTTATGGGTGTTAGCCTGTGTGTGTAATTCACAGTACTGCAAAATTTAAATCTAAGATTTCTTTTCTCATCTACTTAATGACCTCTCTCACCATAAAATGTAGGCATCTTAGTAAGATCTATAATTAACAACATATTAAAAAGAGATTTGGGTAGTTGTTGGGTTGTTGTTGTTGTGTTTCAGTCTGGGCTTATGATTTCATCTATGTGGAAAATTCTCACTATAGAAGTTCCCTTCACCGATGTGGATCAGCTGTTCTTCTATAAGTTACAGTTTAAGACAGTTCCCTGAAAGCGATAGGTTAACATACAGATGATATATGTCAGAGGCAAGACCTGAACCCAGATCTTCCTCACTCTTAAACTGGCCCTCTGTGTATGACACTATGCAGCTTCTCCCAAATTCTAAACACTCAAAGCCATCTGTGATCTCATCCATTCCAAAGTTCCTTCTGTTGATTTAGATGGAAGGCTCCCCTGCTTGCTCATCCTGTGCCAGTCTTGTCTTACCATAAAAAGTCTTGGCAGAAAGCTTTGTCTCCATTTGGCAAAGGAGCGAGCACAGCATTGGATACCAAATTGGAGTAGGCTGAAGATCCGTATGAAGCTTCCTTAATTCAGTCCAAATTGAACAAACATTTGTCAAGCATAGAAGCAGAAAGCTCGATGAGCACCTTTCGTTTCAGACCGACTAAACAAACACATATTAAACACAGACATAACTTAACATAGAACAGAGCTGTCCAACCTTAGGTTTTTATTGAAACAACAGACAACGTATTTTGATTTGCCATTTTAGTGAGAGTTATGTGGTAGCCAGGCTTTGTTTACTAAAGCATTTATGTAAATTTCTATGCTTGTAGACAGGCCACATAAATCTCACAGAGGGGCGCCATGTGGCGGCCTGTGGGCAGCATTTTGGACAGCCCTGATGTAGAGGACAGAGTGGTGAACTTGGCATCAGGAAGACCTGAATTTGAATTCTGCCTCAGACACTGATAAGTTGTGTGAGCCTGAGGAGTCACTTAATGTCTTTAAGCCTCAATTTTCTTATATGTAGAGTGATCTCTCTGAACTCTAAATCTTTGATCCTATTATCTACCAGGTTCAAGGCACAGTGTTAGGTACTGGGGATATAAAGATTAAAAAAAAACAACCTTTCCATTATGCCTAGGAATTGAAAGCCCATCTGGAGCTCTGAGGTTGCATAAAACTAAATATAATTATAAATTAATTGGAGCTCACTGGCCACCAATTATGTACAAAAGGGGAATATGTCAATGCGATTAACAGGAAATCATTGAGCACTCACTGCTTTCTCTTTAGTACTGTGTATTTTAACCGCAAAAAACATCAGGAGATATTTCATTTTTTCCCTGAACCAGGAGCCAAATGCTCTGGATATCACCCCTGTTAGAGGTAGAAATATGGCCATCACCGTTGTCAGTAATGAGTATCATTTTGAGAAGTATGGGACAGACACTTGGTGCTGTACAAAGATGGTAGAATTGGCTACTGCCTTCTTGATATCTAAAATAAACAATCTAAACAGAGGTAATATTTTCTAGGAATTCTTCATAAGGGGATGCTTGGTAGACAAGTTTCTACAAAAAACAGGAGAAAAAGCAACTTTAGGGGTTGGTTGGATTGGCCAGGTTGGCTTGAATTCCATCCAGAAGAAGAATCTAGAATTAGACCTATAGAGAGCAAGGCAAGTCATTTTGGGACCAGATATGGAGGAGAACAGAGGACTAAGAATGGACCTTACAATACTAGAAAAAAAATTTTTTTTAAAAAGAAAGAAAAGAGAAAAAAGGGCTAAAAAAGCAGTTCTTAACTTTTTCTGTACCATGAACTCCTTTGGCAGTCTACTGAAGCCTATGGGCTATTTTTCAGAACAATGTTTTTAAATGCATAAAATAAATATGATTACAAAAGAAATTCATTACATTGAAATGTAGTTACCAAAATATTTTTTAAAAACAGTTCACAAACTGAAAATTAAGAATCCCTAGGCTAAAAGAAGAGATGCTTCCACAAAGATTCCCAGTTAGGGCCTAGGTGCTTTCTGTGTCTCTGAACCTTTCTTAAGAATAATTTCACCATTAAATAGCAATGGTACTCAGAAATTAGAAATTTATCTTCTGAGGTCAGAGGCAGCTAATACCGGAAAGCTTACCGTTACCAATGACCACCCTACTTAACCTCTAGGGAAGGACAGTGATAGCCTTTATGAAAAATTCTCAGATGCAAAGAAAAATCAATAGATTGATTTTTAGAATCTGGTGACAGGTTGATTTAGCAATTTACTGCCTAGGATTGAAAGCAATGAAGTAATATGAACAGCTAGCTTGATCTAGTGAGGTATGAAAGGAAGATGTAAGTGATTTTCTTTTTGTCTCTTTAAGTTGGTCCCTGAAAAATAGGGTGGGGACAGACATACTGGAATTGGGCTATAATATTGATAGGGATATGCTGAGATAAATTCCCCTAACAGTTTCTCAATATAAGAGTCTTGAGGTTTTTCTCCAGGCCCTAAATATAGGACTCGTCCAGTCTACATAACAAAATCACTAAATGTCAGAGTCATTGTGAAAAGGAAACAGACAAGATTTTTGCCCAGGATGAGAGATTTAGGGGGTGACTAATCACCCCTCTAGGGGATGACACTTCCCTCTCTAGCAGAGGGAACAGAGAATGCTTCCTCTCTTTCAGCAACTTAAAAACTTTGGTGACTTAAGGCATGCTCCTTTAATACATTGCCTTTTGACCCAGATGTAAAAATTGCTAGTTATAGTTTTCCTAAAATATACAGGTACTGTATATTTGCATCCATTTTCAGCCTCAAATCACTAAGCTATAACTTTAAATGAGTTGTAATAAATTTTACACATTCCTTTCTATAATTTTGGCTCATTGAGCATTCCGAAATAATAAGCACTATACTCTGGTTTCCAGTTTTGTATTTCTATAGTCATCTGCCAAGCAAGTTTAGTGTCTACATAAAAAAATTAATTCTTCACAAGTACCCTCCAAAGGAAAGGCATTACATAAATTTCAGTGATAAGTGGAAAATTATGACAAATGCAACATGCATTTGAATTTATTTCTTGAACTCTCTTCAAGAACATGAACTTTCTTAATTACACACTTCATTTGGGGCAAATCTAATCTTTCCTTGCCAAATTGTATGAAATAGGATTTTTAAAGCTTGGCAAAAGTGGTCAACTGCCAAAGTTGGATTTATGTTAACATCAGACTCCTTTCGCAGTGATTCCTAGTTACATTTCTGGAGCACTCTGTGTGTTGCCAATTTTCTCAAGAGGTGTTGGGAAATTTGTGGTACAGAATAATTCCAATTCACTTTATTATAATTTTAATTTTTTAAAAGTGGGCCACAGAGCATGTCTAGGAGCATTTACTTGTGTAATATGAAATCATGTAATGATAGCGTTGCCACTTCCAAAAAGATGGGAACAATGCCCAAGTTAAAATGTCAAGAAGATGGCATTTGTCATTTGTACTTACCTATTTCCCTTTTTACTGATTCCTTTAAGCTGTCCCTTGCCTGTGCAACCTTGCCACAAATTTTATTACCCCACCTAGATCTTCCTTTTCTTGGCCTCATGCCCAGGATTTACCTGTCCCTTTAAGTTCTATTCTTTGCTAGTAAACTAATCCATGATAACATGATAATGGAAACTATTGGTTGATGTGATACCCAGTCCTAGTAACATTTTAACAGGGTCTTGGAGAATCAATGCCTTAAAATAAAAGAATGACTCTGCTGATAGGAATTTCCGGTTGTAGGGATAGAACAGTCAAGAGGTATTTCTTTATTCAGGGTCTGTTTGACATCCCTCACATTACAACATGTAATTAACTGCCTACTTTCCTTCCTTATAGGCTCAACTTTAGTTGGAAATCACTATGCTGTCTCTCACTCCCTCTTCCCCCGTCATTAGACTAATATAAATAAATAAAAGTTGACATCGAGCATTTTATCTTACAATGGAATTCATGTACCCATCTTTCTGTCAAGCAGCTATAATTGGACTGTATTAAATCAGAAAACATTTTGAAAGAAAATCACGGGAAGAGCTATTTTATATTTTGAATGGCCCACTTGTCTGAAGTGGGTAACACTAAAGAAATGTGCTGCTTTGTCATTCTTGATTCAGTTTTTGGCTCCTTCCTATCTTTCCAATTTCCTTACATTCTACTCTCTACCTCAAATTTTAATCTAGTGCTGGGCTTAGAGTCAGGAAGACCTGTTGTGTTTAACAATTGCGATTGCCCTAGATCTCGCCTTCTTTTCATGGCTAAACTCCCTGAGAAGGCCATCTATTATGAGAGCTCCCCAATATATCGTCTCATTCTTTTCACTCTGCATTCTAGGTTGGGACCTCGCATGAAACTGCTTTTCACAAAGTTACCAAATCGTCCAGTTTAATGGTCTTTTCTCAGTTCTCATCCTTCTTGACCTCTCTGTAAACCTTTGATATCACCCTCTTTTCTTGGATATTCTCTTCTCTTTAGGTACTTGAGACACTGTTTTCTCTTGGTTCTCCTTCTACCTGGCTAACCACTCTATCTCTCCTCTAATACGGATGAAGGTTTCATCATCCCCTTAAGCCTGGACTGTTGTAAGAGCCTGCTGGTTGGTCTCTCTCTTCTTTTCCATCCTCCACTCAGTTATCAAAGTGATCTTCCTAAATTACAGGTTTAATGACGTCACTTTCCTACATACAACTCTATTGCTCCCTATTAACTCCAGGATAAAATATAAAGTCCTGTTTGGCTTTTAAAGCTCTTCATTACCTAGCCCCTTCCTCCTATCTTTCCAGTCTTCCTGCAAGTTACTTGCCTCCATTTATTTACCCTGTGATCCATTGACACTGGCCTAAATGCTATTCCTCATGTGATACTCCATCTCTCTTCTCCGTGCATTTGCATTGGCTGAAATTCTCCCTTTTCTTATCCCTGTTTCCTTGGCTTTCTTCAAGTGTTGGATGAAATGCAACCTTCTGTAAGAAGTCTTATCCAGACCTCCTTACTGCTAATGCCTTCCCTCTGAGATTATTGCTAGCATATCTTAGATACATCTTGTTTGTACCTACTTGTTTGCATAGTTTTCCCCATTAGGCTATGAGCTTCTTGAGCTGAGGGACTGAATTTGCCTTTTTGTGGATTTCAAGGGCTTAATATAATGCTTGTAGTAGGTATTTAACAAATGCTTGTTAAAATTTTTTTTTAAAGTAACTTGGCAGTCCAGTCCAAGTTAAGTCACAATAGATAGATCGATAGATAGATAAATGCTTGTTGACTTGACTTCAAATCCTGCCTCAAATGCTTGTTAGGTATGTTACCCTGGGTGAGTTACTTAAACTTTCTCAGTGTTTCATCTGCAAAATGGGGATAATAACAGCCCCTATCTCACAGAGTTGTTAGGAAGACAATGTTAGGGCTGTTGTGAGGATTAAATGAAATAATGTATGTAGAACACTTTGCAAACCATAAAACACTACATATAAATGTTAGATAACAACAACGCTGGTCTACTTGGTATTCCTAACACAAGACATTCCATGATTCTTTGTATCCGACATCTCAAATTCCTCCTAGCCTCTGACAGGTAGAATCAGCGTTTTTCTTTACGATTCAATTCAAATACCACCTTCTCCAAAAGGTCTGTCCTTGTCCTTTCCTTTCCTCCTCCCCTCCCAACCCCAGTTGTGAGTGCTATCTTCTTTAGGTTTACTTTCCATCTATTCTGTATTGATCTGATATATTCTGATTTATATATGTTGACTTCCCAATTAGAATGCGAGTTCCATGAGGCCAGGGACTACATTTCCTCTTTCTATCTCTAGCACTTGGTTCATAGTGAAGCTTAATAAGTGTTCGTTGATTGATTTGATTAGCAGTACAATCTTTATTAAGGAAAAAAAAAGGTTAAAAATATGTGACTGGGGCAGTTAGGTGGCACAGTGAGTAGAGATCCTGCCTTGGAGTCAGGAGGACCTGAGTTCAAATCCCACCTCAGGCACTTGAAACTTACTAGCTATGTGACCTTGGGCAAGTCACTTAACCCCAATTGCCTTGCCTTCCTCTCTCCCCCCCCCAAAAAATGTGTGGCTGATATTTTTTGTGTTAAGTACAAACTGGTAAATTTTGTTATAAAGCTGGGTGGGTCATCACTGCCCAATGAGAACTAAACTAACTAGGACTAATTAAACAAATGTGTAATCTTTAGGAGTCATTGCGGCAGCCATCTCTAGAGAGTCCTTGCTCTCTCTTCCTTTGGTGGAGAGGGCAGGGAGTCAAAATCTTTACAGCCCATGTCTACTGAGTCTGCTTCCTGGCAAGACTTTCCCTCCTAGCTACTGCCCACTCCTTACATGATCCTTTCCCCCTTTTCCTAGGTCTGGGCAGAGAAGGATCTTTAGCTTCAGCTATCCAAGGGGCACACCTGGCAATTATGATATGCCAGAAATGAAGGAATGGCTTATTAAGCCAGAAAGGGAAGTGAATGACTCTAGATTCTATTTTTAGTCTCCTTTCCTGTTAGGAGAGTTTACTGAATTATTGGTAAAATAAAATATATCACTACTAGTTCGACCTTGCCCCTACATGGTCTCCAAATTCCCAAACTGGAATAGTAGAGTTCCATCTTAGTTCTTGCAATATAAGACCCTGCAGAGCTTGCCTCCCCCATTGAAAACTCTGATAACAGTTTAAAGACATATCCATAAGACAATCGAGGACAAACTATTTTATCTAAAGGAATCAAATTTAAGGGGAAAGTATCATCACAATAGTAAGAGATAGAGTGTGCAGGGAGTATTAAAATTTTGGAGTTCCAGTGAAAGAATGGTAGGGGGTTCCTTTCTCATCAAGATATAACACAGTTCAGTTAGTCTACAGAGGTGTTTCTTCTTGGACATAAACTGAGCCTAGGTCCCTAAGTTTCTGCAACCAGGAACAGTCCCTAAAAACCAACTGCCATTTTTGCTGCTAGGGAAGTTTTGAAAGTATGGATGACTTCCTTGTTCCTCTCTTCTCTTCCTATCCACAGCTATGAAGAGAAATGTAGAGCTCCTTCATCCTCTCCTTCAATATTCTCTCTCTGTCTCTCTCATTCTCTTGCCATTCAAAGCTAATGCTGCCCTTTTAGTCTTACCCTGATGCTTTTGGGGGTGCAGCTAGGTAGGTTAGTGGCTAGAACAAGGGTGGGGCCTCAAGGCCACAGGTGGCCCTCTAAGGCCTCAAGTGCAGCCCTTTGACTGAATCCAAACTTCACAGAACAAATCCCCTAAATAAAAGGATTTGTTCTGTAAAACTTGGACCCAGTCGAAAGGCTGCACCCAAGGACCTAGAAGGCCACAGATGGCCTCAAGGTCACAGGTACCCCACCCCTGGGCTAGAATGTTGGAGCTAGAGTCAAAAAAATGTGAATTCAAATCCAGCCTCAGATATCCTGGGCAAATCATTTAACCTGTCTGCTTCAATTTCTTCATCTGCAATCTGGAGGTGATAATAGAACCTACTTCCCAGGGTTGTTTTGAGGATAAAAATGAGATAATATTTCTAAAGTGCTCCGTAAATGCTAGCTATTTTTATGTTTGCTATTATTTTCCAAAGCTTGCAATAATCTTGATTAGGTCGCTGTTGTTCAGTCATGTCCAACTCTTCATTACCCCATTTAGGGTTTTCCTGGCAAAGATACTGGAGTGGTTCGCCATTGCTTTCTCCAGCTCATTTGGCAGATGAGGAAACTGAGGCAAACAGAGTTAAGTGACTTGCCCAGGGTCACACAACTAGAAAGTATCTGAGGTCAGGATTTTAACTCAGATCTTCCTGATTCCAGTACAAGGACTCTATCTACTATGCCATCTAGATGTCCAATCTTAGTTACAAGGATAAATTAAGACTACATATTTCATGATGCTTAGTTCTCATTCAAAATATTTTTCCATTAAGATCTTCAGGGTGGAGTGGTTATACAAGGTTTATTTAGGTTAGGTCAAAGAACTATAGGTCTCCAAGCATCAATAGGATGACCTTTTGCCATTGATGTAGAGGGCATTCCTATTCAGGTCCAGGATCATTAAAATTCAATTTATTAAGTATTCAAATTCCATGAAGGTCAATGCACTATTCTACATGATGGGGATGTAAAGGCAAAGTAAAAACCAGTACGTATACTCAAGTAGATTCCATTCTACTGGGTGTTCAGAACATGTGAACAGAGAAGTTGAATCAAGATAATTTGAGGGAGAGGGAAAAAGAGAGTACTAATGACTTGAAGGACCAAAAAAAGCTTGTGTATGGGAAGTGGCTCCTGAGTGAAGCCTGGAAGGAAACTAGAGCTTGTCAGAGATGGAAGTGAGGAATGGAAGAAACACATGCAAAGTGGCTAAAATGGGAAGTGGGATGTCATGTCCAGTGAGCAGCTGGCTAAAAGAGTAAGTGCATGCCCGAGAGTCATATCTATTAAGCCCGGAAAAGTAGGTTGGATCCAGACTGTAGTGGGCCTTAAAAGTCTATCAAGAGTTAAACTTGCATAGAAGCAAGAGGGAATCCCAGGAGCTTACCTTCTCCTGGGGGAATCAAACAGGTGTAGATGAGTAGGGACAATAATTTGAGGAAGGAGAGAGCATTAACAGCTAGGGGGATTAGAGAACGCTCTTGCCACCTCTTCAGGGAAAATTTACTCATAGCAATTTAAACTGAACCAAAGCTGATGCACCTCAACAACAAAAGAATTCCTGTAAATGGTATTTCAAAATTGGGCTGTTCTTTGAGGTCCTTCCTCTTCAGCCTGTGTACTAATTTTCCAGGTGTTAAAAGAAATGAATCATTTGTTCCAAATCATGTTCATATAAATCTCCCTTAGGTTCCCTTCACAATGGCCTGCTTAGACTACTTAAGGATAATTACAGATTCCAAAGTCAAAGAGAATATATTAGCATTAGGCACTTATCCTTTTTACTGTTTCTTAAATGGTTGATACTTCGGCTGTTATTATTAAGCATCTTGTAAAAGTATCACATTTTATGTGTGCAAGGAACTTCAGGATCTTTTTTTCTATTGTTATTCTTTATCATGCAGAAACCTCCATATGGTTATGCTTGTCCAATGTGTTCTAGCTGAGATATCTCCTGGGCATTCTTGATCTTGTCAATGGACCTTTGCATAGGTGGAATACTTGGATCTGACTCAGTGAAAGAAATGAGTATTCCTTTGTTGCCACTTAGTTGATGATTACAATTCACCCAGTTGGCCCTCCTTTTCAGGAAGGTGAAATAGGATGCTGCTACTTAGCATATTTTTTTTAATTAAGATTTTTTATTTTTAGTTTACAACACTCAATTCTGCATGATCCTGAGTTCCAGATTTTCTTCCCCCTCTCCCCCCCAAGATGGCATGGAATCCTATATATCTTCTACATATAACTTCACATTGAACTTATTTACACAATAGTCAAGTTGTAAAGAAGAATTATTACCAATGGAATGAATCATGAGAAGGAAGAAACAAAACCAAAAAAAAACCCAAAACACCTAAAAACAAAAACAAAAGAGAGAAAAAAAAACAAAAGAAAAAAAAGGAGAGCAAACAGTTTGCCTCAATCTGCAATCAGTCTCCCTAGTTCTTTCTCTGAATGTAGATATCTCTCTCCCTCATGAATCCTTTGGAGTTATCTTTGAACCTTGTATTGCTGAGAAGAGTTAGTCATCACAGCTTAGTCATCACAGAATCCACATGTCTGCGGTTGTGTATAATGTTCTCCTAGTTCTGCTCTGCTCACCCAGCATTATATTGTATAGGTTTTTCCAGGTTATTATGAAGTCTATATGTTCCCCATTTCTTATAGCACAATAGTATTCCATTACATTCATATACCACAACTTGTTCAGCCATTCCCCAATTGATGGGCATCCCCTTGATTTCCAATTCTTCGCTACCTCAAAAAGAGCTGCTACAAATATTTTTGTACATATGGGTCCTTTTCCTACATGTGTGATTTCTTTGGGATACAACCCTAGAAGTAGTATTGCTGGGTCAAAGGGTATGAACATTTTTATAAACCTTTGGGCATAGTGCCAAATTGCTCTCCAGAATATCTGGATCAGTTCACAACTCCACCAGCAGTGTAACAGTGTTCCAATTTTCACACATCCTCTCCAGCATTTATCATTTTCCTGTTTTGTCATTTTAGCCAATCTGACAGGAGAGATGTGGCACCTAAGAGTTGTTTTGATTTTACTTCGCATATTTTGATTTCAGCTTAATAGCCCTCCCACGAAATTTTGCCTCAGTGAAGTGGCTGCTATCTCATCCCTTTGTGTGATGCTATAAATCTTGTTAATTTGCAAGTGCTTCAGGAAGAGATGATCTTTTAAGTTTTTATCAGTTACTTATAACTTAGTGTGGAATTATGAAAACATACTTGACCATTTTATTCCCCTCTTAAAAAAATGTTCCACAGGCTTCCTATTGTTTCTAAAATAAAATACATATTCCTCTATCAGGCATTTAAAATCCTTCCATGTCTCAAAGCCCACCTTCTCAGGCTTATTATATACATTACTCTCCTTCCAGTTTCCATCAAATTGGCATTGTACACACATTTCTATCTCCTGTCTAAGCCTTTGTATAGGCTGTGCCCTCTGGGTAGAATGCAACCCTTCTGTCTCTGCCACTTAGAATCTCTAAGTCCCTAAAAAGCTTTGCCTAAGTACCACCTCCTACACATAACTTTTCCTCATGACTTCAGGTGTTAAAAGTCCCCCAAATACTTAGCATCTACTTTATAATTGTAACAGGATAATCTGATATGGAACAACCATGTTAAAAAGCTACTTTTTAGTTCAACTGAAAATCTCAAGAAATAATCTTTTCTCCATCCTAAAACTCTTTGTAGACTTTTTCCTTTAGGAAAATGGGTAGATCAAAGGCAATGGTCCCTGAAAATGATCTATGGTGATAACTAACCCTAACCCTGTCTAGATAAGATCATTAACTCTCCAAACCTTTGAAGTGATTGATGCCATGACCCACCTAGGGGCTGTAGCCTCTTTTTACATTCAAGTTAAAGATATCAATCACAGGGAAGGAAGTCTTTTAAATCTTGGGGGGAGGAGGAGAGGAGGAATGAAGGAAAGAATCCTGTAGTTTCTGTGATTTTAGTAGATTAAGTGACAATTGTTCTGGAATATGAACTTCAAGCTACATTTTAACATATAATAACCTTTTCCTTCCTCAGGTTCGTAGAGAGAGAGAGGGAGAGAGAGAGATCTGAGAACATAGCTAGACAGTGCCAATTTGGACATTTCTCTTTTTAGGCTAGAAATATTTGGATTTAGATTAATGTTAAATTAAATAAAATTGTGTCTGGCAGATTTGTGGCCGTAATGCTGAGTACACTATTAACATTTTTTTTTTTTGCTTTGGTCATAGAAGAGACCCTCTCCTTCCTTGATCTATTAGACTAGGGTTTTTCCCACTGAGCACAGTTGAGCAGGTGTTGTATCTTCTTCCAGTGGGCCACATGTTCTGAATTCTTGCTAAGTGACATATGGGACCTTCATTACATATATGTTTTGTATTTATTTATATGTGTACATGTGGTTTCCCTACCTTACCCCTAGAAGTTAAGCTCCTCACAGAAAAGACTGCTTCATTTTTGTTCTTGTATTTGCCGTGCCTAGCATAGTGCCTGGCATGTAGTAGGCACTTAATAAATGTTTGTTGATTAATGGATCTGAGGGCAGGTTTTGATGGGGACAAACAGAGAGGAAAGCATGAAAGGCATTTGGACTGTGGGAAATTCAGAATTCTAGATGTTGTGATAAGGAGCTAACTTTCATGTGAGCCACTCATGGTTCAGTGCACGCCATGACCAGAGGTGCCCTTCCCTCTCTGGCTTTCCACCTTGTGTCCTCCCCCAGACTCAGGCCATTCAGATGTATGACTGCTCATATGACTTGGATGGGATGGCCGTCAACAATTCATTTTCTTTTGGTGAGGTAGAGGTTGATTACCAGGCCTTATCATCTTCCTTATCACTGCATCCTAAAGTCTTTCGGGCATTCCATTTTGGCCTGTCTCTATATCCTCCAGACCCCCAGCTCTATCGCCCAGCCTACTGTAACCTAAGGACCCCTGGAACTCAATGTCGAGGACTTCAGCTGCACCCTTGGGACTTTTGGGACTTTCCATTTGCTACAAAGCTGAAATTCCCCTCAACTAGAATGTGAGCTCCTTGACAGTAAGCATGGTATTAATTTTTCTGTATTCTGATTACTTAGCACATATGAAGCAGTTAAATGCTTTTTTGTTCATTCATTCATCTGTGCCCAGGGAGGGGTGGTCCATCTCCCAGGGAGTCTGCCTTGTTCCTATTACAACATAGCCAGTTATCATCAACTACTCTTCCTTATCTTCCTCCCCAATATCATCCCTAGCAGAGAGTGGTAGACGAAATAACAGTCCTCCCTTCCTTGACTTCGAGATATCACCGGAATGTGTGGCATAAATTGTGGGCAGCAGATCACTTCCTGGGAAGGGGACCTGGCTGCTGTCAGCAATGATTGGGCTGGGGCAAATGAGTAGGACCAGTTGCTGTGAATGTTAAGGACAGTGGCATGAGGTGGCCTAGGGTAGATAGGAGAATGAGTCCTTCGGTTTGTGCTCCATGCTGGTCAGCAACTTCAGCTGACCTTCCTTGTATTCCTCGGGTTTCCTCTCTTCCTATTTGTTGTTGTTGTTCAGTTATGTCCAACTCTCTGTGACCCCTATGGACTTTCTTGGCCAAGATACTAGAATAGTTTGCCATTTCCTTCTCTTAGCGTGCCTCCATTTTACAGATGAGGAACAAAGGCAAGTAGAGGTTAAATACTTGTCCAGGGTCCCCTAGCTGGTAAGTGTCTGAGGTGGAGATTTGAACTCAAATCTTTCTCATTCCAAGCCCAGTGTTCTCTCCAGTGCACCGCCTAGCTGACCCTCTCTCCTCCTATACACCCTCTTAATTTTCTCTTCCCACTCTTTTCCTGGTATATCTTTGATATTTCCAGCTACTGAAGCATTTGAAACCATTTGATTGTGGAAATCTTCCCCCACTGCTTACCATGGATATGGGGAATTGAGAAGTTGGAAGGAATAGTTTTTGCTGTAGAAGTCTGTGTCCTGCCTAGACTTTGCTAGGAGCTAAGTTGATACTGGTTTTCACACCTTAGACAGCTGTCTTCCCAAGGCCAATTCACTTTCAAAGTCCTAGAGAATAAGGTGAATTGGAGCAGAATCTTTTATTGGTGTGTGTGCGTGTATTTATTTTTTTTATTATTACAAGCCTGACAAACATCAATAAACAAGAAAATTCCCAGAAAAAAGATCAGAAGAAGATTGTATGGAAAACAGTGAATCTTGCTATTATGTACAACTTATTTTTTGTAAATATATAACAATTTCAGCTCTTAAGTTCTAAAGCTATCCTGCTCGTGTCTCCCTGATTTCTTTCTCTTCTTTTCTCTTTATGGTTTAAAATGTTTCATTGACATCTTTCTTTTCTTCCTCTTTTTTTTTTTGGCGTCACTATCTCCTTCCCTCTCTCCTTCTAACTTTCTCCCATCACCCCCTCTCCTGAAGTTTTTCCTTATAATAAATACTCAACTAAAACAAATCAACACTTTGGCCATGTCTGAAGATGTATGTCTCATTTGCACCTGCAGTTCATCACCTCTCTGGTGAGAGGTAGAAAACATGCTTCAATATGGGTGCTCTGAAGACCAGGTTGGTAATTTCGCTGATCAGAATTCTTAAGTCTTTCAAAGTTGTTTTTCTTTACAATGCTACACTTCTCATCCTATTTTTTCTCTTGATTCTTTTCACTTGACTCTGCATAGTTCATAGTTCACAGGATCAGGATTATCTGAAATTTTCTCTTTCATCTTTTCTTATGGCATGACAAAAATCCATTACATTCCTATATTGCAATTTGTTCGAATATTTTCCAGTTTTCTAAGGGACAGTCCAAGACATTCTCTTTATTTTTTTTTATTTTTTTAAATTTAATATATTTAGTTTTCGGCATTAATTTTCACAAGAGTTTGAATTACAAATTTTCTCCCTGTTTCTACCCTACCCCAACTCCAAGATGGCGTATATTCTGGTTGCCCCATTCCCCAGTCAGCCCTCCCTTCTGTCACCCCACTCCCCTCCCATCCCCTTTTCCCTTTCTTTCTTGTAGGGCAAGATAAATTTCTATGCCCCATTGCCTGTGCATCTTATTTTCTAGTTGCATGCAAAAACTTTTTTTTTGTTTTTGAACATCTATTTTTAGAATTTTGAGCTCCAA
>CM053626.1:283576502-283592278 GCA_028646595.1 Phalanger gymnotis | reverse complement strand
CTGATCTGCCACTTAATTCCTCCCACCAGGTGGGCCTGGGGCTGAAAGCAACTGCAGCTGTAGTTCTGTAGCTGCCCCGTCTCTGCTGCCTCTGGGGCAGTGGCTGAACAGCAAACTCTATGCCCTTGTCCCCAGCAGCTTTTCCCACTAACCTTCTCTGTTGTCTTTGGTGTTTGTGGGTTGAGGAGTCTGGCAACTGCCACAGCTCACTGATTCAGGGAGCTAGGGCCTGCTCTGCCTGGCTCTTGGTCTGGTTTGTCTGCGCAGCCCATGCTGGGCTCTGCTCCACTCCCAGCTCTGTGCGTGAAAGACCTCACCCAGCAACCATCCGGGCCGTCCTGGGCTGGAGCCCTCCTTCCCTCTGCTATTTGGTGGGTTCTGCAGTTCTAGAAGTGATTCAGAGCTATTTTTTACAGGTTTTTGGACGGACTTGGTGGGGAGCTCACGCTAGTCCTTGTTTTCCAGCCGCCATCTTGCCTCCGCCTGATGTTCCATTTAGATTCTAGGTTTTTTCCCCTTTTAATTACCCCTTTAGGAATAGGAAGTTTTTTTTTTTTTTTGCTTTTAACTATTCCCAGTCAATAGTATTCTCCCTAGCTACACTTGTTTTCTTGTTGTGTAAGATATATTTCTACACCAAGCTCTGTGTGTGTGTATGTTCAACACACATACATCTTTGTTATTTTCAGATAAGAGTGAGATTTATCTGGTGCCCACGCCTCTCACCTCTTCCTCCTCATTAGTAAGTACTCTTTTCTTCACCCCAATTATGAGAAATCATATAGCTCCTTCCAATTGCTCAAAATAACTTTGCCTTACTAGATTTCTCTTGACTCTTGTCCATTCATAGTACCTGCGATTCTCAAAAATTGTCTTATTACTTCTTATGATGCAATTATGCGCCATAATAATATGCCAATAATATTCCGTTCTATTCATATACCACAATTTCTTAAGCCATTAATTGTCTAAGAGGCAATCTAAGGCAGTTTCTTTAGATTTTGTTTCTTTTCTTTTCTCTTCTTTTCATACCTGTCCCTCTTGTCCCTTTTGGTTTTCCCTTTAGTTTGTATTTTAAAGTTTCTACTCCATTCTGGGCTTTTCATCAAAAATGCTTTAAAGTCCTCTTCCATTAAAACTCTATTTTTCCTCCTATGGGCATGATTAATTCTTCAGGTAAGCTATTCTTGGTTGTAACCACCTCTATCTTTTGTCTTTTGGAATATTCTATTCTAACATTTTCTCTCATTTAAAGTAGAAGCTTCCAGATCTTATGTCATTCTGACTATGGTTCCTTGTTTTTGTTGTTGTAGTTGTTTTTCCAGAATACCTGAAGTAATTTTTCTTTGCAATAGGAGCTTTGGCTTTTGGTTAGGACATTCCTAGGACTTTCCTTTTTGGGATTCCTTTCAGAAGTAATTGGTATATTGTTTCTGTATTTAACTTTGCCTTCTGGTTCTAAAAGACCTGGATAATTTTCATTTATGATTTCTTAAAATATATTATCTTGGCTTTTTAAGAAATCATGGTTTCCAAGGAAGCCACTGATTCTTAAATTATTTCTCCTTGATTTGTTTTCTAAATGAGTTTTTGATATTAGGCATGTTATATCTTACTATGTGACCTTGGTCAAATCATAACCTCTCTTTTCCTCAGTCAATCAAATGGGTATAATAGCCACATGTTGTCACATGCCTGTAGTCCTAGCTGCTCAGAAGGATTAGGCTAGAGGATCACTTGAGGACAGTTGTTCTGTGCTATGTGTGCCATGCTGATTGGGTGGCTGCAATAAGTTTGGTATTAATATGGTGACTCTCTAAGAATGGGAGACCACCAGGTTGCCTAAGGAAAGATAAACCCACTCAGGTCAGAAGTGGAGCAGGTCAAAACTCCCATGCTTATTAGTAGCGGGATCACACCTTTTAATAGCACTGTGCTCCATCCTTGGCAAGATAGTGAAACATGGTCTCTTTTAGAAAAAAAATAAGCAAAATAAATGAAATAGGGATGTTGATAATACTTACCTCCCAGAGTTATTGTCAGGAAAGAGAGAGAGAGAAAGGAACAGAGAAAGAAAGAGAGGGAGGGAGGGAGAGAGAGAGAAAGAGAGAGAGAGAGAGAGAGAGAGAGAGAGAGAGAGAGAGAGAGAGAGATTACTGGTTGGGTTTCTTTTTGAGTGGGGGAAGGCAGAGCAATTGGGGTTAAGTGACTTGCCCAAGGTCACACAGCTAGTAAGTGTGTCGAGTGTCTGAGGTCGAATTTGAACTCAGGTCCTCCTGACACCAGGGCCAGAACTCTACTCACTGTGCCACCTAACTGCCCCAAGAGAGATTACTGAGTCCCAAGAGGATCATTTTTCTGATCTTTCCCAATTTGTACTATGTATATTCCAACCATGATCTCTAGCATCTATATTATATTACCATCATACTTTGGTCTTTGGGTGAAATTAGACTAAGGGCTCATCTATAAAGAGTTCATGGAAGGAGTTCAGAGACAAAAAAAACTTTATTACTCATAGCTGAGTTATGGATGGGCATAACTTTGGGCAAATTAAAAGTCTGGACATCTTGTAAGTAACACCTGAATAAGCTAAAGACTATATTGGCTGTAATGTATTTTGGTCCACTAAGAAAAAGTGAATAAGAATGTATGGCACATTCTGGATTTTTAAGCAATAATTCTTTTCAAACTGCATCTAGGAGCAGACTTTGAGTTATCCCTTTGGAGAAATGTAAGAACAATGTTGACTTAGACCTGTATTTAAATTAGAGGCTATTGTTCAGGCAGACCGGATTCTTCTTAGATGAAAGAGGGTTAAGCCCAGGGATGAAACAGATCTGAGCTAGGGCCTCTTCTCTCAAGACTAGAGAAAGTTCAGAGTACACAGGACAGTGATAAAAGCAACACCAACCTTAGGTCTAGTCCTCATTTGGCCACTAACTAGACTTTGGGAATGCATCTCTCCTGGCTTTAGTTTCCTCCCTTGTAAAATGATAAGATTAGGGAGATAATCTCTGAGGTTTCTTCTAGCTCGACATATTCTGTAATTATCTCTATGTGGATATGGATCCAGGCTAAGAAGTTATAAAGGATAAGGGAAATAGTGGCTTTTGACTTGTTAAAGAAAAATAGAGATTGTAGAGTATCATTGATTTAGAATTGTTATGCACCTTAAAGGCAGTATAGACCAATGCCCTCCTGTTATAGATAGGGAGATAAAGTGGCTTGCCACACATGATTACTCAGATTTCCTTTGACTCTAGAAGGGAGAAATCAGTTTGCCACTGCTAGGATCAATCAATTAAGCACCTAGGCAACATTTATTATGTGCCCAGCATTGTATGAGGTCTTAAACATGTGTGGCATGTTTTTTGCTCTCAAAGTCCTTATAATCCAGTTGTCCTTATAATACACATACACATATACACAAAAGTATAAGGCAGCATATAGCCAAGTGCTAAATTGTATGTCCCTAGGTCTTAACATGGTACATTGAACAGATTAGGTATTTAGTAAATATTTGTTGAGCTGAATTGAATTGGTACAGACTCTAAGTACTGTTTATTTAGAAAAGGAAGAGATTGTTATGAGTTGGAGTAGTCATAGAGTAGTCATGCTAGCTATGTGACCCTGGGCAAGTCACTTAGCCCTATTTGCCTCAGTTTCTTCATCTGTAAAATGGACTGGAGAAGGAAATGACAAACCACTCCAGTATCTTTGCCCCCCCCCCAATGGGGGTCACAAAGAGTCAGACATGACTGAAAATGACTGAACAACAACAATAAAATCAGAGGTTTTAAGGAGGAAAATGCTATGAGTATCTTTGTATATTTGAGTCTTTTCTTACTTTTGCGACCCAAAGCACAAAGTCACAAGGACCTTGTGGTCCAAGGTCCCCTTCTCACATCCAATTTTGGCTCACACAAAGTCTACCTTCTTCTGGGGGATGGATTAACCCCACAAAAGGTTATTCAGACTTTTCTTACCCTCCCTGGTTCCTTATCATTTCATCTGGAGTAAAACTCTGGGGAAAATCTTTAAAACAAAGCTCAGGGTTGCCTCATGTCTAGTCTTTCCAAATGATATTAACAGAGTCCCTTCTCTGAAAAGGTACTCAATGTATAATTTAAGTATCAGGTATAGGGCAGCTATTTATTTCTTCTACTATAAAAGAAATGGTTAAAATATGAAAGACTCATAAGGTTACATGAATAAATACTAAAAGCAGAACACAGTAACCCATCATATATATTATGCTCTCCTGAAAAGGTAAAGATACTTTGTGGTTCTGCTGATGTCAGAACAATTCACAAGCTCCAGATCTCTTGTCCGGCCAGGCATGGGTCTTTAGTCCCCCAGGTTCAAGATGATTCTTCCTGTGCATGCTCATCTTCTCTTCTGTGAAGTGGTGTAGTTTCAGGAAGTCCTTCCCAAAGGGAAGCCAACTTGGAACCTAGAATCTCCCAGACTTAAGGGGTCACTACCAAGGCAAGATCATCAATTGCTGGTCACAGACCTGTGCTTGAAGAAGAAACATACGAAGAAAAGGCAACAAAGGACTCAGGCTCACCCAGGCAAGTTCATGTTCTTATTACCGTATGCTTAAGCTGTATGTGGCTATTGCTGCTGCTTCCACTGATGGAAGAGAGATCTGGAAGTGTCAGTCTCAAGTGATGTGTCCCCAAAGGGGTATAGACTATTTATAGCTCTTCTTCATAATCTATTGACTGGGAGGCATCTTTGACAAACTGCTGGTTACAGGGACCAAAGGATCAATCAGGAGTTGATAGATCACCCACGTCCCACAGAAAAGAGCCAGCGTGTATGCTCACTTATATGAAGACGTGCCCCAGTCCATCTTTGATACACTGTCAATATCCCTAGTGGAATGTAAGTATAGTAGTGGAATCTCTGGCTTAAAAGGTATGAATAGTTTAGTAACTTTGTTGCATAATTCCAAATCGTTTTCTAGAAGACTTAAACTAATTTACAACTTCACTAGCATGGCATCAGTATGCTTGTTTTTCCGCAGTACCTCCAACAATGACTTTTATTTTCCACTGATTTTATTTGTGCAAAACCCTTTATATTTTATGCAATTGAAATCATTTAACTTGCTTTTTATGGTTTTCCCTGGTTTATGATCTCTTTTACCCCTAGTCTGATGATTAATTTTTCCCTTATCTGTAGCTATTTAAGATATATCCTTCTCTTTGCCTATACAAAGTAAGAAAGATAGACAGACAGAAAGATAGAAAGGAAGGAAGGAAGGAAGGAAGGAAGGAAGGAAGGAAGGAAGGAAGGAAGGAAGGAAGGAAGGAAGGAAGGAAGAAAGGGAAGGAGGAAGGAGGAAGGAAGGAAGGAAGGATAGAAGGAAGGGAAGGAGGAAGGAAGGAAGGAAAGAGTGTGGCTTTTAACATTTAGATCATTTATCCATTTGGAATTTACTGGGATATAAGGTCTAAGACAAAGATTTAAAGCTATTTTTCACCAAACTGTTTTGCAGTCTTTCCAACAGTTCTCATTATATAAAGAGTTCCTTCCTTCCACAGTGGTTAATGTTTTGGGTTTGTTGAACACCCAGCCATTAAGGCCATTTGTTTCTAGGTCTTACTTAGTCTATTCCACTGATTTGACTAGACCAAATGGTTAGTGCTGAGGATCAGTGAGGTATAAGGATGGATAGGTAAGGTGAGATTATACTATGAAGAGACTTGAAAGCCTGGCCAAAGAGTTTGGATTTGATATATAGGCAATAGGGAGCCAAAATAGACTTTTAAGCAGAGGAATAACATGATGAAAAAAGCATTAAGGAAGATTAATCTGTCAAAAGAAAAATCTTCAGGACTTACTGACTGACTCTACATGTAAGAAACGAAGGAGAGAAATGAATCAAAAATTACTCCTTCGTTCTAAGCCATACTTTGGCCATATTTCAGGGCTTTGTGGGAAGATATAAAGGTCCAGTGAGGCTCGTTGGCTCTGAGCCTTCCTCATTCTCACCATATTACCTTTTTAGGCTACACAGAAACTGTGGCTGTGAATGGTACCACTATGTGTGATAATCCAATCTAATAACAATTCAGCAAACATTTATTAAACACCTACTATGTGCAAAGTGTTGTTCTAGGGAACAAGAAGAAAACAAACAGTCCCTGCCAGTTTGAGTTCTACTGGGAGCATATCTCACACACACACACACACACACACACACACACAGTAGTAGATGGAGATCTGGATTTGGTGTCAGGAAGATGTGGATTAAAATCCATCTTCTGTCATCTACTAACTCTGTGACTCCAGGAACACTACTTAGCTTTTCTGGCCCTCAGTCACCTCGTACGCAAAACAAGAGGATCAGGCTTCATGGCCTCTAAGATCCCTTCCCTCTCTAAACTGATGACCTTAGGATCCTAAATAAATACAAGATAATGTGAGGATGGGGATAATATTAAAAACTGGGGCATCAGGGAAGGCTTCATGGAGGAGGTGACCCCTGAGTTGAACCCTGAAGCTCAATAAGGATTCTGATAAAATGTTACTCAATGTTCCCTGCCTCCCAACTTTGGCCACTGGTTGTAGCTTTCCCCTGTTATGTTCATGCTAACTGCTTTTCTCCATCTTTTGTTCAAGCTGTCCCATCTCCTACCTCACCCTGTCCCTGTCAGCCCCCAGGCCAAGAGGATGAGAAGGGCAAAAATCAAGCAAAAATTTCCTAAAGGGTTCTCTTTCACTAGACTGTTAACAGAAGTATCTCACAAACCTTAATCTCTGTATTAGAAGCAGGTGGTGGTATACATGGCACTGGGCCTGGAGTCAGGAAGAAATGAGTTCAATTCCAGCCTCAGATACAACTAGCTGTGTGACCCTGAGTGAGTCATTTTACCTCTTTTTGCCTCAATTTCCTTAACTGTAAAATGAAGATAATAATAGTACTTACCTTTCAGGGTTGTTGTGAGGGTCAAATGAGAAAATAATTGTAAAAGTCTTTAACAGTGCCTGGCACACAGCAGGCATTATATAAATGCTTATTCCCTTCCCCTTCCTGCTGCCTTTCCCCCACTTGAAACTTGTCTCAAAATTGGGTAACTGACATTTAAAGCATATGTGTTTCTGTACTGTTAGAAAAAAAAAT
This sequence comes from Phalanger gymnotis, assembly GCA_028646595.1. Lineage (NCBI taxonomy): Eukaryota > Metazoa > Chordata > Mammalia > Diprotodontia > Phalangeridae > Phalanger > Phalanger gymnotis. The sequence goes on along the minus strand of CM053626.1, from coordinate 283,585,140 downwards.
TGGCATACTTTTGTATTTTTTTCTTTTTTTTTTAACATCCCCTCAATATCCCCTGGGTGTTATCTTTTTCCTTCTAATATTGAAGGCATCTTTGATCCTTTGTTAAACAAAAATCATAATAACTTGAAGTTAACTCCTTACCTTTCATGCAGAAAGATACTAACATTTCTTTACAATGTGTGTGTTAGTTTATGCAGGCACACAGCACGTTTCCTCAGTGCCTTTCATCTGAGGCTCTTAAAACACATAGCAAACATTAATTAATTCTTACGACATCCTTGGGGACTATAATTTTTACATCGTGTGTAGCAGATGAATCACCTGAACTAACACACAAACACCACCTTTGTGGAGAGAGGTAGACAAACTTGGCAGCAACTTAATGACATAGAAGAACCCTTACTAAACAATTTAGGGCAGGAAAAACAGCCTGACACCTTATCTAACTAAAACCACCACTGGAGTTTCAGGTAGGCAAAGTATAATTATCTAAGCAATGACTAACTGAGCATTCCATTGACACCTGCACTCTTACAACCACCTCCAGTGATGGGGTTTTGAAATAGATTAATAACTACAACTTTGGTCTTCTACATCACCCACAAGATAAATCTTCCAGCCTAAATGTGATCATTGTTTCTTACTGTGGCTTTGATTTGGGATTGACTCAGAGAAAACAAGAAATAGACTAAATCAACAATGCTCAGTCCTACTCAGATATCCCTTGGGTGTCTCACTCTTAAGTCTGGAGCAAGCCCAGACCTGTTGAGAGAGCCTGAACCTGAATTACTGTTTGGAGAATATACTGTACTGTTTTCTTAAGTGAGAACCAGAAAATTTTTTGGGACATGTTTTTCCTTCTCTGATTGATTTCAGTTAATGTTGGTAATATGGTCAAGTCTACTTGAAACATGTTTCATTATTAATTCAGTTCAAGTCATCGAATATTTACTAAGCATCATACTATGTGTAAGGCATTATGTTAAGCTCTTGGGATGCAAAGATAAAATGACTCAGTTCAGAAACTTCATGTTCTTAATACATGCTAATTGAAAATCACTATGGTGACATGTACACACACACACACACACACATGCTTTCAGTGATCCAAACCTCATTTTGTAATGCCCAAGAGTATCTCCAATTAAATTGAGTGATATAGCAAGCTTCTCAAGACAAAATTGTAATTTTAAGAGAAATACATTGATTTGAGAAATGATGAAGTGATAGGTCATAGAGGTGCTATGTGTCTCATGATCTTTTTCAAAAATACCTAACACTAAAAATACCTCTTTCAATATTGACTAGAACGCCTTGAGATAAGGGGCTTTCTTACACTACTATTTATATCCCCATTGCTTAGTGTTTTTCAGGTAGTAAATGTTCAATAAATGCTTTTTCATTCACTCACTCACTCATTCATTAATTCATCTGTAGAATGGTGAAAGGAAACAACATTGCTAGGAATTCTTACAATAAAATTCAAATTCACCAAAAAGGCAAAAAAATAGAAGAAGAGTTCTGACGCAATTTTTAAAAAATGTTATGGAATAAGAGAAGAAAGAGGAAATGTACCAGAAGAAATATTTGATGAAATAGTATATATTGTGACATCAGAAAGGACATAAGAAATCCTGAGAGATACTTTCAAACAAACAACAGAAATACTCAAGGAATGAGAAGAAATACATTTTTCTAAATGAGGAGAATTAAAAGAATTGAATGCTGCTAAGAAATCCTCTATGGATTTAAAGGAAGAACTGAATGTAGCTAAGTAGTGTCCAAAGAAAATAATGCTAAAATTTATCAGAATGGAAAATAGGTCAGAGAATTTGAAAATGCCAGTGCATGAAAACAAAAGCAGGATTAATACAGCAGAGCACAAAATGTTAGATAACTCAGTGGAAGCAGAAAAACATTCTTAGAAAATAACTCAACTGGAAAAGAATTTGGAAGCAATGCAGAGGAAAGAGATGGTTATGGAAGACAGTTCAAGAAGAGAAAAGCTAAGAAATGCTGGGATTCTGAAACACAGAAGAAAACATTCTGATCATTTCCGCTTCAAAAATCAATGGACTTGTGATCTCAGGTCTGTGGGTCCTCCCTTGAATGATACAGATTGCAGCCCACCTTGGACATCCTGGAAGCTCATATACTCCTAGATGAAGAAGTAGAAAGGCAAGATGGTGGATAAAAGGGTAGCAACCCAGCCAAACTCTCCCAACATTCCCCTCCAAACAACTTTAAAATAATACCTCAAATAGAATTTTGATGTGGCAGAGCCAACAAAAGGTAAGGGCAAGACATTTTTCCAGTCTAAGACAGTTTAGGAGATTGACAGGAGAGGCTTGTGATTCTGGGGTGGAGGACAGCCTAGAATGCACATGGCAGCAGCACTAGCAGTGGACCTTGGAGGTGGCAGCTATAGGCAGCAAGAGAAGCTTTGGGAGATTTTATCTCAGAGATAGTAAAGGGGTTAGACAATTGTCAGAAAGAGATTATGGGCACAACTCTTTGCTGGCACTAGGTGTAGCTGGTGCTGATTGGCAACTCTGTTGCCCATGCGCAATTTTCTGTCACAATTCTAGGGCAGAGGGGAGCACTATTGCTTGCAGCTGCAGAAGAGCAGGGGTCCTTCCTGGGTAAACACCAGGAGAGTAGTAATCACACCTCTCCCCAGATCACACCACCTTGGAAGCACTGAAAACTTGCAGACTCCCAGAAATAGCTCTTAAGCCAAGGCTTAAGCTTGGCAAAGTGTCTCTCCACCCCCAGGTGTGCAGAGCCCACTTTTAACATAAACTTTAAAACCAAGAAATAGACTGGGAAAATGAACAAAAAATAACAACAACAAAAAAGAACTTTACTATCAAAAACTATTATGGTGGCAAGACCAAGACACAAACTTAGAGGAAGACAACAATGTGAAAACATGTACAACCAAAGCCTCAGAGAAAAATGCTAATTGAACACAAAGTCAACAACAGTTCTTGGAAGAGGTAAAGAAAGAGATGAATGGTAGAGGAAAAATTAGGAAAAGAAATGAGAATGATGCAAGAAAATTATGAAAAGAAAATGAACAGGTTGGTAAAAGAAAAAGGCACAGAAAGTACTAAAGAAAATAATACCTTCAAAGAAGAATTGCCTTGATGGTAAAAAAAAAAGGCACAAAAATTCACTGAAGAACTATAAAAAGTAGAATAGGCCAAATGGTATATAGAATAGTAGTAGTAGTAGTAAAATAGGCCAAGAGGTATGAAAGTTCACTGAAGAAACTAATTCTTTAAAAAGTAGAGTCTGGGCAGCTAGAAACTGTCTCCATGAAACACAAAGGAACAATAAACAAAATTTTAAAAATGAAAAAAAAAGCAGAAGAAAATATGAAATATCTCCCTGGAAAACAGCTGGCCTGGAATATAAATTGAGGAGAGATAATTTAAGAATTATTGGACTACTTGAAAGCCATGATAAAAAAAGAGCCTAGACATCATATTTTAAGAAATTATTAAGGAAAACTGACCCCAATATCTTAGATCCAGAGGGTAAAATAGAAATACAAAGAATTCACCAATCACCTCCTGAAAGAGATACCAAAATGAAAACTCTCAGGATTATCATAGCCAAATTCCAGGGCTCACATGTCAAGGATAATATATTGAAAGCAGCCAAATAAAAACAATTTAGATATCATGGAACCATAGTCAGGATCATATAAGATTTAGCTGCTTCCAAGTTAAAGGAGCAAAGGGCTTTGAATATGATATTCTGAAAGGCCAAGGAGCTAGGATTACAACCAAGAATCATCTACCCAGCAAAACTGAGCATAATCCTTCACAGGGAAAATAGATATTTAATGAAATAGAGGACTTTCAAGCACTCCTGATGAAAAAGCCAAAGATGAATAGAAAATTTGACATTCCAACACAAGACTCAAGGGAAGCATAAAAAGGTAAACAGAAAAGAGAAACTGTAAGTGACTCAATAAAGTTAAACTGTGTACATTCCAATATGGGAAGATGATACATGTAATTTCTAAGAACTTTATTATTATTAGGGAATTTAAAAGTAGTCTACATAAACAGAGGGTATGTGTGTGAGTCAATTACATCTGGATGATATGAAAAAATGAAAGAGTGAGAAAGAAGGATGCACTGGGAGGAGAAAGGGAGAGGTAGAATGGGGAAAATTATCTCACATAAAAGAGGTGCTAAAGGAAGAGCTTTTATAGTGAACAAAAAAATGGGAGGGTGAGTGGGTAATGCTTGAACCTCAATCTTTCAATCTCATCAGAATTGGTTTAAAGAGGGAAGGGGTGTGTGTGTGTGTGTGTGTGTACACATACATCCACTCAGTTGGATATGGAAATCAATCTTACCCGACAGGGAGCTAGGAGAAAGGGATAAGAGAAAGTGGAGGAGGATGATAAAAGGGAGGGCAGATTAAGAGACAGTGGTCGGAAGCAAAACAGACTTTCATGGAAGGTCAGGATGAAAAGGGAAAGAAAGAGAGAGAGAGAGAAGGATAAACAGAAGAACATAGGATGGAGGGAAATAACATAGTAGTCATAACTGTGAATGTAAATGGAGTGAACTCCCCCATAAAATGAAAGCATACAGCAGAAAGGATTAGAAACCAGAATCCAACAGTATGCTGTTTATAGGACACACTTGAAACAGAAAGACACATACATGGGATTAAAATAAGAAGCTGGAGTAGAATCTCATGCTTCAGCTGAAGTAAAAAAGGCAGAGGTAGCAATCATCTCCATTGACCTTATTGTTAGCAATGCTTCCTAAGGTCTCCTTGACTTCATTCTCTAGGATGTCTGATTCTAGATCAATAATCATACCATTGAGGTTGGTGATGTTAAGATCTTTCTTGTATAGTTCCTTTGTATATTCTTACCACCTTTTCTTAGTATCTTCTACTTTTGTAAAGTCCTACCATTTTTTCTTTTATCATGCCTTTTTTTTTTGCATGAAACATTCCCTTGATTCCCTCTAGTTTTCTTGAAGAGATACTTTGTCTTTCCCATTGTATTGTTTTCTTCTGTTTCTTTGCATTGCTCATTATCTCTCCTTGCTATTCTCTGGGATTCTGGATTCAGTTCAGTTCCCTTTCTTTCTTTCCTCAGCTATTTGTAAAGCTTCATTAAACAGCCATTTTGCTTTCTTGCTCTTCTTTTTCTTTGGAATGTTTTTTGTTGCTACCTTCTGTACAATACTGAAAACCTGTATTTATAGTTTTTCGGGCACCCTATCTACCAAACCCTTAAACCTATTCATCTCTTCCACTTCATATTCTTAAGGGGTATTATTTAGGTCATATCTATATGGTCTAATAGTTTCCTCTACTTTTTTCCATTTAAGTCTGAATTTTGCAATAAGAAGCTCATGATCTGAGCCACAGTTAACTCCAGGTCTCATTTTAACTGATTGTATAGAACTGCTTTGCCTGCAAAGTTTATAATCAATCTGATTTCTATATTGACCATCTGGTGATGTCTATGTGTAAAGCCACCTTTTGAGTTGTTGAAAAAGAATGTTTGCTATGACCAACAAGTTATCTTGACAAAACTCTCTTAGTCTCTGCCCTGCTTCATTTTGTACTTTAAGGCCAAACTTGCCTGTTATTCCATTCATCTCTTGACTTCCTACTTTAGAATTCCAATCCCCTATGATGAATATGACATCAGTGTGTGTGTATGTGTGTGTTCATATGCGTATGTGTGTATGTCATTTCTAGAAGATGTTGTAGGTCTTCATAGAGCCGATCAACTCTGGCCTCTTCAGCATTAGTGGTTATAGCATAGACTTGTGATCTTAGATGGTTTGCCTTGGAATCGAACAATTATCATTCTGTCTTTTTTGAGATGATACACCAGTACTTTTCCCACCCTTTCACTGACTATGAGGGCTACTCTATTTCTTCTAAGAAATTCTTGCCCACGGTAGTATATATAATGATCACCTGAATTAAATTCACCCATTCCCACCCATTTGAGTTCACTGACACCCAAGATGTTGATGTTTAATCTTTTCATCTCCTGTTTGGCCACATCCAGCTTATCTTGATTCATAGATCTTACATTCCAGGTTCCTATGCAACACTTATCTTTACAGCATTGGACTTTCCTTTCATCACCAGACATATCTACAGCTGAGCTTCTTTTTGGCTTTGGCCCAGCTGCTTCATTAGTACTGGAGCTCCTTGTAGTTGTCCTCTGCTCTTCCCCAGTAGTGTATTGGACACTTTCTGACTAGAGAGGCTCATCTTCTAATATAATTTCTTTTATCATTTTAATGCTGTTCATGGTATTTTCTTGGCAAAGATACTGGAGTGTTTTGCCATTTCCTTCTTCAGTGGATTACCTTTTGTTAGAACTCTCCACTATGACCTGTCCATCTTGGGTAACCTTCCATGGCATAGCTCATGGTTTTATTGAGCTACACAAGCACCTCCACAATGACAAGGGTCATAAATCCAGGAGCGGCTGTGTATACTACTCTAAAGCTCCAAGCAAGTCCCAAAGAAGAGATATGCGGACACACCCTCATCCTACTTCTTTGAAGGGATTAGAGATTTATGGGTATGATGCATTGCCCATATTTTTCAGACTTTTTAAATGTATTATCAGTTTTATGGTTTTTTAATAAAAATCTCTTTTTTCTTTTCTTTATTAGTTTGTTACATAGGGTAGCTTTCTGGGAGGGAAGAGGAGGATAAGACACAGAAATTTTGGTGATATAAAAACCCAAAATATATCAATAAAAAAGGATTTTTTAAAAAGTTAGCTTGTCAGCTCTGGAGACAATCATGGCATTGTCAAAGTAGGAAACAGCTTCAAGGAGTATATCCTGAGGGACTCTGGCTTAATTCCACCAAGAATGGTAGGAAATGAGGGAGTGGCAGAAGGTGGAGCTTTAAGATAGCCTGAAAACTGTATGTAATGTATCATACCCATAGACCTCCAACCTCTTCAAAGAAGTACATTGAAGTTGTGTTTGTTCTTTGCAACTTTGCAACATTCGCTTTGTGGTGGTTGTTCTCGTAGTCACTTTGTGTATTGTTTTCTTGGTTGACTTATTTCACTTATGTTGTCTCATTGGATCATTTGTAGAATTTTAACTGGCTTTTCCCCGCCTTTTGGTCAGGTGTTAGTTTCAAGATTTCACAACTGATGGAGCCCTAGTCAAGGTAACTATTGCAATTGCCACAACATTTCAAGTCAGAAGGGACCTTTAGTGATAATCTACTCTATCTAACCCTCCCATTTTCACAGATGAGGAAATTGGGGCCCAGAAAAGTTAAGTGACTTTCTTACAGTCACATGGGTAGCAAATAGCAGAACTGGGAGCCAAACCCATTTCCTCTGACTTCAAACCCTCACCTCTTTCCACAACTGACTCTGAATAGGAATTTCATAACACTGAATCCAGATGTGCCTGTCATTTGTTGAAAGAACATTGTTCCACTGTGTTTTCTCTGCATTTGGTTCAATATGACTCTCTACTTAACCCCGTTTAGTGCAGTAGATTGTATGACCTACTGCTGTCCATTTTTCCCTGAGGGACTCTAGTTGCATGAGTCTGAGCTCAGTAGCATCCCAAAGATTTTCTGAGATGTTGCTGAAACTCACTGTCCTTGTACCCCATTACATTGGACATCCTAGACTGTCTCTATTTTGAACCATCACATGACACCGAATTTGGCTGTTTGAGTGTCTTGTTGAAAACTAGGCTCAATTGCTTTTACCACATAATTCAGAGACCCCTCATCTCCCTCTTTAGGACAGTGCCTCCTACCACCTGGTACCTAATTAATCCTCTGAAATTAGTGGCTACCTGGAGATCCAGAGTAATTAGCATGACTGAAGCAACAGCAGTAGCCAGGGGCATGATGGGAGCTGACAGGTGTTTGATTCATGCCAGTTCATATACCAAGGGAGTCTAGGGGGAGTTTGTGCTGAGGGGGAAATGAAGTAGTAAAAATGATAGTTTTTAGCAAAGGAACAGGTGTAGTCCTGGCTGGGTGTGGTTGTAAACACTTCCCAGAAAAGAAGCCACAGAAGACTTGCAATTCAATAGAGAAACAGCAGATGGAAGTAGTAATACAGAAGAGAAGCAGTGGACAGCAGTTGAAGAGGAAAAATGGCCCCGCAGATGACATCAGCAATTTGCAGCCCAGCAGAGATCAATTCTCAAGATATCTGAAAGAGAGGAGACTACCAATTGCTTGGAAAAAGGCAGTGACCTGGTTACCCCAAAAAGATGATTTAGAAAATATATAAAGAAAAAGAAACTACTGACTTTTTCCATTGCTCAGAACTTTTTGTGAGTTATGAGAATAATTTACACATGTACAGAGGATATCCTTGGTCAAGGTTTCAAAAGGAAATTCACAAATGATTCCACACAAGAAAATCACACCTTTACACTCACACAACTGAGTGAGAGGTGTAGACAATACAAGATCTCAATGAACTTATTGTTGACTACTAAAACAGTACACAGGTATGAACCCTCATGATATTGAGGGTTCAGTTCCAGACCACCACAATAAAACAAATGTGTCAATAAAGTGAGTCACAGAAATTTTTTGGTTTCCCAGTGCATATAAAAGTTATGTTTACATTATA
>CM053626.1:283546943-283576002 GCA_028646595.1 Phalanger gymnotis | reverse complement strand
ACACAACTGAGTGAGAGGTGTAGACAATACAAGATCTCAATGAACTTATTGTTGACTACTAAAACAGTACACAGGTATGAACCCTCATGATATTGAGGGTTCAGTTCCAGACCACCACAATAAAACAAATGTGTCAATAAAGTGAGTCACAGAAATTTTTTGGTTTCCCAGTGCATATAAAAGTTATGTTTACATTATACTGTAGTTTATTAAGTGTGCAATAGTATTATGCCTAAGAAAAAGTATACATCTCAATTAAAAATACTTTATTGCTAAAAAATAAAATACTAACCCCATCACCTGCACCTTTAGCCAGTCATTATCTTTTTGCTGGTGGGGGGGGGGCCTTACCTTGATGTTAATGGCTGCTGACTGATCAAAGTGATAGTTGCTGAAGGATGGGGTGGCTATGGCAATTTCTTTTTTAAAAATTAACTAATTAATTTTTAGTTTTCAACATTAACTTTTATAAGATTTTGAGTTCTAAATTTTTCCCGTCCCCAAGGTGGCAGACAATCTGATGTAGGCTACACATGTACAATCATATTAAACATATTTCCACACTAGTTGTGTTGTGAAAGAAGAATCAAAGAAAAGGGAAAAACCACAAGAAAGAAAAAGCAAAAACAAAAAAGAAAATAGTATGTTTCAATCTGCATTCAGACTCATTCTGCATTCAGATAGTTCTTTTTCTGGATGTAGAAAGCATTTTCTATCATGAGTCTTTAGTGGCAATTTCTTAAAAATAAGATAACAATGAAGTTTGCCTCAAAAATTGACTTAATTATTGACCAATTATTAATTGGCATGACTTCAGTGTTGTTATGTTTCAAGGAATGGGGAGGGCCATGAGGGGAAAAAATGGGAAAAGCCAGGTAGGTGGAGCATTCAGAACACACACAATATCTATTATGTTTGCCATCTTATATGGGTGTTGTTCATGTCTTCCCCAAATGATTACAATAGTAACATCAAAGATCGCTGATCACAGATAACCATAACAAATATAATAATATGGAAAAAGTTTGAAATATTGCGAGAATTGCCAAAATGGGACACAGAGACATAACATGAGCACATGCTGTTGGAAAAATGGTACTGATAGACTTGTTTGATGCAGGGTTGCCACAAACCTTCAGATCGTGTAAAAGAAAAATGCAATATCTGTAAAACGTGGAGAAAAAGGTGGAGAAAAATTGTGCTCGAATGACTTTCCTCCAACAAAGTATTTCCTATGCATTCATTGAAATCATATATGATTCCTCGAAAGATGCACTAACAGATTCACTTATTTGATAATTCTTTAATTATTGGTATCAACTGAGACATAGCACACAGAGACCAAAGGTATTTTCCGTTGTCATGGAGGAAAACTACCAGAGGGTCCAAATGGAAAAAAGCTTCCTCTATATATGGTGAGATGCCCCTGATGGTCATTCAGGTGAATGACATTGTACAGATATTATCAATTCCCAGAATATTGAAGAGGCTTCTAAGTAAGATCTACAGTCACTCAAAAGAGTACAACCTAACTAGGTGCACAGAAAAAACCAAGAGGATGAAAAAGGTCTATTGTGTAGACTATAACATACACACAGTTGGATGGACACCTTATAAAGCTGGTTCATTAATATTTCTTGAGTAAGCATTGTAAAGGATAGTAAGTTGTATCCAGAACAGGACTGGAGAAGAGCAAATCAAGTCAAGAAATATTTAAGTACCTATTATATGCCAGGCACTGCGCTAAATGCTGGATCCTGTGCTAAGCACTGGGAAGAAGTGGGCTGGATTACTTTGGGGAACTGAGGAACCCTTTTAATACCTTAAGTTTCTTCCTGAAACAAGGGCTCGTATTTTTAACATGAATGATCTTCTGGTGATACTGTGTGGCTATGAGTTAGTCAAGAAACATTTATTAAGATCTTACTATGTGTAAGACACGGTAGTAAGCTCTAGGGATAAAAAGAAAGGCAAGAACATAGCCTCTGTGAGTCACAAAATACCAGTTAAAGATCGCCTAAAGGACTGTGGGGAAATATTATGGGTGTCAGTACAAAGGAACAAGTTAACAATGAGGAATTGGTCAGGAGAAGTCATGTAAAGTCAATATGCATTTCAGGTACTGTTCTAAGCATTGGAGATATGAGAACAGTAAAAACAAAACAAAACAAACAAACAAAAAACCAGACCATGCTCTCAAGGAGCTCACAGTTTAATGATGGATACAACACGCAAACAACAATATACAAATAAGCTATAGATGGGATAAATCATAGATAACCAACAGGGGGAAAGTGTTAGCATTAAAAGGGATCAGGAGAGTCTCCTCGAAGAAGATGGGATTTTAGTAGAGCTAGGAGGTAGAGATAAGGAGGGAGAGAATTCCCAGCATGAGGAATCACCAAGGAAAATGCACAGTTAGGAGGTAAAGAGTCATGTGTGAAAAGAACAGCAAGGTATCCAGTGTCACTGAATCACAGCATACAGAGAAGGGGATGAGGCATGGAGTCAAAAAGTAGGAAGGAGCCAAGTTAAGAAGGGCTTTAAAAGCCAAACATGGGATTTTATATTTGATCCTGGAGGTAATAGGGAGCTACTAGAATTTATTGAGTAGAGGGAAGAGTCAGACCAATTTCATAGTTGATTGGAGTGGGGAGGGACTTGAGGCAGCAATAGGCAAAATCAAGAAGTTCTGGCAACAGATTGGATATGGCAGGTCTAGAGGAAGTGAGGAGCCAAGGACCTCGACTGTAAGCCTGAGTTACTAGAGTGATGGTGGTGCTCTCAACAGTAATAAGAAAGACAGGAAGAAGGGAAGGCTTGGGCAGAAGAACAATGAGTTCCCTTTTGGACATGTTGAATTTGTGATATCTATGAGACATTTCCACCGGCTATTCTCTGTGCCTGGAATTCTCAACCTCCTCATCTCTTCTCTTGCCCTCCTTGGCTTCCTTCAAGTTCCATTTAAAATCCCAACTTCTACAGGAAGTGTTTCCTGATCCCCATTAACATAAGTGCCTTACTTCTGAAGATTATTTCCAATTTATCCATGTATGTGTAGCAACAATCCGGCTAGCAGCTGCTGTAGGGGTGTAAGACCCAACAAGACCAGCAACAAGAGCTGCTAGCACAGGTTCTTTGATCTTTTTTACTAAGGAAAGCAACGTTAAGGCGTTAACAATCTTACTTTAATCCAACATACAAATATCATTCACTTAGTTCAGGAGGAAAAGCCAGCAACTTGAACTTCAGAGCAAATACAGACAAGTTACAAACAAGTTACAAACACACATAATATAAACAGACCAGATCAGTTCATAGTTACCAAGAAACCATCAACATCTGGGTTCACAAGCTGGAGGGCTCTTAACTACAGCTGCCCAGAGTCTCCACATCAACACTCCTCCAAGAGTGAGAGCCCCAAGCAAACAATTCTGTTCTCTCTTTTTATACAGTCTTTAGAAGTCATCCAATTGACTAGAATGTCATCTGATTGACCAGGACTTAGGTGCATGCCGTTGGCTCTGGTCTTAGCAACTCCCCTTAGGGCCAGGGGGGCTTCCTGCCTCTCTCAAACTAGCAAACTAGTTTGCTAACTAGTCTGGGGCTTTGCACCTAGTAAGGCTCAATCAAAGACGCTTAATTAATTTAGCATTCTAAAACAGTAAAAAAGTCCCACCTTAGTTAATATTACAATATGTCTTGTTTATACATCATGTTTTGTATTGTCTGTTGTGTCCCTAGCGTTAAGCACATTTTCATGCATTAGGGTACTTAGTAAATGCTTATTGAGTTGTTGATACCCAGTTTCTGGTGTCTGATATATGAGTGAAAGGAGAATTTAGGAGGAGGAGAATTTAGGGCTAGATAAGTAGATCTGAGAATCATCTGCATAGAGATGACAACACCATGAGGTATGATGAGGTCATCAAGCAAAATAGTATGTAGGGAAAAGAGGACAGCAAAGCCTTGGGGGACAGCATATGTTAGTGGGCATGACATGGATGAAAATCTGGTAAATGAGACTGAGGAGGAGTAGTCAGACAGGTAGGAGGAGAACCAGGAGAGAACAGTGTCATGAAAACCTTGAGAAAAGAGTATCAAGAATATGGTGATTGACAGTGTTAAAGGCTGCAGAGAGGTCAAGAAAGAGAACATGGAGAAAAAGCCATTAGGTTTGACATTTAAGAGGTTATCAGTGACTTTGGAGAGAGCAGTTTCAGTTGCATGATGAAATCAGGGGTCAGACTGAAAAGACTTAAGAGCAGAGTGAGAGGAATGGAAGCTGAGCCACCAATCGTAGATGACCTTCTCAAAGAACAGTGTCACAAAGAACTACTTTCAGGTGACTCAGGAGGAGGGGTGGTCATGACATGATGGTCATCAGTAAGAGATAAATAACACAGACAAGACATACAATGCCAACCAATTAAGAGGAAAGCCCAGTACATTGGGTGGTCACCCTGCACAGTACCTTTAGAAGCATCTGGGCAGCAATTATGCAAGATTAAAAGGTATGCATGCACTATAATATGAGCTTTTGGAAGGGGTATCCTTATTGAGAAGATCACAGATCCATCCAAATAGTGAGGGGTTAACAGAATGGAACGCTGTCTTACTTTTTAAAAAATGAAGATGAAGAGCAGAAAGATGTATGTATGGAAAGACCATCACAAAAATCAGTCCAGAGAAAAAGAACAGCATATACACTTGCTACAATCACATTAAAATATGTTGCAGGGAACACAACTTACAAATATACTGATGGATTCAGAATGGGACATAGAACCAACACATTATTATTATTTTGCAAAAATTATCACGTCATTATTTTTCAAGAAAAATGTAAATTGTTTAGATTTTAAAGTTTAACTAGTCATGCCTAGGGTAGGGTGGCCAGAATTTTGCCTAGTTCACCAATGGACATATTTTTTCCTTCCCATTCAGTCTTTTAGAGTTCTCTGTCAACCTTTCTCAGCAGGGCTTTTGCACCTCCTTTCGCATTTGGCCAATTCTGCTTTTTAAGGAGTTCTCTTCAGTGAATTTTTGTATATCTTTTTTTCCATTTGGCCAGTTCTGCTTTTCCAGGCATTCTTTTCTTCATTAGATTTTTGTGCCTCTTTTACCATTTGACCCATTCTGTTTTTTAAGGTGTTATTTTCTTCAGTATTTTCTTGTGCCTCCTTTACCAAGCTGTTGACTCTTTTTTTCATGATTTTCTTGCATCGCTCTCATTTCTCTTCCCAATTTTTCTCCTTTCTCTCTTACTTGATTTTAAACATACTTTTTGAGTTCTTCTATGGCCTGGGGCCAATTCAATTTTTTCTTTGAGGCTTTGGATATGGGAGTTTTGACTTTGCTGTCTCCTGAGTTTTGTGTTTTGATCTTCCTGTAACCATAGTAACTTTCTATAGTCAGGATCTATTTCTGCTCTTTGCTCATTTTTCAGCCTATTTTTTGACTTGTAACTCTATGCTAAAGTAGGGTTCTGCTTCTGGAGTGGAGGAGAGAGACACTGTTCTAAGCTTCAGGCTTTTTGTGCAGCTGTTTTCAGAGGTAATTCTGGGGACCTGTAAGCTCTCAGCTCCTGTACTGGGTACTAGTCTCTGAGAGACCACAAGCACTCTTTTCCACCCTGAAAATGTGACCTGGGGCCCTGCTCCCACGCAGCAAGCTCTGGTGTGCTAATGTTCCTTCTTGCGCTGGGACTGAAACCTAGGACTACAACCCGGATCCAAATATAGGCAATACAACATCGTCCTTCCCATGATGCCAGCAAAGGGACCCCTGTAAATCTCCTGACCAGTTGTCCGATCCCCTTACCATCAGTGGGCTAAGAGGTCAGGAAACTGCCACTGCTGCCACCAATTCAGTTGCCCCATGGCCTACTCTGGGTTTGCTAGGGCCTGGTCTGTGCTGGTGTGGCCTGTGCTGGACTGCTTGCCTCTCTCACCCTGATGCAACAGACCTTTCCTACCAACCTTCTAAATTGCCTTGGGCTGGAAGATTGCTTCATTCCATCTTTTGTGGGTTCTGCCACTCTAGAATTTGTTTAGAGTCATTATTTAAAGGTATTCAGAGGGGTTTGGGGGAGTGCCTGCCTTTACTCCGCCATCTTGGCTCCACCCCTCTGCTGCTGTTTCAATGTAATAAAGAATATGGGGTCGAAGAGGGTAAGACTTGTCTCTAGTCTCCCAGATTTAAATATATACTGATCTCCTTAGGAGAGACCAACAATAATATTAACTTTATGGGAGGAAGACTACACATGTAAAGCATATGAAGATATTGAGGTTGTGGATGAGGTGGCTAAGAGGAGTGAAGGGGGCTGAGGGGAGTTCCTCACTCTGAGAAGAGCCCTATCCACTGGTAAATTGTTAAAAAGGGAGGTGAAGCAGAACTCTTTGTTCCTCTTCATCCTGGCCTGGCTTGAGTCTGCACTGAAGAGTTTGTCTTCTCTAGCATATAGGAGGGGTATTAACCTTTTTTTCTATTGTGGACCCCTTTGGCAGTCTGGTGAAAGCTATGGACCTGTGATGGGACCAGTATTCATCAGGGTTCCCCTCTCTCCCTGCCACCAATGTGGGTTAGCCTGGATTTTTCCTAAAAGGCAACAAGGCCAGGACTTGATTGGACCTGGGGATGGGACAAAGCCCAAGCTATACCTCCCTGAATACAACTTTCCAGTGGCTTCTGGCTATGTTGATGTAGCTAAGAAGCCTAGGTCACCTAGGGGCATGAAAAGTCCCAACAAGCTGGGGTTAGGTTCTTTCTGACTTAGTGGATGTTTCAAAACCATATGAATCACCTGCCCTGAAGAACAGACACCTTTCCATATGGAGATGGAAGCAACTATGGAAGCTAAGTGTGACTGCATCTTTGATACGTTAAGGGTAAGTAAACCTCCTTTTGCTAACTATACAATAACCCAGAAGTGCTTCAGAATGTCCCAACAACAAACCTGAACTAACTGGGTGCAAGTATCAGGCCCACCCCATAACAGGACTCTCTCAGAATAAAGTCTTGTAAAATTCATAATGGAAGGAAATGCTAAATTTTAGTTAGAAGCTGGTGAAAACGATGGTGTAATTTTTTTTCTTTCAAAGTTCACGAACCCCCTGAAATCTATCCATGGACAAGGGCAGCTAGGTGGTGCAGTGAGTAGAGCACTGGCCTTGGAGTCAGGAGAACCTGAGTTCAAGTCTGGCCTCAGACACTTGACATACTTATTAGCTGTGTGACCTTGGGCAAGTCACTTTACCCCAATTGCCCTGTCTTCC
This sequence comes from Phalanger gymnotis, assembly GCA_028646595.1. Taxonomy (NCBI): domain Eukaryota; kingdom Metazoa; phylum Chordata; class Mammalia; order Diprotodontia; family Phalangeridae; genus Phalanger; species Phalanger gymnotis. The sequence goes on along the minus strand of CM053626.1, from coordinate 283,568,722 downwards.
TCCCTCTGAAATCTCTCCATGGACTACTTGGATCTCAATTTAAGAACACTCAGTCTATGGCCTTTTTGATTTGCTACAATTAATTAATCTTTCTCTGTTTATACTGTAAATCAACTTTTAAGCTGGGTAATTAATATGACTGTAGAGTAACCAAAGGAATTTGTTATCTTTTGGAGAAAGAAAATCTTATTCTTTCCTTCCCCTCATGATTCTCAATAGTACAGGGTTCCTAATATTTTTTGTGTCGTGCATCTTTGGCAGTTCAGTGAATCTTATGGATCCCCTTTCAGAATAATGTTTTTTAAATACATAGAATAAAAATATATTTAAAAAACCCTGCAAATTCACAGACCCTAGCCTAAGCACCACTGTTTAGAGACTGCATGCATTTATTTTACCCAAACTAACCAGTTTTCTCAATTTCTATTTCATGATGGTAACTGATTATTCAACGAGTGTTAGCAGCCACTAATTTCTTTTATAGAGAGTGTCCCAAAAGTCTTAGGGCAGTTTTAAGCTTAAAACTACTATTAAACTAAGGGTCTGTGAATTTGTGTTTGTTTTTAAGGTATTAAAGCTTAAAACTGCCCTAAGACTTTTGGGACACTGTATCAAGGAGAGTAGCCAATACAGTACCAGGAGAGAGAGGAGAAAGGATGAAGGAGCACAGTTCATTGAATATACAGCAGCCAACCCCAGGTGCTTCAAACCACAAGAGCAGGAAACAACTTTTTGGCATATATTCCTTCCCCTTTATATGAAGGAGGGAAGAGATAAACTTCAGAGGAATTGCTTGTCACCACGGGAGTATCTTTCCTCATCTCAGAGGCAGAGGAGAAAAGGCACTTGGGTTAGCTCATCTATCATTGCCTTTATCAGGGTAGCAGATATCCTTATTGGCCTCAGCTGTGGCCATGTGGCATCTCCTTTTAATCTCTTTGAAAGAAAGCTGGAGGGGTAGGCTGCCTGGGAACCTGGCATCTTCCCATATGCTGACAAGGTAAAGGACACCATAAGAGCTCCAATTATGCTTTCTTTCTCTCTCCTCTTTCCCTGCAAAATTTTTCTCAGCCATCTCAGTTCTAACAAATCATTACCTGACAGATGCCAAATGGTGACTCCATGTCAGTGCTGGGCTACACTAGAGTGAATAGGATCCTTCATGTACCTCACTCTACTTTAGCCCTATTCCCACCTACAGCCAATATGTTCATCCCTGGACCTCTGCCCTCTGGCTAAGCTAAGTCAAGTGGTAGCTGAGTGAGAACAAATGCACTTAACTCAATCCCAATAGCCAGTCCTAGACTTAATTTACATGCCATCCAGTCATTAACCAGGAAACCTGGGCCTACTCAGGCATCTTTCCATCTGTTCTGTTGTCATAGATATTGCACCCTCCCCTATTTCTTGCTCTAGGAACAGTCGTCCAATCAACACTTTTATTACTGTTGGAAAGGGAATGATAATCTATCTCCCTATGACTCACAAGACCTGTTATTCTCCAGACCAAGTCTTTCTTCATTGACCACCATTCCTATACATACATATATATGTGCATATATGTGTATATGTATGTATATGTATGCATGTTTGTATGTTTGTGTATGTGTATATGTGTGTGTATGTATATTTCTCATTGCTAGAGTATAAGCTCCTTGAGGGCAAAGACTGTTTCATTCTTGTATTTGGGCACATAATAAACAATTTTTCATTCTTTCTAGAATGTTCCATTTGTGGCCAACTATTATTCCTTAGCATAGACATAGCATGGCATAATATAACATTATTCTCTAAAGTTCATACGATATCCCTTTTGCCCTGCCTTCCCTCTTCTGAAGTCTATCCATGAACTACCTGGAAATCAGTTTAAGAACACCCAGTCTACGGTGTTTCTGATTTGCTACTTAATCTCTCTCTGTTTATATGCTTTGTTTGTATTATATTCTATCACTCTCTAATCTTTCATCCAGATCACAAAGATGGATAAATTTACACACATTCTGTAAATAGAATAAAACTAGATTACCTCTAGTAGTCCATCTGGGGCCTGGCACACAATTCCAAACTAAGCAAAGAGAGAAACAGAGAGCTCTACATGGGAATCATTTGGACCTTTAAGGGGCCACTCAGTTTTGCATCAACAGAAAGCCACCTCTTAAATACAGACAGTGATTCATTGTTCCTCCATTTTCTGAGACCTGTTTTCCTGGCCAGAGCTGAGTTGGATTTGGCAAATTATGTCAACTATTCCAAATAGTTAAGAGATAATGAATGCTAACAGAAATAACATTATGGCCAGATAAAATGAATGGCCTTTTTCTTAATCTTTATCATCTTGACCTCTCCGCAGCCTTTGGTAGTTTTGATTTCCCTCTTCTCCTGGATTCTCTTTCCTCTCTAGGCTTTTTATGACATCGCTCTCTCCTCGTTCTTTCCTTATCTGTATGATCACTTCTTTTCAGTCTCTTTTCCTGGGTCTTCGGTCAGATCACTAATGCTAACTGTGAATATCCCCCAAGTATCTGTCCTGGGTCATCTTCTCTTCTCCCTCTATACCACCTTACTTGGCGATCTTGACAACATCCATGGGTTCATTTATCATCTATATGCAAATGATTCCCAGATACAAGTGTCCAGTCCTTGTCTTTCTTTCTGAAATCCAGGTTTATATTACTAAATACTTCTTGGATATCTCAAACTAGACATGTCCAAAACAGAACTTAATAACTTTTGCTCCAAACCTCCCCCTGCTCTGAGTTTCCCGAGTTCTTTCTATCCAATTATGCAGGCCCACAGCCACAGAGTTATCCTAGATTCTTCACTCAGACTCAGCCTACATAACCAATCTGCCGCCAAGTTTTATTGTTTCTTCCTTCATGACTTTGCTCATGTATGTCTTCATCTCTCTCTTCTGACCCAGCCGCCGTCCTGGAAAAGACTCTTATCACTTCATTCCTAGACTACTGCAATAGTCTGCTGCTTAGTCTGCTTACCACAAATCTCTCCCTACTCCAGTCCATTCTCCACTCAGCTGCCAAAGTGGTTTTCCTCCACATCACCTGTCTTCTGTCTGCCCCCATTCAATAAAATCCAGTGACTCCCTATTACCTCCATGATCAGATATAAAATCCTACATTTGGCTTTTAAAGTCCTTTTAACTTAGTCCCCTTCTTAACCTTCTAGTCTTTTTATGTTTTACTCCCCATCTTGTAGTTTATAACCTATGACACTTACCTTCTTGCTGCTCCCAGCACATGAATTGATCACTCTCCTCATTGTTGCCTGGCTTCTCTGGCTTCCTTCAAGATTCAGCTCAAATCCCACTTTTTGTAGTAGGTGTGTGTTTGTCCTTCATTCTCGATAGAGGACCATGACATCAGGGAAATGATGATATGACTTGCAGTTGACTTTGATTCGAGTGAGGGGGTACTATTGCAAGGTCCCCTGCCTCACTTTCTCCTCTAGAGCCATCTGGGTCCAGCGGCCTGATATTCGCCAGGATGACTGGAGATGACCCAGGATGCATTGGGAGATCCTGGCCCTTGAGGTTCTCACTTTGAGTGAGGTAATGCCCATTCAGTGAATAGGCCTCTTTAAGAAGTTAATTTTGGGGAGGTAATTGGGATTAGGTGACTTGCCCAGGGTCACACAGCTACTAAGTGTCAAGTATCTGAGGCCAGATTTGAACTCAGGTCCTCCTGACTCCAGGGCCAGTGCTCTATCCACTGTGCCACCTAGCTGCCTCCACTTTCTGTACTAGACCCTTCTTCAGCTCCCTCATTGCTAATGCCTTACCTCTGATATTACCTTCCACTTCCACCGTGGAATTACATTTTGTATGTATAATTTTTCACATGTTTTCTCCCCCAGAAGAAAATGAGTTCCTTGAAGGCAGGAACAGTGTGTTTGCTTTTCTTTGTATTTCCTAGCACTTAGCACAGTGCCTGGTATGTAGTAAGTGCTTAATAAATGCTTCTTGACTGCCCGATACCCCCAAATCTAGTTAGAGAAGAAGTATAGCATAGAAGCATTGGTGACAAACTCAAATAGAATGCATTTTGATTTAGAAAACCCCAAAGTAACATGCTCTATGTTGTATTGTATTATTTACTTATTTTTAAAAAACCCTTTCCAATTACATTTCTTTCCCCACAGGACACTCTGTGATTGTGAAGTGAGTAAGTTTGAGTAAACAATCTCTTTAGATCTTCAGGGCGCATTCAAAGTCTGTTCATTTGGGATAATAAAGTTAATGACCACAGCCTAACATCTCCAATTACACTTTAATCTGGTTCCCACCACTTATGGGAGCTTGGGGCCTGCCCCAAATTTGAGAGCATAGAGGGCTGGAGCTTAGGTCAAGAAGACCTGGATTTGAATCCTGCCTCAGAAACACTTCCTGTGTTGTCACTAAACATCTCTGAGCCTCAGTTTCTTCATTTGTATAATGGGGATTTTTACCTCACAGGGTAATGAAGCTCAAATGAGATAACATGCATAAAAGTGCTCTGAAAATCTTAAAATGTTATATAATATTAGTTGTTATTAATTATATACCCGTAACATTACAATCTGGGCAGCTGGGTAGCACAATAAATAGGACTCTGGGCCTGGAATCAGGTAGACCTGAGTTCCAATTAGGCCTCAGACACTTACTAACTGTGTGATCCTGAGCAAGTGACTTAACCCTGTCTGCCTCAGTTTCCTCATCTGTAAAATGAGTTAGAGAAGGAAATGGCAAACCACTCCAGTGTTTTTGCCAAGAAAACCCCAAATGGGGTCACCTGAAAACTACTGAACAACATTATAACCAAATGCAAGACTAATGACAAAATGACACTTTATATCCTTGACATTCTGTGGGAAGATGTCTATAACGTGGCTCCTCTAGTTGAAGTTATAATATCCATTATCCAAGTCTCTGCACTTATTTAAAAAAATCTCAACATGAAAACTTCTCTAAATATGATGTCCTCAATACTCCATTGCAATCATCCCAATTCTAAATTTAAAAAATTCTGTAGACATGATCCAATCTTCATTTTCTCCTTCTGGAGTTATAGCTTTGAAAATTTTCCACTCAAATGGACATTGACTAGGGTCACTGTCTACATGTATTAGTTGCCTCCAAAGCTGAGCTCCTAAGGCCTACATGTTTATTGTGGAAGGGAACTCCTGTACCTCTTTTTCCAAAGTATCAGAAGACTTACAAGGAATACACAGGTCAAGCCTGACATAAACACCGATTAGCTCCCAAAAGGTCATGCGCAAATATACAGCAAACATTAAGTAAGTAGGCAGTTTTGGTGGACTTTATTCTAGAAGAGAAAAGAGAGAGACTCATTCTTATCTATCTCATCCCATAGAGGATATACTCAACACACGAAAGGTCTCTCACAGTTCTTCTAATGGATGGATGCTGGGAAACTAATTTCCAATTACATTGTCAAGAGGATTCTTCCCTTCCAGTGCGGAGACTCCAAGATTCGGTGAATCTCAAGGAAGGTTAGAAGAGAATGGGAACCCAGCTTTTTATTGTATTCCTCTCTTCTGTTAGGATAGGCCTTTAGTTCCCTGCCGGTAGGCTCCAGAGTTTATTCACATGGGCCTGAAAGTAGAGCATTTCCTCTTGGAAGGAAGGGAATACCAAAGAATTGTGCCTTGTTTCCAAGTTCCTTCCCCCGCCCCCACCCCCCAGATCTAACAGGTTCAAATCTGCTGCCTTTCACACTGTAGTACAACACTGCTCTTCCTAACCTCAAGCTCCACTAGGCCAAGCTAATTTCCTGGTGGTGAGCTGACATTTCCTGTGTGGTTCTACAAGCTTCTAAGTGATAGGAACCACTTTATAACCTGAACCATAAACATAAGGCATCGAATTCTGTGTGCCTCTCGGGTATTTTCTGGGATGATCTCTTCCATCTAGTATTCACAAGACCTCAAAATTTCCTTACTTTACTCCTTAGCTAGGTCAATATCCAGGATGTTTGGCAAACAAATTAGAGTAAGTCCCTCCCAACGATGCCAGTAATAATCATTTTGCTGCTTAACAACTGTCTTGTACTCCTGGTGCCCTCTGCTGTAATAACTGAGCATTACAATACACTTCTAAATGACCCCACACAAATTAATCTTTAAAAATGGTTAAGGCTTCAAAGACTCTCTAATTTTGTAGAAGTTATTTAATTTTCCCTATTATTTCTACTGTTCACATGGGCAATGCTAAATAGACTAAAATCTTATTTTACTGTTTTATAAAACTTTAACAAAATGCATGTAATGAAACAGCACCACTTCCCCATCATCTTTCTGCCCAAGTGCTTCATAATGGTGTGGAAGTGACCCTGGATTCCTGAAGGCCGCACCAATGTAGCATCATCTCTATCAACCCTCATTAGGGTGGAGAGGTAAAGGCTTAGAGATGAAATTAGCCTAGTTAAATCTGAAGAGACTTATCTCTTAGGTTGGCCAGAGGCTGATGAGTTTTTTGGTCACAGAAATTCTCAAAGAACTTCTACTTAGTTACAGAAGTTTTGCAAATCTGGGCCAGGAAAGGAAGTTCTCAGAAGGATGAAATCACAGCCCTTAAAGTGTTTGGCATCATGGTTGGTCATTGACTTGATAGTAACTTAAATATTTCTAAGTTTTTTGTCTTTACAATGTTGTTATTATATAAATTGTTCTGGTTCTGCTCACTTCACAGTGTATCAGTTCATGCAAGTCTTCTCTGGTTTCTCTGCAACCATCTCATATTCATTTCTTAGGGCACTGTAGTATTCTATTACATTCACATACCATAATTTGTTCAGCCGTTCTCTGATTGATGGGCACCCTCTTAGTTTCCAGTTCTTTGTCAATAAAATGTATTTTTGTACATATGGGTTCTTTTCCTCTTTCTTCGATCTCTTTGGGCTATAGGTCTAGTATAGGTATTTCTGGGTCAGAGGCTAGATATAATTAATAACCTTTGGGGCATAGTTCCAAAATGCTTTCCAGAATTTGCCGTATACTTTGTTAGAGCCTGAATTTTAGCCAATGAAAAATTGTATTAAATACTAAATATATTGGCTAAGTGAATTATTTTTTGAGAATTGCTTCAGTTGTTACTTCTTGCCAAACATTTGAGGGAATGCTTTCATAAATGAATAGTGCCTTGTTCTGTAGGTCAAACAAGCAGTCTACCTTGTCCATTGTTCTCTTCTCCCTTCGCTCCGTCCACTCATTCATTAAATGAACAAGTAAAATCTACAAAAGTTTGGCAAGAAGTGGTGGTAACTAAAGTGATTCTCAAAACATGAGTCACTGGGAGAAAATTCCTGGAGGAGAATCCTACATCCTGTTCTGTAACTTAGACTCCCTCAACATCTCATCTCGCAGACATTTCATCAAAGGAGAATTGGATGAGCTCCCTATTCTTTCATACTACATTATAATCACATTTCATTTACAAATCCTTAGCATTGCCCTTTGCAGGTGTCGAAACAGTAACTTTCATATGCTATTATAAGAACGAACTAGAGCTCAGAGAAATTGTGGTTTGAACATCATGGGGCAGAACCAAAGTGGAAAGCAATGCATTTCTTGCATTATATCAAATATACTAGTCCCCTAGACCTGAACCAGCACTTTTTTGGGTGGGGAAAGGGGTTACTAAATCTTCATTCATTTGCTCTCTTGAGGTCTATACGATATTGTCCTTTCTGCTTGTTTATTATTGTTCTGTGTAAGTGCAAGTTTTAAATGTTCCAAGCCAAATCTTCATTTTGTGGGAGAGATGCACATTTTATAATAAATCAATATTATTTCTTCCTTTTTTAAAGGGTCTGGAAAAGCACAAGGAGAAAAAAAAATCTGTCATAATGTAATTGTAGTTCCTAATGGAAGTTAAGAAAAAGTAAGCGGTAACTCAGAGACTTCTCATTCCAGCAGAAACGTGATCTCTCCATCAAAAATAATGTTACTGAATAGGGAATGTGGTTCCTGGTCGGTCAGTCGTTTTGGTAGGACTAATTTTTTATTTTTTACTGTGGAATTGTATCAGCCATTCCTTTGTCCATGGTACAGTGTAAAGAGCAGTTCGAGGTAATAAGAAACCCTGGCTCTGTCACTTGCTATGAGCGTGCCCTTGGGCAAATTGCTAAATTTCTCTAGGCTTCAGTTTTCTCTTTGGTAAAAGGAGGAGGAATTGGCCTTGACCTCTAAGGTTGTTTCCAGCTCTAAATCTATGATCCCATGATTCCCTGGAAAGTCTGGATTGTATTGAGTGGTGGTGACTTGTTAGCTAGCTTGAGGCATTGGGGTGTACTTTTTACTCTGACTCAGAATAAGTGAAGATCCACGGAACCATTCTGTGCCTTTTTTAGGTTCAGGGAAAGAAATTACCATGTATCTAATCCAGCTAGGTGGCACAGTGGAAAGGCTTGAATTCAAATATATTCTCAGATATGTACTAGCTGTGTGATTTTGAACAAGTCATTTAGTCTCTCTGTGTCCTCAGCTTCCTCATCTGTGAAATGGGGATCATAATAGGACCTAATTCTCAGGGTTGTTATGAGGACCAAATTAGAGAATATTTTTAAAGTTTCCAGCCCGTAGTAGGTGCTTAATAAATGCTTGTTCCTTCTTTCCTCCCTGCTCTCCAAAACTGTCTGGAATGAGTACAACTTATTGGGTGCTTAATCTATAATAGCTACTTCTTTTCCTTTTTCTTCTTCAGTATTATTTTCTATTTTGGTGCCTCTCTATCACCACAAGTTTCTCTCCTCAATAATAAAAGTCTCTCTGGGTCTAAGGAATCATGGCATATATAGTTTATGCTAGTCTCACAAGGAGTTCTCCCTGAGACTAATGTATGATAGGATTATGGTGGCTCTTCAAAGTCTTTTTACACAAACAATCAGCAAAAGAATTTGAAATTCAAACCCAGAAATCTATGCACTATAGACCTAGGAGTTAATAAGAAAACATGATCTAAGCTTGAGATCTATGTATCCAAAGCCAAGGGAGATCCATTCAGAGCTGCATCAGGAGAATGACATAAAGGGAAGAAGCTTCTACTAATGATAATTAGTGCAAAAACAAATTAGACTAAGGCACCATTGTTTATGGCAATGGCATGCTAGGCAGGTGGTTCCAGTAGCCATTTACCTGAAGGCAATGAAACTGTGGTTGCTATCATTATTGCTTCTCCCGGAATACATTCCTAGACCTTCCTGTCATGACTTGGTAGCATAGCTTTCTCTGTTTTGTTTTGTTTTTTTTGGAGGGGGAAAAGCAGGACAATTGGGATTAAGTGATTTGCCCAAGGTCACACAGCTGACCTCCTGACTCCAGGGCTGGTGCTCTACTCACTGTGCCACCTAGCTGCCCCTGGTAGCATAGTTTTGATAGAAGATATAACACAGCTCTGAGATATGCAGATTTTATGCAGGTTTCCATGTGTTTTTTTTTACCTAGGGTCAATAGCTCTTTGAGGTATAATTTGGGTGGCCTGATTGCCTCTGTTAAGTCTGGGGTCTCTCAGGCTTCATATTTCCTTTATCTTTCCATGACTGATGGGATTAGGAGTCAGCCAATTAGCATTTATTAAGCTCCTACTATATGCCAGGCACTATGTTAAGTGCTAGAATTTAGTGGATACATACCTGGTTTGAAGCTGGCCAATGACAGTAAGGACTGAAAGAAAACAACAACAAAAATAATATTAATGTAGTAATAATTTATATTTACTTACATCTTGATGTTTGCAAAGCTTTTTCCTCACTCTAAACTTGGTAGTTGTTTTTCTCCTCTTTAAATTATATATGTATTAAACCCCCCCCCAAATTATATACGTACTTTTTATTTAACTGAAAAGAGGACATTGGGAAGGTCTGGGATCTTACAAAATTATTGTGAGGGGGCTAGTACAAGCATTATTATCCAGATTTTAGAGATGAGGAAATGGATGCTTTGAAATCACATAACTATTATGTGTCTAAGGTAGTATTTGAACCCAGACCTCCTAGCAGCAAGTCCAGCACAACATCCCGTGCAGTGTAGTAGTGGTGTGTTGACTATACTCTCCTTCTTAAAACAGAACAGAAACAGGTAATTCTAGTGAATGGGCTGCAGGGCTTGTTACTTATATGACTAAGAAAGGATTTATATCTCAGTCTGCCAGTTTCCTGTGGGGTTTGTCTACAGAATTTGGGTGCCCCCCAAATTTGATTTTTGATTTTTAATCTATGAGAGTTTCCTGGAATTGTGATGACCTTTGGCTTCCCATTTTTATAGAATTTTGGTCACCCACTGTGTGTGTATGTGTGTGTGTGTGTGTGTGTGTGTGTGTGTGTGTGTGTGTGTGTGTGTGTGTATGTGTGTTGCAAACCTTGAAAGCCTCCAATTTCTTAAGTAGTCATCCAAAGTAGTCACTAAAGAACAGGATATAAGCACTGGGAATTCCATTCCACTCTCCTCCCACTCCATTTTATTCTATTCCACAAACATTTTTCATTTAAAAAAATTCTAATTATAATTTTTTATTTGTATTTTCCTTTTTAAAATATATTTTTTTAAAAAATTTATTTTTAGTTTTCAACATTCACTTTTATAAGATTTTGAGTTCTAAATTTTTCCCCCTCCCTCCCTCCCCTCTCCACAAAACAGCATGCAATCTGATATAGGCTATACATGTACAATCATATTAAACATATTTCCACACTAGTCATGTTGTAAAAAAAAAGAATCAGAACAAAAGGGGAAAACTATGAGAAAGAAAAAAAAACAGAGAAAACAGTACACTTTTATCTGCATTCAGACTCCATAGTTCTCTCTTCTGGATGTGGATAGCATTTTCCATGGGGAGTCTTTTGGAGTTGTCTTAGATTGTTGCATTGCTGAGAAGAGCTAAGTCTATAAAAGTTGGTCATCACACAATGTTGCTGTTACTGTGTGCAGTGTTCTTCTGGTTCTGCTCACTTCACTCGGCATCAGTTCATGTAAGTCTTTCCAGGTTTTTCTGAAGTTCGTCCACCCATCATTTCTTATAGAACAATGGTGTTCCATTATGTTTGTATACCACAACTTGTTCAGCCATTCCCTAATTGATGGGCATCCCTTCAATTTTCAATTCTTTGCCACCACAAAAAGAGCTGCTATAAATATTTTTGTACAGGTGTGTCTTTTTCCCTTTTTTATAATCTCTTCCCAAAAACATTTATTAAGAACTTACAATGTATAAAACCCAGGGTGGAAACCAGAGGTTGCATAAAAAGATATGTTTTGAATAAGTGACTGTATTATAGCACAATTAACTAGTAAGATGAATAAGTCATGACGACAATAATGTGTACTTCCCAGGATTCTATTGGAGTCTATTCTTTCCATCAGATGGGAAGTGATGTGCCATGGAGAGGTAAACTTTTGCCTGTAGGGCAGTGTATAGTGTAGTCTAAAAGTCTGAGATAAACTGGGGAAATAACTTGGAGGTGATAGAAAAAAAAAGATCTTGGAGCCAAAAAATTAATTTGAGGTACAGGCAAATTGCGGTGAGTAGCAAGTGTTGCACAGAGGAGGAAATGAATAATCTTGGTCAGGATGTGTCATCTATGACTATCGTGCCAACATCATACCCCTAAGATACCCAAGTCCAACATAAAGTTCAAGGTCATTGCTACCTAGAGGGAAAAGGGAGCCCTCAGTTGGTATAACAACTCTGCCAGTTTCCTGATGGAGCCCTTGGTTCAGATACATCTCTTCTAGGGTTGGACAAACTTGGTATATGTTATCCTGTATGCATGACCACTGAAACTCCCAGGCAATGCAATGTATGATTTTATTTTTTAAATTTTTAAACATTTTTATTTAAAGTTTTGAGTTCCAAATTCCATTCCTCCCTCCTGTCCTTCTTTCCCCCCTCCCTGAGTTGATAAGCAATCAGGTATAGGTTATGCATGTACAATTACGTAAAACATTTCCCTATTAGTCATTTTGTACAAGAATACTCAAATAAAAGGAAAAAAATGAAAGAAAGTGAAAAATAACATATTTTAGTCTTTATTCAATCAATATAATTTTCTTCTCTGGAGGCAGCTAGTATGCTTCATTATTAGTCCTTTGGGATTGTCTTGGGTCCTTGTATTGCTGAGAATAGCTAAGTCATTCGCAGTTCTTCATCAAACAATATTGCTGCTACTGTGTGCAATGTTCTCCTGGTTCTGTTCACTTCATTACAGGCATGATTTTAACTAGAGTCATGAGGTTGGTAATCAGGCTGTCACAGTAAAGGTGCTCATTGGAGGTCTCACCTAGGGGGACCATGGAGGTATAATAGAACTCCCATAGGAGTTCATGAGGAACAGACCTCTCGGATGCTACAGTTGTTTTGGTTTGTAGTTGTTTGGTTTGTAGAAAGCTGGACCTGGCTATATGTTCTGTACCTGCCAGTGGTTTATTAACTCCATTAGGTCAAGACTGAATAGCTATGAAGTTTTTGGTTTGTGGAAGCAGGTGCTAAGATGGTTGACCATCAAGTATCCAAACGCCACTTTCTTCAATATTGCATCTACTATGCTAGTCACAGTGACCCAGGAGGTAGGATATTGTAAAGTTAAATCTTCTAAAAACCAGTATTCAGATTTTATGTTGATTGAACTGGTAAAAAGTCTGACGGGATTTCATATTATTATGATAGATATGCAAAGTAGTGGAATACCAAGGTCTCTCAAGGTGATGCCTACAAATCTAACAAAGGCCATGTTAGGGAAGTCAGATGCTGCTGGCTGGCTCCCGGACTAGGTGAGCTCAGTTTTTGTCTGAAAGTGTTGCTTTGCTGTTCATGGCCTTCACTATCAAGAAGCAACACCTAGGGAAGAAAGTAATAAACACTTATTGCTTAGCCCCTTTGAGTGAGATTTGGACCTTCTTTTCTCTTGGATGGTACCCACCCTCCTCAAACCTGCACACTTAGGAGGAACTGTTTAGATACAATTCATGCTGCTGGGTCCAGGGACATCCCCCATCAAGTCCTAGTTTAGATTTATGCTCTCACATACTGCAAACCCAAGTCACAACTTTTGCCTAGCATTATCTCTTTTTCAAGGGATCCACCCAAAAGCATCTTTGCACTTTAAAGGAATTAGCTTTCTTCTCCTCTATCTGAAACCCACACTTTGGAATGCCTTTTATTACTACTGTTCTTTCTTATTATAGCTTTACTGTGACACCTTTACTATGTTTACAAGTTACTATTCACTGCTTCAAAAAATAGTAGCAAATAGCCAATATTTTCATAGTAGATCAAAAGTATCCCATCCATCCCCCTCTCCAACTTTCCTCTTTTAGTTATAGTATTTTTTCATGAAAGAAAATGATAACTATAATGCAAGGTGTCCCAAAAGTCTGAGGAGCTCTAAGCTTTCATAGTTTTTCCTCAAGAAACTGTTTTACACATCCCCATTTCTTCTAGCTCCATTTTTCTATAGCAAAGATAATTGTATGGAAATTAACTGTTTGCAATCTTTAGCTTTTTAGTTTTAGTCTTAAACTTTAATAGGTTAAAACTGCACTAAGGCTTTTTAGGACACCCTGTATAGAACTTACAAATCAAAGGAAGCCAAATTAGGATTAGTCAGAACAAATATATAAATATTAAAAAAAAAGTCACAAGTCTGGTATTACTTTTCTTTAAGTGTCATGGTTAGAGAGATCAATCAATCAATTAATCAGCATTTATTAAGTACTAATTTTAGGTCGGGCACTGCACAAAACACTAAACTGAAATAATCTTCTATTACCCTGGAGGATTAAAAGCTGTTCCTGTAAATAAATGCAGGATGTATTATGCAAGATAAATACATAAATGAATTGGGGGATGAAATGAATAACTGAGGCGTCAAGAAAGAAGCCCTCTTGTAGGAGGTATTGGGCAGCTAGGTAGTACAGTGGTTAGGAAGACTTATCTTCCTGAGTTCAAATTCGGCCTCAGACACTTACTAGCCAAGTCACTTAACCTTGATTGCCTCAGTTTCTTCATCTGAATGATGAGCTGGAGAAGGAAATGGCGAACCACTCTGCAAATCTCTGCCAAAAAAACCCCAAATGGGCTCATAAAGAATTGGACACAACTGGAATGACCGAACAATAGCAACGACCAGGACTTTGCTCATATTTCTTTCAGAAATTCGTTCATTTGTGCTATTCTTCATTCTTTACTTTCTCTACCTAAATGAGGTAATAATATATGTAAAAAGTGCTTAGCACAGTGTGTACTGGTGCACATAGTAATCTACACCAACAGACAATTTCAATAGCCCAGATTTAAAGTGACTAGGGTTTACACCAGAGTGGCAGAAGCGTCAGAGGACAAAAAGGGATGTAAATGAGAGATGTTAGCGGCAGCCAGGTGACACAGAGCGCCTGGCCCGGAGTCAGGAAAACTCTTCTTTGTGAGTTCAGATCTGGCCTCAGACACTTACTAGCTGTGTGACCCTGGGCGAGTCACGTAACCCTGTTTGCCTCGGTTTCTTCATCTGTCAAATGAGCTGGAGAAGGAAATGGCGAACTGCTCCAGTATTTTTGCCAAGAAAACCCCAAACGGGGTCACGGAGAGCCAGACGTGATTAAAAAACAACTGAACAAATAAAGGTAGATTTGATGGGACTTGACGACTATTTGGATATGGAGGGTGAGAGAAAGAAAAGAATCCAGGATATTTAGGTTTTGAGCCCAGGGGACTGGAAGGATAGAGGTAACCTAGACAATAACAGTGAAGTTAGGAGGGGGTGAGGGTTTGGGTGGAAAGATAATGAGTTCGGTCTTGGACATACTGAGTTTAAGATGTGTGTAGGACATCCAGTTCAAAATCTCCAGGCTCAAAACTGAGTCTAGGATTGTAGACAAATAGATCTTGATGGCTTCTGAAAGTCTCTTCTTATCTCAGATCTATGATCCTATTACCCTACAATTGGCTTGGGCTGTTGCAAATTAATTGGAGATGTATTAGTCCACCTGGTTTATTTTGTGTTGGAGCCACCCATTTGTGGTAGATATAAAAAAAAAAAGTGGTGGTGGTGGGAGGAAGGAGAACTCAGTTGGACAGCTAGCCTTTTCTCTTTTTGAAGAGAAGTGAGTACAGTAGGGCTAAGAGAGTACCTGGGACCCAAGGGGTTGCCCCTAACTGGGAGACCACTAATGGCTCAGGGAAAAGTTATATGTAAACCTCAAGTGCTTTTACCCACTCAGATTAAAAAAGAATTCCTGGATCCCAAATTTTTGAGAGTCTCGGAACCTAGCCTCCTGAGCAGTGCTAGGCTCAGGATTGCTTGACTATCAATCCCAAGTTTGAGAATTGGGGATACAACCTTCTAGAGAGAAAAGAGGAAGTTTCTGGACAGTGGGGAAAGGGAATCACACACAAGGCTCCTGAAACAGGAATATCCCAAAGGGGCTAATGCCACAATATAAGGGAACAAAAATATAGACTGCACCCTCCTGTACTACTGTAATTTGAATGGTGCAAGGCCTAATTGAATGCCTCTCTAGTAATCCCGAATACATTTACTTTATATGGGAATTTAAACCCTCATGGTAGTACCATGTGGGTGGAAACCTATATGGGTTCCTAGAATGAAATGAGACTGTCAAGAATGTTGGGGTATTTTCTGGATTGTTACCCAAATTTTGTTTCTATTCTAAGGCAGTCCTAATCCTGGGTGTAGGACCATAAGACTAAATGCTAGCTTAGGTCTCTGGGATAAAATCAGAGTTCCTCAGAATGTCAGGGGTATTTTCTTATATGGGATCCTGTGGAAATGGTGGGATTCATTGGAGAGTGAGAATAATTACATTGATTATTTACAGACTACTATATATCCTTTATATGTCTTCTGCATTTTCCAGGGATGAAATAAAAGCTTCCTATACCCAATATACACTATGACTTCTCACACTTTTATAGAAGCGGGGTACTGTTTTACCGGCATCTATGGAGACCTAGCTGCGAACTTGACAAGTTATGCTTAAGTTACATTCTGAGACTTTCCGAGAGGCAAAATCGGAATCGATCAACACCAATCAAAGAGTTATGAGTTTTAGAAGGGAGCTTCTCCCAAGATTGAAGCTAGTTTGTGTAAACTCAAGGGTTGGGGTGTCAGGCTGTGGATCACAACTTATTTATTTTTGCTTTTCCCTTTGTACCTATAGTGTGCATTATTATGTTTGTTGAATTGAACTGAAATCCACGCGGTAGATGCTCAATAAATATTTCTTGAATTTCTCTCATATAGTCGGCACTTCTGCAATATCTTGAATCAAAACATTTCATCCTGGTCAACAATGCAGTCCTGTGACAAATATTTAAGTGTCTTCCATGTGTGAGGCATCTCACAGTTGTAGTTTTCATGAGCTAAGAAGACCTGTAACACATTCTATAGGACATGCTGAGAAGTTTACCCAAGGTCACCCAGAGAATCAGTGACAAAATGATTTATCTCTGGTTCTGACTGCGAAGACCATCTTCTTGTAGTTAACACTCTATCTCAGAATATGTGTGAGATATACAATCTGAACAGCCTATCATGCTTCAGATAGCATGCAATGCAGTTTGCCTTTAGCCAAAGTGTTGATGGATGGAAGGCAAGAACTGATACTTACAAACTGTGTTCACTTAGTACCAGGGGGCTTAAAAATAGAAAGGAATTTTATGTAGGTTTGGACACCAAAGGCTGAGGGAGTGGGAGGTCAATCCGATTTTAAGAGTGAGGCTTGAGATTTTCTTTCCCCTTGGATGGCATAAACTAGGAAAGCTGTTAAGACTAGTATCTTGTATGCTGGCTGTGTTCCCGGTATCTTAACAAGTTGCATGGCTGCCTCTTCATTAGCAGCTTGCAATCTGTAAATCACTGCTCCAGAGTCCTTACCGGACTATCTAGACACTGTTTAAGAGGTCAGAGCCCCAGAGACAAAGGGGCCTCTTCATACTGGGTATTTGGGTGCTTTTTAAGTCATTGAGCTGTAAGTAATTCACAAAGTAAGAACAGTGTACTTGTCAATCAAAATCCCTTTCACCAAATTCTATGCTCATGCCCCTGCCTCTGCCTCTGCCCTGCCATGTTCTCTCATTACAAGCTAAGAACTATACTGGTAGAAATTTCATTACTCAGGTCAATGCTATAAGATAAGTTTCAGATGTTCATTGTAAGGATTTCTGATGTGGAATTTAATATTTAAGCTCTAGTTAATAAAATCAAAAGCCAGAAGAGGATCCTAGAATTTAGGGCAGCAAAAGGGCAGCAAATTCCTAAAAGAGGAATGAAACATTGGAAGGAATAATGCAGGCAAATTACATCACCAAATTATCATTTTAAAAAAAAAGAGAGAAAGCCCCAAATTGGCATATACAGGACAGCCTGGATGATTTAATTGACTCAAATGGAACCATCCTCGCATTTCCAGAGTTTTCAACTGATTCTCAGAGACAACCTTTGGTTTTTAGAACAAGAGGAAAGGAAGCAACAATAGTACAGAATATAGTCTGCATTTCTACATTAGTTATTAGAAAGTGTATTTAAATAACAACAATCACAGTCTTTTATGTGCATTTATTGCTTTATAGGCCTTTAAAGGTCTCTCATATACATTATCTCATTTGATCTTCATAACCACTTTGAGATAGAGCCACTATTCTGAGCCCCATTTTCCAGATGAGAAAACAAAAACAATAACATTAAATGACTTACTCAAGGCAATAAAACTATTAAGTGAAAGTGCCAGGACAAGAAGCCGTGGTACAGTGCCTTTTACCTTTCACCTCCCAGCGCCAAAATTTTCATTTATTTTATTAGCTTAATAGATAAGTGCCAGTCTTTTAAGTTCTGTAAGTTCAGTAAACCTAGGAAAAGAATCCTTAATGTGACTAGCTCAAAGTCACCATTTAGAGAAATGCAGGGCCAATGAGAAAGTAAAAAAATGAAAAACAAAAAAGAATCCTGACTTTCAAACTTCTGTTCTCACCTCTTGACCATGGTAAATGTATTGACAAAGGCTTTAAAAAAATGGTACACAATGCACTACCCATCATGATTCTTAAAGGTTTGCCCTAGATTTTAAAAAAAAAAACCTCCATTAAAATCTATTTGCCCTTGACAAACACATCAGCTTCTCTATATTATTTTTCTTCTCCTTTAGAAACTAAAAAATAGGATGATGAAATGACTGTAATATCAATTAAGTTGGGACTTTCTTACTGTTTTAAAACGATTAATTAAGTGTCTTTGATTGAGTCTTACTAGGTGCTAAGCCCCAGGCCCAAACTCCTCTATTAGGTGCTAAGCCTATGTGGGAGTGAATTGGTAACTAAGGTGGGGCTCCAGGTGGGGCCAATGAAGGGAGGTCTGATTATATCTTTGCTCCCAAATAGGCCCCAAACCCCTAGCTATTAGGTGCTAAGTCAATGTGGGCAAGAAGCCCTCGAGGTCCTAGGGGGAGGTGCTAACTCCAGAGCCAATAGTAAGAGCTTAAGTTCCGGTCGCTCAGATGACATTTGATGACATCTGAAACTGTACAAAAAGAGAGAACAGAGTTGTTTGCTTAGGGCTCCAACTCTTGGCAGTGTGCTGATGTGGAGACTCCGGGCAACTGTAGTTAAGAGCCCTCCAGCTTGCCCAGATATTCAGACTTGGTTAAACTTTGGTAACTATGTATTGGGATTTGAATCAGACAAGGTCTGTCTGTCGATGTTTGTAATCTGTTTGTATTTACTCTGAAGTTCAGGGTGCTGGCTTTTTCCCCTGAACTAAGTGAATGATATTTGTATGCTGGATTAAATTGAGACTGTTAACCCCTTAATATTGCTTTCCTTAGTAAAGCAGATCAAAAGAACCTGGGCTTTCAGCGTTGCGTGAGCTGGTTGTTGTTGGCTTTATACTCCCCACAGCGGCTGCTAGCTGGATTGTTGAAATAATGACTAAATGAGGTAAAGAAAGTGGTATGGATTTAAATGTAGGAATATTGTATAATATATGTAGTTATTTTTAGCTTTAAGGAAAATTTCTTGAGTTTATGATTGGTTCATAAGGAAAATACTTTGCTAGCACTACCTGTAGTGGCTCCAACCACGAAGTCCATTGAGTATTTGCAGTTTTGGTGTTCATCATACATGACCCCTGGAAATGAGCACATGGCTTAGGTACTGTTGTATCTAGTCAAAACAAATGAGCTAATCAATAAATCAATATGAATTTATTAAGCACCTATTATGTGTCCAGTTGCTGAGCCAGGCACTGAGAACAGAGAGACAAAAAAAAGTAAGACACTTATTTCCTCAATGAGTTCATAGTCTAATGGGGGTGATAACATGCACATATATGAGTACAGTCAATCCCAAACTTATATGGCAGTAAGGTTCCTAGCAAATGGCGCAAAAGTTAAAAACATGAATGTTAATACATTGAACCTATGGGAAATAGGGGATTAGGTTTCCATGACCACTAAAAACTGTAATATTTTGCTAGAGATTGCTGGAAATACATATTTCTGCATACGATTCTTTATAACAACACATTCCTATAATATACACTTTTCCTAACACCGTAAATATGAAACAACCCATAAAAAACAGTAAACAAAATAAAACTGGTAACATGCAAAACATTTTTTCTTGCTAGTAATTCCTTATAATTCTGTGACCTTTTGTGCTTACATCTCAATAAAACAAACACTGTTTTCAGATAATACTATACTGCTGTAAACCTCTTGGTTAGCCTCTGAAAATCAAGGAAGAGGTTGCTGGGACTTTAGTTGCTTCTGTTGGAAGACACAGAAACTGGTGAGGTTTCAACTTCACTTCTGACACTCCAAATGCACGGGGAACTCTTTATTCAACCAAGGTAGGGTGAACAAGACCAGGGAAGTGCCCAGTAGGATACCAGCCACTCTACAGAATTGTGCATCAAGGGTCTCATTTTTTTCTCTGCTGCGCATAGCCATCGAGATGCATGGTTACCAATGCAAAAGTGAAAATTAGGTTACTAATAAAATCATGTGAATGCTTGAAGTCATGAAAGTTAAACATAGGCATGCTGAGAATATATAAAACACATACTAAGTAGATACAAGATATCCTGGAGGATGGCAGAGAGGAGAGAAACTACCAGCTAGGAGGACCAGAAAGGCCTTGTGCAGAAAGTTGTGCCATAGAGGACTATGAGTAATTCCCTAGTGATCTTATGCACTTTTTTTGGTGGGGCGGGGGGGAAACAGGAAAGAATGTTATATTCATTATTCTACTTCTCTTTGGAATGTTCACTGGTGCCAAAAAAAATTCCCAGTTATTTTGAGAAGAAAAAAAATCATTAAATTGGAAAGATTAGAGGCATAATATAGAGCAAAATGTTGGACAGGAGCTTAACTGGAAAGCAATTTGGAATTTTGCAAATGAAGTGACTAAAATGTCCATACCCCTAGAACCAGAGATTCCATTAAAGGCCTCATACCTCAAGGATGCCATTGATAAGAAGAAAGTCCTATATATTTGTAGCAGCACTTTTTTCACAACTTTGTGATCATAAACTTTATGCTAATAACTTTATCATTTGGAAACCAAGTAGATGTCCATTGATGGGGGAATTGCTAAATAAATTGTGGAACATGAATGTAATGGAATGTTGCTCTGGAGTAAGAAATGACAAATATGGTGAGTACAAAGAAGCATAGAAAGCTATTCATGAATAATGCAGAGTCAAGTAAGCAAAGCCAAAAAAACAACATACACAATGACTACAACTAAATGGAAAGAACACCTTTCATAAAACAATCAAAAATGAACGTTGCAAAATTACAAGAAAAGAACAAGCATGGCCCCAAAGAAGAGGCATGAGAAGGCACATTCCCTGTTCTTTTGCAAAAACGGGAGGTCCACAAGTGTGCAACATCACATATAATTTCAAACTTTTTAAATGAAGTGAGTATTTTTACTGATTTTTTCTTCTTTTTTCTCTTTAAATATCATTTGTAACATGAAATAGCTCTCTGGGATGGGAAAGAGAGAGAGAGAGGGATGCTGAGAGACATTTGGGCAATGTAAAAACAACAGATATTAAAAAAAAAAACTGAAGCAATAATGCCTGTTGGGTCTTCTGTGAACCATTTCCTCCTTTTGTTGATGAGAGAAATGATCATTTGCAGAATGCAAAACTATTTAAAAATAAATCAAATGACAAGAAATTTTAGGTTGTACACCAAAAAGTTGGGACAATGGTTTAAAAACAAAACAAAACAAAAACAACCTCCCTCCATCTGACTATTTCCTTGACCAAAAGAATTAAACAAATCAAAACAAAACAAAGCAAAAGACAGAAACAAAAGCTAATAATGGGCTGAATAAGCAAATGAACTTTATATCCTTTGGGAAATATTTGTCGAAACTCTTCCTTACCTTTCACGTAGTCCAGGCAACTTACTCACCCCCTAATGCCTTTGGCTCTAATTTGCATGGCAGCTTGGGGCTCCTGTGCTTTGTTTTTTTCTGCTTTGAGGAACTGGTCTGGACAAAATCATCTTTGTTCTGTCCCTTTGGAGCAGTCCTGAGGGAAATTCTCATTGAGGATTTCTCAAACTGGCCACTTGTTATTGCCCTGAGCTGAAGAGGGGGTGAGATCTCATGTCTGAAAACCTGTTTTTGAAGAGATCAAAATCATTCAATGTTAGCTATTTCAATGTAGAATTTTTTATCTCTGCAAAATAACCAGGCCACTACAATCCTTTCCCCTATGTCCCTAGCTATTGGGAATTAATCTTCTCTT
>CM053626.1:283519841-283541267 GCA_028646595.1 Phalanger gymnotis | reverse complement strand
CTTTTCTCTCTATTCTTTCTTTTCTCTCTCTCTCTCCCTTCCTTCCTCTCTCCCTTCCTCCCTTCCTTTCTCCCTTTCCTTCCTCCCTTCCTTTCTCCCTTTCCTTCCTCCCTTCGTTCCTTTCCTTCCTTCCTTCCTTCCTTCCTTCCTTCCTTCCTTCCTTCCTTCCTTCCTTCCTTCCTTCCTTCCTTCCTTCCTTCCTTCCTTCCTTCCTTCCTTCCCCTCCCTCTGTCCACATAGGGAATCATATCCTTACCTGCGATTGCTCTTCCCAAAGGAATATAAATTTTGATCACTGAAACCTCACGAGGTATCTTGGAGTTTATGGGCTAGATTTCTTTGTTAAGGACCATACCTTAAACTCAAATCACTCTGGCTCTCATTGATTGGCCAACAATAGGTCCCAGCCTAAGCCTCATTTGGTCATTGTTTGGGCTCTGATGGTTCAGAGTGTGTGTAAATAGCAATTGTTTCTGTTTTGGTCAGAAATCCAGATGGTTTTCCCTGCTCAGACTGAGATATATGTGTGTGTGTGTGTGTGTGTGTGTGTGTGTGTGTGTGTGTGTGTGTGTGTGTGTATTTAGCTAAGTAAAATAGGCCATTCCTTGCCTTATTTCTTACCCAGCCTTAATCACTGAATGGGCATTGCCACAGACAAACTGAGACCTGGGAACAATGTTAGCTTAAAAAGGCCAAGATCTCCCATTGCATCTGAGGCCATTTCTAGTCATCCCAACCTATGTCTTGCCACTGGAATGAGCTGGCTCTCCAGAGGAGAGTGAGGCTGGTGACTTTGCATAGCCCTGCCACACTGAAATCCAATTCACTTGCAAGTTATGACATCCCCTTCTCCACGTCATGGGCCTCTTTGAGAAGGAGGGTCAAACAACAACAATCACCTCAGTTCTTGTAGCCAGCCACTCCAGCTAAGTAGCTATACCAGAGTTACTCTTGGCCTGTGGGACAAGGATCAATGTGGAAGGACTTACACAGATGAACACAAACAGCATGTGCCACGTGATAGCCACAGACATGCAGATTGTGTAAATGGATAAGGTCTAATGGAACTGAAAGAGTTCCTTGAGTCCCAAGCCAGGCATAGCAGGATCTAGGAGACCTACCAAGGCTGCATCAAGGCTGTTGCTTTAATACCCCATGTCCTAACTCCAAGGAGGGAGAGAAAAATCTTCAAGTCCACAAACCCTATAGTGGGACATTTTTCTTCTCCTACTATTCATCTTCCCAGCATTATAAAAAACTCCTTTCTCAGAAATGTCCTCATATTACACACACAATATCATCATTTCCAGGGATCACCGCAGTTCTCTGAGAAGCTCCTTACATAGTTAAGACTTCTTTAAGAGCTGTTCCAGTCCATTAATTTTTTAAAAATCTCATTGCACATTTTATCTTTCACATTTAACAACTTTCCCTTCAGTTTGGTCAAATTTCTGCCTGGAAAGTCAGTCCATTAATTCTTACCACACATCTATAGCCTGCTACTTGGCTCCGAAGCAAGTTTGTGGACTTGAGTGGTGTTGGGGTACCCAGGCAAAGCTGCATTTTTGTGGGACTAGTGCTGGGAAAACAGCAGACAGTGAAAGCTTTGGTAAAACGGTTGACATCATATTGATTCAACTACAGGGCTGTCATGACCCTAAAGGAGGCTAGCTAAATAACTTTATTTATTTTTAAAAGAATCTTACATCTTACTATAAACACTGAAGTTACCAGCTACAGTGGCTTAGGGAAAAACAGGAGACTGGGATGAAAAAAATAAAATGTAAAATTCATTAGATGGAAAAACTGTTGATTGTTGTTATAGTGAGCAAAGTCTTGATAATCTCATTCCACCAGGCTAAACCACAAGGGTTATGAAAGACATCTGCCAAAAGCAGAAACTCCTGTTCTTACATTTAAGAGTTTAGATTGTCAGTAGATTGTGTGATTGGTAACAACCATTCATAATAGTTTTTACTTCAAAAGTCTCATGCAAGTGCTAGTCCTAAGCAAAATTGTTGAGAAGGCAATATTTATCTTTAGTGCTACCTACTCCATTCTCCATTCACAGTTCCCATTTTGGTCCTCCCAATCCCATCTTAACATCCCTACACTAGTAACTAATTGTCCTTATGATACCCCTTAGTTTTACATTGCCACCCACTACAGCTCTTGGCCTTAGGCTGCCTATGTGGAGAGTTTTGCATTGGGGAGCCTTTTTCTCAGGCTTACTTTTCATCACTATTTATATATCTTGTATTCTCAATCCCTGCTAGGTGCCAGGTTACTTACGTGGGCTGTATTACAGAGACGAATGTGTTATTTTTCCAGGGAACACATATGAGTTCTGGCAGTAGCTTTCCAAAGGCATAATGCCTTAACCCAAAGCAGAGATTCGAGAGAAGGGGCTATCAGTGACAGCTGGGTGATGAGAATACTTTTAGGCAGAGTCTATATGTGCTCTTCAAATCATATCACCTACTGTACCTCTGTGTCAATCTGACTCTGTCTCCCTCTATTGTGTTTGAGAAAGTGCCATACTCCCAAGCCTGGAAAGCTCAAATACTCAGTTGTTCATTTTTAGCTGCAGAAGTGTCAAAAGTGACACATATCTGTAATTAACCAAAATCTGGAAGGAGGTAGGATTGGCCCTTGGCAACATTCTAAGGAGGTAAGTTTGTCTTTGTCCCAGCCTTAACTTTACGTATACTTTATTTCATTCCTGTGGCACCTTTCCCTCTTTCTCACACCTAGTGCCTTCATCCTTGATATCTCTAACCTTTCCTCTTAGAAACCTTCTCTGAGGATCCGATAAACTTTGCAATGAGGTGTAAAAGACCGATAAAGATTAGAGTAATATTTCTCTCCGGGGAATTTGCATGTTTAAAGAAGGTATTAGTCTTTCCTTAAGTCAAAGTGATTGTAGTCATCCCTTCTACACCTCGACTTTCCCCATCTCTCCAGATTGTGTGGGCAGGGCTCCCTTACCCTTGAGATGTGGAAGGGATAACCGTATTCTCTGTTGCTGGAATTTTGGGGAGGAATTGTAGTGCTCTGCACATAGTAGGAATTTAACAAGTGTTGAATTTAAATCGAAGTACGGGAAGGGGTAGAAGAAGCATTCCTAGTTACTGGGAAGATGGTCAGGTAAGGTTCATGAGGGAGCTGGGTGGTGCCATAGAGTACAAGACTTGGAGACAGGAAGACCTGAGTTCAGATATTTACTGGTAGGGGGACAGTACATACTGGTAGGCAAGTCACTTAGTCATTTCCCGCATCTGTGAAATGGGGGTAATGGATAGAGTCCTAGACTTGGAGTCAGGAAGAACTGAGTTCATATCTTCACTGACAGTGTGACTATAACTTTTCAATCTAATTTTCCTCATTTGTAAAATGAGGGTAGTAACATCACATACCTCACAGGGTTGTTGTGAGGACCAAATGAGATCCTATTCGTAAAGTGCATTACAAACCTTAACAATGCTAGCTATTATTATTCTTAGAGGGACAGAGGAATTACAAAACTTTGAAGAATACATTAGGTTATAGAAACAATCCTATAACATAAAATTTGGTTTTTATTGTAGACAACATTATACTACTTTTTATAGCTTGTATTTTATCAGAGTCCATGCCAAAATTTTTGATAGTATCTTCCCTGAAGTCTTCTATGAATACTACAATAAAGTATGTTCTCTATCTAGCTTCCTCCCCTGTTCCCCCACACCATCTTAACTCTCCTCTTTAATCTTCTCATAGTTATTGAGATAATGTTGCTATAAAGAATTGAGGAAATCAGGACTGTAATAAGTGAAATGTACACGTTGTCTTTTCTACATGAAAATGACCCAACTGAACCACTAGGTCCACTGTCA
The DNA here is from genome assembly GCA_028646595.1 of Phalanger gymnotis. Classification (NCBI taxonomy): domain Eukaryota; kingdom Metazoa; phylum Chordata; class Mammalia; order Diprotodontia; family Phalangeridae; genus Phalanger; species Phalanger gymnotis. The sequence continues at coordinate 283,537,392 of CM053626.1, read as the reverse complement.
GTGTGTGCTCAGAGTTGTTTTTATGATTGGGGAAGGGAAGAGGTTTTACAAAATCATTCTATATACCCTTTTACCTTGTCCTCCTGATCAATGGGACATATTTTTGAGATAGCTAGTTTTGACTAAGGCAATGTGTGTGTGTGTGTGTGTGTGTGTGTGTGTGTGTGGCCATGGAATAGAGCTCTTTTTTTTTCCTCAAAGCTACTGGGCCTGCATATGCATAGAATTGTAACCCACTTCCATCCTGCCTTTGTTTAAAAGTCTTCAGTGACTTTTGCTTAAAGTTTAAACTCCTTAACCTGACAGTTAAAGCTGCATACAACCTGATGGAATACACCATTAACCTTTTCAGCTTTATCTCATTTTTACACACTCAATGTTGCAGGCAAACTAGATTACTTCTGGTCCTCTGAACGTGCTCTAAACTTTCCTGACTGCATGCCTTTGTCAATGCTGTTTCCTAGGTCTAGAATATTCTTTCTCCCTCTGGTTCTTTGCCCCTTGAATTCCTCTCCACCCCGACTTTGTTTTTCATTTTAAGGGGATAGGCACTGGCTCTGTGATTGCATCAGTACATAGAAATTCCAGATGAAGAAACCTGTTTTGATGTAGGTTGGGCACCTTCACAGCAAATTATATCACCTTTGAGAATTGCTTGGAGCAATGATAATTTAAATGACTTGACCCGAGTCAAACAGCTATCAGTGTAAGCAATAGGAACTTGAACTCTAGTCTTTTTTAACTGTTTCTGTCTCACCTTGGAAATTTTCCCTGTGGCCTTCTTATCCTGGAAAACCCCTCTCTTCTGTAGTCTCCTTTTATTGGTGAGTTCTACCAGAATCTCCGTTTAGAGGAAGGGCCCAGGTCAGTCATCCTTTTTCACTCCTCTCCCAGCTCTGCTTCTCACTGTCAGGACTTCGCTAACATCCACGGCCTCTTTTTTCATGTGTAGACTTTCCCTGTTCCCTGTTCCCTGTAAGTTCCTTGAGGGCTGGCACTTTCTTTTTCCTTATATTAGTTTTCCCAGAATTTAGCCAATATCCGGTATATAGTAGAGCTTTATAAATGCTTGTCGATTTGACTTCCTGGCTTAAAATCCATCTCTCTAACCATTATGTCACACATTTCAGCATTCTAGACATGCATAAATCCATATGTTCCCAGTCCTGGGAAAAGAATGACCTTTCGTTGCTGCAGTGTCTCTTCACTTTGTTGACAATGATATTTCTGTTTTTAAAAAATTTATTGCTATATTTTGTTTTTATATTACCTTCATTCTTAAATTACCCTCCCTGTACCTGGTGAACCATACCTTGTAAGAAAGAATAAAAAGAGAAAAAATAGTTTAGCAAAACCAACTAAATATTGTTAGACATAAACCGTCCGACAAAAATATATAATAGTGAGTATTTATATAGCATCTATTATCATTGTGTTAAGTACTTTATAAATATTTTCTCATTTGATCCTCACAACAATCTTGTGATATAAATGCTATTATTATTTTCCCCATTTTTATAGAACTGAGGTAGCCAGAGGTTAAGTGATTTGCCCAAGATCATATAGTCAGTAAATGTTTGAGCTAGATTTGAACTCAGGTCTTCCAGACCCAGAGTCCTGTCTGCTAGTTGCCTATTTGAAATATTCCAGATTCTCAGTTCCCACCTCTGAAGGGAGGTACATTTTCTTAACTATTCTCCAAGGCCAAGTTTGGCTGTCACAATTATAGTGTTCCTTCTTTTTGTTGTTGTTGTTAATTCCATTTATATTGCAGTAGTTGTTCTACAAAGTTTTCCTGGTTCTGCTTACTTCATTCTTCATCAGTTCATATACATTTTCTCCTAGTTCTCTTAATTCTTAAGATCCTTAAATTCTATTGTGTTTATATACATTTATATCCTTTTCGCTCCAGTGACATTGCTGTCTTCTGATTATCCTCTTGAATGTCTGACCATTTTTTCTTGGTGTCACTTGCTGAATTATATTAATAGTCTCTAGCATGCATCCTTAGAGGAATGTAGACATGGCTGCCCTTTGGCTTCTTCCTTCAAATGGAGGTTCTGGAAGGCAGGTGACAGCATATGACTAGGAAGAGAATAGAGCTGGATAGTTAGATTAGGAAGTTATTTGTTTAGAGAGTATACTTTGGGAGCTGATGAGAAGTCCTAGAAAGCATGCATAGAGAAAGAGGAGAGAGCCCTGGGGAACAATTTTGTGTTCACCAGGTTGGTAATGTCTTTGAACTCATCTTTGTAGGTTTCTAGGGAGAGGAAGCCGGAAAAGAAGAGTTCTCTTAATCGTCAGTGCCATGAGGCAGCATGGGATTGGACTGAGGTATTAGAGTAGGTATACCTTGGCTTGGGGCACCCTTCTCCTTGTGACCTTGTGACCCAGTGGAATGATGTTGTGACATATGTAACAGCCCTTCAGAAGTACAAGTGAAGAAAAAGAAAGTTGGAGGCATAGAGCCAAGGCTGAGGGTTGGCCATAGGGCAGAGTCAAGGGTGTAGGACAGCCTTATAACTGAACTAGTCTAGCCTGAGAAAAAAAGAAAGCGAGGCCAGAGTAGGTTGATGGACTGAGAGAACTGGGAGGCATGGAAAATCTAAAGGTTGCTGTGAGGACAAGGAATAGGAGCGAAGTTGAGAGATGATAGAAGAGACCAGAAAAGGAAATTTCTGAATTCAAAATCAAGGAGGTGACAGCGAGGTCTAGGCTAGGGTACGACTGTCCTTGTGGCTGGATGGAACGGTGGCAAGCTGTTAAGTAAAGGGTGATATGGGGGTTGATAAACTGGTATGCTCAGCTATTTGAGAGCACAAGAAGATACATGTGGGAGTATGAAAGTAGTGTTTCAGGAAACTGCAGTCCGGTATTGAAATTCCTCGAGAAAGGAGTAAAAGTGGTTTGAAGGTCAGTAGATGGCTGTGACAAGGCCTTGGGCCGGGGAAGGGGTGAAGGGGGTGCTGTGGATGGATGGACTAAGTCCCAAAGGAGAAGAGGATGCTGAGTCAGACGATGCTCGGGGGAATCTCTAGCACTGGCAATGGGGACCAAGGGGTATTTGCTCCCAGTTTGCGGCATTTTAAGGATGGGGGGATTTGGGTGTTAGAGAGTGCAGAGATGCCCTTTTGGGTAATTCAGCGAAGAGCCGGGGGCTCTGGGGGTTCAGTCTCCACAACGCGCGCACGGAGTCCGAGCTAAAGGCTAACCCACTTGCAGCAGCCCCGAGATACGGAAATAAGCCTTCTGCAGGACCTCAGCCCCCGCTCCCCAGCCTGTGCAGCAGCTCGCTTCGAGTGCCTGGGGATGCACGCGTGGGAGGCTTTTCAGGCAGCGCGCAGGGAGCCAAGAGCCCGAGCTCGGGTGGGTGAGGGTAGAGCAGCAGGCAGGATTCATTCGGTCGCTGGCTCGCTCGCTCCGTAGAGAGCGGCGCGTGCGCGCGCCTCCAGAGCGGGCCGGGGAGGGGAGGCTGGCGGGGAGCGCGCACGCCGCCACTGCGCGGGACCGGGACGCTCGCGCTCGCGCTCGCGCCCCGCTCCCCCCCCCCCCCCCCCGCCCCCCCCCCCCCCCCCCCGGCTGTCCCCCGCCCCCCTCCGCACCTCCTCCCTTCCTGCTCGCTCGGCCTCCCTCGCTCACTTCTCGCTCCCTCCTCCCCCGGGCGGCGGTAGCGGCGGCGGAGTGAACGGGACGGGCCGGGCCGAGCCGAGGGCGGTAGGGCGCCGCGCCGCGCGGCGGAGGACGAAGAGTTGGGATCGCAGCTGCCCGCGGTGAGTGAGGGAGCGGGCGCGCGGGCCGGGGCGGGGGCTGGGGCTGCGGCAGTCCCCCGGGGGCCGAGCCCGCCCGGGCAGGCGCGCGCCGGGGGGCACCCGCAGCTTCCTAGACGCCCCGCCGGCGGGCCCGGGGGTCGGGGGACAGGCACCTCGCGGCCCCCAGCTCTCCCGCCGCTTGGGGTTCTGCCCGGGGGCTGAAGAGGCTGCTCTGCGCCGGGGCAGGGGCGCGGGCTGATCGCTACCTGCCCAGGGGTCCAGGTGTCTCGGTGCCCGTCCTCCCCTGAAAAGTAGCTGATGGAGAAAGCAGGAGCGATTCCCCCCACCCCCCGCCCTTGGCCCAGCCCCTCCCCCCAGCGGTCCCCCGTTCCTGGATCCCCGACTTCAAAGTTTGGGGCATCCAGCGAGCACTTTGCCCCGGTGGCCGCCGGTGCCGGAAGGGGGTCTGCCTCCATTCATTGGGGGTCCCGTACTCGTTTCTGCGGACTCGGGGCACTTTCCTGGGTGTTTGGATAATTTGGACAGCATTGCTTTATGGATTCCTCCCCCCCACCCCATTTTCCCCTACGGTCTCTCAAATTTGGGTGGGGACAAAAAGTAGTTCTTAAGACAAGAATCTTAATTTACACCGCTTGCAGAACTGCTGATGAGTGATGGAGAATGCCCAGTGCCATGCACAACTTGTAAGGAGAACTTAAGCTTGCCTTGACAGCCTCTGGCTTTTTGGAAGCTTATCTCAAGGCCTACAAAAATCCGTCTAGTTTAGGGATTTTTTTAATCAAGTTAAGACCTACTTGCAGGGTATTTGGGTGGTGACAGGTTATTGTGTGGCATACTTCGGAAAACAGCTTTGAAAACTTCTGAAGTTTTAAGCATCAAAATTTGGCTTTCATCATCCCGTATTGGCACGAAGCTTGCTTGCAGTCAAATTGAAAATGGATTTTGCTTCTGGAAAATATTGGAACCAAAATTGTTTGCCCCTGAAATATTGGCTTATGTATGACTCAGTATTTCAATGAAGTTAACGTTTGAAACTGACAGCGAGATGGCAAAGAGCAAAGTCTGAAGTTGAATTTAATGCTATTATGGATCATTGGCATCATCAAATTACATTAAGTGCTTACCTGCCTGTGGTATTGTGCAGGGCTTTTTCAAGTAAGGCTTCCCTCTGTACTAATGAAGTTTAATACTGTGCTATTACATGAAATGTTATTAATAAATAATCTAGTAATAATTAGATGGAATAGGGTAATTTGAATGTGAAAATGTACTAAGGGCCCACATTTATGGTGGGATGTTTTAAACAAGGTGTAGAGGCATTTAGATTTGTTTGTTGTCTCATCTATTACAGTGTGAGCTCCTTGAGGTCAGGTTCTTTTGCTGTTCTTAGTCTACCCATTGATTAAGAACAGTGCCTGGCACATAGTAGATAACTTCATAAATGCTTTTTGACTGACGTTCATGCTATTTAGTTGTGGCAGAACATGAAATCTTGAAGCCTGGAGTGGAGAGAACCAGACGTCCAGTGAACAGTATGTCCAAAATAGAACTCATTTCCTCCACTCAAACTCCCCCCCCCACCCCTTGAACCTTCCCTGTTAAAGCAGAGGGCCACACCATCTTCCCAGCCCCTTAGGCTCATCACCTAAGAGGCACCCTTGACTCCTCACTGTGGCTTTACACTCCCCCCACGTCCCAATCCAGGCTGTTCCCAAGGCCTGTCGATTTCATCTTTGCAAAATCTCTCCTATATGTCTGCCTTTTCCTTTGGCTCTACCACCACTCTAGTGCAAGCCCTTATCATCTCACCCCCTGATTACTGCACTACCCTGCTGGTGGGTTTGCCTGTCTCAGGTCTCTTCCAGGTTCAGTCTCTTCTCACTATTCAGCTACTGAAGTGATTTTCCTAAAATGAAATTCTGAATCACGTTACCTCCCTTCTCAATAAATTCCTTGTTGCCTCTAGGAGCAAATACAAAATACTCTCTTATTCAAAGCCCTTCATAATCTAGCTCCTTCCTACCTTTGCAATCTTTTTGCACCTTATTTCCCTCCATGTACTCTTTGATCCAGGGACTCTGGCCTCCTGGCTGTTCCACAAACAAGACACTTTATCACTCCACTCCAGGCATTTTCTCTGGCTGTCCCACATACCTGGGATGCTCTCCCTCCTCAACCCCACCCTCTGACTTCCCTGGCTTCCTTTAAGTCCCAACTAAAATCCCACTTTCTATGGGAAGCCTTCCCTGACCCCTCTTAATTCCAGAGCTCTCCCTCTTTTAATCATTTCCTATTTGTTCTGCATGTAGCTTGCTTTGTACTACGTATTCATTTGCATGTTGGCTCCCTCATTAGATTGAAAGCTGTTTGAGGGCTGAGACAGTCTTTTGCCTCTTTTTGTAATCTTAGTGCTTATTACAGTGTCTGGCACATAGTAGGTGCTTAATAAATGTTTATTGAATTGAATTGAGAGAATGCATTAACTAAGGGGTGACCAGTAGGTTTTGGAGTATGTGAACAAGGGTATACTAGGGATTTGTTTAAGAACTTTGGATTATTTCCATTAGTAAGATGTTATTTAGTTTATATATTGATCCCATTGATATGTTACCAACAATACAGTCTCTGTTGAGCTCTTCAGTAGTTATGTAGAAAATTTTGAGCCTTAATTTCAGAGTTTCTTTTCATTAGGCCATCTTTGGGAGTTGGGGAAGTCAACTGAGATAGCTTAGTGTACCATTCAATTGGATTTTGAAATGGGTGGCTTTTAAAGACCCCCAGCTGAAAAAGAAATCTCACCAATCGCCTTAGCCAAAGTAGGAGGTACTCACATTACCCAATTACTTTATATCCAAGCAACTCCTAGAGCTACTGTATGATTTTTGAACCCAAAGACAAAAGGAGAAGGCAGAAAGATTTTTTTTCCTCTTGGAATATTTAAAAAGCTAAATTCTGATACAAGTAGTTAAAATATTACTAGTTTAAGGTCTTTGAGATTAAAGTCTTGAGGCTTTAATGTGCAGTAACCGTTCAGTAGTAATTTAGTTCCATTATTTTGAGAATATAATCCTGGAGAGTGCCATCTGTTCGTTGCTTCAGTGGCTGTCCTCCTGAAGTTGTCCCAGTTCAGGGTTGCTCTGTTTAAGACTTGTGTCAGTGATTGTGGGGAGATGGAAGTAGAGGGAATGCAGCCTGTGAGATTCAGGAAATTGTTTACTTATTTTGCACAAGTTGCCATGTGCTTCTTACAGTACAACTTTTACATTATGTGTGGTGTGGCTGTGGCCTCAGGGTCTGAGTGGCAGCGTAAAACTATTTCAGCTGCTGGCACCTCAAGGGCAGCTCAGAGATTTCTTTTGGACATGTAGTCTTTTTGCCACAAGACGCAGTGGAATTTTGAAAACATATGAGCTCCTTTTGAGCTGTGATGAAAGACTCCGTTTTGGAGGGGTATTTAAATTTTGGAAATTTGATGGAAAATGCTATTTTCTTTGACTTGAACTATTGCTTCTAAGTGGAATGCTATGCACAAGGCAGCATTAATTGAAGGAATGTGTTTGTTTAGTGTGATGACAGTATTTGAAGTTGGTTTTAACTTCTTGACTGCCAGTGGATGCAAAAAAAAAAAGGGTGCTTTAGAATTAAGGGGAATTGACATTTGTTTATGCAGTTCCTCATTCCCCATGTTACCCTCATGGATGTGGTATTGTTGGTTTTATTTAAGCAGTTTCAATAATAATTGAGTAAACATTTTTTAGGTGTCTACTGTGTGCAAGCCACTGTGTTCAAGATGTTTCAGAGATGAAAAAAACCCGAACTTTAACAATTTACAGACTATTGTAATGAAGAAGAGGCATGTGCACAACATAACTATCACACATAGATATAATTAAATGCATAGGAAAAAAGATAGTAAATAGTATGACAGATTAAAGGATCACTTTTAGTTGGTGAAATCAGAGAAAGGGGAAAGGAACAAGCTCTGTGCCTGGCACTGTGCACAAAGACTAGGTATCTGAACTGGGCCTTGAAAGGAGAGATTTTGGCAAGCAAAGATTTGGGTCAGGCCCTGTCCATTCAGGGTATATATCATAAGTAAATTAAGATAAGAAAGAGCAAGATGGAAATAGGTTGTAGCTCAGTTTGGAACACAGAATTCGCTAAAGGAAGTAAGTGGTATGGAATGCTGGGTGGAGCTGGATTGTGGAGGGCCCTGAATGTCAGGGTCATAGGTCTAGCCAAAGCTGGCAGGGATCTTAGAGGTCGTGGAGATAGTAGATGTCAAACACGTGGCCTACCATCCTCCCAACACTCCAGAGTACAGACCGCCTAGTTTAAAATGTAATTGGGAAATATTTAACAAAATAAATAAAAACATGATAAAATATAGATAATATTACATTTTAAAACTAAATCAATATGCAGACTACAGGAATTCTTGTGTAGGGGCCCCTTATCTATTTGAATTTGATACTGTTGATCTAGGCCAGCCCCTTCATTTTACAGATGAGGAAACTGAGACCTGTAGAGGTAAAGTGACTTGCCCAATGTCACATACAAGTAATAAGTATCCAAGACAGATGTTGTGTGATTAGATCTGAGGATTAAAAAGGTTAGCTTGGCAGCAGTGTTAAGGATGGATTGGGGAGAGGGAGAGACTGGCATCAGAGAGAACAATTAGATGGCTATTATAATTGTCCAGATAATAGTGGAAATGGAAATCAAGGGAAGACTGTGTTATGCTAGGCATTCGATGGGATGCTGGAAGTGAGAAGAGGGTCAAATATGACTTGGAAGTTTTGAAAAATGATCCTGCCTTCTTCAGAAATAGAGGATTTAAGATCAGAGGCAGGTTTTGAATTGTTTTTCAATAGCCGACTCTTTATGTAATTTTGGGGAAAATTTTGGTATAAATATTTGGGACTTTCCCAGGATATTCTTACTTTCTGTTTTTTAACCTGTTACATTTAGTATAATTTACATTTCACCTCATTTTAAAATCATTTTTTGAAATAAAATTTTATTGATGTCATTTTTAATCATTTAAGCTTTCTCTTTATTTCTTTACTAAAGGTACATATTCCCTTTATCTTTAAAGAAATAAAATGGAAGAAGAAAAGCAATCAACAAAACCAATCAATACATTGAAAAATATCTGACAGTATATGCAGTCTTCCACACATAATGACCTCCCATCTCTGCAAAGGCGTGGTAGTGTTATCTCATGTCTCTTCTTGGGGTCTGGGCTTGCTCTGTAAAGTCACTTTTGATTGTTTTGTGGTTATTGTTTTTCCATTTACATTGCTGTAATGATTGTGTAAATTGTTTTCATGGCTCTACTTCACTTTTCGTCAGTTCGTGAAAGGCTTTCCATATATCTCTGTATATATCATAAGTGTCATTTTTCACATCACAGTACTCATTTCATAACTTTCACATACCGTGTTCTTATCTAGCCATTCCCCAATTGATGGGCATCTATTTTATTTCCAGGTCTTTGCTACCATAAAAAGTGCTAATATAGATATTTAGATATATACATAGACTTTTTATCAATGACCTAAATGGGATATATGTCTGGCAGAGAAATATCTCTGGGTGAAAAAAGGTATTGACATTTTAGTTGCTTTATTTGCATAATTCCAAATTGCTTTCCAGAATGGTTTTACTGATTCACAGTTCTACCGATAACTCATTAGTGTGCTTATATTCCCACAATTCCTCCAACATTGACTATTCCAGACTTTTGTCATCATTTTCAATTTGTAGGGTTTAAGGTTGTATTGATTTTCATTTCCCTTATTAGGGATTTGAAGCATTCTTTCATAAAGATATTCAGAGTTTGCATTTCTTTTGAACTGTTTGTTTCTATCCTTTGACAACATATCTTCTATGGAATGGCTTTTGGTCTTATATATTTCTGTTGTCCGTGTATCTTGGATGGTAAACCTGTATCAGGATATTATTTCTATGTACACTTTCAGTTGATTAGGAGTTTGGGTGTTTAGGGTTAAGGTAATATGTGCATTTGAGATTCTGAGGCCTAATCTTTTCTGTTTAAAAATATTTTTTTTATAATATTTATAAGAATTTTAAACAAAAAACAAAACATGAAGAATGTGGTCACAGACTGTGGTGGTGTGATAAGTCATAGAACCAAAAACATTTCCAAGAATACCACCCCCTCCTTTAAAAAAAAAATCCAATTAAGCTTACAATAAAAAAATAGGGAACTAAAGTGTTAAAAACCTCCAGAACTTTATAAAGCCAGACTTTCTTAGATTGGACAAGTGTAGTCACTTTTTGAATATATTGGATTTTCTTTTCTTTACCTATTCATTCCAAATTCTGTAGATGGGAGTGATTACGGTGCATGTTTCAGAGACAAAAAATTGAACTCTAAAGATCTTGGTAATTAGGATTTGAATAGAAGACGGCAAAATGAAGAATTTTGGGAATTGCCAAGAAAGGAGAAGGTACTTTGTACTACCGTATTCTCATCTAGAGTAATACTGACAGGTCAGATTTACTGGCATGCTTCGCTTGGAGTTTCATTAGCTGACTTTTCGTAGATGTGTCAGGTATGCAATGGGAGAAGAGGAGTATTGTTGGGTATATCTGAGGCCAAGAGTCTAGACCGCTTTTTTATATTTGATAATCATTTCATTTTGCCTCAGTAGCCATCTGGAGGAGCCTTTGCAACAATGGAGAAGCTTTATTTACTATGTTACTGATAGCATGTATGACCCTCAGCCACAATGTAAGTAAATGCTTAAGGGTGGAATTATTTGTGTACCAGGGACAGAACCTTGAATTTAGAAGTCTTTTTTTTTAAGGGGAAATTTTCTTTATCAGATTTGTGGCCCAGAATTGCTTCTGTGGTAAAAAAAAAAAACAAATCCCCAGCCTGGCCTTTAAATACTTCTGCATCCTCCTCCCTATCTTTCCAGACTCATTTCCTTTTACTCCCAGTCCAATACTGTTCCATCCCAATTGGCCTGGAAGCTAGCTGTAGCAGGAACACCAGATTTCATCTCTCATCTCCATGCCTTTGTGCAAGCTGTTTCACAAGCCTTAAATTTCTAGCTTCTGTCAGGGCTCAGCCCAGGTAGGCGTCACCACCCCTTGCCACTCCCCAATGAAGCCCTTTCTGATTCTTCCCAGTTGGTAGAGCTCTTCATTAGTCAAGTCAGTAAGTTGATTTTCTTCAGTAGGTAAATTATATTTCTTTCTACTAATAGAACAGATAGTTTGACATATTTTAGGATATTAGAGAACTGATTTATTAACCCAGCCCTTTCAAAGGAGACATAGACTAGCAGAGACCGCCGATTTTAGACTGTGTACTGATTTGTAAGCAAGTTTTCCCTTCTTCTACTGAGTTACTTTTTTGTCCAGATTTGGGATGAGAGGAGACAGCACCTAGGCACTTGTCCGTTTTAGGGATGAGTTCTCTTCTTCACCACAGCTGGCTTTTGACCCTGGAAAATGGCACCAGCCCATTAATTGTTCTTGTTGTTCAGTTCTTCAGTCATGTCTGACTCCTCGTGACCCCAGGGACCATAGCATGCCAAGCCCGTCTGTCCTCTACTATCTCTCAAAGTCTGGCTAAGTTCATATTTGTTGTTTCCATACTGGCCTATTAAGAGGCAACCAATTGGGGATCTTTCTAGTATTTGTTCTTGCAGTTGGGGTACTGGATGCTACTGAGTGTGTGCCCTTATCTCTTTGAATTTATCTGTCTGTCTATCATCTATCTTTATGCAGCTGGGTGGTGGATAGTAGCTAGAGTGCTAGCCTAGAGTCAGGAAGATCTGAGTTAAATCCGACCTTAGACACTTAGTAGCTGTGTGACCCTAGGCAAGACACTTGATATGCCTCAGTTTCCTCATCTGTAAAATGGAGAAAGTAAAGAGCTTTGCAGACCTTAAAACACTAGATAAATGCTAACTTTATTATATATATACATATATGTGCATGTATGTGATGTATATCCAAATAGAATATAAGCTGCTTGAATACAAGAATTGTTATTTTTCTATTTTGTGTGCCATTATATAGTAATTGGTTATTGTTTGTTGAATTGAAGAGACTATAGAATTTTTTTTGCCATTTTGAATGAACAGTACCAACATTGCTATAACCCTGCAAGAAATCATACCAAATGACACTTTTAAAGTGTAATTTCCAAATTACCTAGTTGATAAATTTGGTAGGCAGGTTAGGTTTAGGCAGGAAATCAGTTTTACTAAAACCTAAGTTTTGGTGAGAGATTCAGGGCAGCATGGCTAATTAGAAATATTTTCTTGACTGAACATAGCTGTGAGATACTGATGGATACCTTTCTCAAAATTCTGCCTCAGGTTCTGTTCATTTTTTAAAAAATACTTCCATTGCTGAGGAAATAAATTTGTCATGGTGGCTCAGACAGAAGAATTTCCTCAGACTTATCTTCTTCGTTCTGCCATGGAATTGATAGGTCAGAAGGAAGTTGACTATTATAATTGACATTTCTTTGGTGGTATATAAGGGTCACAAGCTGGTAAGAGGCAGAATGGGGATTCCCAGCCCAGTCTTTTGGGTTAAGATGAGATGCTTTTTATGCCATGACCTACCTGCCTTGGATACTAAGCTGATGGGCAAAACTAAATTCTCAGAGAGCTATGTAAGACTTTTGGTAGGCTGATGGTTGTGTACTTATTGTTTGAATTGTCATGATGGACCCTTGTTTTGCAGTGGCAGAAGATAAAGGTTCTGGGTACATAACATATACAACCCTTGTTAAATGGATCATCCATTCTAATTCCAAAGTAATGTCCTCATGATGTCAGCATGGGTTTTTGGGCTAGGTTTATTTCATGGAAGAGCCTAGTCAAATTTTCTCCAGCTATTTCTGTGGTACCAAATGCTGTTGGTATTCCATCGAATGACACACTTTCTCTTTATAAAAAAAAGTTTTATTGATATACTTTTAAAAATATATCATTATTAAGACTCTTTTCTGCAACTCTTCTCCATAGAACCATCTCTTTTAAATGATAAGTACATTCAAGAAAGTGAATCAACTTATTGGCTATGTCTGAAAATGTATAGTATAATTCACCACCTCTCTACTTAGTAGCATGCTTCACTATTAGTCCTATGAAATCCTGACTGGTTGGTCACTGCATGGACACACATTTTTCTTCTTTTTTCCTGCTACAAAATGTGCTGCCGTAAATATTTTTGTTTAAATGGGACCTTTACTTCTTCTGTGTTTCACTTCCTTGGGTTAGATGTCCTCTAGTAGTATTGTTAGTATCAGAGGATATGTGCAGTTTATTTACTTGAATACTCCAAAGCCAGATGTACGAACATTTTAAAGATATGCCATTACTCATGAGAACGGTAAAAAAATGCATTCCACCTTGCCCATGACAGTGTCACAAGATGGTCTACTTAGTTGAAGACTGTTATGTGAAGCTCCCAGTGACCATGAGAACATGTAGCAGCACCTATATTGAGGATATAATAATATCAGTGAGAGATAGTTGTTTTAGAATCAGACTATATACTGTTAAAACTGTCAATAATTTGCTGATTCCATTAATGATTTAGTTTATATAAATAATATTGGTTCAGAGAATGGTGACTATGATCATTGAACTAGTAGTGCCCCATAAGTTTTTCCATTAGGGATACAAAGTATATATTAAAAAAAAACCCTAAGAGATTTAGGAAGTAGTTCAAAGAATTCAGTGTTAGAATTTTCTCAGTTTTAAGTTGATAACTAAAAAGTGGAATTTCTCATAGATTTCCCTGCTTCTTCAGTTGTTATAAGTAAAATTTATTTTTTAATGAACTTAACAAACACTAAAAATGAGCATTTTCATATGCATTTTAAAGAAGGGAAGAGGTTTATGCAAGAAATTACTCTGTTGTGTAAATGTTGCTGTTCTTTTTAAGATTTAATAAATTCAGTATGTAATTCTTGAAACTGTCCTACTTGTCTGTGATTTCTTCTGGTTTTTCTTCCGTTTTCTTCTCATATATATATATGGGGGTTAGTCAGGGAGAAACCTTTTCCCCAGCCCCCTCTGCTTCTCTCTCCCTCAATGAAAAAAAAAAGGAAAAACAAAACATTTGTGACAAATATAAATAGTCAGACAAAACAGATTCTCAAATTGATCTTGTCCAAAACTGTGTGTCTCATTCTAAATCATGAGTCCATCAAATTAATGTCAGGAGGGCAGAGAGCTTGCATTATTATAGATACTATGGAACTGTTGTTGACCATTCCATTAATCAGAGTTCTTAAGTCTTTCAGAGTTGTCTTTACATTATTGTTATTATTGTAGAAATTTTTTCTCCTGGTTTATACACTTAATTTTTCAGTGGTTCGTATAAATTCTTCCAGGTTTCACTGAATTAATCCTTACCTTTCCTCATATTTTATGGCGTGCTAATATTCCACTACATTTGTAATTTGTTCAGCCATTCCCCAGTTGATGGGCACTCCTTTGCTTTCCAGTTCTTTGCCACCACAAAAAGAGCTTTTACAAATACTTTTGTACACATGGGTCTTTTTTTTTTTTATCTCTTTAGGGAGCCTTGTAGTGGCATCACTTGGTCAAGTGAAGGGACTTTGTGGTTGTAGTTCCAAAATGCTTTGTGGAATGGCTAGGACAGTTTACAGCTCCACTAACAGTATATTAACAGGCATATATTTCTTAGCCTCTCACACATTTTTTATTTTCCTTTTTTGTCATTTTTGCCAATATAATGGCTTGTGAGGTGGAATCTGAGTTGCTTTAATTTGCATTTCTCTAATTATTCATAATTTGTAGAATTTATTTGTGTGATTGTTGGTAGCATGGATTTCTTCATTTGAGAACTGTACGTTCATATCTTTTGACTATTTGTCAGTTAGAGAATGGGTCTTCTTATAAATTTGAATCAGTTCCTTGTATCAGAGAAACTTACTGCAAAAAATGTTTCAAGTTCTTAGTTTCCTTTCTAATTTTAATAAGTTGTGCAAAAAACTTAATTTTAATTAATAAAAATTGTTTATTTTATCTTCTGAGATCCTTGCAATTCCTTGTTTGGTTGTGAACTGTTTCTCTCTCCTTGGTCATGAAGAGTAATTTCTCCTTTGCTCCTCTAGTTTGTATATGAAGTGGCCTTTTTATCTCTAAGCTCTATTTGGAGCTTATTCAGGCTTCTTTGGAGCTTTGTATATGATGTCAGGTGTTAGTCCACTCTAAGCCTAACTTTTGCCGTACTTTACAGTTTTCCCTGGAATTTTTTGATGAATAGTGAGTCCTTACTGCAGCAGCTGGGATCTTTGGGTTTAGCAAACACCAGGCTACTAGGTCTGGGTAGTTTTCATTCATGATTTCAGGAAATATAGCCAGGTTCTTTTTTGGGTTAAGGCTTTAATGTAGCTCAGTGATTCTTACATTTTTTGCCCCTTGTGCTCTTTTCCAGGTTATTTGTTTTGTATATAAGATACTTTATATTTTCTTCTATTTTTTCAGTCTTTTGATGTTGTTTTAATATTTCTTCTTGTCTCATTGACTTCTTTTAGACCATTCTAATTTTTAGGGATTTCTGTTCATTTTATAAATAGCTTTACACCCCTTGTTCTAAGTTGTTAATTATCCCTCTAAGTCTTTCTTTCAGAGCTTACATTTCTTTTCCAGTTCTTTTCCCTAGAGATTTCATTTCATTTCTATTTTTTAAAATTAAAAAAATTTAAAATAAAAAATTCTGTTTTTTAAAATTCATCATAGGAATTCTAGTTGACTTTGTTTCCAAGCTGTGTTTTTCTTTGAGACCTTCCTTGTGGATGTTGTGGAGTTTTTGGTTCTTGTTTACTTATCTTTTTAGCCTTACCTACAAAATTGGGATATCGTGTTAGGGTTAGCCTCAGTGCACTTATAGTGGGAATTTTTAGGTCTTGTTTGGATGTATTTTGTAGTTCATGGGATCCTGCTACTGCTTTCTTTTAGTATTGAGTTCTGTGTTCTTCGGTGATCTTAGTAAGTTCAGGCTACTAAACTGCAAGCATTCAGTATGTTCTAATCAGTCTGTCCTCAGATTCATTCTGATTGGCACCTCTCTGGTCTGAGCTTGGTGGACTTCTGAGCTTGGTTTGGGTCTTGGGGGACACAGCTGCTAGCTTGCTCCTGTTTAGAGACATCCGGGTTATAGTTTCTGGCCCCAGTCTCTGTCTGCTCCTTGGAAGCTCTGCAGACTTAGTGACAGAACTGAAAGCTTCCTGACAGGGTTATTCTACTGCAGGTTCCAGCCCCAGTCTGTGGTCTGAATTGGAGATTCTGCTCCATGATCAGAGTGACAGAATTGTAGACTCACCTTTGCTCTGAATTCCTTGCCTTGGGACATAGCACCAGCTTTAGTTCATACTGGATCCATATAGATCTTGCGTTCACTTATTTATGAACCAGCCATGTATGCAGGTATTTGTGTGAATGTTAGTGTTAGTATAATTGTATTGATAATACAGGAAGAAAATATATTTTTATTTTCAAGATGAAAAGGAAGCATAAGCTCATACTACAAATGAGAAAAAGGCAACTTGATTCTCTAGTCCTTGATTGCAGTTAGTAAAAAACCATTCGTTAAGTGTGCTAGGCACTATTAGCTATAGTAGTCACTTAACCCTGTTTGCCTTAGTTTTGTCATCTGTAAAAATGAGCTAGAGAAGGAAATGGCAAAACGACTCTAATATTTTTGTCAAGAAAACCCCTAGTGGAGTCAGGAAGAGTTGGACATGACTGAAATGACTGAACAACACTAAGAGCACCGTGTAAGCACTGGGGATGCAAAGAAAGGCAAAAACTTGTTAATAGACTTGGATACCTAAATTTTATAGTATCCCTGGAAATTTAGTCATGTGTAGAGGACCAGTTCAGGAGGGGGAAAGTGCATAAGAATAAGAAAATTAAAACACATTATCCTTGATCTCCCTCAGTCATTATCTATTTTAGGTCTAACCTCATAAAGCAGAGTTAAATAAATTACCAATTAGGCCCTACTTCTTTTTGGCCTTTATAATAACTCTGATTTTGGTGGAGCCAAGATGGCGGCTGGAAAGCAAGGACTTACGGGAGCTCCCTTCCAAGTCTCTCCAAAAACCTATAAAAAATGGCTCTGAACAAATTCTAGAACTGCAGAACCCACAAAATAGCAGAGGGAAGCAGAGCTCCAGCCCAGGACAGCCTGGATGGTCGCTGGGTGAGGTCTATCTTGCACTGAGCTGGGAGCCGAGGGGAGTGGAGCCCAGCGTGGGCGGCACCTGGACCAACCAAACCAGGACCCAGGCGGAACAGACCCTAGCGCCCTGAATCAGTGAGCTGTGGCAGTTACCAGACTTTTCAACCCACAAGCACCAAAGACAGCAGAGAAGGTTAGTGGGAAAAGCTGCGGGGGACAGGGTGAAAGTTTGAGGTTTGGCCACCCCCCTGGGGGCAGTGGAGGTGGTGCAGCTACAGAAATACAGTTGCAGTTGCTTTCAGGCTCAGTCCCACCTGGTGGGAGGAATTAAGTGGCGGGTCAGAGCAGGAGTGCAGAGCCTGCTGAAGATCTAAGTCCAGTCTGGGTTGGGGGTTCTTGGGGAAGGAGGAGTGCTGGTATGGCAGAGCTGGCTGTATAGAAATAGTTCTGAAAACAACAGTGCATCCCCTCAAGCTTGGAACAAAGTACTCTATACTCTACAAGCAGTCATACCCCACTGAAAAACTCAAGGGTCAAGTAAGTTGGCCAGGCACATGGCCAGGCAG
>CM053626.1:283488316-283519341 GCA_028646595.1 Phalanger gymnotis | reverse complement strand
GGGAGAGATAGAATGGGGTACATTATCTCGCATAAAAGTGGCAAGAAAAAGCAGATCTGCAGGAAGAGAAGAGAAGGCAGGTTAGGGGGAATGAGTGAATCTTGCTCTCATCAGATTGGACCTGAAGAGGGAATACCATACATACTAAATTGTGTATCTTACCCCACAGGAAAGATGGAGGAAGAAGATAAAAAAAGTGGGGATGATAGAAGGGAGGACAGATGGGGGTGGAGGTAATCAAAAACAAACACTTTTGAAAAGGGACAAGGTCAAGGGAGAAAATTCAATAAAGGGGGATTGGTTAGGAAGAAGCAAAATATATTTAGTCTTTCACAACATGAGTATTGTGGAAGGGTTATACATAATGATACACATGTGGCCCATGTTGAATTGCTTGACTTCTTAGGGAGGGAAGGTGGGTGGGAAGAGAAGATGGGAGAGAATTTGGAACTCAAAGTTTTAAAAACCGATGTTCAAAAACAAAAAAATAAAAGTTTTTTGCATGCAACTAGAAAATAAGATACACAGGCAATGGGGCACAGAAATTTATCTTGCCCTACAAGAAAGGAAGGGAAAAGGGGATGGGAGGGGAGTGGGGTGACAGAAGCAAGGACAGACTGGGGAACAGGGCAACCAGAATATATGCCATCTTGGAGTAGGGGGGGAGGTAGAAATGGGGAGAAAATTTGTAATTCAAACTCTTGTGAATATCAATGCTGAAAACTAAATATATTAAATAATAATAAAATAGAAAAAAAAGAAGCACTCACAAATCCTAAAAAAAAAAAATTAAAAAAAGAAAGCAGTTTCAGTGGAGTGATAAGGTTAGAATGCAGACAAAAGGATTGAAATGGGAATGAAAAGAGAAAAAGTGGAAGCAGTAAGTGTGTATAGCTTTTGCTAGGAGTCCGGCTGAGAAAGGGAAAAGAAATATAAAATAAAGAGACGAGGGATATTGGAACATATTTTAAGGATGAACGAGATGAGCACATTTGTAGCAGAAAGGAAGGAGTCAACATACAGGAAGAAACTGAAGATTAGAGACACTATGAGGATAATTGCGGGGGCAGCCAGCTAAAAAAGACCAAAAGAGATGGCCAAATGAATCAAAAATGATTTATTAAGTCTTTTCTATGTGTCATGCAATGTGGTAATGAGGATAAAAATGGGAAAAAATGAGACAGTTTTATATCTCAAGGATCTCACATCATAGGGTTTAAGTAGGGCAGCTGACCTCTGTAAGGAGAAAGACCACCTCTTCATCCATAATTGGAATAAAAAAAAAAGATGAAGGATTGTATCAAGGGGTTTTGAGATGCACAGTAAGGGAGAAAAATAAATTGTCTTCATTTTTTTCAATAATTTTTTCGATAATTATATATTATATGGCAAAATTCTCTGCCAAAAAAGGGTGGGAAGGCAGGAGAGTTTAAAATAGGAGCTGTGGAGAACGCAACAAAAATTAGGGAAATTAGAGAATTAGGGAATTTAGGAAATTAGGGAAAAGCAAATGGATTACCTCTGGTCAGTGGGGTACAGATGAGACTAAGAAAAATTTGTAATGGACCATAAAAAGGATTGCATGAATTCCTCTAGCAACATTCAGCAGCATGCATGTAGGAACAGAGGAGAAGGATGTTGAGAGTAATGCAACTTTATAGCTGGGCAAGGCAAGAGCTGCAATAGGACAAGGAAGCAAGGGATTTGGGAAACAGATAACAGAGTAAATTGATTAAATTGATAATGGATCAAAATAAAAATAGACTGCTAGGTCACATGAGAAACAAGATGGAGGACTATGACATTTTTTTGATCCCCACAACCTCTCAAGCTTCTCCAAAGCAGAAATTATATGCCAAAAATAAAGCAACTTCAGTTGCCTCAATAGTCTAAAACATCCAGGATGTAACAGAAAGTTAAAAAAATAACCAATGAATTGACAGTCACTGGCCCCTTAAGCTCATTCAGCACTCCTACTCTATTTCCCACACTACTGGGAAATGCTACACTACCAGACCTAATGATACACAACAAAATCTAACTCCATGCTGTAGTCCCGCCCCTACCCTTTTTCCAGCGTAGTGGAGACTCTCAGTTCTAGGTTATGGAAGTTTGCCTGGCCAGTGACAAGCAGCCAGAGCATCGGGCACCAACCTTTCAGAAGCAAAAGCTTGCTGGTGGCCACAACCCTGTAGCGCCAGTGCTGCAAAGCTTTGAACTGCCTAGGCTGACAACTTTGTAGCACAAGCACCATTCTGAAGTGTTAGTGCCAAGCCAGAAAATTGGGAAACAGAGGCAGTAGCATAGAATAGCATGTATGGAGAGGGCTATCCAGCAAGCCTGAGGGAAAGCTCACAACATCCAGCTGGATGTTCTAATCATAAAGTTCTGACCACAAAAAAGACATTTGGAGAAGAGACCTAGGCTGGCAAATTGTGAATTTCTCAGCATATAAGGAGGCTAATACACTTTGAAATCAGACACCAAGGAAACCACTTAGAGGGGACACAGTCACATAGTGAATAAAGGAAAATCAGAGAGAGAAAAAAAGGCTTAAATTACCAAAGATCTCAGGAAGAATAAAATTCAAAGACTTTGAACATAAGCAGTTCAAGCAACAGAGAAAACATTTACTACAGAAGGAAACATGGCCTCCAGATCTAATAAAGGAGTTCAGGCCTCTATAAATAAATACAGAAAAACAAAGGAAAATGATCCAGCATTTGATGAGACAGAGGACCTTGAGAAAAGTGAGAACATGGAGCCACAATACACAGTTCCTCAGTCATTCAAAAGAGAAATGAAAATTATGAGAAAAGAATTTATGGCCTGTACAGCAAAAATAATGGGCAAAAATAAAAACCTAGAATCAGTGATGGCAAGTGTTATCAAAGAAACAAAAGAGAGAAAAGTGGGTTGGAAATGCAAATATACAGAAATGAAGAACAATTTAGAAGAGAAGCAAAAAAAAAACCCAATAACATTAAAAGAAAATATACGCATTAGGCAAGCAAAACATACTGATCTTGAAGATAGAACATATAGAGACAAGCTAAGGATCACAGGTGTCCCAAAAGAACACAATAGAAGGGAATAATTAAAAAAAAAACTTTAACACCATAATACTGGAAGAGAACTGTCCAGGACTTCTGAATATAGAAAATGAAACAGCAATTGAAAGGATGCAGAGATCATCACTAGAAAGAAAAAACAAAAACCCAACACAGCAAACTCCAAGACACCTAGTGGTTATATTTAAGAATTCAATTCAGAAACAAGTTTTACAAGCCATCAGGAGCAAGACCTTCAAAAACAAAGGAAAGGAAATTAGAATTACGTTAAGACTACACCAACAAGAATCCACAAGAAGGAATGAAATAATGTGTTCTGATGAGCAATGGAGTTCAGGATGCAGTCCAGGATGATCTATATTGCAAATACGAGCTTAATGAAAAACAATAACAAATAATAGTTTTATTAATAATAACAAATATAATCAATAATTATAATTAATTTAAAATAATCAATGATCAATAATAAAGGTGTGTTTGAAACACTGTTAGAAAGAAAAGAATTGAAGAAATTATTTGCTTTTCAAAAACCCCAAACAACAGAAATGCAGGAAGAGTGAATAAAATGTAGCAGCCAAAGACAGCAACAGCCATAGAATGACAACAGGAAGACTAATAAGAGGCTTCTTCCTAAACATATATAAGGAGACAGAAGTGAAGAGAGAAGTCCAAGGGAGGTAACAAGGAAGAGGAAGGCCAAGGCATTATGAACAGAACCTAGAGACACCCTGCCTACAGATAAATCAATGTTTTTGTGGGACTACATTACAACATGGGAGAGTACATGAAAGGAGAGGAGATCATGTGATATTCCATGGTCAAATCAGAGGCTAGCAACGAGGGGAAGGTGACTCTTATGATCTCAGAAAGAGAAGAGTCTGCAGGGGAATATGTGAGGAGACGGTGGGGACAGACAGAAAAAGGGGAAAACAAGGAGGCTTTGCTTTGGTGGTGTGACATATGCTCCTATGGGTGAAGAGATATCGTCTATGAAGGGAGATGAGAACCTTGAATTGGATGTGGCCTGGGGGTTTTGGCATTTTAAGTCTATTAGTCCTACCACAGAGGGAAGAAGTTAGAACTTGTGGCACCTAAGAGTGGGAGAACATGACCCGAAGAAGGAGATTTTGAGGCAAATGGGGGAAAAAAGTAACCAGGGGAAGGTATAGATCAGTGGTGGACTGCTAAATCAGGGACACAATGGGGGAGGGTCTCTACCATGGTAAAGTGTCCTTTCTGACATCTGCAATAATTGGCATTGTTCTGGGAGTAAGGAACAATGGAAAAGGGGGAATCCAAGGGGCAAACTCCACAGTACCTGTGGAGAGTACCTAGAGGAAAAAGCCTAAAATAGCTACTGATGGAATCCTCATAAAGATACTCCACACTGAAGAACAGGCCCACTGCCCCTAACTAGCTATTCACTCTCCCCAATACTCAATATCCTACCTTCTTCATATGTGCCTCACTGCTCACTTGAACAGGTGTGTCCATGAACTCATTTCTCACAGAAACATCAGGCGTGTCCATGTGAGGGATCCTAGCCACTGCTTCTAGCTAGCCACTGCCCCTCATTTTTCCCCACAGAAATAGCAAGTGTGTCCATGCACTCAACAACAACCACATCCATATAATCTCAGACAAGACCTCAATACTCAGACAATCAGAAAGCAGCACCACCAGGATACCCAAGCAGGATGCGGACCCCAAAACAATAGACTTTCTCGAAGCAGGCACCTGCTCAGTAATAGTAAAGAATTGACCTAGAGTGAATTTATGATGTAGAGAGACTTCTTATAATATCATTATCATACATACATACCCCCAATAGGTTTTTCTGTATGCACTGTGGATAATCGCATGCGCAGTTCCACTGGGACCCCTCCCCTATTACCTAATCCCTTAACAAATTCCTCCTGCCTTTTTAATATTCATAATTTCTGCTATGCAATTGCATCTTTACCCTATAAAAATCCATCTTGCTTTCTCTGAAGTTGCTCGTTCTTCTTGGAACTTAGCCTGTTTCATGAGAGGTGTCAATCTCAATAAATGCCCTTACATGGATTAGAGGAGGTCTGACTATGAATTCTTTGAGATGGTTCCACCACAACACTTCATGAAACCACAACACTACCTTGGAAGTATTGAGAGGAAGGGTGAATCTACTTGAGTAAATTAGAGAAACAAAAGTGGGGAAGAATTAGTCAGATAAAACAAGAGAGAAAATGGACCTAATAAACAAAACCAGAAAAAGAAAGTTAACATATGAGAGAAGGGGATCAAATTGAGAGGAAAAGAGTCAGTGGAAACAGGACCACTTTTTAAAAGATTAAGGTAAAGTTCCTGAAGAAACACAGTAATGTGTTTACAGCAGAAAAAGAAGGAAAAAATCATAACTTGAAAGAAAAATATCAGGGACAGAGAGAAGAAAATATAAACCTGTCATAATTTTAAATGTAAATGGATTAAGCAAACCAATAAAATGAAAATGATAGATTGGACAAGAAAACAGAAACCTACAAGAAACATATGAAAACAAAGACATATACAAAATAAAATTGAAGGGATGGGAAAAAATGTTCTATGCATCAAATGAATCCAAAAAAGTAGTAACAAACAATTCAAAAAATGAAGATGGATAAACGAGGAAATTTTATTAGTCTGAAAGGAACCATCAGTAATAAACATATATATTCAAAATGCCTTAGCAACCAAATGCATAAAGGAAACATTAGAGCCTACTAGAAGACATAGGCAGTAGTGATATAACAGTGAAAAGAAATTTCAATATCATGCTCTCTGTTGTGAATAAATACAACAATAAAAAAGGCACTGTACAATAAGAAAAACATTAGTCATGTAAACAGGGTACATGGGTTCAAGTCCCAGCTCCAACGCTCACTAGTTTTGTGACATTAGCAAAGTAAGTTCACCTCACTGAGAATCAGTTTCTTCATATATAAAATGGTGATGATACTTCTACTCAAAGGGCTTTCCCCCCAAAAAAAAGGCTTTATAAATCTTAACACACTATGAAAATGTGCGTTGTTGGCAGAGAGAGGTTTTTTTTACTAAGTAGCTGTAGTCTGGTGGACAAGAATGGATTTGGAGTCAGAAGACCTGGGTTCAAATCCTAGCTCTGCTGTAAATAGTTAAGTAACTCTGAGCAAGTCACTTCAGTTCTCTGTGACTCAGTTTCCTCATCTGTAAAATGGGGCTGGAAGCGAAACTATCTAACTCATAGCATTGCCATAAGAAAAATATTTAAAGCAGTATATAAATATCAAGTATTACCTTCCCTCCTCCTTCACAGTATTTGCTGTCGTTCAGTCTTTTCAGTCATGTCCAACTCTTCCTGACCCCATGTGGGGTTCTTCTGGCAGAGATACTGGAGTAGTTAGCCATTTCCTTCTTCAGCTCATTTTACAGATGAGGAAACTGAGGTGAACAGAGTGAAGTGACTTGCCCAGGGTCACATGGCTAGTAAGTGTCTGAGGCTGCATTTCAACTGTTCCTGACTCCAGGCCCGTGCTCTATCCACTGTACCACCTATCTGACCTAAAGTAATACAAAACAATCCTTGATAATATATAATACTATCTATAGTAAATAATGTATTGTCCTCCACCTTTGAATCACTAGTCCTCCTGATTTTTCAACCTGGCCAATAGACAGCCCCTATTTTCTACCAGTTCTTATTCCCAGAACAGCCAAAGCCACTTCAAGTCCTGAAACAATATTGACTGGGTCCATTACCAATTCATGCTATATAACTTCAATTGGACCCCTCTACCTAAAAAAGGAACCAGTTAATAAAGAGGTAAATATATATTTCTCTATAAAAAGCGAAATCTTGATTAAACTTGGTCAAATGCCCTGAAACTCAGCTAGATATCAGCAAAATCTAAACACTGGATCTTTTGCTGATGCCAATGCCTGCTATATCATAAGACTGGAAATGGAAGAAGGGACCTTCCAGGTGACAGGTGATTAAATTATAGGCACCTCGACTAGAAAGAAATAAAGAGACTCTAGAATGCCTGATTTGCAAAAACAAACCTAGTAAATATCACCAGATATTATAACTGTCAGACTCAAGAATTATTGGCCTGACAGCCAGTTGCTTTCATGAAGGCATACTGGTGGAGTGAGTTGTATTGGAAAGACTGGAAATCTCTTTTCTCCCACTTAACTACCTCAATGTGATCCAGTAAAGAGAGTGCCAGATTTGCAGTCAGAGGACCTGTTCAGATTTCACCTCTGATAGTTACTACCTGGGTAAGCAAGTCACTGCTCCTCACTGGGCTCCAATTTCCTTATTTTTAAAAGGAGGAAGGAATAAATAATCTCTATGGTCCCTTCGAGCTCTAGAGCCATCATCTGAGGGCATCTGAGGGCAAAGAAGCCCTCCAGCTACCAGAAGCCAGAAAGCCTGCTAGGTTACCACAAGCTGCTCAGCAACATGCTTTACCCCTATTATATAAACCAACTTGGACTTACATCATTAATTTTCTTGCAATTAAGGAAACACATAACATTAGCTTCTATTCTGAGAAATTACAAAACATGAGATGTTGCTCCAATGAAAAATTATAGTTCCTATATTAAAGAAAGAAGAGATAAGATAACCTTGGACATCCAAGACCAGTCAAACTAACAGTGACAGGATACTATTAAGTCAAATTACTACGTGCATTATCAGATGGTAACAGATGTTTTTGCTTATTTTGCTCTTTGTCATGAAGGATAAAAGAATAACTGCAAAATAATTTTTAAAGTATCAATAAAATACATTTTTAAAAGACCAAGTCCATCAGCCTAACTTGGAATACTTAGAGAAATATTAAAATAATTGACCAATTTTTTGAATACCCAGAAGGTTACAAAATACAGAGAAACTAACTTTGTAACGTCAAAATAACTATGACCTTACATATGTTTTTGGATTTTTTCAATGTATTGATCAGTTGTAATTTTTTCTTCCCCTCTAAAAACTACTATTTGTTATATGGGATGGTTCTCTAAGACAGGGAGGAGAGAGATATTTAGCATAAAAATGATGATATAAGAAACAGAAGATATCAACAAAAATTTATTTAAAAAAAAAGGTTGAGAACAAGAGACCAAGACAGGATAAAAATGAAAACTATGGAGATGAACACATGCACAAAAGGGTATGAGACTGTTCAGAAAAGAGGTAAATCATGGTAGCCCACAAGCTAAATAACAAAGTCAAACATGTTGGAATTCATTAACAGCAGTTGAACATCTAAGAAAAACAGATTCCAACTAGTTCTCCCTATTGATTGTCTTGTTCAGTATACTGTACTATATTTACCTTCAAATTTTAAAAATAGTGGGAAAAAATTGTGGGGAGAAACTGAAAGAGTTAATTGTTAAAGGGATGAGACCTCACTAGACATATTAAAATTGTGACTACTAAAACCAGACTTAAGGAGGTTATCTATCTACCAGTATTTGAAAGCTTAACAGAAGACTTTCAATTACCTAAACTATTCCATAAGGAAGAAAATAAAAGACCTTAAAGTAAGCAGGAGAAGTTCAGATTAGAAGCCACCAAGAACTTCCAGGAAATAAAGTCTGCTAAGAACCTAGAATCCCTAAAGGAGATAAGAAAATAGCTAACTGTGGTCAGTCAATAAGCCTTCATTAAACACTTACTATGTGCCAGGCACTAAACCCTGAGGATACAAAAAGGGAAAAACCAGTTGCTGCACTCCAATAGCTCACAATTTGTTAAAGATTAGTTGCTCACAAACAAATATACACAAACAAGCTAAATACAGGATAGATGGGAAATAATTAAAAGAAGAAACCCACTCGAATTAAGAGGGTATAGAAAATGCTTCCAGTAGAACAGATGTCAAAATGGCCCAAAACACTGAGTGCAGCATTAAGCCAGGGAAGCCAAGAGGTAGAAAGAGGTTCCAGGGATGGGAAAATAACCAGATTTGATTGACTAATCAATTAAACATTTATTAAACACCATCTACATGCCAGGCAAATAAAATGACAAAAAAAAATGAAACAGTCCCTGCCAGCTTATAATCTATAAGGGGAGATATTCACACACATAAATATATACAAAATAAATAGAAGGTATTTTGTGGAAATATATTAGCAACTGATAGGCAACTAGGTGGCACAGTAGATAAAGAGTATCAGGTAATCCTATTCCGAAAGCTTCCAATTTAGGTCTGATTTACTCTAAGAAAAGCTTTGCGCAGCTAGTTGGTGCAATGGATAGAGTGTTGGGCCTTAAGTCAGGGAGACTCATCTTCAAGTTCAAATCCAGTCTCACATACTTCTTAGCTGTGTGACCCTAGGCAGTCATTTTACCCTGTTTGCCTCAGTTTCCTCATCTGTCAAATGAGCTGGAGAAGAAAATGGAAAACCATTCCAATATCTTTGCCAAGAAATCTCAAATAAGGTCATGAAGCACCTGACAAGGCTGAAAAAATGACTGAATAACACTAGCAGTTGTAGGGATCAACTGGAACCGAGGCACTTGAGGTGAGATTTGAAGGAAATTAGGAATTCCAAGAGGTAACAAAAAAAAAGAAGTAGATTTTTAAAAAGTGGTAGATGGTGCAAGAGCACCTAAAGGAGATAAGAATGTGGTATAAAGAACAAGAAAGCCAGTTTTACTACAGAGAATGCATGAAGATAAGTAAATGATATCCTTTACCTGGTCACATAACGAATCCAATAGTAAAACCATTTTTTCCACTGTATGGGCCAGAAGACCTCTGGAGGTCTCTTCAGGAATGCGATTCCAGATTTGAGGTAGATCCTAAAAGCAACAGTTCCTTTGAGTTTTATTTCTCCTGCATGTACATTGTGATATACTCAATTCATAAGTAGGAAATAATCCAGTTTGGCTGGGAGAAGGCATGGACAAGACTGGTGTGCAATAAACTCAGCATTATGCTTAACTGACAAGGTCATAAATAAAACTGGCTTCTAAATTATATAGAAGAGAACTCCTTATTTACAACCTCTTTAATTTAGTTCTCATATCAAATATTTCTTCTACCTTAACACATTTAAGGACTTAGGAAGTAAAATTTTTCAAAGCAAGTGAAAAGACAATAGCTCTTCCAAAATGTAATTGACTTATTTCCAGTTCTTTTAATCTACGAATTTAGTTATTTTCAAAATGTTATATATTTGCCATAGTCTGCTTAAGCTTTCAACAAAAAGGGGATTATCAGGGAATGGATCTCAAAAAAGGGTCAAAATGCCCACCACTAAATTCACTCTTAGCTGAACTCAAGTACCAATGCCCTCTATATATGCCAAATTTTGTCTAACAATAGGAACGAAATTTTACCTTTGTACGATTTTTTTTAATCAACAAAGACAAAAATACCATTCTCACCCACTCATCTATATTTTTTAGTCACCTACATAAAAATAAATTTGTCACACGCAAAGAAAAATTATAGCTAGTTCTACAAGTCTATAAATTAAGGTTGGTACTAGCTTCTACTTATAAATTATATAATAATTGGTTGAAGAAGAGAATGTACACTAAGCAAACTAATTGTAGTTCTTAAATTTATGGCAGACATATATTAATCCCACAGTTTTTCAAAGATAAAAGTATTTTGCAAGCCTCTAAAATCAAACTACTAGCACACATACAACAAGGTACAATAAAATTCATTAAGTTTTAAAAGTTTGTCACAATGTAGTTGCATACATAAACTCCTCCCTAAATTAAGTGGATCAGTTATAATGATGAAAACAGTATATGCAGTTCTTAAAAGGGAAGTTTTTTCCAAAGCTCATTGTCAGATATTATTAGATACATATGCCCAGGGTTGCTGGTTTACTACAAAGCCCCTCTTGTTTGGCAACAAGACTGCACGGTGGATAGAGTACTGGATCTAGTAGGCAGGAAGACCTGAGTTCAAAGCTGGCCTCAGATATGTACTAGCTATGAGCCTAGACAAGGTCATTTAATCTCTATCCATATTAGTTTCCTCATCTGTTAAATGTGGATCATAATACCGCAACTTTCCTAAGGTTTCTGTGAAGATGAAATGAGCTCATATTTGTAAAATGCTTTACAAACCTTAAGGTGCTACATAAACGCTAGCTATTAGTTATCATTTTACCTCTTAAATTGTGAGGAATTAAAACATAATCAAGTATTCTATTATGAAAGTATCATACAGGTTACCCAGACATAGAAAATTAAGGCTGAGTGGCAGTGGGGTACAGCAAAGGGACTACCAGATTTACAGTAAGGATATATAGGTTCGAGTCCCAGTTGTCACACCTCCTAGCTGTGTGACCACATGTTCAGTCACTTAACCTTTCATTTTCCTCAACTGTAAAGTTAAAAATTTATACAACCTACCTCCAATCGAGGCTTTGTTAATTTGAGTTATTTCCAGTATAATGTAGTTCTTTGTTCTGTACTTTGCATACAGTGGGCAATTAATAAATATTTTTTGACTTAAGTTGTGTCTCATGTTTTTTTGCAAACCCAAAGAAACTTGATTCTGTACAGTATTTCCTTATATGTAAGCCCAGTCCTGGTCTTCAAATTACTCATTTACAATTTTTCACAATTTAGAATTTTCACATTTTGAGAAATAAAAGTTTTCTCCCCCTGACATAAAATTCTGAGTGTTGGAAATGCCTCTGCCAAGGTCAGCCAGAGTCCTCACAGAGAAAGACCAGGTGAAGTCAGGAAGTACCCAACTTCTGTCACCTGGTCTGTGTTTCCCCTACCAGCTTCCTTCCCTGGCTTTTTCAGTTCTCAAACTCTGTGCCTCTTTTTCTTCTGCCCTCTGGCAGACATAATAGGAGAGGTAAGATGTGCTTCCTTATTCAATGGAAGAGGTTCATGGGACCAAGAAGCAATCTGAGAGGTCACTAAAACACATCTCCAGCAGTAAAACAAGACCCCAAAGTCACCTACTCATAGTATACTTAAACAGGCATCTCCTCCCTCCACAAAATCCTCAGTCACCTTCCTAGTTTAGGGATGCCAGGAATAGGCAACCCGTTTCAATTCTGGACAGCTCTACTAATGAAGTTTTTCCACTGGTGGAAAATTTCCACCCTGTCATCCTAAGTCTCTGTGGCTAAGACTAGCATACAATGAGGCAACAAACAAAAAAATATTTAGTGCTTGAGCTAAACAAATATTTTATTGCTGTCTAGATTAACTGGATAAGTCAAAAGAAACTAAGTCACTGAACCAATCGAAAATTGTGCATAATTTAATGTGTTTCTATTAAAGTAATTCATATGAAAAAATTGGCAAATCAAGTACAACATATATACTTAACATACACACTTAACAAGTTAAACATGAGGAAAGCAGCAGTCGCAATAAATGAATTACATTATGTATTCCTATGGGAACTCAAAAACACTTCTGTTAGATTTTTATTTTGCAAATCAGAAATACCTTATACCATGTTACTAAATGACAATAAATCAATGTTTTGAAAAAACAAAATATTTTACATCAAAACCCATGCACAAAACAAAACTGTACAAATGGAATTTTTAAACAAACACAAAAGCCTAGATACTACATTAAATTTTCCATCTAAACTGTCTTCCAACTTATCTTGTTTAAATGTTTAAAAATAAGTCATCAAACTCAGTCTCCCATTAGACCTAAGCACCTCAAATGAATCAAACTGTCATCTACCAAAATGCATTTTTGCTAGCACAGCCATTTTCAAAATGGCAACAAACGTAAATAAAAATTTATTAGCCTCCAAAACTGCCCCCGTATACAACTTCAGCAATCACTGCGACTGAAAAAAATTAAAATTGAGTAACATTACCAGTGGCCACAAAGACTGAAATTTAAAAATCCTTTCAACCAAAATACTATTGAAAGATAAGGGAATATTTCATGGCCTAGCATATCTAAAAGACTTAAAACTGAAAAAATGTGGATACCCTTTTTGGAATCTTTACAAAATTCCACAAGCCAAGAACACCAACCAATCAATCCAAAGATTTATTAATAATTTATGACACACGAGACACTGCGGTAGGTGCTAGGAATACAAAGTCCAAAATGAAATGGTCTCTTGCCTCAAGAAAGTGATATTCTAAGGCACTAGCAGCTACAAGAACCTGGAAGGGTCTTATGAAGGAGTTAGTATTGGAGCTGAAGAAGAAGTAATGAGTTTGGAGAAAAAGAATGAGTTTTGTTCTGGACAGGTTAAGTTGGATATGTCTCTGGGAGCTTTCACTTTGAATTAATCAATAGGCAGCTGATAATGTGTAACTAGATGGAGCTCAGGAAAGAGATTAAGGAAAGCTGAATATATACATTTGAGATTCATCTGCACAGAGATGGTAAGTATACCCCATGTGAGCTGATGGTGTCACCAACAGAGAGATCAAGTTAGAGAAGAAAGGTTCAGGGCCTAAGATGTTGGTGGTAACTGCATGTATGTAATGAATGCAGTGATGGATTTTGACTTATTTAAATCCTGGCTCTGCCCCTTACTGTTGATATGACTCATATGGACAAATCATTTCACCTTCCTGGGCCTCCGTTTTTTCATCAATATAATGAGGGTGGCTGGAATGGATGACCTCTAAGGTCACTTCCAACTGTATAATACAGGTAGGTGGCACACTGAAGACAGCCCGAGAGTCAAGAAGACCCAATTTAAATCCTGCCTCATACGGTTACTAGTTACGTGATTGTGAGAAAGTCACTTAATTTTTGTCTGCCTCAATTTCCTTGTAATAGCATCTACCTCATAGGGGTGTTATGAGGATAAAATGAAGTATTTGTGAAGCACTTAGCATAGCAGCTGACATATAGTAAGCACTTAATAAATGTTTGTTCCCTTCCCTTTTCCCCTTGTTCTTATGATTAAAGTATCTAAGTTAACCTCCAGAAGTGGTTTTCCAAACTACAAGGAGGGAAGCTTTTCTTTTGTTGCTGTTCAGTCATTTTTCAGTCATGTCCAACTCTTTGTAACCCCATTTGGGGTTTTCTTGGCAAAGATACTGGGGTGATTTACCATTTCCTTCTCCAGCTCATTTTACAGATGAGGAAACTGAGGCAAACGGGGTTAAGTGACGTGCCCAGGGTCACACAGCTAGGAAGTGTTTGAGGCCACATTTGAACTCAGGAAAATGAGTCTTCCCGATTTCAGGCCCAAGTACTATATCTACTACACCACCTGGCTGCCCCAAGACATTTCTATTTAGAGTAAATCAGACCCAAACTGGACACTTTGGGAATAGGATTACCAAAATCAAAAGTCAAGGAGGTGAAAAGGCATAGCACATCATATCATTAAGTAACAATAGGACTGTATGATAAAATGCCAAATACGAGCTACCTAGCTGACAACCTGTTACTTAGAGGAAAAAGCCAAGCAACTCAGCTAGAAGAGGTGGTCTATGTACCCATTCATTGTTTAATAACAACCCAGAGATAGAGAGGAAAGGGGAAAGGAAGAAGGAGGAAATGGAGGGGAAAAGGGAGAGAAGATGAATGAGAGAAAGAGGAAAGGAATGCTATGCTCTAAAGTCAATGTTTCCCATTTTAAACTATACTAGCAAAATATCTAAATTTTCTACTAGGAGAAGGCACTTCCCTGCCCTCTTCTCTCCTCTGACACTGCCAACACTCTGGTCTAGGACCTCATCATCTCAGGCCTGGACTACTGCAAAAGCCTTTAGTCATTCTTCCTGCCTCAAATCTTTCCAGACTCCAATCCATCCTGCACTCAGATGACAAACCAATTGATCTAAAGCACAGGTCAGACCATGTTGTGCTCCACCCCACCCCACCCCCAATAAACTCCAATGTCTCCCTATTACCTCCACAGTCAACTACAAAATCCTCTGACTTTTAAGCCCTTCATCAACCAGCCCCTTCCTACCTTTCCAGTTCTCCTTTCCACATACTGTGGCCTAGCAACGTGGGGCCTCCTTGCTTTTCTCACATGACACACCATCTCCAACTCCTGGCACTTGATTCATTAACTGTCCTCCATGCTTAGGGTGCTCTCCCTCCTCATCTCTACCTCCTGGCTTCTCCTACTTCCTTCAAGTCTCAGCTAAATCCCACTTTCTACAAAAACAGCTTTTCCCAGTTCTCTTTATTCCTAGCAACTGCCTTCTGAAATCCTCTACAATTTAATCTGTAAATATCTTGTTTGTATCTGTTTGCCCATTGTCTCCTAATTAGACTGTAAGTGCCTGGAAACAGGGATTGACTAATTTTTTGCCTTTCTTTGTATCCTCAGTGTTTAGCATGGTGCCTGACACGGAGTAAGTGCTTAATAAATGCTTATTGGCTTAACTTGACAAGGGACTGGAACCATGAGCCAGGAGAGAAAGAAAGAGCCAGGCATAAGAAGAGTAGAATGCAGCGATGACTAGGAGTCAGTTTTAATTTTATAGAGCAAACTAGAAATTTTTGGTAGAAAAACCTGCCAACCAATGGGCCTGTTCTTAGCAAACACTTCTCTATCTGATGGAAGTATCGAGTGGAAGACAACTTTACATAAGAAACTTTTTTGTTTGTAACCATTGCTTTTGGTTGACCTTGGGAAAATCCTTGAGTTCTATATATATTGAGTATGACTGGGAGCGAGGTATGTATTTAGACTGCATATGGGTCCCTTATGTAGCATAAGTTCCTCCCAATTTTTATCTAAGCCCTAGGAGGTTAATTTGCATCTTTTCAAGGCCCACTGCCAAAATAGAATGCTTAAAAAACACTAGGTAGGGCTCTGAGACAGAAAAAAAGTGACTTTGGGCAAATCAACCTGAAGTGGATGTAATATCCCTATAGTTAAAAAGTCAAAGTTTGGAATTATGGTGGCATGCCATGTGAAGCCCTTGAGAGGGGGGAGGAAATCATGATCTGCTTCAAGCACCTTGACAAAGGTATATGCTGGCAATAAAGTCTTATTTGTTGTAGCTCTATCTTATGATCTTTTCTTCCTGGGACCTCTACAGTCTGATTAACTTTGCGAGTCTCAAAACCAGGAGCTAACAACATCCAAGTTGTTGAAATTGCCTCCAAAGGCTGACATCACACGGGAAGACAACCAGATGGTGAAGAGCCTCAAAATCATGCCACATGAGGAACTAAAGAGACTGAGGATATTTAATACGGTAAGAGAAGATTCTGGGAGAACATGAGATCACAGGTAAGGAGATGAAAGAGGCTTTGGAGGTTATCAAGTAAAATTTCTTCCTCTTAAAAATAAGAAAACTGAGGTCTTATTCCCCTCTAATAAGAGAAAGATCACATATTTTAAGTGATGGAACTTGGATCTGAACCCCAGGCTCCAATTCCAAATCTAGTGGCTATTTTTCTACTACCCTACAATGACTCCTATGAATGGCTGTTATAGGAAGGATCATGCCTTGTTCTATCTGGCTTTAGAGGACAGAATTATGGGCAACAGGTGAAATCTGCAAAACTTAGACTTAATATATGGAAGAATTCCTATCAATCAAGAAATATGCCCAAGTGAAAAAGACTGCCTCAAAATTGGCAGCTTGCTCCTTGGGAGAGGGCTACAAGTAATGCTCAATGACCACCTGTCAGCTGTATTATGGCAGAGGTTATTGTTCAGGTATGGACTAGATGGCTTCTGAAGTCCCTTACAACTCAGATTCTGCTCAGAAAATGCTTTTTTAAAAATACCTAAGAAGTAATAACAACCAAAAAAAGACAAGCATATAAGCATTCCCTATCGCAATGCTTTCATATGATGACAAAAAAATCCAGGTGACTAAACTGAAAACTTGCAAATGTCACAATGATATAAACTTTAAGTCATTACAAGAGACTTTTTATTTTGCTAAGTGTTTCCACTTTTAAAATTTTAAACCACTGTTGAGTAATCCATGGCCCTAATGCCACCCACGGAGGCTACTGTGAAACAGGTCCCTTTCCACTATGGTATTTAACATTAACTTTTATTCCCCTCTTCTCAGGCTCAGTCTCATTTCCGCCTTTTACTGAGAAAACTGAAGCAATAAAACATAAATTCCCTTATCTCCCCTATTACACACCTGGAGATTTTTCTGTTATCTTCTTCTATCCTCTCCCCTAGTCCTCTGATCTCAAAGAATCAATCTGCCCTCCTCCTTCCCAAACCTAAATCCTCTACCTATGCCCTTGATTATAGCTACTCTAAGGTCAATACTCTCCTTCTCTACTGGCTTCTTCTCTTCTGCCAGGAAACATTTTCAAATCTCTCCTCTCTGTCTCTCTCTCTCTGTCTCTCTCTCTCTGTCTCTCTTTCTCTGTCTCTCTGTCTCTCTCTCTCCCTCTCTCCCTCTCCCCCCGCCGTGTGTTTGTGTGTGTTTGTGTGTGTCTCCCCTTGCTCTCTCCCTTATTCTTACTACCCCTTCTCCCTTTAACTACTATCTTTCCTTCCCTCCACCCCTCCACTGCTTAATTTCTAGAAAAATAGTGTATTCACCCCTGCAACTGACTTCTTTTTCTATTATTCTCTTAAAACTGCACAATCCTAGGTCATCAAGGACCTCCTTTATGTCCATTTCAATGGCTCCTTCCAAGTCTTCATCCCTAACCTTTCTGTGGCACTGACTATCCTCTGACCAGTGAACACTAGCTTCTCTCCTGGCATATATTAACGCTGCCCATTCTCAGTGTTCTTCCTATTCTCTGAATCACCCTCTCTCAGTTTCCTTCCCAGGTTTCCTTCATTCCTCTAACTGTGGGTATTCCCATATAGACTTGTCTTGGGCCCTCTTCTTTTCTCCCTCTACACTCTTCTTTGAAATCTCACTCTCACTCTCACGGCTCCAATAATCACCACTCGGCAACCGATGGTAAAATGTGTGTCCCTTTTCTAGTCTACAACCTCATGCTCCAGGTCCAGTATTTTATTTCCAATTGCCTACTCACTATCTCATACCTCAATATCCTATTGGCAATTCAAACTCAACATGTCTAAAGCTGAATTCATCATCTTACCCCAAAACTTCTCTCCACCTAACTTTCCGATTTCTTTTGATGGTGCCACCATTCTTCTCATCACCCAGGCTCAAAACCTAGAGTTCTCCTTCCATTGTTCTCTCTCCCTAACTCCCCTTAACAGCCATTAACGTCCTATCTATTTTTACCTCCCTTCCCTCTATTCATATTGACCATTCTTGTTCAAAATTGGCCTCCCTGTATTACAGTCTTTTCTTGTTCCAACCCATCCTTTAAACAGGTACCAAAGCGGCCTTCCTAATGCACACATCTAAGGGAGAACATTCCAAGCATAAGAGTCCACTTCTGAAAAGAAAGGCACATAGGTAGAAGACAGAAATATCATGTACAGGAAACATCAAGAAGGCCAAAGTGGAAAGACTGGCTCTTTAACCCTTTAAGGTCTGGCCCAATATTTTGCGGATAAGAAAGACTGAAGATCTTTAGTGGCTACGAAAGAGAGAGAGAGAGGAAGGAAGGAAGGAAGGAAGGAAGGAAGGAAGGAAGGAAGGAAGGAAGGAAGGAAGGAAGGAAGGAAGGAAGGAAGGAAGGAAGGAAGGAAGGAAGGAAGGAAGGAAAAAAGAAAGAGGAAGAAAGGAAGGAAGGAAGAAAGGAAAAAAGAAAGAAAGCTAGAAAGAAACAAAGAAAAACAAAGAAACAGAAAGGAAGGAATGCTTCTTTATATAAATAAATAGATAAATGACTAAATAGATAAACAAACAAATAAATGAAAACTTCTTAGCTTGGCATCCAAGTCATTTGGCTCCAACCTACCTTTCTAGTTTTATTCCATTCTCTTCTTTACCCACTCTACATTTTAGTCAAACTAGACTACTGCTTCTAATCTTTCATGTCTTCTCCCTCTTTCAAATATTTGTACGTTTGTCCCTACAGATTCCTGGAATCGATTAATTAACAAACATTTAAATGCCTACATTCCAGATCTTAGGGATGTAAATGCAAAAGTGAAAATGTCTCTACCCTCAAGGAGCTCAAAGTCAACTGATGAGGGGCTGACCTAGGGTAATGACCATGTGAACAGAGAAAAAGATGGATGGGAGAAAGATTATGGACATAGATTCAACAAGACTTGGTACCTGATTAAATATGTAAGGTAACAGAAAATGAAGACTTAAGAATGACTCCAAGATTGTGAGTCTAGGATACTGAAATAATAATGGTACCCTTAATAAAGACATTAGGTTGAGTGCAGAGGTAAAGACAATGAGTTCTGTTTTAGACATGCTAAGTTTCAAATGCTTATGGTACATCCAAGTGGGGCTTTCCAGCAGAAAGTAGAAGATACAGAGCTGGAATTCCCCTTCTTTATCATGTATTTAATTACTTTTTATTTAATTTTATTTAAATTTTTTTATTTTTTATTTTAATTTAATTCACTTAATTTGTATGTGTTCACCGTATAGTTATGCAGTATATATTTTTCTTTACACATGTCACTCCACCTTAGTATGTAAGCTCCTTGTGTGTAGGGATTGTTTCCTTCTTTGTACTTGTATCTCCAGTACTTACTATGTGCCTGGTACATAGTAACCACTTAATAAATACTTGATTAATAGTGAAGGGTTCTAGATGCCAGAGGAATTTGTATTTGATGCAAAAAGCAATAGGGAGTCACTGGAGGTTCTTAACTTCAGTGTGACAAGGTCAGACCTATACCTTACGTATATGGAGTACGGATTGGAGAGAGAACAACTGTGAGAAATGTAGACGAACTGGAAGTCTATGGCAATAGTCCAGGCAAGGGGTGATGAGGGCCTAAACTAATACGGTGGCCATGTAACAAAAGAGAAGGGGAATTATGTAAGAGGTTGAATGGATAAAAGTTCATGGATATGAGAGATGTTGTAGAAGTAAAATTACTAAGACCTGGTAGCTGAATGCACATGTGGTGTAAGGGAGTATATAAAGTACCCCAAAGTTATGAACCTGGGTCATGTCTACATGTAAATGCCAGAAGCAGAAACGACTATGAGACGGATGTCCCAACAATACAGAAAAAATAAAAAACAAATGTGAAGTTTAACCTCACAGGTCTGGTATGGCGGGTCACCAGAAAGAAAAAAGCAAATTATAACACTTTCCAGTCAACAGCTACTACGCATGGACCTTCTCTATAGCCTCTATTTCTGGGCCCTATTTGTATACAATGTTTTCAGCCCTGACCTGGGCCATCGTTGCAGCCTGCCAAGATACTTGTGACTCTTGATTCCACCCGCATAACCAGTGCATAATTTCAGTATATCCTGTTGTATAATTTCACTTAATCCCACTGTATAAATTTATGTTTAGTCAATAATTTGATGCCTACATAACAGACACCTGCTCAAGTCTTTAACAAGGAACCACTGCTCGAGTCCACAGTGATCTCTCCTTGTTTTTCAATTCCTATTACACATAAACTATTATACTTTTAGCCACTTTTTTCCACGCACGTCAGTTCTGCCACCTTAACTCAATTATAAACTATTTTAAAGACAGAGATCAAATATTATAGTTCTTGTTTTTTCCATAGGAAATAACATAGCATGGCCCATTTCAAGTATTCAAAACCATAAAGGATTAGAGATCAAAGGGACCTTAGAAATCATCTACAACCTCCTCAATTTTACAAATAAGGAAACTGAGATTCAAAGAGGCAAAGCTACTATGGACACCAAATTACTATCTAAGGTTACACAGTTAGTTTATGGCAAGGAAGAAACCAGAAGCCACCTCCCCTGGTTCCCAAGCCAAAATTCTTCTTTCCACTATGCCACAATAAATACAAGTTGCATGATATGCTCCTAAGTTATATCCATAGTTACAGATGTTTCCATCTCAGAACTCTGTCTTTTTAAAAACAGCTTTATTTTGGGAAAAAAAGAATTTGGAACTAAAAAAAAATTTTTTTAAGCATGTTAAAAAGAAAAAAAAACTTGAAAAAATTAGTTTTATGTACTTTTACTTACTCTTATTTCAGCCTCTCTGCCATACATAATCTTTTTGACATGTACTATCCTTCCCTCCATTATCACTAATGGATACAGCCCACTTATGTAACTTATACAATGAATGGATTCATAATGCCCATTCAACTCAATATAAACATTTATTAAGCACCTCTTCTATGAAATTCAAACATTTATTAAGCAGCTACTTCCAGAAATAAACTAAATTGTCCAAGGTGCTAAGGGAGCAAGATGAAACAGTCCCTGTTATGCCTTTTTGGGTTTGAACTTCTTCATTTTGCCAAGTGTTCCTTTCTAAGTATGTTCACAAACAGCACAACTCTATTTCTTTCCTTACCTATTCAGTGTATGCAGGGGTGCCATTCATATTTGAGCAACTTCTCTAACACTAGTGCCATTACACTATTTTTTCATTCATTTTACAAATATTTATTCAGATTCTATTTTATATAAAAGACTGGGCTTGTCAGCATCATTAGGAAGAGGAGAAAGTAGAAACATATAATATAGATTCAGCATACACACACACACACACACACACACATACACACACACAAACTTTACAACCCAGTTAGACGAAGTACAAACACATAAAATCTTTAAGTAATAATGCAAGACAGTCCAGGATTTACAATCAAATTAGTAATTCAGAGAATGACAAATGACAGATTTCTAGGAGACAGGAAATTAAATGGTTCTGTTTTGAAAAACTTCATGGCAAAGACAAGCCTTGAAGAAAAATAAATAAAGAACGGGAGGGAAAGCATTTAGGGTAAAAGAAACAGTATCAGTTAAACGAGCAGAGGCAATAATAGACTGGCCTCTTCTAGGGACATCCAAGGGATTGGCCTAAAGTGGGATAAAAATTGGGAAACAGCAGAAAAGGAGGAATGAGGTCAAATTGTAGAAGACCTTCAAAATGCCAGACCAAAGAGTTTGGATTTGAATCTAAAGGCAATGGGGAGCCACTGATGGTTTCTAAGCAGAGACATACCAAGATGGTTTTCAGAAAAAAGTCACAGCTCATGCTATCCGAAGAAATTTTTTCCCTAATCCAAATTTACTGAAATAGTGTTTCCAACTCCTTCAGTATGTTTCACCAATCAGGAATCTTCCCCTTTCACAGTGTAACTTTGTGTTTTCTATATACCTCATTTTTAATTCCTGCTAGGCTATGCTAGAAGATGCCTGAAAAATATTCAGTCAACTAATATTTATTAAGGGCTGACATTTATATATAGTAAATACTGTATCTTAGTATAAGTACAGAAATTAAGAATACTGTAAATTAGTATTAAGCGGTGGTAAATACTCAACAGGTCTCCTTTTCAAATAGTATGAATAATACCTTCTGTTGATTAATTCGACTGTTTGACTTTTCATTAATTTCATTAATAATAGTTTGCTAAGCCTTCCTAAAAATATAATTTTATAAGCTATGAAATCTTCAAACCTTAAAGCACTTTTCATCCAAAGTTTCATCAGTGTGTACTCACTTCTGAAGCTGAGATTTATGCCTCTGGCTGTTTCATTTCTTCATTTTTTTGATTGAAAACTTTGTCCTAGTCCACTTCCCCTTACATTCTATTCTGGTATTTAATTACTCTTAGTCAGGAAGCACTTCTTTATCTCTAACTAAACCCTCTTGCTGCAATCTAAACCAATTTCCTCTTCTGTGGACATGAACTGGTCAGCATACTCCTTGTAATAATAATTCTCCAAATTTATGAAAAGTTAAGTCAATTACTATTCTAATACTATTCTAAATTAATGCACCCCCAAATCTTAACCTGTATGTATCAGTCAACAAGCCTCTATTAAGCACTTAGCATGTGCCAGGCACAGTGCTAAGGGCTGGGGATACAAAAGAAGGCAATTGAATGGTCCCCTAATCTCAAGGAGCTTACATTCTGATGAAGGTGACAGTATGTAAACAATCATTTACATATAAAATACAACTGTAAGTGAAAGGTAGAATAGGGTTTCATTGTTTGTCTCAGAATTTTATCTACTTTCTTCCTATCTCCATTAAGATAATAAAACTGGGCACAACACCTAAATAAGGACCTAACTAAAGTTAAGTAAAGCTAAAGGAATATTTCTGAGCTCTTACATGGCATTCTTGTTCATTAATAACAGTATTACATTAACATAAAAAACAGTCTGGTTTAGTGACCAGAGATCTGGTCTGGGAATCAAGAAAACGGTGTTCAATTCTAACCTCAGACACACACCAACTGTGTAACCTTGGGCAAGTCATTAACTTGCCAGGATCCCAAGTAACTTTCTAAGAAAATATGATACAGAATAACAGCTTTATTTGCATTTAGAGTTACCTACAAATTCTAACAAAACAAAAAAAAAGAATACATTAGCATCTTATTATTCATTTTGTTCTTCTCAAGATAATCCAAAAAACCCTATTATGTTTTATGGGCCTCTCAAAAAATGAATAAAAAAGCACTATATGCCAAGTATTATACTGAGTGCTGCAGATACAAATATAAAAGCAAAAAGTCCCTTGTCCTCAAGGAGTTTCCATTCTAATAAAACAGTACAACACACATAGGAGAGTGGCAGCTAGAGAAAGGTATTTAAGTTATAGGGATGGTGAATAGAGCTATGAAAAGGAATCAGCTAACACAGCATTTCCAGCATTGATTTGATTATTGGTTCAGAACTGGAAAGAAGCAGGAAGAATAAGCTGGCTGAGACAACAGTGAAGTATGGAACTAAGTCAAGTATGTCAGGTCCCACATGAAAAAAATGGGATACCAACAAGGGAGAAGAGAATGCCAGACAGCAGGACTTCTGGTATCTATATATACATTGGTCATACTAGTTCTCTGCATACCACAAGGAAGTTCTATGAGGAATATTAACCCTCAAATCTAAATTTCTCATCGCCTTCAGGAAAGAGATTAAATCTTATTTACTTAAGAAAATAAGTTGCTAATAGAAAATAAGAAAATATTTTATAATACAGTTATGTAACAATATTGAAAAAATAATGAGACTAAGGTTTTCTGATCTAGTTTAAAATGTCACATAAACCAATTTCGAGGATGTACCGGATTTAGACTTCAACACATCTGAATGCCATAAGGGGCAAATACAGGCAATGAAAAGTAAAGGTAAATCCTTTTTGACTATAAATGAAGCATTTTATACCAAGTAAGGCATCAGAGGTTTTGAACAAATCAATTACATAAAAAGGCCCACAAGATCAATGAACTTGACCAAGAATAATAGCTGCCTCAGCATCAATGACCCTAACTATTCATTTGCATAAGACCCCAACAAGAATCTTGTAAATACAGTGGGCTGGTTACGAAAAAGTAAAGGTAAAGTCCCTCACCAAGGGAACTGAGATCTAAACCAGGGATGAATGTCATACAGGAAAGGCTATAGCTCTCACTTCCTTGGGCGGTGACAAACCTCAGAGCCCTCAAAGCCCAATCCTAGTGTAAGTATCTCACCCATTCTGAAATAGACTTTCAGCTAAAAAAGAACCCTGTTAAGACCTCAACAGAAGGAGCACAATTGAGCCAAAAGCTAAAGGTAGAGACAGCAGCTGTCCATCAATGACAGTGCCAAGGGAGTTCAGTGGTTCAACCTGTCCAACAGAGACACAGTGCTGTGTCTTCCTGCTAAACCTCACTATAGCACCATCCTGGCAGCCAAGCAATCTTGCTTGGCCTAAACCCGAAAAGAAATATGACTACTGAGCCACCATATTGGATAAGGGGCAAGTTCAGACTAACACATCCATCAACAACATCCTACACCACAGTGAACTTTATGAGGATACTTCAAAAAAGAAAAGACACTGAAGCCAGAGCTGTAATTTACCCTGGCCAAATGTGCTCCCTACACATGTGT
Source organism: Phalanger gymnotis (assembly GCA_028646595.1). Taxonomy (NCBI): domain Eukaryota; kingdom Metazoa; phylum Chordata; class Mammalia; order Diprotodontia; family Phalangeridae; genus Phalanger; species Phalanger gymnotis. Next base: position 283,494,424 of record CM053626.1, on the reverse strand, counting down.
ATCACTCCCACTCTCTACCCTCTGGACCCTTGAGAAAGAGTACCTAATAGGGGAGGGAGGAGAAGAGGAAATGTTTTCTAACTACTGTTCTTGCTGTGCCATTTGAATAAATGTCTTTTCTTTAAACAAAAATTAGAGGAAGCAAGTGCTAAAGATGTGAATATTGTATGCACTTTCATATGAGGTCAGTGTACTGTTGCTTTCCTTAATGGTTTTACTTTGTCAAAAAAGCTCTCTCACAGAGGAGGGGTAATCTGTACATATAAAAAAAAATTCAAAGACCTAATTGAATCCACTAGCTGACTGCTAGTAAGAAGTACCCTAATATAACTCATGAGCCACAACATTAGGAGTAGTCACCCACTCAGTTCTCCCTAGAACCCCAAGCGGTAGTTGTTCCCTGGGTACTCCACCAGCCAATGCAAGTTGGGAAGCTCCAAGTCAAATCCAGCCTCAAATGGTTACTAGTTGTATGGCCCTAAGCAAGTCATTTAACCTCTGTTTGCCTCAGGTTCCTTAACTATAAAATGGAATTTAAAATACCACCTGCTTCACGGGTTGCTGTGAGGATCAAATGAGAGAACATTTGTAGAGCACTTAACACAGTGCCTGGAACATAGTCAGCACTTAATAAATGCTTATTCCTTTCCCCTTCCCGTCTATTAATGATGACATTAAATGTAGAAAGGTTGATCTCTTCTATAAAAAGAAAAAGGATCATACACAACGTTAAGAAATAAAATAAACAATTTGCTGACTAATGTATATAAAAAGAAACACACATAAACAGTGTAAGAATGCAAAGAGATAAGTTATACCTCAACAAAACAGGAAAGGCAGGAATAACAACAGTATCAGAAAAAACAAACGTCATACTAAAATATACTAAGAGAACAAATAAGAATACTACATAATGATAAAATTACATTAAACAATGAAAACCTAAAGACTCAAATATTTCAAATGTCCCTAATAACAGCAAAATACAGAAATAGAAAAAAATTACAGAAATGAAAAATAATGGAAACACGACACTTCACTATCAGAACACACCCATCAAGTAGGAAAAAAAATTAGATCTAAAAGATACAATGAAAAACTAAAATAGACATGTAAGAGAAATTAACTGTACATCAAAAGAACACACTCCTTTCAAATGCCCAACACAAATTGATCATATAGAAGACTCTGAGTTCTGAAATCTATAAGGAATTGATATAAATATATAATACTGATAGCTTTTCCCCAATAAAGAAGTGGTTAAAGGGCAGTTCTCAATGAAGAAATGCAAATTATCAACAATAACATGAAAAATGCTTCAAATTACTAATAAAAGAATATTTAAAATCACTCTAAGATAACAGCTCTGATCCCTGCCAGATTAGCAAAAATCACTGGAAATAGTTGATGTGGAAGAGAGCTTGGAAGACAGGCACACTAATGGATTATTGGTATAGGTGTGAATTGGTCCAACTAACTATACATATGGGTCTTTTTGCTCTCTCCTTGATCTCGTTGGGTGTAGTCCCAAGTAGTAGTATCAATAAACTAGGTCAAAGAGTATGCCAACCAGTGACTTTGGAGGTATGGTTCCAAAATGCTTTCCATAATGCCTATACCAACGCACAAATCTACCAACAGTATATTATTAATGTCCCTATTCTCCAGCTCCTCCAACAGTTGTTATTTTCCTTTTTTGTCAATTTCGCCAATCTGAGAAGTGTAAGAACCTGAGAGTTGCTTTAATTTGCATTTCACTTAACACTGGTGATTTGGAGCATTTCTCACAAGGCTATTAATAGCCTGGATTTCTTCATTAAACTACCTATTCATATATCTTGACCATTAATCAACTGGGGCACAGCGCTTATTCTTACAAATTTAAATAAGTTCTTTATACATCTTAGAAATGAGATCCTTAGGTGAGAAACTTGCTACAAATTTTATTCCCCAATTATCTCATTTCGGCCCAACTATTCTGAAAAAAAAAGATTATGAGTAAAAAGTTAATAATTACTGATACCCTTTAACTCAGTAATTCCACTACTGGGCAAATGACCCCCAAGACAACCAGTGACAGAAAGGTCTCACATATACCAAAACATATAAAAGCATTTGTGTAACAGCAAAAAATGGGCATAAAGTAGGTGCTCATTTACTGAAGAATTAACAAATTACAATATATGAATGTCAAAGAATATTATTGCAGAGTAAGGAATAACAAATATGAAAACTTCGAGAAGCATGCAAAAATTATATGAACAGAAAAAGGGAAAAGAAAGAAAAACCAGAAGAAATATATACGTGACTACAACAATGTAAATGAAGACAACTCTAAAACATAACAAAACGCAGGTGAAATGCAACGATCAATTTTGGTTCCAAAGGCATGGTGATGGAATGCATTTTCCCTTGGTAGAGCAGTCAAAACATACAACATTTAATGATTAAGTTTGACATCTTGCGTGGGTGTGGTTTGTGGTACCCCAAAACAACTGGAATAGTAATATCAAAGAACATAGATCACCATAACAGATATAATAATAACAAAAAAGTTTTAAATACTGCTAGAATTACTAAAATGTGACACAGAGAACCAATGTGGGCACACGCTGTTGGAAAAATGGCACTGCTAGACTTGCTCAAAACAGGGTTACCACAAACCTTTGATTTGTAAAAAACACAATACCTGCAAAAGCCCAATAAAATGAAGTATGCCTGTATATGTGTATATAATTATGACATTATAGGCATACAATATCTATTCAAAAGTTATAGAATATTGTCAAAGCTGTACTTCCATTTCACTTACAGAAATAAATTGTCCTATATTAGTAAGCAAAAAAGAGAACTGTATTAGGTTTCTGCTTAAAGAACTCAAGAGAACAAAACTATTGAGTCAAAAGATGAGGGAAAAGCAAATATAAACAAAATGAGAAAATTAGAAATACAGCTACTTATTGAACATTTTTAAATGGATGTCTTTCAAGCATCTCAGCCACAACCTACACAAAACAGAAATCATTATCTGTCCCCTGAAAAACCAACCCTATTCCAAACTCCCCAAATCTATATTACAAACTACTCTATTTCTGTTAAGGAAATCAGCATCCATCCAATCACGCAGGCTGGCAACTCTGGAGTCAACCTCAAACCTTCCTTCATCCTTATGCCACATAATCAATCAGTTGCCAAATCTTGTTGATTTTTCACCTATGGCATCTCTCAAATCCTTCTCTTTCCTCTCTACTATCACAACTACCACCCTAGATCAGGCCCTCCTCTCCTCTGGCTGGGCTTTTTGCAATGCCTCCCTAATTGTTTTCACTCCTTCAAGTCTCTCCCTTCTCCAATCCACAATCCATGAAGCTGCCAAAGTTATTTTATTAAAACTAATGTCTAAACTCCAAAAGACTCATGACGGAAAATGCTCTCCACATCCAGAAAAAGAATCACAGAGTCTGAATACAAATCGAAGCAGACTATTTGCTCTTTTCTGTTCTGTTTCTTCTTTCTCATGATTCATTCCATTGGTTATAATTCTTCTTTGCAACATGACTAATGTGAAAATACATTTAATGTGAATGTATATGTAGAGCCTATATAGTACTGAATGCCATCTTGGGGAGCAGAAGAAGGAAGAGGAGAAGGAGGTAGAGAAAATTTGGAACTCAAAAGCTTATGGAACTGAATGTTGTAAACTAAAACTTAATTAATTAATTAGTTAGTTAGTTAAAAAAAAACTAACATCTAACAAGTTCACTCTCCCACTCAATAAACTACAATGGCTCCCTATTATCTCCAGACAAAACACAAACTCTTCAGTTTAACATTTAAAAAAAACCTTTATGACCTGGCTCCAACCTTTCTCCTACTTTATTATAATACATTATTCTCCCTTACACACTGCAAGCCAAAAAGGCCTTTTTGTTGCTTCTCACACACAAACTGCCAATCTCCTCACCTCTGCACTTGTCTCAGTACCCCCTCACCTGTGCCTCTTAGAATCCCTAATGTCTTTCAAATTCATCTTCTACACACAGCCTTTCCTCCTCCCCTCCTTGCTCCTTTCCCCAAGAAGCTATCTTCTCCCTGAACATACTCTTTATTTATTTTAAGTGTTTTACATGGGAAAGGTAGCCTAGCATAGTGTATAGACAACTGTTTGGGAAATCCAGGTTCAATTGCTGTAACGCCAATCATGGCAGCACACCCAAGGACTACAGCTGTGAATAATTTTAAGGGTCTAATCACACAGTATAATGAACTCTCCATTTATTTAGAACTAAACATTATTCAATAAACTAAAGCATAACATTCACAGTAACATGACAACTTATTACTAAAGTGGCCACATAGTCTTAAACAAAACATATCATTCAGTATATTTTATTGCATTCCTCAGAATACTCACACAGCATATATCATTGCATCCCCCAAATACTTGTTTACGTAAGCAGGGAGTCCCAGGCCAGGGTCCTCCCTAGCACTATATATCATCCTTAAGGAGTATCAGAAAATACAAACACTATCCACTCCTAGGTCACAGCAAGTTACAATCTCCTCAGTCAATACAGAACATCCAAGTAAAGTCCTCTTTCATCTTAACTTGAGGTTGACTTCCAAGTCCCATGGCTCTTCCTCAGTAGGCCGACTGCTCCCAGCTCTTGCCTGGGTTCACACACAGGCAGCTCTCCACTCCTACTTCTTGCCTTAGCTCATGCAGACTGTTCCACTCCAAGCTCTTCCTGCTCCTGCCTGACAGCAGGCTCCAGGGGCTCCTGCCCACAGCTTCTGTTTCTGGGAAAACAAAGCTTGACAGGACTACGACAATATTTACACACATTATCAGCACCACCAACTCAATTCACTTTAACAGCTCTTAAAAGGGACTTACGGCCAAGATGGCACCTGGAAATAAGGGACTAGCATAAGCTCCCCGCCAAGTCCCTCCAAAAACCTATAAAAAATGGCTCTGAACAAATTCTAGAACTGCAAAACCCACAAAATAGCAGAGGGAAGCAGGGCTCCAGCCCAGGAAAGCCTGGATGGATGCTAGGTGAGGTCTTTCGCGCGCGGAGCTGGGAGCAGAGCAGAGCCCAGCATGGGCAGCATGGACCAACCAGACCAGGAGCAGGGAGAAGCGGGTCCTACTGCCCTGAATTAGTGAGCTGTGGCAGTTGCCAGACTTCTCAACCCACAAACAGCAAAGACAACAGAGAAGAACTGCAGAACCCACAAAATAGTAGAGGGAAGCAGGGCTCTAGCCCAGGACAGCCTGGATGGTCTCTGGGTAAGGTCTATCCCACCTGGAACTGGGAGCGGAGGGGAGCATAGCAGAGCCCAGCATTGGTGGTGTGGACCAACCAGACCAGAAGCCGGGCAGAGTGTGCCCTAGCGCCGTGAATCAGTGAGCTGCAGCTGTTACCAGACTTCTCAACCCACAAACACCAAAGACAACAGAGAAGGTTAGTGGGAAAAGCTGCTGGGGACAGAGTGAAAAAAGGAGTTCATGGTTTGGCCACCCCCTCCGGGAGAGCGGAGGTGGGGCGGTTACAGAACTACAGCTGCAGTTGCTTCTGGCCCCAAGCCCACCTGGTGGGAGGAATTTAACTGGTGGATCAGAGCAAGAGTGAAGAGCCTGCTGAAGATCTCAGTCCAGTCCAGGTTGGGGCCTCTTGGGGAAGGAGAAGTGCTGGTGTGGCACAGCTGGCACATCCCCCCAAGCTTGGAACGTAGTTCTCTTTACAAGCAGTCATACCGCACTGAAAAACTCAAGGGTCAAGTAAGTTGGCTGGGAACATGGCCAGGCAGCAAAAACACACCCAGATTTAGTCTCGGACTTTGGAATCCTTCTTTGGTGACAAAGAAGACCAAAACATACAGCCAGAAGAAATCAACAAACTCAAAGAGCCTACAACAAAAGCCTCCAAGAAAAACATGAACTGGTCTCAGGCCATGGAAGAGCTCAAAAAGGATTTAGAAAAGCAAGTTAGAGAAGTAGAGGAAAAATTGGGAAGAGAAATGAGAAGGATGAGAGAAAACCATGAAAAACAAGTCAATGACTTGCTAAAGGAGATCCAAAAAAATACTGAAAAATATACTGAA
>CM053626.1:283450689-283487816 GCA_028646595.1 Phalanger gymnotis | reverse complement strand
TTGGGCCTGGGGCTTAGCACTTAGTAAGACTCAATGAAATACACTGAATTACTCAAAGCAAACAAAAGCCAAACTCTTCAAGGGCACTTGTTGAACTAAGTGCTAAGGAGCCCATTTTGCTTACCAACACACTGTCTTGGAGGATCTGTCATTTGGTAGAGGGAGTTCCTACATTGGAATCAAAGGTCTAAAATAACAACAAAAAGTTGTTCCTGAAAAACAAGGTTGGTTAGTTTATTTGTAAGGTATGCCTTTGCTGAGTACATGTTGTACATATTATAATCTTAACTGCATAATTAGATGCTGTTTTTTATAACTTATGTATAGGGTTTAAAATGACCTCAGTCAAGTCATTTAAGAAATGAATAGAACATCAAGAGCTTTCCTTATTAAGTTAAACCATTGTTAGTATGAGATAAGATTTTTGCAAAGAGTAAATTTTGAAGATAATCACAAATGACAGTATTTACTTGAACTTCATTGCATTTTTTTCTTTCTCTGTTTCATACAAAAATTATGGAATAGTTTTGTTCTTTAAACTGTATATATTCAATTTTTGTAAATGGAATCACTTTTTAAATATAGTAGGAAGAGGAAATTGTATCCATATAATTTCATGGCAAAACCACAAGAGAATCAGCATCCTCTCATTTATCTTTTTTTAAAAAAAATGTTTGAGGTGAGATTTATGTCAAATTAGGTAGAGCTTGTATGCTCTTTGTAATATATGATTGCTTAATTTATTTGTGTTGAGCTACAACATGTTTTGATTTGTTTCTTGCATGTAGAAAGCATTAATCAACAAACGTATTGAATTTTATGTTTATATAATATAACTCTAAGTCTGTAGGGAAGTTTAAATTTTATTGCTTTTTTTAAACTTATAGATAGTCTCCAATGGAGATGAACAGTTGGAGAAGGCAATGGAAGAGATTCTGAGGGATTCTGAAAAAGGTCAAAATCATCTTCTTGATTGCGAAAGCTCGACTGAAATTTCTGATCATTCGTTTACTGATGTTTCAGCCAACCAAGCAAACAGGCCTTCTCTCCAGTTAGTGTTGGATCCTTCTAATACAGGTACTTTACTGCTAGTGCATAAGAACAATTGTGTAAACTGCAGAAAAACACAAGTTGGGAACAGACTGTGAATTTAATGTTTGTATTCCCCAAGCACTCCATTTAGGGGAGACAGCTTCCATTTTGGTTCTTCTCTTCTCCCTGAAACCAGCCCTGTTCCTGGATAGCTTGTGAGATAAGCAGCTGGTCTAAGATGTAGGTACTGACCCCTACTTTTTTCTGTTGTCCTTTTACTACAAATTGGGCTAATTTTACATATTAGAATTAGGACTTGGTGAAGAGGACTTAGTATTTTTTTCCCTTAAGGGTTAACATGTATTAATGTAGAGTAATATGAAAAATATACCCTAAGATTTCATGAAAAATATTTGTTGGCCCTATCTAAGATAGCACTTAAATTTTTTAGGACTGTATTGTACAATACTTGCAGTACAGTACAGTACAATGGCTTACATTGGCAGCTAGGAATTTTGGTGAATAGATTGTTGGGCCTGGAGCCAAGGAGAGCTGAGTTCAAATTTGACCATAGATACTTACTAGTTATATGACCCTGGACAAGTCACTTTGCCTATTTTGGCCTCTGTTTCCTCAGCTATAAAATGGGAATAATAATAGCACCAGTCTCTCTGGGTTGTCATGAAGTTGGAATGATATAACATTTATAAAACACTTATTACAGTGCTTGGCAAGTAGTAGGCACTGGATAAATGATTAATCCGTTCTTCCCTTCGTTAGCTATCCAAAGAATAGGAACACTAGTATTTTAGGTTTTTATTGAAAATTATCATGCTGTGATGTTGTAAATATGTAATTTGTATTATTTGATTCACTGGGAATAGTATTAGAAGATATTTTGGAGAATTGTGCTTTACATTTTGTGGTAGTTAAAGATCCTCTTTTGAGTCATTAATTTTTCATTCATTCCCAACCGATTCAATCAGCTGATATTTGAGTAACAATTTTAAATATCCAGTGCTATGGGCTAGGTTTCAGGAAATGCAAAACAAAAAGAATACACAGTCTCCATTTGCATGGAATTCATAATCTACCTTGGAAGACTAAACTATAACACATGAAATGATTATAATAGAATTAAGTGCAAAACAATGTGTTGTATCCATCAGGCGTAAGAATTCCAGAAACAGGGAATGCCGTTGTGGACCGTGAAGGTCTTACTTGGTGGTGGAAGTTCTTGAGCTAGGTCTTGAAAGATGGGCAAGATTTTGATAACTAGAAGATTTACATAATTTAGATCAGGGCTGCCCAGCCTTAGGTTTTTATTGAAACAATAGGCAATGTATTTCGATTTGCTGTTTTAGTGAGAGCTCTGCGGTAGCTCAGCTTTGTTTACTAAAGCATTTATATAAATTTCTCTGCTTGTAGGCCGGCCACATAAATCACACTGCGGGCCACATGTGGCCCTCAGGCCACATTTTGGACAGCCCTGATTTAGATAATTAGAATGCCCACATTGGAGCAAAAGCTCGATAGGTAGTTAGGTAACTACTTACCTATCTTGAAACAGGGTAATCTCTGTGTAATTAAAGTTGCAAGGTTAATGAAAGGCCAACGGAGAGATTTATGGAGGGTTTAAATAAAGATGCAGCATATTTCCATTGATCAGCCATATGCAAGAGGTGCTATTAGAGATTTCTTTGAAGAAATATCTTATTGAAAAAGCTCGATCATGTGGCTTGATTTAGTGATAACTGATGGGTAGCCTGAGTGCTATAGTGTTGCCTTTAAAAGATATGAAGACCTAGAAAATGGCTTTCTGCACGCCTGCTAATAGATCTTGTGTGGAGGACTTGTGGAAAAACTTTGGCAGAAATCACAAAGAATGAAAGGCATGGATGAGTTGCCATTTGTACTATTAGCAAGGATTCTAACATGGATAGAAGTCTGTGGGGGTCACACGGTAGTTCTGCGTTCTTTCGTCAGCTTCCGTTCCTCTGCGTCCTCTCTCTCCCCAGCAATAAGTTGTGCCACCAGACAGTGTCTGTGGTCCTTGTTATAACTTCATAGTGCTGTCTCCAGGGTTCTTGTGCTTAGCAAACTTGCAGAGGCATTTGATCCACGGAGGTTGGTGTTGATGACAGTGGGTTTGGCGAATAGAAACATGCAATAAAAATGATTAGTTACGGATGAATTGGGCAGCTAGGTAGGAGTTTGGGCCTGTAGTCAAGAAGACTTGGGTACAGATGGAGCCTCAGACGCTCAGCAGTTGTGTGACTGGGCGGATCACTTCACATCCCACAAACTCCACTACATAATAGGGGCAATAACATCATCTCTCTTCTGGGCCTGTGGGATGAAACGAGATGTTTGTAAAGCAGTTCGCAAATCTCAAAGCGCTCTGTGCGTTCTAGCTATTTGTTGTTGTTCTTGACGTGATTGTTATTATATCTCAGAGCCCACAGGCAGTCTTTGGAGTTTAATGAATAGGGAGGTGATGGGGTTGGACTTGTGCAGCTGTGTGGAGAGTGAATTCTAGTGCTGAAAAACAAGACAGGGAGAACAATTAGGAAGGTGTTGCAGTAGTCTGGATGAGAGATGATGAGGGCCTGGACCAGGATGGTGGCTATGTGAGCAGAGAGGAGGTAATGGATGTGAGAGATTTGTGGAAGTAGAGAAGACAGTATATGGCACCTGATATGGGATGGAAGGGTGAGGGCTTGAGGATGATACAAAGGTTGTAAACTTAGGTGTGTTAGGAGTATGATGCTCAAAATTGGCATGTTCAGAAGGGGTGGTTTTGGGGGAAAAAAGTTAAACGATGAAATCAGCAGTGAAGGAAGCAATCTGCTGGTGCTTGTTCATTCTATGCAAAGTCCTCTGTCCCATTCAAAAAGAAAAAGGAGAGGCAGGGTAGCAACTTACTCTGGGGCACCAGCCATAGAAATTAAGTGCAGGGTGTGGGATGCTGGTGTTGGTAGAGTTTTGTCTGTGCAGCTGCTTAGGTTGAGGTTAGCTTGTATAACTCTGAGAGACTGGTCTGGGACAACAGTCAGGAGGAGGCCAGCAGTTTGAGGGGCAAGAGTTGAGCAATAATGCTTGCAATTGGGTGGGTAGGAGCACAGGAAAGTCTTCATGTGGAAGTTGTTGCTTGAGATGTGAAGAGAGGAATTCTGTGGGGATGAGGAGAGAATACACTTGGGCATGGGGTATGGCATATATTATGAGATCACAGAGTGCAGGAGAGGGAGTAATGTCTAGTGTGGCTGGAAAGATAGATTGGGGCTAGATTGTGAAGGGTGTTAGAAGCTAAACAGAGGAATTTATATTTTATCTTAGAGGTGATTGAGTAGGGGAGTCATATAGTCATATTTAAGGAAAATTATTTGGTAAACATTCAGGGCTGTCTCTTTTCGGATTACAACCAACCTTTCCAGCCTAGTTTCCTGTGCCCTGTGCACACACTGTCCATTGCAGTGCTTGTATTACTATCTCCCACCCACCTCTGTACTCATACAAAGTATACTCTGGGCCTGCGATACATGTCCTCGTTGTTTCTACCTGTGGATATCCTTCTCTTTATTTGTGATTTAACATGGGTGCTGTTTCCTTAATGAAATTTTCCCAAGTCCTTTGAATGTGTTCTCTCCCTTGTCTACATTCCCTAGAACTATGATCCTCAAACCTTTTTTTGAACATATACCTCTATCAAGAATTTTTTTCCTACTACTTATGCCAAAGGTGGAGAATCGGAGGATTTTACTGATGGGCAGCTGCTTGTGTGCATGCTTGTTTCAGAGTTAGTTTGTAATTGTCTGGAGAGACTGACATTTGGATCTGGCTCAGAAGGAGGGAAAGTTGAGGACTTAGCCATTTGGAGGGAGGGAGTAGAATGAGGGAGCGTGAAGGGTAAGTATGGTTGTGTTGGAAACAATCTCTGTGACTGGCTGCCTTGGCAGGATGGGATGCAGCCTATCTCCCTGCCCTATCCAAATTGGGAATCATACTATGGCTTCCCAGGCGGCCCCTGTTTTGGAAACCACTGGTCTTTGTCTCAGCATCTCCTTTGTACTGTCACCTCATTTTGTGCTTACTTGTGTATAAATTGTATTTTCCAACCCCCTATTTGATTGTAAATCCTTTCATAACAGGTTCTATAGTTTTTCATAGTCATATTTCTAGCACTTAGCATAGTGCTTTGCACATCATGAATGCTTAGTGTGTATTGACTTGCCCACTTCTTAGCCATAGAGCCCATTATGTATAGAGCATAGAGCAACCACACACTTGGACTAGTTGTCTAGAAAAGCCATGAATATGGTGGGCTCTTTAGGTGTGAACTTTAGTGAAATGAAGTAGACATGAGGGTTTTAAAAAAGACCTAATATAGTGAGTCGATTTTATAGAATAAAGAAGCCCTTGCTTATACTTGGCAGCAGTTACAAAAGCGAAGCTCAGGCAATACCAAAGCTGATAAGCTTGGAGCAGAAGAAGCAAAAAGAGAGAGGGAGGGAGGGATAAAAGGAGAAGTAAAGAGGAAAGAGAGCACAAACAGGAAGTGATTGAGAGAAGCAGGTCTATCTGACAAGGACAAGGAGAATCAGACTGAGCAGGACAGGCATGGCCAAATGGGAGGAAGGAGGACGGAGCATTTAGGATGCATCCTTGTACAAATTAATGGAACTCTTAAGGGCATTACTTTGTGAAAACATGGTATAGCCATGGCTATTTAGACAATGACTTTGAGTCTTCACCAGGAGAAAGTATGTTTGTTTTACTAAGGCAGGGAAGTTTTGGCTAGATTTCCATCAAGATGTGTTTAAAGTTTTTTTTTTTTGATGGTTAATATTTAATTACCTCTCCCCTTTGCTTTTGCTCTCTCACTCTATTTTCTCTCTTTACTTCCTGGCCTTGGTATCCATCTTTCTCTATTCCCCTCTCTAAATTGTGCAATATCGATGAGGTATTTATATATGTATTTGAAAATACTGCTTGACAGTGGGGATATATAGTGTGAGATTTTCTTTGTATCTTCTCCAGTGCCCATCACATTATGCTGCACATAGGAATTTGATAAATGTCAGTTGAATTATAACTGAATAATATTATAACCACTTCTACTATCAGCTGTCTTTCTTTTCCATTTCTTTGTCTTTCTGTCCACACAGACACTCCTTTCCCCCTCTATCCCTTTAATATGTGAGCCTGGGTGGGCACACACACACACACACACACATATTTCTGTATGACAAGGATGAGCAAGAAAAAGAATAGGTATGAGTCAGGTTGTTTGGGGAAACACACACACAAGTGATAAAAATAGTTTACATGCTGAGAGCTCCATCTGGCTTGCACGCAATCTTTTTCTTATACTGATATTCTTTCCCAGTATATAACTGCCTCTTTATTTCTTACTGTAGATAGATATGAAATGTAGAATTTGAGATTGTAATTTATGTAAATTCCATAAGACATGTGAAGCAGAAAAATTCAAAATGTTTTTTTTTAAAAGTTTTGCATAAGAAACACCTTTCTGTTTCAGTTTCGATTTGCAAGAATAAGATCCTTCTCTGTATTGACTGTCTACCAATGCTAGAGGTTTGATTAATACATACTTTTCTTTTCTCTTAAATTCTTCAAACATTTATTATATACCTACTATGAGCTAGGCACTGGAGACCCAATGATAAAAGGAGACACAGTTTGTTCCTGGTGAGTCTGGGCAAGGTAAAGCAGGCTACATAGCATTTATTAGGCTCTTATTATGTGCCAGACACTGTAACTGTTTGGGAATACAAAAAAAAAAAAAGCAAAAAGAAGGGTAGGTCCTGCTGTAAGGAGCTTACATTCTACTGGGGGAGGAGAAAACATAAAAGGAGGTTCTCTCAGGAGGGGAGAAAATCTAGCCCTGAGAAGGCATGATGTTGAAGGCTATAGGGTCAGATTCAGAGCTCGGAGGGGAATGAAGCATGGCTAACCTGGACCAATTCATAAAATAGAGGGCCCTGGTTGGAACTCATCAATGGGAGTTGGGGGGTTTATATGCTGCAAAGATTTTCCAGGGTGAGAAGGCCCCAGGGGATCTTGAGGGAAGTTCCCTTGTGAGAAGATAGCTGAGTTAACAGTAGTAAAGTCTAGGAGAGTCAGATGCAGAGACAAGAGGGAACTGAAGCCAGCCCAGTGTCAGAGATGGAAGCCCAGGACTGAAATGTAATGAATTATGTATAGTCCAGAAAATTCAGTAAAAGTAATACTTGAAATAGGATTAAAAGGATATTATTTACTAAGAATTGATACTGTAATTTTTACCTCTGTATTGATGAAGACAGCAATTCTAGGTCAGAAAGAGGTCCTTCTCCCAGGAAACTGAGAATTTCGTTAAACCTTAGTAATACTAATCCTTGTAGGCTGGATTTTTATGCCTCAGGCAACAAGGAAGTTAACCAGTGGTTCAATCCCTAGTTTTCAAAGCCAACCAAATCCCAAATCAATCCCAACCAAAACCAAATGGCCTCTTCATTTCCTTGAAAGGAAACTAAATCAGTTAAGCAAAGCAAATGTTATTCCTACCACACAATTCTTACCCTTAAAGAGCTTATAATAATGGAGAGAAACATATATACAGATAACTATAAGGCAATGAAATAAATGCTGCATAAGAGAGATCAAAACAAAGTGCCATGAGAAATGTGAGGCATGGTAAGACATGCATAAAGAGCATGAACAGCATGAAGGGCGGAATGGAGTTGGGAGACCTGAGAGGCAGGGGCACCAAGGAGGAAGTTCTCAACAGTAGTTCAGATAGGAGTCATGAAGGCCCAAATTTGTATGGTAATAGTAGGCGTGGAAAAGATGGGCCTGATGTGAGAGAGGTGACAGAAGTAGAGTCAAGAAGGGATGTGGGTGATAAGGAAGAGGGAAGAGTAAAAGATGATTTTGAAGATTTTAGTCTGTTTTTGGTGGGCTGAAGATGATGTTACCATCGACAGAAATAAGAGAGTTGTGCTCAGAAGCAGGTTTTGTTTATAGGATCATGTTTTGTTTTGTTTTGTTTTGTTTTGTTTTTTTAATTGGATTTCATTGGTGGCCTGGAGGCTGCAGATTCTCTACCCCTGGTGTGGGCAGTCCCTGGTGGGGAACATCAGTGTAGATGAATACCTTTTCTGCAGTTTTTAAAGTATTTAAAGTATTACTGCCTGGGGCAGTGAGAGGGTAAATGACTTTCACAAGCTAATAAGTATCAGGGGAGGATATTGAACCACAGGGTCTTCCTGACTCCAAGGCCAGCTTTCTATCTACTGTGCCATGTTGTCTCTGGGAATCATAGGTGCTTAATAAGTACCTCTTGACTGATTGATTTTTAGAGGGACTAAAACCATTTAGTTAACTCCCTGCATTTTACAGATGAATGAATTGAAGCCCAAAGAAGTTGTGACTTTATCAGGGTCACATTAGTAGTATTTAGAAGAGGCAAGATTTGAATCCAAGTCCTCTGACACCAAATGCAGTCGTTTCATCACCAAGTGTAATGATTTTGTATGTGTGTGTGGGGGGGGTATGCATATCCTTTTTCTATTTTTTTTTTCTTTTTAGAAGTTTCCACTCTCAGACCGCCTTCTCCCAGTGAACCGCCGGAGGAAGATAGTGTATTATTTAATAAACTGACTTACTTAGGATGTATGAAAGTTTCTTCTCCTCGAAATGAAGTAGAAGCTTTACGAGCAATGGCAACCATGAAATCTTCAAGTCAGTTTCCCTTCCCTGTCACTCTCTATGTGCCAAATGTTCCAGAAGGCTATGTAAGGTAAGTTTTAACTGTTTCCACACTAAGAAAGACATGAACTTCAGTTGAATTTTATCAATTAATTTATTTCCTACTTTTAATTCAGTTTTATTTTTAGCTCCAAATTCTTCCTCCCTCACCTCCCCCTTTCCCACCTTGAGAAAGGAAGGAAAACAAAAGTTATTACAAATATGTATAGTTGAGCAAAACATATTTTCAGCATTAGCTATGTCAAAAAAACTTCTCTGGAGTCAATTTTTTAAAAATCCCACATAAGATTGCCTTTGAATTCACTTATTTTATTTGTGCATGTAAAATGAAGGTACAGGTTTGTTTTAAACTCTTGCTTCCTGTTTGCTAAGTATAATTAGAAATGAATTGATAATTTATGAAATTATGAAATGGAGGCAGACATGCCCAGTTCTATGGGTACTCATTGGGAAAGACCATGATTGGCATTAGGAAATGGGGTGGCAGTCACACTTTAATTAAAGATGGAGGTTATGGGGGCAAAAAGCCCATAAAGGCAGAGACAAATGATGAAAAGTGATCCAGAAGAAGACCGTGGCCACATGGGGACAGGAAATAGGATGGTGAAGGGAAGCTGGCAGCCTGGGAAAGAGGAAGGGGATGGGGGAGAGGCTGAGAGGATCACTCACATCACTGTGGATTAGAATTGGGAGCATTCAGCAGCATGGACCCGATGGGAGAGAGGTCTCATTTTTATTTCATTTTTTTGATGAACAGACCAGCTCCTATCTGTGCCATTTTGGGATTAGTTCATTGATGTTCAGATCATCTCAGAATTATCAGTAAAACTTCAAAGTCTTCATCTCACGTTTTTGAGATTCTGCTGTAGAGGTCTGGAACCATGACAAATAGCACCTAGATGGTTGCCCCTGATTTACTCACATTACCAGGATGTGAATTTTAGTTAATATATGATACACTTTGTAAATTATGCTCCTTTGATCTTTGGGATGGTCTGTATGTGACTTTCAGGTTCCCCTTTGCAATCTTACTTCCTGCTATTTGCCCCCTTTATACTGGTTACTTATAAACTTACCATATTGATTAGAAGGGGAGGAGGTGATCAGGAGGTCCAGAAGAAGTACAGTTTTAATACAAGGAGGCTTTATTATCTGACTAGGTTTGGATGTTTAGGTGGAAAACAAAAGGAGGAGACACTAGCTCCTTTCCTTCCCTCCTTTCTTTCCTTCCTTAGAAATTTTAAAGTGGTGGGGGGAGTGACTATTCACTATTCCCAAACCACACCTTCCTCCTTCCAATGGTGCTGGGGCATGATTTTCCCTTAGTTCGAGCCTCTATTCTGCACTTTACTTTGCAGGCAGAGCTCCACTGAGATGTTTACATTCTAAGCCACTTGAACCTCACAACCCTAGACTGATGGAATCATTTGTAAGCAAGATCCTGAGTCACATGTTTTCTTTGCTTCTGCTTTTAGGAGCTTATGAGAGTGAATTATAAAATCAAAAGCATAAGATTCGTAACTCAGTATGCTCAGCTCTCTGCTAGGGAAAGAAAAACCTCACCATTTGGGAGAGAGGGTTAAACTTCTGACCTGTTGTGGTTCTGTTTTTACCAGACTAAGTCACTGGTGTCCTCCACTGCATTTTTCCTGTACCAGTGAGTAGATGTGAGTAACAGATCACTTATGACCAGTTTTGTTTGTAGTAGACAAAAAATTAGGAAATAGAAACAACTTGAAAAAATAGAACAAATGGCTAACATTTATGGTTATAAAGTTTGCCAAGCTCTTTACATCTAATATCTCATTTTATGAAATGATTAGTGATTGTTCATGAAAGACAACAAGGGAGTTAAATCTTGGCTGTCCATTTGTTGATCCCAAGGAGCAGCTGTTGATAGTAATCTTCATCCATTCCAGCCGCTAGTTTCTTATTAGAAAGTGGTGGCCTAGTGTTGTGGTTTTAATGTACCATCATAAGCTTCTGGGCTTATATTGATAATTTATAAACTGCACGTAGCTAATGGGGTCTAAGTCCAGTTGTTGGGCCTAAGCCTGAATTTATTTCAAAGCTCTTTTGAGCCCTGAATGGGGACAGCCCTTCTTTCTAATTGCAATCCTAAAGTAAGAAATGAGCAATGGAAAACATATTTTGTATTCTTCGGTCATCTTTGTTTTGCAGAATAATAAACCAATCCAGCAATGTGGAAATCGCTTCATTCCCTATCTACAAAATACTGTTTTGTGCACGTGGCCATGATGGGACAACAGAAAGTGATTGCTTTGCGTTTACAGAGAGTTCTCGTGGGACAGAAGACTTTCAGATACACATTTTCTCCTGTGAGATTCAAGAGGCTGTAAGTATCATTGTATCCCAGTGATCTACCATAGTAAGAAAGGTAATTAAAACAATGTTAATAGGACCTACATCTTTGTTAATTAGTGTTGGGACAGGACTGTACCTATGCTCCACTCCTATTCCATGATGAGTAAAACTCCCTCTACCGGTGCAAGTGGGCACCTTCTCCACAACTTGCAGACCTGGAAAGCTGCCTAGAGCAGGGGTTCTCTCATTTTGTGGTCACAGGACCCCTTTCCACTCTTTAAAATTATTGAGGACTCCCCCATCCCAACCAAAGTTCTTTAGTTTATGTGGGTTATGTCTGTTGATATTTACCATATTATAAATTATATACTATGTTAGTGTTATTATGAAAATAATCTCGACCTCTTATACGCCTGGAAAGGGTCTCAGGGACCCTTGAGATCACACTTTGAGAACTGCTGGCCTCGATCACCAAGAAGTTAAGTGACTCTCCTAGGATCACACAGCCATTATGTGTTAGAAGAGAGACTTAAAACTCAGGTCTTTGTATCTCCAGGGTCAGTACATCATAGTGTATATGTGCACATATATTAACATATAACATTAGGATTTGAATAGATTGCTTAAGAGGAAGTCATGATTTGTGGTTGCATGGAGCCACATGGAGAGAGCTGAATCATAGGGAGTGCCTATCTTAGTGCAGACTTAAACCAGTTTTGTTTAGCAGGATTAGGGGAAGAAGAAGGGAATGACCGTTTGTATGGCGCCTGCTGTGTGCCAGGCTTTCTGCAGAGCACTTTTTTAAAAACAAATATTATCTCTGATTCTTATAAAAGTCCTGGGAGTTAGGTGCTATTATTATTCCCTTTTTACAGATGAGTAAACTGAGTCAAGCAGAGGTTAAAGTGACATGCGCAGGGTCACAGAGCTGGTAAGTGCCTGAGGATAGATTCAGACTCAGGTTTTCTTACTCTAGGCTCAGGGCTCTATCTACCACCAGTTGCTTGGTGAATTATAATTTATTATAATTTGTATATATATATATATACATATATACAAATAATATATATATAATTATATATAAATATATAATTTATAATGTTGTGGAGAAGTCAAAGAGCATGAAGTTTTTTTTTTCCTTGTACTTTTTTATACTGTCAAAAGAAAGGAGTAGTATCTGTCATCATTCTTAATTAACGGATTGTGAAAAACAACTTTAAAAAAATTCACATAATAGCAGTTGCTCTATGTAAAATTGGTTAACCTTGGAATAGTGTTTATTTTGCAGGTTGTAGTTTTTGTTTTTATTTTGTTTCTAACCAGTGCTTATTTGTCAAGTGAGCTAACCAGAAAACTTTAGTAATTAAAAATTAAATGTTCTTGCTTAATGTGAAGGATTTTCAAACTACTAGCCAGTTTCTCCTACTAATCAATCAACCATTTAACCAGTAAATGTTTATTAAGCTCCTACTATGTTCCAGGCACTGTCCTAAATTTTGAGGATATATGGAAAGGCATACATCAGTCAGTCCCTGCTCTTGAGAAGCTCACAGTTTAATGAGAGAAGAGATCACATAAAAGAAACTGGAAAGTGAGGAGGGGAGAAGGGAAGGCTGTTACTGGTGCAGGGATATGGTGAAATCCTGCAGCCAGTGAGGGAAACGAGCTGAGAATGATTTCGTTTGGCAGAATGATGAGTTTCTGGAGATTTGAAGCCCAAGAAAGCAGCTAGGTGGGAAATGATGAGAATTCCTGGAGAGTCCTTCAAAAATGATGGAGGATCATCCTCCTCATAGGGAGGAAGTCTCCAACAACTGACTCGCCTGGCGTCACATGTATGTGTCAGAGTAGGACTTGAACCCACGTCTTCCTGGTTTTGAGGCTAGCTCTCTGAACTTTATGTCATGACATCTTAAAAGATGTAGAAAGCAGTTGTCAGAGGGGAGGATTGGGGGCGTGGAGAGAGAGCGAGAGAGCGAAAACTATTTCTGATCCTTACACACTCTGTTATTAGAAGTGAGGAAAAAGACTTTTTATTTTAAATTTGGCGGCTTTTGCTTTTATACCTGTCTGATATTTGGATTCCTGGAGCCTACTTGCATTGAAATGGATTTGGCAAAATGAGAAGAGTTTGTTGCTTGAAGTCTCAGAGATTGTTGAAGAAAGAAATTAAAGGGATGTGTTTTTTACTATTTTATGTAATTGTGATGTATATAATGTTTGTAATTTGGGGAACCTTTATGTCTGCTCTATTCTTCTTTTAGTCATTTTGGAAACAGTATATAGCTTCATTTCCAAAAGTACACTGTGTGGTGCAGATTGTTAAAAGGAAGTCCGCTTGTATTGTGCAGCACTTGTGGCTTTAACCTCTAATGTAAAATTCTCTGTGTTGGAAGTAGGAAGAAGCATCGATTAGTGTTTATTAAGTAGTTCCTGAGCTTTATTGTGGGTATCACACAATGTTAGAGCTGGAGGGGACCTTGGGGTGTCCGTTTCCTTCATTTTATAAGTGAAGAAACTGAGGGCAAAGGAATTTGTGACTTACCCAAAGGGACAGCAAAGATATTGGCAAAGTAGGGACTACCATGCTCCCACCTGTGGGCATCTTTCAAGCCTTGGGCAGTTCTGGCTCTTTTGTTTTTTCTATATTCTCATTTGGCCCCTCATCACTTATTATGGGTTCAGTTCAATTTTCATCTATTTCAAAATGATTCAGACATAAACAAACAAATATGTATATATGTGTCTGTTTATATCTGTGTGTCTGTCTAATTTCTCTAGTTTTTCTTTTGGGCTCAAGTCTCTCATTTCCATCTGCCCATTAAACCTTTTGAATTGGGTATCCTAGGTGCATCTCAAACTCACTTTGTCCAAAACAGAGCTTACCTTTCCTCCCTCCTCAGAGTCTGCCCTTTTCTGAAGTTTCTTATTGCTTTGGTGAGTACCGCCCACCTTTTAGTCAGCCAGGTTCGTAATGAAGTTCTCATCCTTGACTCCTCACTCTTACCTTGCATACCCGGTTTCACTGTTGCTTACGTATCACTGCATCTCAATCTTTGTCTCTTTCCCTGTGCCTAGAATGTACCTTCTCCTTCCACATTTTAGAATTCTTGATTTCCTTAAAAACCCAGCTCAAATGTCATCTTCTACAGCAGACCTGTCCTGGTCTCTCTGTCTGCTAATGCCTTTCCTGCCAAGGCTTCTTTCTGTCTGCTTTGTATGTGTCCTGTACACACACACAAATGCACACTTTTTACATGCATGCATATATACACATACATATGTACATATACATACACACAAACATAGTCTCACACATTTTCTTCTCTGTTAGAATGTAAGCTCTTTCAAGGCAGCTACTGTGTTTTTGCTTTTCTTCGCATGCTTAGTGCTTAGCACAATGCCTGGTATGTAAGTGCTTGCTGACTGACCAGTTGGCTCATGTTCTCATTGCCATTGGAATGGGCATCACCGAACATTTCTTTCTAATTACTTTTGTTTTTTTTTATTTTTGCATTCTTTCGCCAAGTTTTCTAGAGAACAGCAGTTAATAGAATCAAAACTTGCTGTGAGCATGAGTGCTTCTCTGTCTGCTCCAGATTAGCTCCAGCAATACTTTTATCGGCATCACTGACAGCTGCAACCTCATTGCCGTTTCACCGCAAACCTTTGTAAGCAGAACACCCCAAGAGTGGCGAAGAACGATCACTGGTTGAGATGGCTCTGGGCCCAGCCCCTTTGGCTTTTGTGTTAGCAATATGTAAGGAGAGCTTGTAGGACATGTTTGCAGACCCTCCCAAAGAGCATTTTGAATGTCTGTGAGAAAGAGAAACCGGACGATTGCCAGTGGAAGTGACTTGATGGAGTTAGAGCTAATCTTTGTGCTAGGGGGATGAAATCTGTGGGCCCTTCTTTACAGTTATAAAGGAATCCAAATAACAACAACAACAACAGTAACAAACATTTATATCACACGTAATAGGTGCCAGACACTGTGCTAAACTCTTTACAATTATTATCTCATTTAATCCTCATAACGCCTGAGAGGGAGGTGCTGTTATTATCCTCATTTTACAGAGGAGGAGACTGAGGTAGACAGGTTAAGTGACTTGTCCAGGCTCACACAGCTAGTATCTGAGGCAGGATTTGAACTCAGGCCTTCCTGACTCCAGGCCTGATGCTCTATCCACTGTGCCACCTAACTACCTCTAAATGAATCCAGGCAGAGCAAAATACTGGAAAGCACAGGAGAAGTAGGTAAGGATGTTACCATTTTTATTAAACTTTTTTTCCCCTTTCTACTTTCACCGATGCTTTAAAATATTTTTTTTTATTTTTCATCATTTGGTACTTGACAAATAAGTTGTAAAAAGCCAACTTAAAAATCATATAATAAATGTACTATATTAGCTTTAAAGACTTTTAAGGGTATTTTTAAGAGACTTTAAGCAAAAATTCTCTTGGAACATTATTATTGTCTAGCATAACATAAATTTAACTTTTTCTAAAAAGTCTATAAATTTACGTATTAAAATGCTCTAATAAGTAAGAGACACAGAAAGTTTTATGTTAGTATTGAGTACTACGGAAAGAGGTAGAAGAGCCAAGATGATGTTGCAAAGGAATCTCTAGCTCAGAAATGCTTACTTTTACACTTTATGGTGCTACAAACAAAGAGTAAAAGTCTTTTTTAAAAGTCAGAGGAAGCCGGAAGATTATTTATTTTGTTATGGGGGGGATGCAGGAGGTTTATGTTTCCTTCAGGATTGCTCAGTGTCCAAGTGAATGAGGAATCTGCCAGTGTTGATGGTGGGACAGGTCTGTGGAGTATCTTGGTGTGCCTTTGGATTTACCCTAGAAAGGAGCCGTTTATGTGAGGTGGAGAGCATTTTGATGATGATTGCATTTAATATTTTAATCCTATTTTCTACATAAGATCTACTAGTCCCTCCTCACATATCTGCTGAAATTGTATTTAATTTACCACTTGTACACTTCTGACTTGGAGAAAAAGAAAGACAGGTAGACCTAAGCATTATATGGGGAGGGAGTAGAAAGTAGGTAAAATTTTTGTCTAACAATGGTTCTTCCTTTATTCTTTCATTTAGGTCAGCAGAATTTTATACAGTTTTTGTACAGCATTTAAACGTTCTTCCAGGCAAGTGTCAGATGTAAAGGACTCTATTGTCCCTACCCCAGACAGTGACGTATTTACCTTCAATGTCTCTTTGGAGGTCAAAGAAGATGATGGAAAAGGAAACTTCAGGTAAGGATGCCAGGAAATAGAATGAAAATGGCACGTGAAGAGGAGACCAGCCAATGCAGAAGTTCCAAAAGCAAAATTGCAGCACAATTCCTTAAAATGGTGTGGAAAATTTGTGGGTTTTTGTGATTTGGTTCTTTTTGAGTGGAGTCCACCCATCTTCTGTGTTTAAACGTGAAATCCTTTTTTTCAAGGCCCTTTTTGGGTCCTGTGTTCTACATAAAGCTTCCTCTGACCCCCTTAACTGAAAATAATTTCCCCTTTTTCAACATTCTTAGAGTGCTCTTTTTCCTCCTTTGAACACTTTTTCCCTGTATCTCACTAAGCTTCCTAATGCTGAGCCTATGTTGTTCTCTATTTTAACCCTTAGTGCTTAGGATAGTCTTTCATATATACTAGATTCATAATTGACATAATATTGGATTGAATAGGTATATATTTCTTTTTAAAATCACCTTTTACCCCCTTTGGCTTCCTGTCTTAGTGTCAAATGGCCTTTTTGTGCATGCCTAGTTTCCTCCTTCCTAGTTAGGAGGAAGCCATGAAAATTACATTTTATGTTTTGTATCTCTTTACGGTTTTCATTAATCTAATAACAACCTAAGCAAAGAGGACATAATAATAATAGTGATGATGGTGGTGCTAACTAGCCAATATATCCATCACTTGCTGTATTAGCCCTGTGCTAATAGTACTTTGTAATTAGTATCTCATTTGATTCTCACAGCAGCCCAGAGAGCTAGGTGCTGTTAGCATTCCTGTTTTACAGTTGAGGAAAGGAGGCAGACAGAAGTCAAGCGACTTGACCAGGGTCAAACAGCTTGGAAGTGCCTGAGGCAGGATTTGAATTCAGGTCTTCCTGCTCCAGGCCTGACATTCTTTATCCACTGTTCCACCATTGCCTCAGCTGGAGGAATTTTCAGAAACATTAAAAGGGAGGATGAAACTAATCAGGGGGATCGAGGGTGATCCCTGGTTAGATTTGGCTGACTGTTGTTTGGGCACATTAAAGAGGAAGCCGTGTCAGTGTATGTGCCTGAAGTCTGAGTGAGTGGTTTCTTGCTTGGTTTCCGCAGTGACCCTTGTTTTTACCAGTTAGGAGGCTTAAGGTGTACTGCGTCAAGAAGGTCAGTGGGTAGGTGACATTGATGAAGGGTGACAATAGTTAAATAGGTATGAAGAAGAATTGTAAAAACACAAAGGGATGGAGGAGTCTGGGTGTGTTAAAAAGTGACTTGCTGCTGTCTTTTCCTTTTTTAAGTGTGGAATAAATCTCCTTGTTCCAAGCAAATATACAGTGATATCATTGGGTAGCATTTTGTTTTAGAACCAGACATTTATTGCATTCTTGATGAGTGAATATGAGAACTACCAATGTTATTCTGTGAATGAACAGACTTTTAAGGGTATTTTTAAGAGACTTCTCTTCCAGTTCATAAGTATAGACCGCATTGGGACTTAACTGCTGACATGCTAACTGTCCTCCATTTGGTAAAGTTTTTACTATTTTTCTCTTGTTTTGAGTTATTTTCTTTCCTGAATCTCTGGATGCAGGTATGGTAAGAAATCTTCATTTTTGTGGAGCACATTGAAGTTTGTAAAGCATTTTCTTCACAGTGACCCTGTAAGTTGGGTCATGCAAATAATGAATGTCTTGAAAGTCTTATTAGCTATTAAAGTGCAAAACTGTGCTAAGACTTTTGGGACACCATATTTTACTCCGTTTAGCTGATTAGAAAACTGAGGCTCTGAATAGTTAAGTGATTCCTTTATGCTCACCCAGCTAGTGCCTAGTGGGATTGAAACCCAGATCTCCTCTCTTCAAGTTCAGTATGTTTTTGGTGACATTGCTTGCTCCTTCTGACTCAGGTTCAGTCTAGAATTTGATTGTAGCTTTAATTAAGTCCTTTAACCTCTCTTAGCTAAGGGATAAGTTACCAGAATATGTAGACATGTTTGTAGGCCAAAGAAATTTAGGTTTCGTTGCATTTGTTTGAGGAACCTAATGTCTTGGGCCCACTTAGGACATGGGTTCCTTTTCTCAGTCTTTCTTTCTCTACTCTGTTTCACCCTTCTTCCCCTCAGTCAGATCAGTCAGTAAGCATTTATTAAATGCCTACTATGTTGCCAGGCTCTGTGCTAAGTGCTGGGGATACAAAAAAAAGATAAAAGGTACGGTTGGCTCTCCAGGAACTTACAGTCAAATGATGGAGGCAAGCAAACAACTGTGCACAAACAAGCCATATACAAGATGAAAAGAAAATCAACAGGGGAAGACAATAGAATGAGTCATTGGGAAAGGCTTCTTTCTTCCCTTTCCCCCAATTGCTCTTCTCTCCTTTCCCCCTGACTCTCTTTTTCTCTGTCTGGTTTCCCTCCACTCTCTCCCTCCCTTCTTCTCTCACGTATCTCCTGGTCCTTTCTGCTATGCCTCTCTTAGTGCAGCTGGCATATGTCACTGCTGACTTCCTGCTTGCAAGTCTCCTGAACTCCTCAGATCTTTTCTAGACCCAGGGCTATCTTGCCATGCCTCTTTCATCCTCTCCTTGAGAAGCTTATTTTTACAAAAACTTTGAGCCCTTTTTTGTGTTCCTTTTGAAACTCTTTTGCATTTTAGCCCAAGGCTAGCATCTAATACCTTGTGGTTACATGCTATTTTTTTTTGGGTTGATTTTCCTTTGAAAAGTAAGAATTCTGGCTAGCTTCCATATTCAAAGCAAATTTGTCCAATTCTACTGTAAAGGATTATGTTGCATTAAAAGGTAGACTTTTGAAAATAAGTTTTATAGCTTCTTTGATGATTGGCGCAGAAACACTGCTGATAGAAATGATGAGCCTATTATATTTCATAAATTTTCTGTCAAGTTAATTTTGTTTCTGTTAGCATTCTGTTTTATATCATCTTTTCTTTAATGTGACTTATCTTTTTAGCTTGAGAACTTATTTCCCCCACTATATTAACTTGTCTTGGTTTTAAAAATGGTGTCAGAGGCTTGTTGACCAATCGTGTTGGGAAACTAAAGGCTAGGTGATGGATGGCCTGGGCGCTGCTCTGGCATCTTCAGAATATCAAAAGAACTTGAAGGCCTCCAGCAAGCTCTCTGTGAAATAGTTAGAGCGAGCCATGGTAAGTGTCATGCAGGATGTGTTTGAGTATGTTCAGGTAGGGGGACAACCTCCATCAATGAGTCCACAGATTCACTGGAGTGCTGAAAGATTTAAGTGAGTAACAGCATGGTTGTGAGCCCTGGACTAGGGTCAGAAGACCTTGTTTGAGTCTTGGCTCAGCCATTTACTATCCGTGTGACCACTGGCAAGGCACTTGACTTTTCTGATCATCAGTTTCCTTATCTCTAAAATTTTGTTACTGTTGTATTGTCTGCCTCATAGATTTGTAGGGGAACTGCCCTTTGTTCTATCAAATGCTATACAAATTGTGAGCTACTATGAATATAAAAAAAGTCATAAGCACAATGACTTGGAGTTTGCATTTTAAGTTATAGAAAGATGTATTCCTTTGTAAATGGAGGAAGGCATTAATAGGCCTGCAGTTCAAATTAGGCAGTGTATAAAAACAAAGCATACTACATCATGGACGATCGAAAAGGTAAATTTTATATGTACATTATTCTGATAGTTACAGTTTGTTAATTTCATCAGAATGAAATGCCAAGCTTTTTGAATCCAATTAAAAAGAGTTGTTGATAGCCTCCACTCTATTTTGTGAGCTTTCTAAAATATAACTATAGAATCCATACTGCTTAATCTGTGCATAGTGAGTCCTTGGTATGCTTTTAACAAATATAATTATTATTGGCAAAATGCATGGATTGATGTAGTTAAATTTTTAGAGGGTCATCCTCATGTGTTATATATTTTATTCCTGTTATTTTGTACATTTCAGTCCTGTGCCTAAGGACAGAGAGAAATTTTATTTCAAATTGAGACAAGGAATTGAAAAGAAGGTTGTGATCACAGTGCAACAACTGTCCAATAAGGAACTAGCAATTGAAAGGTAAGTTACATCCTGATTGAGAATCTAAAAACTGAAGATCTGGGATGGAAACGACCTGGATTGTATTAGGCTTATGTATGGGTATACACACATGCATGCACAATACCCATAGATGGATATATGTGCACACATGTATATTATGTTTGTGTGTCTGCAGTTAGGTATGTATATACATCTATGTTCACATATATATATGTGTACAGACACACAAACTTAGTGGGTCGGGATGGTCAGGAGACCTGCTTTATAGTATCAGCTTTGCCATTCATTAACTGTACCCTTTGGCAAATCACCTGGTTCAGCACCTTTATTTGTCCATTTATAAATTGTTCCATCTTAATTAGAGATAATTTAAATACCTAATGTTTTGGACTAATCATAAAAGTATACTCCATTATACTCAGTAGATAGCACTATTATTGCTTTTGTAACAGTCCTATTTTAAAATGAGTAAAGGTAATAATGATATGTGAATATAAATAGAAATAGATCACTATATTTAACTTTTAGACATCCTTATTCTTAATGATTAAATCTTTAATTGATTAAATCTCCAGTTTTAAAATGGTCCAGCAGGTGGCAGTCTTGTCACGTAAATTCTTAAAATTCATGCCTTGCTAATCAAACAGACTTGTAAGAGAAGAATGATTCAGTTTGGCAGACAGTTGGAGTGTCTTTATATGGTGCTGTATGGTTGCATTATATTTTATTTACCTCATCTCATTTTATCCTCATAACAACATTGTGAAATAAGTCCTAGGAACATTCTAATCTCTGTTTTACAGATACGTACTTGAGAGATTAAGTGATTTGCCCGAGGTTATAGAGTTTATAAGTGATGGAAGAAGACTTGAATGTTTCTACTGTATTGTACTGTACTGGACTGTTCAAGAATAGTTAGGAGGAAAGAATAACCTCAGAGGAGCCTAAATGTCATTTTCTTATAAACTACTTAAAGTGAAAATGACAATGCATTTTCCTGAGGGCCTACATTTCTTTATTTGTAAATCAAATATTAATGTTAAGAAGTAGGGTTCAGAAAGTTGAATAAAAGTCTGTTTTGTGGTTGGATTTTTTTTTTGTTATGCAGCAAGAAGGGGAGAAAAAAAACCTTTTCCTGTTATCTAATTGACATATGTGTACATAAAGCTAGATGTGTGTATATAGGCAAATCTTACTATGTATACATATAGCTAAGCCCCTTGAAAGCACAGACTGGGTATCTTCAGCACCTAATGTTGTGCCTTGCTATCAATCACACTTAATAAGTGCTTAGAGAGAGAACACACACAAATAGTGCATACACACACACACACACACACGTATACACACACCTTTGTATATACACACATATATACTCCTCTATGTTTTTCTCTATATCTGTATACCCACATGTATATGCATGTTGGTTCATAAATTTTTATATACAACATACCACGCTATGTTCTTCAAAAAGGTTATTTATAAAATTAATAATTTCAGAATGTAGAATTATTCATGATTTAATGAATATTTAACTACTTAGTCTGAACTCTGAGTCATGGCAGAATTGCTAACAGTAACAGTGGGTGGCAGTTTCACTACCTGTACTTTCTTTGTAGGGATATTTTACAATTGAGCTTAATGACTACTTTAAACCCTACCAGCATAGCTGATTTTATTTTCCTAAATTTTCATCCTGTAAGTTTTACTTTTTGATTAAAATATATTTCTTTTTAGTAGATAGCTATATTTTCTTTTTCCTTTTCAGTTTGTATCTCTTCTCATAATAGCTAATAAAAAGCTAGCAGAACAGTGTTTGCTATGTGCCAGGTACTGTGCTAAATGATTTATCAAAATTATCTCATTTTACTCTCACAACAACCCTGAGTTGTGGGTGCTGTTACAGCTGAGGAAATTTAGGGAATCTGTTCAAGTGACTTGCCTAAGGTCATATAGCTTGTAAGTGCCAGGTCCATTACTCTACCCACTGTGCCATCTAGGTCCCTCATGCTTTGTTTTTCTTTTGACTATTTGCCTCTCCATTAATTTCTCCTTTAAAAGGACAATTAGGAAAAACACTGGGCAGTAGAACTTAAGTATAAATTTTAGAGTCATTAGTCTTTATCACTTCATTGATTTCTTTGGACATTTTTGTGGTTTTCTCAGGAAAGTTCCTTTCTTTTTATCATCTATGATCCTAGCAGGTGTGATGACAGTGTTTTCTTTGTGTTACTCAGAATTTCAACTTCTTTCCGCAAGTTTTGATTTACACATGTTTCCATCCAAATGAACAGATTACTTTCATTGCTCTGCCAATTAATTTTCATTTGGGAAAGCCATATTTTGGCTTTCTATAAAGTTGACAGCATATAGGGAATGTTGATATTTCTCCTGTTTCAACCTTCTTGATAAAAAGTTGAGAATAAAATCTTCTTCCTGTATGTGTTTGGCACAAAATCTACTTAAGTTTAGGAGATGGCTAAAATTTTAAGAAGTGTGAGAAACTGTAGTCTGTGAATTTTATGCAAAAAATAGCAGAAATTATGGATTGCATGAAAATACTACAGGGTGATACCTTTCTTTATGCCACTAGTTAAATAGAAGTAAAATAATAATAGCATTTACATAGTTCTTTAAGATTTGCAAAACTCTTTATGAATATTGTCTCATTTTATCCTCATCATAGCCCCGAGAAATAAGTGATATTGCTATCCTCCTTTTGTGGATAAGGAAACTGAGGCAAACACAAATTAAATGACTCACCTAGGGTGATACAGCTAATAAGTGTCTGAGGCAGGTTTTAAATTCAGATCTTAATGACTTCAGGTGCAGTGCTGTGTCCTGTGCTTTACATGTGGTTTTCATCATATATAATGAACCTGGTTAAAATATTAAAGAGACAGCTTTTTTAAAGCTTTAAGAGGGCAGTTAGTTAGGTGGTGTAGTGAATAGAGTGTCGGACCTGGAGTCAGGAGGACTCATCTTCCTGAGTTCAAATCTGGCCCTAGACACTTTCTGGCTATGTGATCCTAAGCATGTCACTTTTAACCTTTCTTGCCTCAGTTTCCTCATCTGTAAAATGAGCTGGAGAAGGAGATGGCAAACCACTCCAGCATCTTTGCCAAGAAAACCCCAAATGGGGTCTCAGACATGACTGAAAAGCAACTGAACAACAACATATAGTTTTGTATGTAGGTTTATGTGTAGATTTATATATAGTTTTCATTATAGATGGTTAAAATATGCAGAAATTCAGTGCAGAAATAAATATTTAAATATATTTATCAACAATAAAAAACATTTATTACATGTCTACTGTGTGCTAGAGACTATGCTGAGGATTGGAAATACAAAGAGAAAAGTGAAGCAGTCCTTGCCCCCTAGGAGCTTACAGTGTGGGACAGACACTAGTGCATATGTATGGACATACAGGATCATAGTCAGCAAGCATTTGTTAAGTGATTACCTTGTGCAAGGCATAACACTAAGCTGTGAGGACACAAAGACGAAAACAAGGTGTCATTCTAATGGCACTCAATGTAACACTCAAACGGTTACATATGTTAGAGCTGTTTGTTGGTTGTTTGTTGTTCTTTGTTTGCAAAGAGGACCAAAATGACATCACCATGTAAGAGTCAAGTTACAATGTGTCTGACTGGGGCTGATCAGATAAAAGGCACTGACCATTGTGGGGATGAGGAAGGACTTCTTGTAAGTTTCAATTTGAGTTAATTCTTGAAGGAAGCCAAGAGGTGAGGGTGAAGAGGGAAAACATTGCAGGTATGAAGGACCACTAGTGAAAAGACAGAATCAGGACCTGGAACGTGGTCTTTGAGGTGCGTCAAGAAGGCCATTGGTCCAGCATACGGAGGGCATCAAGCATAAGAAGACCCAGAAAGCAGTCAGAGGGAAATCTGGCTATGAAGGCACTCCCAGCAGGGAGACCAGGAAGGGTCTCCTTCAGACAGTGACAGCAGAGCTAATGCTTAAAGAAAGCTGGGAATTCTAAGAAGTGGAGGTAAAGCAGGAACAAGTCACAGGCAAGGAGGTGGAAGCTGAAGTGGCATATATGTGGCTGACTTGTAGAATGTGTTGAGGTGAGTAATGTTTTGGGAACCTGGAGAGGTAGGAAGGGGCCAGATTGGGAAAAGCTTTTAATGCCAAAGTAGAGTTGATCCTAGAGATAATAGGGAGCCACTGAAGTTTGCTGAGTAGAGGAAACGACACAGTCACTTGGACGCTTTGGGAATGTCACTTTGGTGGTCACATGAAGAATAGATTGGAATAAACTAATACACTCAAGGCAAGGGAGACCCAATAGGGGGCTATTGCCTCACCATTCAAGTCAGAGGTGATGGCAACCTGAATGAGGGTGGTGGTGGATAGAGAAAAGAGAGATGTATGCAAGAGATAATGTGGAAGTAGAAATAACAGGATTTGGAATCATTTGAATGAGTGAGTGAGGAGTTGAGGATTTTTATAACGTATCTTGCTGGTGACAAATTGTTTTATCCCCTCTGAGAAAAAGGAGACTTTTCAATTGAAATGGAACCACATTTTCCTAGTGCCTAGCATGTAACAGGTGCTTAATAAATATTGATTAGCGATTTTTCTGTTAGAGAATGAGTCATTAGTCAAAATACTAACATTTTTCTATCATAATTCCTGATACCTTTCCAACCTAAAGGTATTATGGTCAATGTAGGCCACATGACAGTGGACTTAGAGAACCCTGTTTGCATGTCAGCTTTCATATTCAGTAGCTGTCTGACTGGCGAAAAATGACTTAACTTTTTTAAAGCTTTAATTTTCTCATTTAAAAAATGGTGATAATACTTATTTGCAGTATTAACCACATAGAATTGTGAACAAAGGATTTATAAACTGTAAAATGCCATATATAGTTCAGCTATTATTTAGGTGGTTTGATACAATAAAAAGGCCACTATCTCTGCAATTGGAGAGTGTGGGTTCAGATCCCACTTCTGCTTAATAAACAACACTAACCACTTTGAGCCACAGTTTCTTGTCCTATAAAATGAGGGAGGTCTATGAGGTGGACTGTAAGGTCCCTTTCAGCTTTAGATCTGTGATCGGGTATGGTGATAAATCAGGTACAATGGTAAAAACATTAGCTTATGTGTAATTCTGGAGTAAGGTAGAACGAGTCATCCAAAAATGTAACTGAGAAATTCTTAATTTCTTGTCTGGGCTTTTTCCATGTGTTCTGTTTCATGGAGATTGACAGTGAGGATAAAGAACAGGATTATGGGTGGTAAATAGTAACAGAGTTTTTCAGTTATGATATATGTGTATTGTAAGGAGCAGAGTGCCTTGTATCTTAAAGAAAGGGAGATCTTTTTGGACAAGAGGAGGCTTGTTTTTACTTAAATTCAAACCACTACCAGTAGGAACCTGTTGTAAACCACTTCAGACAGGTGTACATAGGATCACTGTGTCATAGTTTTTAACTTTCTGACTACTATGTGGCATGGGTGGGTGGAGAGCTTCCTTTGGAGACAGAATTATAGAGATTTAAATCCTTCTTCTGTCACAGAGTGATTATGTGCATTTGGGTATTTAGCCTCTCTGGACTACTCTGCAGTTCTGGAATAGTAGTAGCAGCTCGCCATTGGTAGAATGAGTTTCCTTCCAGGAAGATGCCTACCCCAATGAAAGTATAGATCTAGACCAACAAGTATTCTGGTTAGTACTGAGACACTTATTCACAACAACTAGAAGTAAAGGAGAATATCTGTTGAGTTTTATCGTATTAATATGTGCCTTCTGGGTGACTTAATTGGAAAAATAGGGATTATATATGTATAAAAATGAGGACTACCCAGAAAAATACAACTTAGAGTTGTAAGGCACTGGTGGCTAGGAAATGAATGACATAGGCACATACTAGACAGTTTATTATAATAGAATTAAGAAATAATTCTGTTTCAACCTTTGTTGGGTGTCTTAGAAGAGATGTGCTTGTTTCTGGCTCCAATAATCAATTGTCCTTGAATTTTTGTTTACTGCCTGCTGGCTTATAGCAAAAATCATATTAAGAGGAATTAGTGATACTGAATATCTTTTGTTGGGTGAATGGTTGAAAGACACATTTCCTGGTGTTATTTTCCTGAAGAAAATGACCTAACATGGCTAGTGAAGGAATTTGTTTTGCTTGGCTGTACTTGTTTGTTATAAGGAATTTGTTTTTATTTTTTCTCTTCAGTGGGGTAGGGGGTGGAAAGGATAAAAAATAGATTTCATTTAATTAAAAAAAACCTTAAAAATGGAAACACTGGAACATTTGATTTCTGATGTTTTATTTTCTTTTGATATAGAGCAAATAACATTATTAATACCTTTTGACACAGATTTTTAAAAATCATAGAGGAATAATGAGACTGCTTGGACTATTAATTGCTTTATAGGTTGATTGTATTTGATTTTATAAATTCTACCTCTTACTGAGTTTATCCAATGACTGTCCAATGAGTCAGTGGCTCACTTGTCTTTTAGGCTTAATGTATGTGTATAATTTTCTTGATTTATAGTATTATGTTATAAAAATTGGAGGCATATATTAATTCCCCAGTGATTATTCAATATTCAAAAATATTTCCTGTAATTTCCCAAAGGTGACCTTCCTGTGCATCTTCAGGCTCTTTTGCTCTAATCTCTGAGGAGAAGGTTCCTTTTCCTTTGTCAGGCTTATTAACTCTTCTCTTTATATCTTGGATACCATTCTTTTGTCCTCTGAGATTGTGCCCCGGTGAGAAATTTTTATCTCTTGTTCATCTTTTTTCTTTTCTTTCTTTTCTTTGGGGGGGGGTGTAGTGGGAGTACTGGCTCCTTCCTTGAAACCTTCAGAGATTCCTAGATTTCCCTTAACCTTAAAACAACCTTCTTTTGACCCTGTCCATTCCTTCTAGTTATTATCCTCTATCTCTCCTCTATCTCACTGCTGAACTCCACTGATTCACTACTGATCCATTCTCAACTCTTACAAAAACTACTCTTTTCAAGATTTCTAGCCATTTTTCAACTGCTAAATTCAGTGTTCTTTTCTCACTTCATCTTTCTTGACTTCTCTGGGCTTTATGGATCATCACTTCTTGCCCAAAAGTGCAACAATGGAGGCAAAATAGAACCAAAATCATTTAATTACTCCTTCTTAGTGTTTTTTTTTTTGCTATTATAGCACCTACCCACTATCCTCTAGAAGTGTTTAAAGTTCTTTTTGTCATCACTCCTCATGTCTTTCTGTAGCCCTTTTTCTTGGTGAACTTATCTGATTCCATGTGATCAGTTATCATACCAAGCATATGACTCTCAAATGTGTATATCCTCCAGTAATCATTCTCTTGAACTTCTCTCTTACATCACCAAATGCTTGCTGAACATATCTACCCAGATGTTCCAATAGCATCCCACAATCATGGGAAGATATAGGTGGGAAGCAGATTGTCAAAGACTAAGGAGGTTCCAATGGATTGTCAACTTAGTAAGAATTAATATTGATACATGACTGCCAACAAAGCTAATAATGTTAGGCTATATTGATAGCTTTCTGGTGTCCAGAAGAGTTCTACTGGATGCAGCCCTTCTCAAATACCATCTTGTGAACTTTTTTCTACATCTGAAAGTTTTAGGAAGGATCTAAATAAACTTGAACAGTACTGGTGGAGGACAAAATGAGGAGACTGAAGAGACTCCATATGTACCCCACATAAAGATTACTGAAGTTAATAGGGAGCTTTACACTAGAGAGAAGATTTTATTTGGGCAAAATTAGTGTCTTCAACACTTTGAAGAGCTAATATATTAAAGGGATTAGATTATTTTTAGACTTTGCTCAAAAGACCTCCAACTAGGATAGTGAGTATGAGTTATAGGAGACAGATTTCAGCTCAGTATAAGGAAACACTTCCTACCAGTTAGAATTATCCAAAAATGGATTTAGCAGCATCCAATCACTGGAGATTTTGCACTGTAGTTGAATGATCATTTATAAAGGGAGACAGTTGAGGGACTCATCTTTGAGCAATGGGTTAGACAGCGCTTGTTAAACTTTTTCTATTCACAACCCCTTCAGGACTTCTTAAACTGTGGGTCATTAGATGATTTCTGAGGTCTCTTTGAAATTTCAGGCTCTTATGAGTCTGATATAGTTTTTTTGGTCTTCCATTTGGCTAATACTGTTTTAGTACTAGCTAAAATGGCACCTGATTCACCTACAAGAATAAATTAACCTTGCATTAAATCCTAGTTCCATTTTAAGAAGATCAAGAAGGTGGTTGGATCAAAAAATTCACTGTAAAGGATGTTTTTATTTTTGTGGTTGAATTTGAATTTTTCACTTATAATTTAAATACTAATGGGCTTGTTTCTGATTTCAGGTACCATTTAATAGTATATAACTACATTTTTCTCCTTGGGTTAATTTTTTTTAACCAATTATCATTTAAATTCATCCTTAAAAGATTTTTCTTTTATTTTTTCCATAGTTCTATAGAATCATTTATCCTTTTGTTAAAATATGATTGAAGAGTTATACATGCCTGAATTTCTTTACTTTAAATAGGATTGAGCTTCTAAGATGTCTATATTCTCCCCCACAGATGTTATCCTTTGATATTAAAATATAGGTTTATCTTGAGAAATGAATGCAGAAAATTGACATTTAGTTATTCCACATTCATCATCTAAGAATTCATTCTTATTCAGTAATCTTATCCTTTTCTATAGTTTACATTGGTTTCAGGTAGTGTATTTCATTTGTAAGGTCCTATGAGTCCTTGTTTTGTTTTTCAAAAGGTCTTCTTGGCTTATTAGTACCTTAGTATGGCCTCATTAGAAGAGCTTTTTCTAATAACATAAAGAAGGAATAGTTATAATGCATCCTCTATGGCTTTGCAATAGGGGAACATAAATCTGTCCAGAAAGGTGGTTGTATTTTCTGTGATTTCTCTCTTATATCCTGAACTTGAGACTTGTGTACTATTATTTATATGAAATCAGAATAACAGTAATTTTTCTGGATCAGAAATATACAGGTAATATTTTTTTTGGCAGAATTCTGGTTGAGGGTTATTTCTTGCTTTAGAAGAAGGTATATGATACATTAAAAATTTCTCATTTGTGGGCTTTTTATTAACTTTGTAAGTTAAGATTAACATCACCAAAGATTTATTTAGGATAGTTAGAGATCAGATAAGAAATACATTTTATAAACAGCTTATTTCATTTTCCTCCCTATCAGATTAGTTGGCAAATACCAAGAAAATTTTGGCATGTATGTATGTTAGCCAGAATGTAGCTACTTTAAAAAATAGTTATTCTAATCATATTTTAAAAAGATAGAACCAGGAGCATTTAAGAGAAGAGATCTGGAAAAAGAGAAACTTAGTGAAAAATCAGCCAACCAGTAAAGAAACATCAGTGCCTACTATGTGCTAGGAACTGGGGATACAGAGATAAAACTGAAACCTTGGAGACAAAATAGAATCAAAATAATTTTTTTTTTGTGTGAGGAAGAATTTGTAGCTAGGGAGGTGAGGAGAGGTTTCATTTGGAAGGTGATACTTAAGTTAATATTGACGATAACTGGGGGATTTTAGGAGGCAGAGTTGAGAAAGGGCTATTTTCCAGGAATCGAGAGACTGACAATGCAAAGCCATTGGAGATGACAGACAGAGTGCTATGTTTGAGGAACTGCATGGAGGCCAGTTGTGCTGGATCTGAAGAGGCAAAATGTTCAATAAGACTGGAAAAGTAGGGTGAGGCCAAGTTAAGAAGGATGTTAAATGCTAAATGGGAGAATTCATATTTGATTCTAGTCCCACTAAGGTTCTACTGGATTTTGAGTATATCTGCTTAGTACTAGTCACTGTGCTATGGTCCTGGGGACACCAGGATGAAATAGGATTGTAGTCCATCGCCCCAAAGAATTTAGAATTTAGTGAGGGGGAGGTGATAAATATTAAAGAAGTTGCAATATAAGTTGTAATAGATTATCAAGTGAGATTTCAAACAGAACAGTTTGAGAGATTTGATGACAGTGGAGGATTAGGAAAAGTTTCATTGTGGAGGTAGCACTTGAATTGGGCCTTGAAGGAGAGTACAGATTTTAATAGGCAGGGGTGTGGGTGGAAACTATTTCAGGAAAGGAAAATGATGGGCAGAAAGGCCATGAGAGGTAGAAAGGTCAGGACAAAATACCCTGAAATAGGATAGAGGATGTATGGGTAGAGAGACGGTGATGGATGTGAGTGATTTTGTGGAGGCAGGATCCGTGGAAGCTTCTGGAACAGAGGAATGACATGGGAACACCCTGACTTTTAGGAGTATCACTTTGACAGCTCTGTGGCGTATGTATCAGAGTGAGGTGGAACTGAAGGAAGGGAGGGAGCCATTTTGCAGCTATTTCAGTAGTCCAGTTGAGAGGTGATGATTACTGGCTTAGAATAGGGTGGTTGTGGTGTGAGTAGAGAAGAGCTGTGGTTATAGGAGGTGTTGAAGACATAGAACAATAAGACTTGGCAAGATTGGCCATGGGGGTAGTAGTGAGAGAGAGTGAATTGTCCAAGATGAATCCTAGATTATAAATCTGGGTATCTCATGAAAGAAGGTGGTGATCTCAACAGAAGTAAGAAAGTTAGGAGGTATGGCTTTAGGGGCAGTCACTCCTAAAGGTAGTGAGTTCTGTGTTGTAGGTATTTTAGTCCCATCTCTGCCACCAACTCATTCTGTGACATTAGGTATGTCTTTATCTAAGACTCAGTTTCCTGGTTTGTAAAATGAAGGTGGTTGGACTAGGTGATCTCCAGGTCTCTTTCAGCTCTAATATGTGTTGATTCTATGTAGTTAGCAGTCTTACTGACCTTTTTGGGGGGGGAGTGGGGTGTCAGTTAGTTTCCGATAAGCTGGAGAAAATACTTGGAAGGATTCTTTCAATCATAAGGACTCTTTATAATGTATCCTTGTTTGAAGGCGGAAATAACAGAATCCTTGAATCTTGGGAAATGAAAGAGACCTCAGATGTTGTCTAGTACAAACTCTAAACCTTGAATCTTTCCTTAATGACCACCAATACTTAATCTGTATTTACCTAAGAGCAATGTATTGGGAAACTGTAATTATGGTCTTTATCCTCAAAAATCTCCCTTGACAAATTAATTAGGTTAGTGATTCTTGACCTAGATATTAAGAATAACCTACTTTATTCAGGCAAAATCTCTTATTTGAAAATTAATACCTTAGCTATTATTCTCTCACCTTTTGATCAGCACTTAATTTGAAGACCATTTCTAGGATGCCCTATGGTAAATGCTTACACTATTGTTAATTTTTTAATGGAAAATGACAGGCTGGTCATTTGATGTTATCATTTCCATGTTATATTATGCAATTTAATGTAGTATTGTAGAAAATTTTAGTTTATATATGATGAAATATGAATAACCATTTATAGGAATTGAGATACTCAGATGGAACAATAATTGTACAAATAGGTTTTCTGCCTGCTGGGCTAAAATCGTTGATTTAATGGTTTATTGTTTATTGTTTCTTAAATTTTTTTCTTCTTTAATATTTTCAGATGCTTTGGGATGTTACTAAGCCCAGGTCGAAACGTGAAGAACAGTGACATGCATTTACTGGATATGGTAATGATCATCTTAAGCGACTTTAACCAAGTGTAGATCAGAGTTCCCCTGTTGAGATACTTGTCCTGATCTCTTAAGGAACTATTTTCTAGTCCATACTTTTATTTAATAAGGTCTTTTGGAAACTTGACCTGAAAGTACTGAAGAAGGTGGGAAATGGGTAAATTCCTACGGAAGGAAGGTGAAGGCCTATAAAGGTTAGTGTTTTGACAGAGCCCCCTTTATTCATCTGTTCTTAAGCCTTTTAGGAAAATGTCTTTTCTTTGATGAGCTAAGAATAGTGAGGATATTAAAATAACAGGCATCTCCAGAGGTAATATATTTCCTTCCATTTGTTTTAGTATAGTATTATTAATTTGAATATTATGATTGATGTTTCTTTTAAAGAATTTTTCTACCACCTTTTTGATGGCCTTAGAAAAATGTATTGCCTTTAGGCATGGCATTTAAAAGGAGTCTTTAAAAGCCAACATGAATTTGTGAAAATTGGTATTTGTTACAGCAGCTGTGCGTCAGCATTCAGAGTCTTAGCTAATAACCAGAAGTACCACTTATTACTAGCACTAATGATGAAATCAGGCACAGCTTTTCTAACTCCCAGAGGAAGGAGCCAATCTTATGGTTGGTATTAGATTTTTTGATCAATTTATTTTCTTGACCATAGTACATGTGGTCACGTTACATATATGCTACACATTACATGTATTCTACATGTTCTCTAGAATTCCTCCTGCAAAATAGCACATATGTTGATTTCATTTTGTTGTATTCCTCTGAATTTCTTTAAGAATCAGTTTTCTTCAGAATAAATCAGGAAAAGCTTCCCATAAGTTTTCTAAATGTGTCAGACATTTTGAACCCAGAAACTTAAATTAGCCACACATGGCCTGTTAGCTTCCATCTCTACGTGAGTGTATATGTAAATATATATGCTATATCACTAATGAACGTTCAAACATTGATTATTTAGGACACTGGCATTCTCTGAGGAGGTGGCTTTGGGCCATAAAGAATTCTAAGAAGTTTAGATGTTAAAGTGTAAACCTTTAAAGCCTTAAAAATACTGATTGACATAGCAAATTTCTCTGAAAAGCCTTATCCCAGGGACTCAGTATATCTTTATTTGAGCCTTTTCAAGAGTCTTTGGCAGTACATCATCTTTCAAAGGCTGGATGTACTTGGGGGTGGAGAGAGGCTGTTGTCATCAATACCTCTGGTGAAGGGAAACTAAGCAAATTTGAGTACTGGTAGGATGACTGATATACCCATGTAGATTTTTATTATTCTTTTTTATCCATGTTATCTTTTCATGACTTTAAGTAATTGAGAATTGAATAATTTTAAAGTAAATTCTTACTACACAAAAAGAAATATCCACTAGATTAGATTTGGTTCAGTTCAACAAATATTTGTTTTTATTCTATCACTGGGATAAGAAGACAAAAACAGGACTGTCCCTGCCTTCAAGGAGCCTATACCTCAGTGAGGGTAGGGTGGGTATGACATGTATATAGAAACTGAAATGTAAAGCATAGACATCAAAATTATACATGCACTTTTAAGAGGGAGAGAGTGATAATCACTGGCAGTAAAAGAGAAAAGGAATATCTTAATAATAATAATAGCTAACATTTATGATATTTTAAGGTTTGCAAAGTGCTTTACGAATGTTATTGCACTTTAACCTCACAACAACCTTGGAAGTAGGAGCTATTATATTCATCCCATGTTACAGATGAGGAAACTGAGGCAGATAGAGGTTAAGTGACTTGCTCAAGATTACACAAGTAATCTGAGTAATCTTAAATATCTGAGGCCAGATTTGAGTTCATGTTTTCTGATTCCTAGTATAGTACTCTGTCCGCTATGCCTGGCTGCCCTGTGAGGGAAATGACACCTGAGTTGGGTTTTAAAGGAATGTAAGAATTGTATGTGGCAGAGGTAAAGTAGGATTGTATTTTGGATATAGGGCAGGGCAACGACCCTTTTTCATGTTTCAGTAGCATTCACTGGCATTGTGTGGCGTGACGGCATGCAAAATGTGCATGTTTTGTGTTCAACCCCAAGCCTCCAGTGAAGTTGTGTGATGCCACATGGGCAAGCACTGCCAGAAACCCCTTGGATTCATTATGCGTTTGATTTTTAATTAATTTTTGATCCTTAGCATGTTCAAAAACCTTTTACTGTTGCCAAACTTTTCACGACCCCGTATGGGATCTTGACGCACAATTTAAGATCACTTAAGCGATCGCTTCTTCAGAGTCATGGAGATAGGACATAGAACACAGTGTCTAGAGAATGGCTAGTAGACTATTTTGACTGAAAGAGAAAGTGTATGAATGGAAATAACATGAAATAAAAATGGAAAGGTAAGAGGAACTTGCATTGTGGGCAAAACGTAACGTGTTATCTTACCCTCTAAGCCCATCATTCCTTCGGAACTTCTAAGTTTCTTTTTGAGGATGCCACCATCCTTTCAGTCAATCAGATTCATAACCTTGGATCATACTTATTTTCCCCTCTCCCTCAGGACCTTTTTCCCCTCTTTCTGGTTGCTTACTGTTCCTTACCTCTGCAAAATCCCTTACCTTTGTCTTCTCTTCACTATGTAGCTTGGAATTAGTTGATTGGTACATACTTTCTTTGTAGTTATTTGCTGCTGTAAATATCTTTCTACATATGGGACCTTTTTCTCTCTGTCTTTGTTCTTCTTGGGGTCTATGTTTAATAGTGATATATTGCTAAGGCAATACTAAGGTATTGACTATACCATTTAATGACTTTCTTGTGTCTCTTTTTGTATCCCCAATGCATAACACAATGCCTGGCACATAGCTGATGCTTAATAAATGCTTATTGACTGATTGACTAACAGACTTTTTAAAGCTCCTTCTGAATGGGGCTTGTTTCATTACAATTATAGTTGTACCCCAAGAATGTAGCCTGGTGCCTAGAACATAGGAGGTCATTAATCAAATGCATGTTGATCAATAATTCCAAATTGTTTTTCACAATGGTTGGACCAATTCATAGGTCCCTCAAGGGTACCTTAGTATGCCCGTTTCATTGCTACTCCTCTAATATTGACCATTTTTTTGTCTTTTGTCATCTTCACAAATCTGATAGGTTAGACGTTAAATCTAGAGTTTAAAAATTGCATTTCTCATATCATTAGTGATTTAGAATGTTGATATCATACTGCTAACTTGTAGTTCTTCTTTTGAAAAGTGTCTTTTTATGCTTCTTGCCCACTTTTCCATTGGGGAATGGCTCTTATTTTTAGCTATTTCTATTCTTTTGTTTTTTACATTAAACCTTTCTCAGAGATAAGAGATAGAGATTTTTTTCCCCAGTTAATTACTCATCTTCTAATTCTAGCTGCATCGATTTGGTTCATATAAAAGCTTTTCAGTTTTATGTCATTCAGC
Source organism: Phalanger gymnotis (assembly GCA_028646595.1). Lineage (NCBI taxonomy): Eukaryota > Metazoa > Chordata > Mammalia > Diprotodontia > Phalangeridae > Phalanger > Phalanger gymnotis. Next base: position 283,452,335 of record CM053626.1, on the reverse strand, counting down.
TCGTTTTACCTCCCCAAATGAGATGCAGCGTGGCATAGTAGAAGGAGAGCCAGTATCAGAGTGAAGATGACCTGTGTTCAGTTCTCATCTCTGAGACTCCGAGGCTTTGTGACCCTGGGCAAGTCACTTAACTTTTTAGTGTTCTGCACAACTCTCTAAGACAGTAAGGTTCAGAGACAGCGCCAGCCTGCATTGGCAGAGGAAGTTCCACATGTTGGCAGAATTCATCCCTAGGATTGCTTCTATCCCTTATTTAGTTAAGAATCGTCTCCCCGAGTCATAGCCGTAAAGGTATCTCCTTCTATTCTTCTTCTCTTTGTTGGTGATGTAATCTTTTCTGTTTAGATCGTGCATTCTTTGGAGGTTATAGAGTATAACTTGTTGGTTCATATGTAATTTCTTCCAAACGTTCTCAGCAGTTTTTCCTCCCCCAGCCCCAAGTAGGGAGTCCATGTCCTCTAGGGTTTGTTGAACACTGGGATGCTATCTTCAGTTGCTTTTGGATCTTGTTTACCTAATCAGTTTCATTGTTCAATTTTGCTATTTTTAAAAATCTGTCCCAACAGCTTTGATGATTATAGAGTATAATCTGAGATTCGGTAATGCTAGGCTGCTTCTGCGCCTATGTTTTCTCCTTACCCTCCTTGATGTTCTTGACCTTCTGATTCTCCCAGATGAGTTTTGATATTATTTTGTCTAGTTCTAAAAGGAATCCCCTTGATATTTGGGATGGCATTAAATCTGTAAATTTAAAAAGAATAAAATTCTTCCTGAATTTCTATGTAATCCTGGGGCAAGACCCATGCTAATCTTGGCCTTTTTCCAATTTTAGTATTTGTGCTCCTGGAGTAAGGACAAAAATGAAATTTAACACCATTTAACTGCTGGGAAAGTTTGGAAGAAGTCATGTTTAAACCAACATGTTATTTAACACCATATGTTAAGTATTTACTATTTTTGGAGCATTGTGTTTGGTACCAGCAGAGGTAGAATGTTAAATAAGACATGATCTCTTCCCTCTTGGAATTTATAACCTAGAAAAGAGGATACTATAGATGTACAGATATAAATATAAATAAAATATGATAATTATGTTATCTATAAAATGCTACATGAAAATTGCAAACCTCCCTTTAGTAATATGCTGTTACTGTCCTTATGTTTGCCAAAACTTGGAATATAATTGAATAATTATTTCTGCCCTCAATTCATCAGGTTGTGCTGACTAGCAGGAAACTATGTGCATATTTCTTAAGTGCCTGCTATATACCAGTCACCATGCCCTATGCCGGTGATGCAGAGATAAAAAGGACATGGTTCCTGGCCCCCAGGAGCTTACGTTTTATTAGAGAATACAAGTACATAAATAAGCATGTATAGAATTCACCCAATTAGGTGGTGCAGTGGAGAGAGCACTTGGCCTAGAGTCAGGAAGATTCATCTTCCTGAATTCAGATCTCTCCTCAGATACTTACTAGCTGTGTGACCCTGGGCAAGTGTAGTAGGAAGGCCGAATTTATGATCTCAAAAAGGATCATATATATATCTGAATGGTTCGAAATCGTTGGGTATATAGAATTCTCTAAACAGAAGGCATCAAAAAATTTATTCAGGGCCCAGAGCAACAAATTATCGAACCAACCTCC
>CM053626.1:283361685-283450189 GCA_028646595.1 Phalanger gymnotis | reverse complement strand
TGAAAGTACTTTCAAGGTAAACAAAAGCCAAATTCCTCAAGGGCACCCATTAAACTAAGCCCATTTTGCCTTACTGGCACAGCAAGTCACTTAACCCTGTTTGCCTCAATTTCCTCATCTGTAAAATGAGCTGGAGAAGGAATTTGCTCTAGTATCTTTGCCAGGAAAACCCCAAAAGGGGTTATGAAGAGTCAGAAAAACTCAATTGAACAACAAGAAAACACAAAATAAATACAAGGTAATTTTTGGATTTCCCCTATAGAAGGGGAAACATGACATGAGTCTTGAAGGAAACAAGGGATTCCAGGAGTTGGAGATGGGAGTGATGGCCTTCTGGGTCTAGCGGATAGCCAGTCCTGAAGCATAGCAATGGAAGATTGTATCATGTGGGAGCTCACTTCATAAGCTTCAGAGAAGCAAAGCTACAAGAAGTCTATTTTGGCTGGATGTTAAATAGTGAGAAGAGGAATCAATTCTAATAAGGTTTGAAAGGTAGGCCAGATTGTGGCCAGATTGTGAGGGTCTTTAAATGGTAGGATTGTTTTTAAGATGATCCAGAGTTGACCAATACCGAAGAAAAAAATGGTTGTCTTTAATGGTATGATGGTGTCATAATGTAGATTGATGTCAGTATTTTAAAAAGAAATTCATTGTTGAGGGAAAAAGCTAACATCAGTTTCATTACTGCCTTTTATTGTTCACTTATTCAATTGTGTTCAACTTTTTCTGACTGTGGACATGTTGTCCATGGAGTTTTCTTGGCAAAGATACTGGAGAAATTTGCCATTTCTTTCTCCTGTAGAATAAGACAACCAGAAGTTAAGTGATTTGCCCAGGGTCATGCAACTAGTAAGTGTCTGAGGCTAGATTTGAATCCAGGTCTTTCTGACTCAAGACTGAGTGCTCTATGCGCTCTACCACTCTATCCACTGAGCTTTCTTTAGCCCCCTTTTATTTTTTTCCTTCCTGTTGGCTGAGTGTTTGCATTGTTTCTTCCATTTAAACTCCTTTAGGGCAGGACCTTTTTCATTTTTTTTTTTTTTTGCAGGGGGGAAGGCAGGGCAATGGGGGTTAAGTGACTTGCCCAAGGTCACACAGCTAGTAAGTATGTCAAGGGTCTGAGGCCAGATTTGAACTCAGGTCCTCCTGACTCCCAGGCCGGTGCTCTACTCACTGCGCCATCTAGCTGCCCCATCAGAACTTACTAATTAGTTTATTGGTCATCCCAAAAAGGTAACCACATTGGATTATATGTGTATGGAGAGTAGATGTGTATGAATTTTTTTTTGAACCAGAATGAGGTTAATTAAGATACTAGTGCTGCTGCAGTTGTGTTTTTGTGATTCAGCTTGTTCATGTAATTTGCCTTTTCCATGAGATGAGTTCCTAATAACCTGACAAAATTAAATTTTTGGTTTTTTGGTGCCCTCAGGGAATCTACTATTTAGAGAGTCGTATGGCAAATATTTTTCTGGAGAAGAATTTTTCTGAAGTAAAAGGCTTTTGGTCATGTTTGCAGTTCTAAAATTTTCCTGTATCTGGTTTCCTTAAAGCCATTACAAATTCTGATTTTTCTAAAGAGATTCCAAATAATACCAGCTTAAATATTTATGTATCTATAGGAATCCATGGGGAAGAGCTGCGATGGAAGAGCTTATGTTATTACTGGAATGTGGAACCCCAACACACCTACATTCTTGGCACTTAATGAAGAAACTCCTAAAGGTGAATTTTCTCAGAAGATTGTTCATTGTTTGGCTCAAGATATTGCTCTGTGAAAATGTTACTGTAATGAAACACTTAGAAAATTTTTGTTGGTATTGGTTATTAGTAAAGGTCATAGCCTTAAAGATGCAAAAGTAATTGTTCCTGCATAAGATTATAGAAACACTTCGATGTGACATATACTAATTGAAGGTCTACTCATATCTAAGGCACTGAGGATATATAGACAGAAGGAAAATAGTTTTGAGTCCCAGGGGTGGGGAACCTGCAGCCTCAAGGCCACAAGTAGCCCTCTAGGTCCTCAAGTACGGCACTTTGACTGAATCCAAACTTTACAGACCAAATCCCTCAATAAAAGGATTTGTTCTGTAAAACTTGGATTCAGTCAACAGGCTGCACCCAAGGACCTAGAAGGTCACATGTGGCCTTGAGGCCACAGGTTCCCCACTCCTGGTTTAGACCCTTACAGATTTTACATTCTATTTGAGATTGAGCTGGATACGGGGATGCAGGAATGGTGGACAGACACTATGTATACAGTTAAGTAAATACAAAGTAAATTCAAGAGGAATTTAGTTTCTAGCAGTAGGGATAGGGAACAAACGAGACTTCTTAGGAAAGGCACCTGAAAATGGTGAAGATGGGAGGAAGTTCCAGATTCTAACCACGTGGGAGGAAGAACATTCCAAACATTGGATAGCCTGTACAGAAGCACAGAGGGGGTATCCTAATGACTTTGGATAACAGTTAGTGGGCAAGCTGATCAGCATCTAGAGTATTGGAAAAGGAAGCTAAGAAGGAAAGGGGCTGCAAAGGTTTATGGGAGCTAAATTTCCTAAGGCTTTAAAGAATGGGCATAGGCGTTTGTACTTTATGCTAGAGACAGTGGGGATGTACTACAGATTTTGAGCAGGGGAGTGACAAGATTGAGCTTATGTTTGAAGAATATCAGTGTCATAGTTGCGTGGGGGCCAGATCAGGGAAGGGAGGGAATGGAAGCAGGGATACCAAGTTAGGAGGCTTTTACCAAGAGAGAAATGACAAGGACCTGAATTAGGATAGTGGCTGTGTAATTAGAGAGAGACGGCATGTGAGCAGGGTTGTGGAATTAGAATTGATAAAGTATGGTGTAGGGGTCCCCCCAAAACCCTCAGGGACCCCCTGACCCCAATTAGACCAGCTAAAAGGGAAAAACGGGGCAGAAGTCAATAAGCAGATTAACTTCGTTTATTGTACTCCCCAGCTCCCCTTTTATACATGAGAAGCTGGTTTGGTTGGTAATAACAACGTTACCCAAACTAATGTAGCAATAGCAAGTAATAATAACAAAGATAAGACCAAACATATATATTAACCTTGTATGAAAACATATCCTCCTGTCCTTCATCATTCTGATGTGGAGAACAGCATGACTGGGGCGTGTTATCATAGTAACTGATATATCGCAGGACTCATTCTCTTTGGGGCATGGTGTTCTGATGCCTTGTCTCGGTGGTATATTGTCTTGGCAATATACCAGAGGGTACGGTAGTCCAACCATCCCTGAAGGAATGACTCTAACCTGCTATGGATGTTAAGCCTTAAAGGGCGCTAACAGTATGGGGCCTGAGGTAGTGGAGAAAGCCAAGGACCGCTTTGAGATTGTGAACCTGGGAGATGGGAAAGATGATTATTAGTGAAAACATGGGCATTTGGATGAAGAAAGGGATTTCCCTAAGGGAAAAATAATGAGTTTGAAAGTTTGAGTTCCAAGTTAAGAAGTTCAGGAGGCTGTGAGTGATTAAGGGCTGTACAAGAGAAAGATTAAGATTGAATGCCTCTGCATAAATATGATGATTGAAGCCTTGGAAGCTAATCAGATTATTGAAAGAATTTATAGGGCAAGAAGAGGACCAAGGACTGAGATGTGGGGGACACCTACGATTGATGGACAGGAGGTGAATGATGATACCACAAGGTAGACTGAGTTGTGGTCAGATATGTAAGAATAGACAAATGTGGATCTTCTTCATTCCAGGTCTTATATTTCCTCTGAGTTCTTTTTAGCCAGTTAAAATTAATCATTCAATAAACATTTATTAAGTGCCTACCCTATTATTAACCAGTTTAACTTGGCTCTTTCTCCTACTCTCAAATCTTTTCCCTCGTGTCCTGTAACGTTGCTTATGCTTTAGAAAGCCCCAACCTTGAAATTCCCACATCATCTGCCTCCTCCTCGCCTTTCACTGGCCACCTAACTATATCCATTACAGATTTGTGTTCTTTAGTTCCAAATGTGTCCCGGCTGCAGCACTGCAATTCTTTTTATTCTTTTCTTGCTCCTTATTCATAACCAGTTCTCTTTCAGCCTTAAAATCCTCCCTTCCCTTGACCCACATCATCCCTTCAGGCTGCCATGCAGTGTATCTCTTGTCCTGTTTCAGCCAAACTCCTAGAAAAAACTGTTGATGCTCATTACTTCCACTTCTTCTCCACTCATGTCTCAGTACTTTGCAGTTTGACTCTTAGCTTAGTCACTCAACTGAGATTGCTTTCTCTAAAGAGCAATCATTGGCTTGTCGAGTGTCAAGTATAGTATCCTTTTCTCAGTCTCTATCTTTCTTGACCACTGTTGAATACTTTTTGCTCTCTGTGTGTTATTGATACTGGTCTTTCTTGGTTATCCTTATATTGTCTGGATGTTTCATCTCTCAGTTGCCTTGGGTGGATTGTCATTTTTTTCTTGTACTCTGGGGCTGCTATCTTGACTTCTCTTTTTTCTCTATGCTCTCTCTCTAGATGACTTCATCAGGGCTTATGGATTTACATATAATTCCTCTGCAGATGACATGGAGGGGGGAGGGAGAGAGGGAAGGAAGAGAGAGAGAGAGAGAGAGAGAGAGAGAGAGAGAGAGAGAGAGAGAGAGAGAGGATAGCATCTTTTGTGCATCCATAGGGGGCATGATGTGGATGATGATCTGACAAAGGAGGTGGAGAAGTAGTTAGAAGAGAACTAGAAGAGAGTAGTCTGAGGAAAACTTAGAAAGGAAAAGGCATGTAGAAGGAGAATGTGGGCAGCAGAATCAAATTTAGCAGATAGGTCAAGAAAGAGAAGCACTAAGAAACAAGCATATTTGGCAATAAAGATATTGATAACTTGAAAGAGAGAAGTTTCAGTTGAGTGAAGAGGTCGGAAGCTTGATTGCAAACGATTGAGAAGTGAGAGGAGTGGAAGTGGAGCCAGTGAGTCTAGACAGTTTTTCAAGGAATTCGCAAGAGAAAGGGAAGTTAATTGAAGGGTTAGTAGCATTGGGTAAAGAATTTTTTTTTAAGGCTGAAGGAAATTTGGGGGTGAGAAGGAGCTGGTTGATTCTCCCTCCTTCCTTCCTTCGTTCCTTCCTTCGTTCCTTCCTTCCTTCCCTTCTTTTCTCCTTCCTGCCTGCCTTCCTTCTTCTCTTCCTTCCCTCCTTCCTTCATGTATTTCTAAAATCTGAGTTAGTCATTTCCCTCCCAACCTATATAGACCTCTTTAAACTGTTCCCACTTTTTCCGCTTATCAAGATTGTATCTTTTTTTTGTCTTGCTTTCAATCTTGAGCATTTCTAACCCTTCTTGTAGAGACACTCACCCCTACAGAATTTTAGGTCATAGGATATTGACCACTTTTCCTCTGAACCCTTTGAAATCTGGCCTTGCCAAATCTCCTGTGCATATCAGACTGAACCTTTTGTTCTATGCCTTCTCTGTGCCAAATTCTAAGCTAGATTGTCCATTTGCTTCCAAGATTTCTAAATCTTTCTGCTGCTTTGTTTTCATGCTTAATGGATAGAGTTCCACGTCTCATGTGAGATCTCTGTTATTTTTAGCATTAAAATTCTTAGCATTGTAAGTGGTAATAGAGGCCTTGAGTTAGGCAAGCTAATTTGTGGAAAGCTGCATCCAGCCAGGTGGGAAATGATGCAGATCTGAACTTGAGTTGTGGTGTTACAGCTGCAGGGGCTGTGAAGAGGCCATGAAGTCTTTTGGCATAAGTGAGATTGTTTTTAATTTGACCTGGTAAACTTTGAAAAAACAGAACCAAACCTGATCAGTTGTCATAAGGATTGGTTACTAGTACAAACTCAACTCATCAGTTCAGATGTTAGTTTAATTTGTGTAAATACTGTGTAAATTACACAGTAAGGGATTCCCTTGCACATTAAGGAACAGAATAGACTCTTGGCTAATGTAATTTCTTTCATCTGTAATAAAAGAAAAGAAAACATGGAGCATCCCCCCTCCCCCCTCCCCAGGAGACCTGCATGGGTAAGAAAGTATTGAGATTTCCTTTTGTAATTTAAAGAAGTGCACTAGAACTACTTCAGTGAAACTGCAGAACCAAAACATTTTTGCAATTATATGAAGACAATTCTCGTATCAGGCTTTTCCATTTTACTACGGACTGCAGTTTGTTTTTTAATGAAGAAAGAAAAGAGACACCCTCTTTTCCAATGATCAGTCTACAATTCTGGCTTGGGTAAGAAGGAGACAGCTCTTTGTAACTCTTGATTAATTATATTGCTATATTATGTTTCCTTAATTATTTTAGTAATAGAAAACTAAGTTTACATCAACATTTTAAAAATCTTGAAATAATACCTCGTAATCCTGTATCTTCCTGCTTTGTGGGTATGAATTCTTACAACTTTCTGGCTAAGGGAAGAGATTGCAAATATTATCATGGTGTCTTAAATGAAGAAAATAAGACTTATAAAAAATGAGTAACTTGTCCAGAGAAAAACATTGATATGGCTCATGGGTGGGGAACCTGTGGCCTTAAAGGCCCTCTAGGTCCTTGGGTGAGGCCTTTTCACTGAATCCATAATTCATAGAACAAATCCCTTTAATAAAATGATTCGCTCTGTAAAATTTAGACTCAGTCAAAAGGCCACATCCAAGGACCTATCAGCCACATGTGGCCTTGAGGCCACAGGTTCTCAGCCCCTGATATGGCTGAACCAGAAACAGAATTTAGAGATCCTGTGCGTTCAGCATCATCCTTTTTTTTTGAGGGGGGGGAATGGGGGGTGAGAATCACACAGTTTCTGGTGTAAAATGATTTTATGGTCTTATTTGACAAAGTCAAATATTTTGTCACTTATTTTTATAAATTCATCCTTCTTGTGGGCATGTACAAAAATAAGTTGCCATCAAGGGAAAATGTGGCTATTCCCTACTTAATATGAATGTAAGCTATACAGTGATATGCATTTAGATTATGAGTTAGAACAGGCATAACTTTATAGCATTTAATATTCACATCCTTATTTAACACTAAGTTAGTCTCAGCAAACATTTATTAAGTACCAGTTTTGTTCAAAGTACTAGATATTAGGGAGACCAACAGTTCAATAAAAATCAGTCCTGATCTCATAGAACTTGCTGTCTCGCAGGGAGAGTACTAGAACATATGTAGAAATAACCATAACATAAAAATGGAACATGGTAAATGCATAAGAGAAGTGATAGCCCTTCTGGTCTTCACTTTGCTTTGGGCCCATCTGTAGTACTCTGTTCACTTTTGGGTCCCATAGTTTAAGAAAGATATTTATAAACTACATAGCTATTGCGGGAGGAGGGAAACCAAGGTAGAGGACACCTTTGAGACCATGTCATATGAGAAGCAGTTGAAGAGACTGGGTATGTTTATTTTGTGGGAGAGAAGATTTTGAGGAGAATATGATAGGTGTCTTCAAATTTTCAGAAAACTGTCATTTGGAACAAGGATTAGTTGTGTTTTGTTAGGTGCCAAAGAACAGACATGGGAGCCTTGGTAGGGGGTTGGAAAGAGACACATTTAGAGTTGATGTTAGGAGAATTTTCCTAATAATTGGAGCAGCCCAGAAGTGGAATGGACTAGTATGGGCAATGATGAGTTCACCATTGAAGGTGTTCAGGCAGTGACTGGAGAACCACAAGCTGGATGGGCAAGTTTTAGTGGGGTTCTACTAAAACTGTTCATTGGGCTAGACAGCTGACAAGTTCCCTTCAACCATAAGGCTTCTGAGAGATATTGATAAAGTGTGTAATGAGGTCCAAGGAAAGAAAAGCTTAAAAGAATCTGGGGAAATAAAATGAGTAGATTACAATGTTATAGTTGAATACAAGGCCATCTTTCTTTAAGGCCTCCTTAGAGACATGAATACACCACATGCAGTAATTTATCTGTATTTATGTTGATTTTTATCCTCTCCTAGCTTCTCCTCTATGAGATTATAATCCCATTTAGTGTTGGGAAGGTAGAGGATTTTTTTACTCTTTAGCCTTAAGACTTAGTGAATTAGCTGAACAAGGTACTCTTTGGATCTATTCTCTCCCTTGCATCATAACTCCCTTAGTTGCTCTTCTGCCTTCTTCTTAGTCTATCCAGATCTTTCAGTTGGTTAGTAAGCATTTATTAAGTACTCACTATGTGTCAGGTACATAGGTGCTGAGAATACAATTACAAAAAATGAAAACAGTCTCTACTTACAAGGAACTAACCAAGCCTACCTTAGGTCCCTTCTTCACGAAACCATGGCCTACTAGAGCCTAGATTGTAAAATTTTATGGTTAGCAGAGATACTGTGTGTTTTTCTCTGTACCCCAAACCACCCCTTTATATGACACAGTGTGTTATAGTGGACAGAACATTGCATTTGGAGTCAGTATGTCTAGGTTCAGTCCTGCTTCTAGCAATTTACTAGTTATGTCACCATGGAAAGGACATTTTGAGTTGTTTTCTTGGGGACAATATTACTTAAATTATCCATTTCACAGAGTTGTTATGTGAAGGGTCTTTATAAACATCGAAATATTATACAAATGTGAGCTATCATTATTTTATAGCTTAAGAAATGGGCCAAAGAGGTTGATACCATAGCAACCTCAGACCACACTAATTTCTCCATTTTCTCAACTAGTTGATATTTATTGTGTCGACCAACTATCTTTGACGTTTCATTGCATAGCGTCTTGTTGCCTGTTTCCTCTGTACCTGTTGCCTCCCCACAGAGATTGTAAGTTCATTGATAATAATAACTTATTTTAAAAATTTCGTTTGTATCTTTCATAGGTCTAGGCACTGAGCGAACATTCAGCAATTGAATGCTGAATCCTATTAAGTACGTTTTTCTTACGTTGAGCTGTGTACTGTATGTACCGTAACTCACTGTTGTGTGGTTGGATGTTCACTGTTGGGTGACATGGCTTGTGACCACAAATCCTATTTTCAACTCTAGATAAAAGGGTGTTCATGACTGTAGCCGTTGACATGGTCGTTACTGAGGTGGTGGAACCAGTCCGCTTCTTGCTAGAGACATTGGTGCGCGTGTACCCGGCCAATGAGCGCTTCTGGTACTTCAGCAGAAAGACTTTCACTGAGACTTTCTTTATGAAGCTTAAACAGGTAGGATTATCTTTTTCTTCACAAAGAAAAATCTCTTCTTTTTCTGTGCAGTTGTTCTGAGGAAAGGTTTTTTGAATCCTTTTGGCAAAGTAAGGAATAATAATAATCGCGAATGAATTTGAAACAATCAAAAGCGACACTTAGGCATGCACGATTAATGACTCCTTAATTACTTTGTTCTTTTTGGGATGCATATTGAATGCCTGAAGGCATTGTTATTGTCATCACTTCTGCCCTTCCTTCCCCACAAGGAAAAGGGAAGGGAAGGCTAAAGAGAAGGGGAAGGAATAAACATTTATTAAGCACCTGGGCATTGGGTTGAGCATTTTATAATTATCTCATTTGATCCTTACAACAGCCTTGAAAGGTAAGTGCTGTTATTTTCCCTTTTTTTTACATTCGAGGAAACAGAAGCAAACAGAATGACTTGGCCAAGGTCACACAGTTAGGAAGTATGAAGTGCACTGCACCACTTAAATCCCAGAAGGTCACTTTCATGACCAAAATCAAGTTTCTTTAAGGAACGTTAATCAGTATGCGTATGGAGTATTTGCAATTTACGGTGTGGCATTAAAAGTCCCTTAATAAAAAGAATAGTGTTTCTTTGAAAATATTGCTTTAAAAATACTGTTTTCATATTAGATTTGTCTTATTCATATGGGAAGAGTAACTGAGTTGTTTTTTTTTTCCTTATTAGCAGTCAGGAAGATTAGAGGTTGAGTGTTATTCAGTAAAAGAAACTTATGGCCATTTAGTACAGGAAAGAAAAAGACATTTGATCTACCTAACTAGATTGAAATCTCTTAAAAGTTGTTGTTGTTGGCACTCCCACTCCCTCATGTTTAAAAATGATTGTTGTTTCAACCTACAAAAGAGGGCTGAATATAGCACGGAAGGAGAAAATATCAACAGAGTGAACAAATGGTGGAAATCAGCCACCACTTTTAATATTAAAAATGCTCTTTGTCATGACTCAATTAAACCTAATTTGCTAGATGCTTCATTTGAAATAGTCATGTTCTTTCCCAAAATTATTAGAGCTGTGATGTGACTCAGCTATTCTTACTGCTTGTACTACATCCCACAGGATATTCTAATGAGGACTCGAAAAGACACCCTGGTGTTAAGGGTGTCTCTTAGACCTTGGATTTCAGTTCTTTTTTCATTGGAAACTAAACTTTTAACAACAAAACCTCCTTCTGTCTGGATGGACAGAAATTTTGTTTCAAGGTACAAGTAGAAAGAATGATAGTCTCTGACCTCAAGGAATTTGCGTTCTAATTGGGGAAGACTGCACATAAAAGGAAGCTGAAAACAGAGGTGAAAGAGAAGAAGGTATTCCCCTGGGGGCAGGGGAGAGAAAGTCCAGAGAGCCAGGAGTGCAGCCTGGAGAGGAATGAAGCCATGGCTGGCTTGGGCATCCTCCTTCTAAAACAGCCAATCTGAGGGAGAGGCTACAAGGGTGGAGATGTGTCCAGGGATGGAGTGGGCTTCTGTATTGAAGAGGTGTCTGTGGCATCGTAGATAAAGGCTGGGCACTTACTAGTGTGGCAAGAGAGGCCGTTATTCTTTCAGGGCGAGCATTTATATAGCACTTCAAAGTTTACAAAGTGCTTTATGTATTATTTAATCCTCAAAGCAACGTTATGAGAGGACATTATTGTGAGGAAACTGAGGCTGAGAGAGGTTAAGCTATTTCCTGTGGTCCTATGGCTAGTAAGTGTCTGAGGCAGCATTCATACTCAGGTCTTTCTGACTCCAGGTCCAACCCTTTTATCTGTCTATTTACTTTGCTGCCTACGTGCCCATGCTTAAAAAAATTGTTCAGATTTGTATGAATCCCTCCTGCTAGCTTCCTGAGAAATGGACACTTGGTTGAAATAGTTTATCTGACCATTTGTCTGGATTTTATGTAAGAGATTTTTGTTATGGAATTTTGTGCTCTTATTTAAGGCATGTAATGATTAGGGACATATGCCTCGTATTAGTAATTCAGCATGTTTAAATATTACATGAAAAGATCATCTCTATATCAAAGGGATTAAATTTGAAAGTGTTCAACTATGCTAAATATACAGTCTGGTTCAAATGAATCTTGAAGGTGAGATGATGGCTTCTAACTTGAGTAGTTTAATGTTGAGTAGTCATCATGCTTGCTGGATGTTGAAGTATAAAAGAAAACCTTTGGAAAATTTTAAAAGTAACTTGGTTGACCATCTTACTGTTTAAAGAAAAATGTAGCCTGAATCAATGGGCAAATGCTTCATTCTGTTGTGTATGAATAATTCATTTTTGGAGGACTCATTACTGGTTTTTGTTGGAAGCTATAAATAAGGAAATATTCTTTCTAGAAATACATCTGTTAGTGTGAGTGTGCATGCATTTGTGAATGAAATCAATCATAATGGAAGTCCCTTTTTCAGCCTTTTTATTTTCCATAGCTTTCCTTTTGATGAATGATACATATATAGTGTATCTTTGGTTGAGTGTCACACAGCGTTATTTTTTTTAATTATTTGAAAGTAGTGATTGGTGCCTCTGGCAAGACCCCAAGGGACATGCGATAAACCGGTTGGGAAGATGGGTTGCAGCCCACGCTTCCAAGGATAGCCAGTCCTAGGGCTTAGCTCCAATACTACCATATTCTCCTTCACCCATTAGTACCCAGTACTCTCCCTCTTTGCCCCCTCCCAAGGGCTGTTTAGGCTCTCAACTGTTTGCCTTTTGTGCCACATGTTGTTCTCTCAAGATAGAATTTAGAGCTGATAGGGATCTGAGAGATCACCTAGTTGAACACCCTTGTTTTACTGAAACTGAAGTCCAGAGAGATGAAATGACTTATCCATTGTTACAGAGAGAATCCATAGCAAAGCTAGGACTTGGACAGAAGTCTTCCAGATTCAACACTATTTCCATTTCACCAAGATAACTTGTCTTTCCATGAGACAGCCTTTGGAAGAAAAAAGTGCTTTCCAGGAGGCAGCTGAAGCAGGTGTGATGAGCATTCTTCATTCCTTACAGTCATTTAGACCTTTGTTTGCCATTCTCTTCTTGGCCTTCTATTAGCCACCTCCCTGGATATCTCAGGTTTGTAATGCTGGACACAATTCCCTAGATTTTTCTGTTCCTTTTCCCTTTCCTTCTGGAATGCATTCCACCTAAGTAAGGTAACAAGAAGACTGTTCATCTAGACCTGCCCTGGTCCCCTTTCTCCTACTTTTGCTCCTAAATAGACAACCTCTTTCATGGAGGTTCTCCTCATTTTCCTGCTAGTCTCTCTCTTGATGTAAATCTCCCGTTTGCTTTCCTTTCCCTTATTCTGAATTTACAGCCCTGTCCCAGAACCCCTACTTTAGAATAGTAAATTTTGCTGGATGCTCTGCCTTATCAGCTTTTGCATCCCTTGACATTTGGCAGCTAAAGAGAACAGCGGATAGAGTGCTGGGTTTGGAGTCAGGCAGACCTGAGTTCAAATGTAGCCTTTGACTTTTATGGCTGCATGACTTCAGACAAGTCAGTTAACCTCTGAGATCATATTTGTAAAGTGCTTTGCAAACCTTAAAGCAATATATAAATGCAAGTTATCCTTCTTTTCTTCTTCATCCTTATCCATTTTAGGCTCCCCTGTCTCTGTGGACAGTGGCTTTTAATTTCCTTCCACCTCCTGGTAACTGGCTTTCCTTTTTATAGGGCTGAGAGAGTGACACCTGAGTCTTAAAGGCAAAATTGACCTACTTTGTTTTTTAGTAATTCTGGCCCTAATGATGGAAGTCATAGTTATCATTGTGAGCATTTATCAAAGCATGATATCTGAGTAGCAAATCCTTGACTTGAAGCAAGCAGGGCACAGATGTATTGATTAGTCTATTTTTAGCAGTACCCATTCATATTTGGTGTGCCACTCAGCTGGGGGTGGAGGCCAAAGCCTGCTGACATCGTCTGTCCCCTTGATATTGCTGCTATTCCTTGTGCTATCAGACGTATTTTGACCATTTTGTTACATGTATTGTAAATAATAGAGAATCAAATACTTTTTGTTCCATATGTTTAGGCAATGTCGCATATAGTTTCAAAAATAAGCCTTTTTTCATTTGGTTATACAAGAGTGGACTTAATTTTTTTCTCTTTTATAGTAAATACAGCATACTTTCAGAATAGCTAAAAGAAAGAGTGAATGTTTGGGAATGTTGAGCTACAACAAATGTGTTATGCTTTGGTTGTCAGTACAAATAGATTTTTATGGTGGAGCTGAAGAATCCAAGAATGGGATTTCTATTACAGATATTCATTACTTTAGATTACAATGGCACTAGATACAGCCACTCTAACACAACTCTGTGAGCACTGACTCGGTGAACTATGATCACTTTTCTTTTTTATTACTGAAAATGCGCTTTTCATGCACTCTGTTACCCAGGGTTATGAAAAGTTCTGTTAAGAGTTCCTCATGGTGACCTGTCTGAAACACGACTTTTTATAATAATCCGGTTCCATAGCAATAACCCAATATTCCATTGGCAGTCTTTAGTCTATAAGGCACTGAATACAAATTCAGGCCCCACCATGGGTTTATTTAAGTTACTACACTGTAATGGAACTATCTTTGTCATAGCTCCCATTACAGTGAAAGACAGCTGAGTGGCATAGTAGCCAGAGTGTTGAACCTGGGGTCAGGAGTGCTGGGTCCAAATCTGATCTTAGATACTTAGTAGCTGTGTGATCCTGCTAAGTCACTGAACCTCTTTAAGCTTCATTTTCCTCATCTATGAAACGACCATTATAATAACACTTATCTCCCAGGATTGTTGTGAAGATCAAAATGTAAAGTACTACATAAATGCTATTTATAATAATAATAATAATTGCGATTATTATTATTATTTTATACCTTAGAAAGCAGAGTTTATTTCATGCTGCAGGTCTTTAGTTTTTTTGGTTACATTTTTTTACATGCTTTATTCTCCTCCCAGAGCAGTGATTACAAGTAGTATTGCCAATATTGCAATTTACTTCCTACGAAGATCTTCAGAGTTAAATATTCCTTTGGCAAATAATATAAACCCTTATAGTAGAACAACAGGAATAAATAGAAAATGACTAATGATAAGAGAAAAATGTGAAAACTATTAATAGAATTTCTTATATATCTCTGAATTGATTCCATTAAAATAATAATAATATATGATATATAATTTACATATATGTATCATATATATGACTTAACTTAGGAAGTCTGGGTTTTGAACTCGTTTCTGCCATTTGTGAGCTGCGTGACTTGCCAGGGTACCATATGCTAATGTTGTGTCTATCAAACCAGAATTGAGGAGTGGATTAGATTTGTCTGAAGACAAAGCAGCTTGTGTCATAGTATGACAGATAGGCGGCTGAATGAACAATACTGAATCAGAATCGTTTGGAAAATTACACATTTTTTCCTAAGGAAGCTCCACTTTTTCCTATTTTGCAGTGAGTTTAACAAAATCAGATGCCATATTTTTCACAGAAGCTGATGAGTATTTCTTTTGTGAAGTTGTAAAAGATAACCTTTAAAAAACTCACAAACAAGGTAGATTTAATCCTTCGCTATAAGGCCTTTTTTTTTAAAAAAAAAAATTTCATCTCCAAAGGCTGTCTCATGGAAAGACAAGCTATCTTGGTGAAATGGAAATAGTGTTGAATCTGGAAGACTTCTGTCCAAGTCCTAGCTTTGCTATGGACTCTCTCTGTAACAATGGATAAGTCATTTCATTTCTCTGGACTTCAGTTTCAGTAAAACAAGGGTGTTCAACTAGGTGATTGTGTCAGCTAGAAATTGGGGTGACTAAACTGTTTACAAAGATCCCTGTTGGCCTCATATTGACTTAGTTTTAAGATGTATGTTTTATTGCATTTCTCATTTATTTTATTAAATATTTCCCAACTTACCTTAATCTGGTTCAGGCTGTATTCAGGAGTGGCTGTGGGCTATATTTGACCCCTCAGTTGTAGAGTATCACAATACAAAAACCAGTGGATTGGCCATTGTCTAAAAAAGAAATGTGGTAATCTATGTACTTGGGAAAGGCCACTCTTGAAATTTAGTGAAGGAAAGTCTGTCTTTTATGCTTAAGCATATGCTAAGGCTGCAGTTCTATGGGAATCCCTATTTTAAGAAAAGAAAATGAACTTTTAATAAAGTTTTTTTAAAAATTTGTTTTGCAAAAAATGTGTTTTGATTTTGGCCTGAGAAAATATGGTGACTGCACCTATAGGTCCAAGGAATAAATATGCTTACATGGAATTATTTCCAGCAAATTTATTTCGTAGGATAAACTTAATTTCCATGTATTTCTGTAGTTAAACTTTTGAGATGCTACATTTACCTTTAAATTAAAAATTCTGCATTTTGTCATAATGATGGAAAATTGCATTTTTATTTGGTCATTCTCTATAGAAGTAGATTATTCTTTTTTCTTTCTTTCTTTTTTCCTTTTTTTTTGACCCAAACGTATAGAAAGAATCTAGATGACAGCCAAGTTATTTCAAAATAAGATTAGAAACATAAAGAGCACAAGTCTGCTTATGAGTTCAATACTCCATGATGTAGCTTTTCAGAGTGGATATCTCATGAACTGTTGTTTCATCATTAGGAGTCTATGAGGATTGCACCAATCACGAAATATAATTTAAAATGGTTTTTGGAAGAGTGTTATAGTTGAAGATTTTGGTTAAAAAATGGCTCGCTTATCAAGGCTGTAATTGAGTCAGCAGCATTTTAAGCAATGAAATGCTGTTCTGGGGGTGGTTCTTACATTTTTGCTTATTTTGGGGAAGTCTGATGATGCATTACTCAAAGGACAACTTGATTTTTTAATAGCTCCCTAAAGAATTAAGATCACAGGATTTAGAAGTGCGAAAGACCTAGGAAATCATCAGTAGTAAAGGAAAAAGTGCCTTGTAACACTTGGTTCTATAACAATCAAGTTCGACATGATTGACGGCATTAGCAGTTTAATTTGGAAGTCAGCTGTTCATATTAAGAAAGTGGGTACATTTCTAGTGCACATCAGCAGTCAAGATAAAGAACATTTTATTATTAGTACTGCTAAGATGTTCCAGAGAAGAGCTTTAATAGAATGATGGAATTCTGGGAAGAAATAGAATTTCAGTTTTTGTAGATTTCACCAAACAAATATAAGTCAATTCAACATAATGCCTGCTTTGGCTGGGAGCTGGGATACAGACATAAAGAATGATATAATCTCTGCTGTCTAGGGACTTCTATTCCATTGGCCAGGAGGGGAATTTGACATTTACATGGATAAATATGTTATGATAGGGGCAGATGGAGAAAACACTTTTGAAATGAAGGGATCAGGAAAAGCTTTATGACGAAAGTGTCAGTGGAGTTGAGCCTTTGAAAGAAGGGAGGAGGATTCTGCAAGGCATAGATGAGCAGGGAGTCTATTCCAAGGTTGGAGGATGCTGAAAAAGAGTGTTGAATTTGAGCAGCATCCAGTAATCCATTTTACTTAAATTATGTGAAGGGGAGGAATTAGACATAAAAAATAGGTCAAAATCAGATAAGAGGGAACCAGAATGGAAGGACTGGAGTTAGAGAAAGATCAATTTGGTTTTGAACTTGTAGTTCAAACTTCTAGCCTTTGAGATCCCAGAAAAATAGCTAGCTAGAGATTTTAGCAGGTAACTGGAAATGTAGGGCTGGAACTCGAGAGGGATTAAAGTGGAATATATAGATTTGGTAGCTGTCTGCCAGAGTGTAATAATTGAACCCACAGATGTGGGTTAGATTGCCAAGGGAGAGATTAGAGAGAGAGGAAGAAGAGAGCCTGGCAAAAAGAGCCTTGGGGGATACTCTCACTTAAGGGGCCAGGTGATGATGGAGAATCATCACTAAAGACCAAGGAAAAGCTTTCAGATAGACAGAAGGAGAACCATGAGAGAGCTGGGTCATGTAAATTAGGAGATGAAAGAATATTCAGAAGAAGAAAGATCAGGGTGGATAAGGAATAAGAAAAGCCCTATTTTGTTTATAATTAAATGAGATTCAGTTGAACTGTATGGGGGTCAGGGATGGGGATACTAGACCTGAGGAGGTGAAAGATGAATGAGTATTATGGAAGTTTCAAGTGTAAGTTGTACCATTAGGAGTTTGGCAGTGAAAGTGGGGAGAGTTAGGTCTAAGACCTTGATGGGGACCCTGCGGTCTTGAGCTCACATGTGGCCCTCTAGTTCCTTAGGTGTGGCCCTTTGACTGAAACCAGGTTCCCCACCCCTGGCTAGGACCATCACCTGAGTGGATGATGGTGTGTAGGCAAGGCACTTTAAGGATAAGTGAGACCCGAGAGCATAAACATGAAAACATGTTTATAGGTAGGCAGTAGATGATGAGCCACTAGAAATGATGGGGCAAGCTCCCAAAATAGGGTATCTATGTGAATAGAACAGATTAGGGGAGAATAAAGGATGGATAAGGATTAGGAGAGGTTTTGATATTCGAAAGAGGATGATGAAGGAGCCTCCATCTCAGGAGAGGATGAAATGCGTTTATGTGAGAGAGAGAGTTAAGTGAGGGGCTTGAGAAGAGCGATTATGGTTTGGAACAGCTGCTGGTGGGGAGGGGTGTAAGGTAGTTAGAAATGAGGGCTTAGTTACATTTGTAGTGGAGCTAACTTGTAAGATTTTATAGCTTTCTCCAGCAGCAGTCAGTGTCTCTAGAATAGGAACGGAGAAGGGTTGGTAGAAGTGAATCAGGGTTGAGAAATAGCAAGGGATGAGGAGCAGGAGGAGGACTAGGAGGGCAGGGACTCAAGGCCCTGCTGAACTTGTACACAGGCAGCGTGACATAATGGATGAATGCCAGAATTAGAGTCAGGAAAACCTATTTCACCTTGTACAAATCACTTAATTTCTGATTCGCAGTTTCCTCGTCTATAAAATGGGGATAAATAATAGCACCTTCTGAGTCAAATCTGTTCTCTCTAGCTTTGAAACTCTGGGCAAGTTCTTTAACCCTGTTTGCCTCAGTTTCTTCATCTGTAAAATGAGCTGAAGAAGGAAATGGCAAACCACTGCAGTGTCTTTGCCAAGAAAAGCCCAATGGGGGTCACAGACTCACACAACTGAAATGACTGAACAACAAAAGTAGCACCTACCTTGCAGGTGGTGTTGTGAAGATTAAATGAGATTTGCAAACCTTAAAGTGCCATGTAATTGTAAATTGTTACTATTGTTGTCATGATGATGATGAGTATCATCAGCATTGTAAATTGGATAACTGTAGTCTAAAAAATGGTAAAGTAAGGAAGTAAGACGGAAACACGTTGATGACCTTGAAGTTGTTAGTCACAGTGGAGAGTTTAGGATGAGCAAGTAAGCGGGAGAAGAGGAAAGCCAGAACATCATGATCAGCGGTGCATCTGAGCTCAAGGTCTTCGTGGTAGAGAACTTTTGAGTAATAGAATGTGAAGTTAAGGACTTTGAACTCAGAAGCCAAGGTGTTGAATGGACCATTAATATGAAAATTGAAGTTACTGAAGGTAAATGCAGGGTTTGAGTGGGGAGTAAGACTGTGAAGTAAATTCATTTAGGAAAGAGGGAGAGTGGTGTGAAGGTTGGTAGATGACTGCCCTAGGGATACAGACATATATTTGTTGGTGATCAGTCTGGTGGTGTTAACATCGGAGGATAGATTTTTGAGTAACTATGCCAGGGGGAATGGAAATGACAATGCTTCAGGAATATGCCTCTATTTCTTCATGTCCTTGTATATGGAATGGGGTGGCAAAGGGTGGCCTTTTATTTTTTCAGGAGAAATTCAGGTTTCACTAAGTGCCAGGAGTTGAAAGAAATGTGAGAGGAAGAAATCTATGATTAGAGGGATTTTTAAAAACCACAGTGCATGTTCAGTGGGGCATCATGGAAGAGGAGGCTGGGCACTAGGGACGGATACAAGAGTGTGGATAGAGGTTAGGAATTTTGAAAGGTCTTCACCTAGGTAAATTAGCCATTCTGAAACATAGGAATTAGAAGAGCAGAAGGTTGAGACTTGTTAACCATGAGATCCGAATACCAAGTGGGAAGAAGCCTGTAGATGAAATTGATCCCAAGGTTCTAGCTAGAATATTGATGTGAAAGGGCTTTCCCAAGTTAGCTGTCCAGGCAGCTCATTTTGTTGATTGTAGAGGGGTGGATCCAAGCCCATTTATATTAAAGATTATGTAATATCTGTTTAACTGTTGGAACATCAAGCATGAAAAGACATTTCTACTCAACAGGTGTTATGTGCCTACCATACCTCCAAAGATAGAGAAGTGCTGAAGATTCAAGGAAGAAAAAAGCCCTATAGTTCTTGCTATACGATCTGAGCAAGAGCTCAGCATCACTTCAGAGGCCATTTGTTGACTTCCTCATTTTACAGGAGCATGGAAACCAGAGATTGGAGGACCATGCATTTAGAATTAGAAGGGAGCCTAGAAGGCAACACTCCACCCCTTTCATTTTATAGAGGAGGAACTTAGAGCCAAAGAGGTTGTGTCTTTCCCATAACCTTCCTCCTCTTCTCTCTCCTCTTCTTCTTCCTTCTCTTCTTCTTCTTCCCCTCCTCTCTTTCTACTTCCTTCTCTTTTCCTCCTCTACTTTCTACTTCCTCCTCTTTTCCCTTCTCCTCCTCCTCTTTTCCCTCCTCCTCCTCCTCTTCTTTCTCTCCTCCCCCTCTTTTTTCTCTCCCCCTCTTCCTCCTCCTCTTCCTTTTTCCTCCTCCTCTCTTTTCTCTTCCTTCTCCTTCTTCCTCCTCTTCTTTCTCTCCTCCTCTTCTTCCTCCTCTTCATTTTTCCTTCTCTTCCTTCTCCCCCCTCCTCTTCTCTCCTTCTTCCTCCTCCTTCTCTTCTTCCTCTTTCTTCTCCTCTTGTTTTTCTCCTCTTCCTTCTCCTCCTCCTCCTCACTAACATTTATGCAGTGCCTATTACATGCTAGGTTCTGTGCTAAGTGCTTTACAAATTTTCTTTTGATCCTCACAGCAACTCTGAGAGGTAGAGACTCTTAACATCCCCATTTTACATTTGAGGAATCTAAGGCAAACGGAAGTTAAATAACTTGTTCTTATGATAGGTAAATGTGGCAGAATCCACATTTAAATCCAGGTCTTTTTAAAAATTACACAGCACTGTCTCCTAGGTATTTATCTCGTTTAAATTTTATTTCTGACCAGTTAAAGACCACAAAAAAATACAGAGACATATATGAAATAATACAAGTCAAAAAATAAGAACTAGAAATAATATACAAACATTGACTACAACTCCGTAAGGCTTTTGTTTTGTGTTGTTTCGATGGGTTTGTCTCCCAAATCAGTTCCTGCAGTTTTGGTAGTAAGAGGCCATTTCAGAAGATTCCAGTAGGCCAATGCTACATAAAAGAGTGGGTCTTTATCACTGCATATTTTAACTCATAGAAAGGAAGACCCATGGCCTAAAATGAGACACTTGAAGGTGGGGGCATCGTGGCAGGGTGGGGGTCATGTGTAGCATGCTATAACCAGGGAAGTTGCCAGAGTTTTGGGTACTGTCATCTTCAGGCCACAGCAGGAGAGGTAGGAGGGTGAATGTGGCCTACCAGAGAGGCTGTTTTTAAACTTGGCGCACCTAGCTTCACCAGTGCACTGTCATTCACAGTCATCGTGTCACGTTTTTTCAGATGACATCCTGTCTGTAAAACTCTTCTCAGTAGTTTATTGAGCTTATTTTACAGATTCTTAAATAGTTTTGACATCTGTTACCTGTGTTGCTAAATTAAATGGTTAAGTACTTCTAGCTTTTGTAGTAGAAACCAGAGTGAATTCATTATTCTGATTAGCCATAAGACAGACAGATCTCTATAATGACCTTGATGAGGTCTGTTGCTCTCATTAAGTAAGGTCTCTATTTTCTTGCTTCCAACATGGTAGGTGCACAATAAACATTGGATTGATTTCAGTTTGATGATTCAGAATTTCATTTCAGTGAATGTTTTTGTTCCATGATCATTTTGAAGGACTTGACCATTTTGTTCATGTTTGGTACAATACTAAGGTGCACAGAGACACATCTTAAACTCAATTTTTGATTCAGGTTGTCATTTTGAAATAAAATAATCTCTCCATAAAGTTTTAACCTTCAGAGACAGTGTTAAGGGTATGATCTGTGTCGCTTTGCCTTCTATCCTCACCTTCCTAGCATAATGCTTGGCATTTAGTAGGTACTTAATATATACCTACTGGTTAATTTAAAATCATATTTTTTTCTTATGAGACATTTTATCAAACAAAATGGACCTATTAAGCATAATTTTTACTTGATACAAGTTTTTGCTTCTTAAACCCATCAGTTGATATGCATTTGCCAGGGACAAATGTAAAATCTTGTGTTTGGGTGAAAAAGTGCAATCTCTGAGGTATTAGATGGGGAAGTAATAGTTAGACTGCAATTCTGAAAGAGATTTAGGTGTGTTATAGAGGATTTAAATTCATTTTGAGTTAACAGTATGATATGGTAGCCAAAAAAGCTAATACATTGGCTACTGCATTAAGCTTTTAGGATTAGCAAGGTAACTCTCAGATTCTGTGCTTTTGTGATGCTGTGGTCTTTCTCACTTGACCATTTACTGCAGGGGTTCTACATGTTTCCTTCTAAAATAGATTTCCTTGGCAGTCTGTTAAAGCCTATGTGCTCCTCAGAATTTCCTACTTTTGTAATTGTAGGAAATGCTAAATTTCAGTCAGAGGTTAGTGAAAATAAAGCTGGAATTTTCCCCCCATTCTAGTTCCCAGCCTCCACCCCAGCCCAGGTCCTTTAGGGTGTGTGAACTCCAGGTTAAGAACCCTTCCTGTAGTGAAACCTTGGTGCTTGTTTCCTCATCTGTAAAATTAGGATGTTGGATTAGATCATTTTCAGCAGCCTTTTCAGCTCTAAGTCAGCTAAGTAGCATTATGGATAGAATGTTAGATTTGGAGTCTTCCTGAACTCAGGAAAACCTGAGTTCAAATCTGGCCTCTGACCTTTTCTAGCTGTGTGACTCATTGTAAGTTGCGTAACCTTTGTCTGTCTCAGTTTCCTCATCTGTAAAATGAGAATAACAGTAGCATCTACATTCCATGGTTGTTGTGAAAATTAAATGAGATTAAATGAGATTGTATTCATAAGGTGCTTTTCAAATCTTATTAAAGCACTGTATGAATGCTAGCTAATAATAATTATAATAATAAAAATGAGGATGATGATAAAATCCTATGATAGATAACAAATAAATTGAGTCTTGCCTAATATCACATAGCTATTAAGTGCCAGAACCAGGCAGGACCAGGCTAATGCCTTTCTCAAATTGCGCATTTTAAGAGGTAAACTTTTTTTCTCTCAGTATATTGAGGCTATGTATCCTTAAACTGAGCTGCATACAAAGTATTCTGTGTCCTCCCTTGACTGAGCTCTTTTGAATGAACCGTTGAGTGTATTTTTCATTTACTCGAGATTTCTAATATTGAGAAATACTTGATGTATTTTCAGTCTGAGGGAAGAGCCCATGCCAGTGCTGGGGATGCCATCTACGAAGTAGTGACTCTGCAGAGGGCATCTGAGAAGGAAGAACCTCTCACTCCAACCAGTGCTGGGGGTCCGGTGTCGTCCCAGGAAGATGAGGCAGAAGAAGGTAAGAGCTAAAGGATCCCATTAGAGCAGCACGTGCAGGGAGTGGAGAATGAGTTGTCATCTTTTCCTTTCAAGTTGTCATAGGCTGGGATGCATTGCATGTCATCGGAGGCAGCGAATCATTTCACTTCTCAGTTGCTTAGTACTTCAGGTTAGACTTGGCAGGTGTTTAAATATTTGACAGCATCATTTGGCTGTTTTTACTGCTTGTTACATTTCATTGAAAAAGTAATTGAAATGACAGATAACATTCAGTTTGAACAATTCTCTAAAGTGTTTTTAGAAGTGACATATGCGTAGCTTCACATTTGCTATTACCTAATTTTGATTTTTCTTGGTACTGATCTCAAAATCTTCATGCTCGCATCACTGGCTACTCGCTTTTTATAGTCTTGATATCTGTCCTGTTCAAGAAACACATCAGCAATCTTAGAGAAATGCCAACATAGCCTTTCTTTTCCCAGTCTTTGGTATGGTACCATGTACTCTGTGAAGTATACTGGATTACAATAATGCCCTTAGATCATTTTATTTTTTTAGGTTAGAAATTAAAAAATATTTTCTTCATTTTAAAGTTTCCTTTCCTCACCTTACATATGGTCTTGACTGGACAAGACATTTTAGGATTCTCATCACATTTTTCTTTGTGAAACTACTGGCTTCTTTAGCATTTTTTTAAACTAAATGCCCAGAAATTGAGTAAATCTTTATGTCAACTACAAATTCATTTTAGAATAAACCTTATTAATTCAGGGAGTGGCACTAATTCTGTGCTCCTTCTTTTTGAGTCATTTATGTTTTCTATCTTGAACCTTGGTGCTATGGAACATTTGAGTTTGATTGAAAAGCAAGGCAATGAAGAATCCTGCCATGATTATTTTGTGTTGTTTGTGTAGAAAACACTTAACAGATACTTGTTATGTGTGTGCATGAAAATGTACCCACAAATACATACAAATATATGCATATCAAATAATAGGTGTCAGTCAGTAAACATTTATTAAGTATTTATTATGTACCAGACATGTTGCTAAGCATTGGAGATACAAAGAAAGGCAAAAAAAATTTCTTCTCTCAAGGAGTTCACAGTCTGTGTCTTAAATGCCTTGTCTGAGGCCTTTGTCACATTATCTAATCTTGGTCATTCTCTTTTTCCTCCTTACTCCTTTACTCCTTACTCCTTACATCCTTTCTGCTCTCTCCCATCCATCTCTTTCCATGTCTCTCTTTTTTCTCCCTTTCCCTTCTATTTCTCCCTTTGGTCATTAATAGAAAATAGCTGTTGCTATTTTCAACATGTATATTAGAAAATATGAACTTCTTGGCATGATTCTGAGTAATATTAAAAAACAATTCAAGATTATCAACTAAATCATTTTAAAAGCAAAAAGAAAATAATTTTTGCCTAATGGAAGTTTTAGTACTTTATTTAAAAATAATTCAAAGTATTTCCTCTGACATTTCCCTTTTTTATTTCTTGACTGGATTCATGGAAAAATACACCTTAAAATTCTTTTTGCCTACTGATTATTCAAGGGCCAAATTATCAGGTTTAAAGATTATCCATGTCTTTGGCTGCTTAGTCCTCATATTGTTTGCTTTTGGTCATTTCAGTACTTGTTAACCCTTGTAGGAGTGAAGAAGAGGGGAAACTTGATTTCTTTTAACTAGCAAAAGAGATGGGGAGGTGACCATTCTATTCTTCACTCTTCTGCTTTTATGGAAGTATGCATTTTTTCAGGGTGGTATAAATAATCATCACCAAAGTACCCATCACCACTGGTTATATTATAAACATATTCGAGTCACAAAGAATTTCCTTTCAGATTTATAGAGAAACAGTTCACGACTAACTAAAAGAGAGAGAAGATCAAGGAAGATAAAATGGGCAATTTTGATCACATAAAATTAAAAAATGTTTGCACAGATAAATTCAACACAACTAAAATTAAAAGAGTAACAATTAATTGGGGGAAAAATCTGTGTCACAAGTTACTGTGATAGAAGTCTCATTTCTAAGATGAGTGTTTAATTCCTGAAGATGAACAGAAATGATGATGGTGATGAAGACAATTGCTCACATTTATTTAGTACTTTAAGGTTTTTAGTTTGCTTTATGCGTATTCTCTCATTTGATCCTCCCAGTAACCCTGTTGGATAGGATTTGTTATCATCATCCTCATTTTATTGGGATACCATGATAGGTGGTGCAGTGGATAAAGTACTGGCCTGGAGTCAGGAAGACTCATCTTCCTGAGGTCAAATCTGGCCTCAGGCACCCTGGGCAAGTCACTTTATCCTGTTTGCCTCAGTTTGTTCATCTGTAAAATGAACTGGAGTAGGAAATGGCAAACTACTGCAGTATCTTTGCAAAAGAAAATCTCAGATGGGGCCACCAAAGAGTCAGACACAACTGAGCAACAACAAAAACGCAACCTCATTTTATTAGTTCAGAGTCACACAGCTAGCACGATGTCTCAGGCAAGATTTGAACCCGTATCTTTCAAATCCACCACCTTATTCACTGTGCTATACTGTCTTTAAAACCATTTTTTGGAAGTATACCATTTCTTTAAGTTGATATTTACTTGAGGCTGATTATAATAGAGGGACATAAGATCGTTTTTGTAGCAACTGTATATATGTTGAAAGGCGTCATGCAGCCCTCAGAGTAGTTAATGTGGCATGCATTAGTGAGAGGAGAAATTCACTTTGTTTAATATTTGTTGCCTGGAAAATGATTTTAATGCAGCTATATGGAAACTCCCATTGAGCTTGATCTTTGTTAATGTAGACTTTTAAATATCAGACTGATTATTGGTCGGTCAAGATAACAGCAACAGTAACCATATTAATAACAGCCACTTAATATAGCACCTACCATATGCCAGGCACTGTGCTGAATGCTTTACAATTATTATCTCATTTGATCCTGTCAACAATCTTGGAAGGTAGATGCTATTATGATCCTTTTTTACAGTTGAAGAAACTGAGTCAGACAGAGGTGCCGTGACTCGCCCAAGGTCACACAGTTGGCCAATGCTTGAGGATACATTCAAACTCAGGTCTTTCTGTTTCCAGGTCCGGTGCTCCATACACTGCATTACCGAACTGCCTAGATTACGTGCCCAAGATCATCAGCTGTGCAAACTATTTGTGGCACATTAAATCTCCCTTTTCCTTGTTCCTTTTTTCTTTAATTGCCCAAAGTATTTGTGTACTGGAACATTTATTGAAAATCAGTTTCTTTTTGAGGGCAAAATAAAAAGGGCTTTGTTAAAAAAAAAAATTTTAGGTGTTGAAAGCTTTTTCCCCACATAATTTTGCTTGCTATGGTTCCAGGACCTTGTGGCTTTTGTAACAGGCCATCTGTTTTGTACTGGAGCTGAGGCCTTTCTACTTTCTTCTCAAGAATTCTTCTGCTTCTTTGGAGTTAATAATAGTGTGACTGGTATGTAAATATATTTTCACAAGGTAGACTTGGTGAAAAATTGATTTCCTGCCACATCAAGTTCTAGAACCCTTGTGACTTGTAAAGCTTGTCCTATAAGTAATTGATTTTTGAAAACCTGCTTTTCTGCTCTGCTTATTCCTGTGTTGAGAAAATCTACTGATGATTATTGGTCTAATTACGACCCCAGGCCTATCCCATTGTTTTTTCCCAGCCTCCATAAGGTAGGGCAGGCTTCTTCTCTTTTCTTGTTAAGGCTGTCTCTCTAGCCCTGCAGTGCTTCCTGCCCACTCTGCCTCCCTCCCCTAAATGAGTAAGTAGCCTTCCTCTGATGCTTTTATTTTCCTCCTACTTCTCCATTCTATCTAGTCTTCCCTGTTGGCTTTGTTTTCAGAAGCTGGCTGTGGTTTGACTTGCTGAGCTACATCTGTGGAAGGAGGTGTAATTATAGCTGAGCATAGATGGGCCCAAGTCTCTATTTATACAAGGCTAGTGAGGCTATATTCAGGTTGTACCTATGACTGCTGCTATCCACTTGACTAGTTCATTGTCCAGCAGATCAGATCCCATTCCTGACCAGCATTCATCACAGTGTCCTAGTCTAGGGAACATGGAGTTACAGGCTAGGAGGTCTGAATTCAGGGCTTAGGGAGATAAGCTTCCTGCATCATAGATTCAGAGCTGGATAGGACCTTTATAGCTCACAATGTGCAAGGTGAGGCTCAGAGAGGTACCCATTCCAGAAGCAAGTAGAACCCATTTATGCAAAGTGAATTGCATTTGATTCAGCATCCAACAAATATTTGCATTGCTATTATGTGATTCCAAAACTACAAGAGGGCAACCCATGCTCTTCAGGGGTTTGATTTATGGTCTTAAAAAATTGAGGAAACTCCATTCTGAGTTAAGTCTGCACCATGCCCATTTCAAAAAGCAAAAAGAATGGAATCAGAGGTTAGGTAACTTGGATGTAGTCACACTGCACAAGCCTTAAGACTAACACATAGAAAGAATCATTTTTGTCCCTATAGTTGCCCTTCCCACTTCCCTTTTCTGCTTCTTTCTCTTCTGTTTTACCTCTATATCCCTAAAAGTAGATTTTGTAGTGACTTCAGTCTTTGGAGGATATCAAGGAAAAGCAAAGATAACTTAAATTTCTAGAATTCATTGCAAAATACTAAAAACAAGAATTTCACATTCTGTGAATTCATGTAATCAGTAAGCAACTAGTAACCCAAGAGGTCTGTTTTTCTGCAAATTTTTCTTCCATTCTTAACAACGATTTTGGTTCTGTCACAAACCAAAATGTCAGCTTGTCTTTTGAAAATCTATTAGCCATCACCTATATGAAAGGTACAAAAATCACAGAGTAGTGCTTAAGAGTTTTCTTTTCTTTTATAGATCAGGCTTTCATACACTTTCAATACATTTTATTATTAGTTCTGTAATTGATGTTTCTGTCAACTCAAACATCAAAAGTCAGAGTTGGAGGTGGCATATAAATGTTTCCCTGCTGTGGGGGGAATCACAGCATTCTTTTATTTAATTATTTTTAACAATTTGCCTGTCAAAGCAAAAGTGGAAGTTCAAGTCATTCTAAATTATCTTGCCTTGGTAACAGGCTCTCTTTAATTCAGCCTGTAATTTGCCTAAAAAAGGATCAAGATTTAAGATGACTGAATTATCCTCAGTTTTCTAGGAGAGGTCTAAAGTGAAATGAGGAGGCTTTCTGTGCTCATTTTTCAAATGACATTTACAGACTAGATACATCAGAGGTTACAAATTTGGCATAGAACTAAAGACCAAGGCAACAAACACATGAGAATTATATATGTTTGTATATTCCCAGATATCCTGAATTGTTTCTGCCATTGAAACAAGAATGGTTCTTTGGGTAGCCTTAAATTAATTTCATGCAGTGGTTTTCTAATGTTGTATATATCTAGTATATATGTATATATCTAGTAATTTCGAACACATGTGGCAAGAGTGTCCTCTTCGGTTGAACAACTAGATGTAGTCGGTTGGTGTATTGTCATTAAAGACAAGAAGGTTGGTTATTGACAAAGTACAGATTGATAAATTCTTAGGTAGCTGAAGCTCAGCTTTTTTTCATATTTCTTTTTTGTTGTTGTTCATTTGTTACACTCATTTCTGACTCTTTGTGACCCCATTTGAGGTTTCCTTGTTAGAAATACTAGAGTGGTTTGCCATTTCCTTCTCCAGCTGTTTGGATTCTTAGTCCTGAAATTGGCCAACACAAAAGTTTTTATCCCAGCCCTCATTTTACAGATGAAGAAACGGAGGCAAACAGGGTCAAGTGACGTGTCCAGGGTCACAGAGCTAGTAAGTGTCTGAGGCCAGATTTGAACTCAGGAAGAGGAGACTTCCTGACTCCAGGTCCAGTGTTCTATCCAATGTGCCACCTAACTGCTCATAGTTGGTTTAATTTAGAATTAGTCAGATTGACCAAAAAAAATCTTTAAGAATATTTTTTTTCAGTTTAAATAAATTAAATGAGCTTTATTAGCCTATTATTCCTCCTCCCATTAAAATATATAGCTAAAACACCAACTCCAAGCCAAATTATTTCATAGGCTATTTTCTTATGGTTTCCTAATCCATAGTATTGGTTAGAGAAAGTTGGCACTCATAAATAACCTTTCACTATAGAACAGGTTTAGTAATGACAATTCTGAATTTGCAAATGAAAAGAACACTGAGAAAACCTATTAGGAAAAAAAAAGGAACTGGCTTGCACAAAGAGTTCCCCCATCCACTTCAGAAATGGTCATAGGATATTTCTTTGGCCTACAATATTTTTTTATCTTACCTCATTTCAGATGTATATGCCTAGATAATAAAGAGATGCTAATACTTTTGTGGCTCCACTGCATTGTTAAACTATCCATTTCAGCAAGTCAAAGCAAGGATTTTAAGAACTATTTGTTTGGGGGGCAGGTAAGAAAAAATGGAGGGCAGGGCAGGTAGGTGATGCAGTAAGTAGAGTACCGGCCCTGGAGTCAGGAGGACCTGAGTTCAAATTCAGCCTCAGACACTTAGCTGTGTGACCTTGGGCAAGTCACTAAACCCCAATTGCCCTGTCTTCCCCCCTGCAAAAAAAAAAAAGAAAAAATGGAGGGGGAGAAAATTTTGTACCCCTCAAAAACAGATGCTGTACCATTTTAATCATCTCATAGGTGAAAATGTTTTTGTTCAGCATTGTTTCAATGGGAGCAGTCATCTGTTGGAAAGACTTATCCAGCACAGTTTGGATTCTTAGCCCTGAAATTGGCCAACACAAAAGTATTTATCCCAACCCTCATCCTGCACTTGTGTGTGAAAACCTTCATCCAAAAACAGCGCTAAGTATAGCAGAGAGGGGGTGAGATAAAAGAACCGCAGAGAGCTCTTTTTGTCTAAAGTTTTACTTTTCTAATTTCATCTCCTATCCCTCCTGTCCTAGGGTCCTGGTGCTATATTGGAGGCTTCTTACATGACTGCTCCTTGAGATGATTATGCAAGGATTTAACTTGTAGATGTTAACTGAAGTTTCATTATTTTAGCTTCATGTACCTTAAAATGCTCCTTACAGATCAATGTTTAAAAAAAAAAGGGTGTGCGCTCTCTCTCTCGCTGTCTTTCTCACCCCTCCCCCCTTCTTCTTTCTTCCTTCTCTGTCTCCTCTTCCCTCTCTCTTCTCTCCCCTTTCCCTTCTTTCCCTTTTCCCCCTTCTTCTCTTCCTTCTCTCTTTTTGTCCCTTTCCCCTTTCCTCTTTTTCTCTCTCTTTTATGTCTATGTAAAAATTATATATATTACATTATATATCATATATAACAAAAATAAATGTATACTTTTTATGTGCATATAATTTTTAAAA
The DNA here is from genome assembly GCA_028646595.1 of Phalanger gymnotis. Lineage (NCBI taxonomy): Eukaryota > Metazoa > Chordata > Mammalia > Diprotodontia > Phalangeridae > Phalanger > Phalanger gymnotis. Next base: position 283,420,049 of record CM053626.1, on the reverse strand, counting down.
TAGAAAAATATAGTAGCACTTTTATAGTAGCACTTTTATAGTAGCAGAATTCTAGAAACAAAAGATACTCATTAGTTGGGTACCAGCTAAACAAGTTACTATGTATGTATATGTGTGTATATATGTACATATATAGTATATAATAGAATATTACCCTAATATAGGAAATAATAGAATATAGTATATAATAGAATATTACCCTAATATAGGAAATGATGCATATGATAATGCAGAGAAGCATAGGAAGATTTAAATGAACTGGTACAAAGTGAGGTTAGGAGAACCAGGAAAACAATATACACAGTAATCACAAAAATGTGAATGGAAAAATCTGCTGTGAAGCAATAGAAATGGAAGGCTGTAAAATCACGACCAAGTTTAGCCCCATGAGAGATGAGCAGGCTCCTTTTCTTTGGACTAGTGGAGCCTATGGTGGCAGAATACTGTGTGTTTTGGCAGACCTGTTCAGGATGTTGTTTAGTTTTTCAGAACTGGCTCCTTAATTTATAATGTAAATGTAATCACAATAGCAACAATGCTGGTTATCATTAAAAAAAGGTACTTTAAGGTTTCCAAAGAGCTTTACAGATATCTTATTTGATCTTCACAGTAATCCTGGGAGGTAAGTGCTAATATTATCCCCATTTCACAGATGAGGAAACTGAGGTAGACAGATTAAATGATTTACTTAGAATCACACAGCTACTAAGCGAGGCAGGATTTGAATTTGCGTCTTCCTGACCTTATCCATTTTGCCATCTGCTAATTTTAAAGATTCAACCCAGAGAAATAACTACTCACATTTATTTAACTCTTTAAAGTTAACATACACCTAAACCAACCGAACTCTATGAGGTAGGTATCACAGGCATTACTATCCCAGTTACACAGATTAGGAAACTGAGGCTCAGAAGCTGTGACGTGCCCCAGCTCATAAACATAGGAAGCTTTGGAGCCAGAACCCTTAGACTTCAGAGTTGGAAGTGAATTCAGAGAAGAGCTAATGTGACCCTTACTTCCCTAAGAATTTATTGTACTTTGTCCCCAGTGAATGGTTATCCCCTTAACGTTATCCTCAATGAATATCGGTGGAGAGCTGTAGTGATAGGAAACACTTCTCAGGTAGCTGGATTCCATCCTGGATCGGATTTACTTGTTCAGACTTTCCCTTTATATTGATCACAAATGAATTTATTTGCAGCTTTCATCCACTGACTTTCTTCGGTCCAGAAAAACAAGTCTGATGTCGTATTCACTTGATGGCCTTCAAATAATTGACTAGTTATTATGATGACAATTTCGTTAACATTTTTTTTTAGATTGTACAGAAGCATGAAATATTATGTTATTTGGCATAAACATATATTTCAAACTGTTACAAAGCACAATAAGGTTTAACTTATCTTGTATCTTATTTTTGGCCACATGAAAAGTTAATTCTGTACAATATTGATTTGTGCCATGCTACCTTAGACAGGTTATTTTAAATTCTCAAGCCTCATTTTCTTTATCTCTAAAAGAGGTTTGGACTAGATTGTTGGGATGCTTCCCAGTCCTAAAGTTGTGATGGATTTTACTTGTGTAATCCTTGTTTATGTTTTAAATCTTATATTCTTGTTTCAATGCCAGACGAGTGGTACAGAGTTTTCAACATTTGCCCCAAATGCTGAGAGACAGAGACAGACACTGACTGTTTGACTACTCCAAGAAAATAGATTGAACATTGTTTTATTTTATTTTATTTTTATTTTGAACTTAAAACATAAAATGAAATGATCATTTCTATATATAAATGTGGAACAGAGGGAGACAATTGTCCATGAAACTGTGAATCCATTGTTTGGATTCTTAAGAAATTTCTTGTGTCATGGACTCTTGGCAATCTGGAGAATCTTATGAACATGTTGAATTATGTTTTTAAATGTCTAAAATAAAAGAAATAGTATTATAAAGAAAACTGTTATATTTAAATAATTATAAGATATTTTAAAAATAATTTCATAGACCCAAGGTTAGGAACCTTGCTCTATTTTGCAGAATTTGCTTTTCTTTTTGGTAGGTAAGAAATATATAACTTTTAAAACCTCTCTTTTTGTTTATGATTTCTTATAATCTGCCAAATGTTCTCATTTCATTTTGTGAGAATTCTGTTTCTAGTGCCATCTCTCACCTCTCCTCTTTCAACCTCCCTCCCCTTGGGAAAAAAAAAAGAAAAACAAAGCTTTGTGACAAATTTGCATAGTAAAACAAAATAAATCCCTAAATTGTCCATGTCCAGAAATGTATGCCCCTTTTTGAATCTTGAATCCATCACCTCTCTGTTAGGAGGTGGGTGGCACGCTTTGTCACTAATCCTCTGGAATTATGGTTGGTGGTCAATACATTTGATCAGAAATTGTTTTCTTTCATATTGTTATTATTATATAAATTATTTTCCTGGTTCTCATCATTTCATCCTGCATGAGTTCAGGCAAATCTTACCAGGTTTCTCCCTTTCATCATTTTTTAAAGCACAAATATATTTCAATCCTTTCATAAGCCTTAATTTGTTCAGTCGTTCACCAGTTGATGAACTTTTAGTTGACATTTCTTTGCCACCACAAAATGAGATGCTACACATATTTTTGTGTACTTGAGCTCTTTTATTATTTTAAAAAAATCTCTCTTTAGATCATAGGCTTGGTAGTGCAATTGCTGGATCAAAGGGTGTGCATAGTTTGGCACGTTTTAGCACATAGTTCAAATTGCTTTTCATCATGACTGGACCAGTTCACAGCTCCCAGCAAGCAGTGCATTTGTATATGTGTTTTCCCATGGCTACTCCTACATGTCTTTTTTGGGAGTCAAGATGTGTATTTGCCAGTGTGATGATACCTCATATTTGCTTTAATTTACATTTTTAAAATTATTGGTGATTTGGAACCTCTTTTTCCTGTTGCTGTCGATAGCCTTAAATACTTCCTTTGAAAATTCCCTATTCATATCTTTTCATATTTTATCTGTTGGGGAATGGTTGTTGTTATAAATTTGAATCAGTTCCTTACATATCTTGGAAATGAGAAAAGCAACTTGCTACAAAATTTTTTCCCTAAATATCTGTTTTTCTTTTAAGTTTAACTACTTTGGTTTTATTTGTATAAAACTTTTTAAATTGTAAGTAACTAAAATTGTCCATTTTGTTATCCGGCATCTTTTACATCCCTTATTTGATCATGGACTGTTCCTCTTTCCTTTCATCTGAAAAGTAATTTCTTCCTTGTTCCTTTATTTTGCTTATGATACCCGCTGTTGTGTTTGTCATGTATCGTTTGGAGCTTATCTTGGAATTTGATGAGATGTTGCTCTGTGCCTAATTTCTGCCAGATTACTTTCCAGTTTTCTCAGCAGTTTTTGTCAAATAGTGAGTCCTTTCCCTAGGAGATGTGACTTTGGGGTATGTCAAACGCTAGACTGCTCTTCTCATTTGCTTCTGTATTCTATGTATCTGATTTATTCCACTATTCAGCTGCTTTATTTTTAGCCAGTCCCAAGTAGCTTTGATCACTGCTGCTTTGGAGTACATTTCGAAGTCTGGCACTGCTAGGTCCCCTTCCTTCCCACTGTTTTTCATTATTTCTTTTGAGATTTTAAACACCTTTCATTCCTCTTGATGGATTTTATAATTTTTTTCTGTTTCCGTAAGCTGATGCTTTCATTGTTTGCTTTGCATCTCCCTGAATTAATTTAGGTGGTATTGTCATTCTTACTATATTGTATAATCTAAAAATGAGCAGTTAATACCTCAATTCTTTATTTCTGTGTATCCATGAAGAGTTTTCCTAATATTAAATCCGTTCTGCATTTATTTCCAGTATAAATTCAACCTGATCATCATACATGATCTTAGCGATATGTTGCTGTAGACTCTTTGCTAGTATTTTACTGAATCAACATGCATTAGGGTTATTGGTATGTAGTTTTTTTTTAAATGTTGTCTTTCCCTGGTTTTAGGTATCAAGATCATATTTGTGTCTTAGAAGGAATTTTGTAGGATACCCTTTTTTCCCCTTTTTGGTAAATTGTTTATGTGCTGTTAGAATTAATTATTCTTTGGATGGGAGTTCATTTGTGGTTTATTCAGTCTATATTTCTGAGACTGAGTCATTGTAAGGTTAATGGGGAATAAGATTCCCCCCCCCCCCCAACTCTAATAGGCCTCACATGGAGCCCATTAAGTGAAGCTTGCTTAGTGGAAGCTTGCTTGTAGGAAGGCTTCCACACCTCTTGGTACTAAGCTGGCAGTGAGCCAGGAAGGTTGTGATGCCTTCTGGCTCTGAACCTATTAGCCAAAATAGTGTGTATTCTGAAAGGTGAGCTTTTGCTTTGGGGGCTCACTTACAAGAAGGACCTTGTGATTCCCTGGTCAAGACTCTTGAGTGGCCGTATGTTCAGAGCTCCCCAACTGCTCAGAGGCAAAGGCCCTCTTGATCCAATGGTGAATGTAAATACTACTTTCATTCAAGTAGTAGAGCCCTGTCTGTTGGTTTTTATTTCTCTGCTCTGTATTTTCTCTGTTCGTATTTTATTCCTAGTAAAGCAGATAAAAGAACCTGCACTAGCAGCCATCCTGGGTATGCCATTGTGGTTGCTGCTACAAACATTTAAATTCTTCATTTCTTAATCTGTTTATTTGGATATTTTAAGTTTTTGTAAGTTATAATCCATTTAAAATTTTCAGTTTTATTGGCATATGGTCAGAATAATTGCCAGTAATCCCTTTACTTCTTCATTTGCTCTGAATTCTCCTTTTAAATTTTGATGTTGATTATTTGGTTTTCTTTTAAAAAAATCAAATTAATCATTATCTGTTTTATGGATTTATTCAGAAAAATAGTTCTTAATATTTATTCATTTTTGTTTTTAATTTAATTAATGGTCTTGTGGAGTTATTTTTTTTTTCTTGTGGAGTTATTGACTTCTGTTTTATCCATTCTAATTCAGGGAGTCTCTTATTCTACTAAGTTTTGCATGCCTTTTTTAAATTTATTTTGTTTTGGAGGGAGGAAGGCAGGGCAGTTGAGGTTAAGTGACTTACCCAGGGTCACACAGCTAATTAAGTGTGTCAAGTGTCTGAGGCTGGAATTCAACTAAGGTCCTCCTGACCCCCGGGCTGGTGTTCTACGCACTGTTCCACCTAGCTTCCCCAGTTTTCCATATCTTTTTGATGTTCCTGCCTCCACAATAACACTTATTTGTCATTGAATCTTTTTCTGTGTATTCATTTGTTGAACTTTGCGTCTTGCATGGCAGCTTTGTGTTTAGGCCAGACTTTGCCCACATCTGAGGTTACTGTAGGTCTTTATGGGGTCCTGATCTGTAATGATAACAACGGTAATAGCAAACATTGACATATAGCGCTTACTGTGTGCCAGGCACCAAGCGCTTTACAGTTATCATCTCGTTTGGTCCTCACAACAACCTTGGGAGATAGGTGTTATTATGATCTCCATTTTCAGATGAGGAAACTGAGGCAAACAGAGGTTTAGTGATTTGCCCAGAGTCACACAATTAGTAAGTATCTGAGGATGGAGTTAATTCAGGGCCTTCTGACTTCAGTCCCATTCTTCTGTTCGTTGTGTTACCTTGCTGCCCCTATCATCTGGAATCATAGTGCTGCAGATTATGAACACATCCAGTCTTGGTGTGGCCTGTCCGTCTGCTCTCTGCTTTTAGGCTCCTAAGCCTTCTTTGGGTCTGGGTAGTACAACTGATAAATTTCTCCCAGTTGGAGCTCCACTAGAAAGTTGCCAGTTTTAGCCCCTTCTAGGAAGCTGCAAAACTCTGTGAAACTATAACCACACCCTCAGTTGAACTCCCTGCCCTGGCAACTCATTTGCAAGTCCTACCCTCAGTGATTCTGCCCTGGGGTTGGTGATGGAGCTGTGGGCTTGCCCTTGGTTCACAGGCTGTATTGGCTGTTCACTTGCAGGCCTGTCATGGGTTGTGGGCTGAATCTGTACTCCTCCTCCTTGGTCACAGCAGGGATCAGCAGGTGCTCTTCTCTCTGCTCTCCCTCCTGTTCCTGCTCCCTGCTCCATCCATAGCTACTGGCCCTAGTCCAGTACCCGTGCTTTTGCCTGTGTCTCTAAGCCTTCTGCCTGTCTCTCTTTGCTAACCTGGCCTGGAAAAATGAACCTGCCATGCCATTTCCTCGAGTTTCTCAATCATTACTTGGTCTACTGCTCTTCCTTTATCTTCTTTGGCATGCTTGTGGGAGTGGCCTGGCCTCTACTGCTTCCTGTTACTCTGTCGTCTTTCAAGCCTCTTGGAAGAGAAATTTCCCCGCAGCCCGCCCACCCCTTCCATTTAGGAGTGTGATTTGGACCTGTGTTCCTTTCTTCCCCAGGGGAGCATTGGCGTTCTGCACTGCCTACCTCTGATGGTTGAAGGATATTTGACCAGACAACCGAACCTAGTCTTAAATATTTACCTAGGATCAAAGGAGCGTAGATCTAGAGTGAAAAGGGACTTCAGAGGCCATCTGTCTAGTTCAGCTTCCCATTTTAAAGAAAAGGAAACTGAGGCCCAGAGAGGTGATGTGACCTGTCCCATGTTACACAGGTTGTGTAAGAGCAAAAATGTGAACCAAGGTCCTGGGTTCCTGAACCCCTGATCTTTCTCTGCTACCACACTGCCTCTGCTTTCATGCTTCCTCCTTTCTGTTTTGTTTATCCATTTTTAAAGGTACAAAGCAGCCATGTTAAATTCATGAGGCAGTCTGTTAAGGTCTGATCCTGTTCTAACTTCAGTCACACTATGACCTTTGTTTCAGCCTCACAAGAGCTGATGGGGGTGTGCGTGTGTGGGTGTGTGTGTGGAGGGGAAAGGGAGAGAGGTGCAAGTTCCAAAGAATGTAAACATATAGCATTTTGTAAAAAAAAAATTCTATTCACAATAAAATATGTTTTTCTAGGTTGCATATAAACTCCTAGGTTAGCATCATAAAATCCTCATGTAGACAGACAAGTTCACCTTTTAGTTTTCACACAAAAATCTATTTCAGTTCTTAAAGCAAAATTATTGCATTTAGAAGCTTCTAATTCCTTCCTTAACAGGTAGAAAATTTGTTGGAATATAGTTTTTTCCCAACCTCCATTCAAAGCGTGGCCTAGTGCTGCGTCTCACCAGAGGCCTTTCTTTATTTCCCTATTTGTAAGTGCTTCCTGTGGCACTCAAATTACTTTATATTTACTTGCAGTATGTTCTGTATTTTCTTATATGTAGACCAGTTTAGAATGTAATCCTCTTGAATAGAGGACTATTTTTGTTTTTGTCTTTGTCTCTCTAGATCAGTGATTGTTATAGATATCAAGGCATCTTGGATGTAAAAAAAAACCCATCACCTCTGATGGAAATTTGGCATTTCCTTCACTTACGAATGTAGGTAACAACTAATATTCTTACAACAGTGGGCTTCGCTAGACTGCCAAAGGACATAAACAGATGAAGGACCTCTGTCTGCTCTCCATTCTAGAATAGGAGCCTGACACATAGTAATGTTCAATACATGCTTATGGAATTGATCGTGGACTTGGAGCTAAAGCCAGCTGTGACATATTTGTTTGAAGCATGAAATGTACATTGTCTGCTCTTCAAGATAAAATATGATTATTTCCTTTTGAAAGAGTTGTTCATTTTGAAAAAATAATTGGAAAAAATTCTGATAGCTTCTTCAGTGATTTAAAGTCATGCACTTAAAAGTGAATTGTAGCTATGAGGTGGTGTACACAGTGCACACTCAATTTGTAGGTGGCCATCGGCATTTTGGGCACCATCATCATCATCATCATCATCCCCAGACCTGCTGCACTTCAGCTTCTTCGTGGGACCGCCTTATAGTTGAGATAAATTCTGATATTTTAGTTAGCTAAATTATATAGGATACGGTGCCCAGGACAGCCCAAATTTGGACCAAATTTTGTTTAATTATGCTTGATGTCAGAGGGCTATTTCAGGGTATTTCTGTCAAGAAATACATTCAGTGCAAAGTTAAAGATCCCACTTGGGTCGTGAGCCCTTTGAAGGGGAATGCCTCAAATTCAAAGTGTCTCTTTTGCCCTTGAGAGAAGCTTTTTTTTTTCATTAAAGGAAAACACATGAAGAGGGGAACAGCACTGAGAAATAAAAGCATTCCAGAGTCATCTGACTAGGATTGGCAAGTGCTGTCTCTTTTTTCTGACTTGGCTATTAAACATGCAGTATAATAAGCAAGAACCATTTGTCAAACATTCAGAGCTGAATATTTAATATGTGTTGATTTTTGGAAAGCTCCATGTATGGAATCGATTCATAGGCTTATTACCCTTTTATTCTTTTAAATGAATTTACTAATGCAAGGCCTCTGGGTTAGAAAGCAAAACAAACAAACCTCCAAAACCTAACAAAACCTATTCTCTCATTACAGTCCTCGCAACATAACATTGTATACATAATATAAATAAAGTATGTCGCAGAAAATGTCTGCATAAGCTTTATTTTCAGTGACATTAATATTGCTGCCTTATGTGTCTTGTGCAGCATATTTGAAAGGGTTGTGCATACTTGAAGGTAGATAATTTTAATGCCACTTTCAAGGCTTGAATATGGTTATATTTTGTGCATGTAAGTGTTCAGGTTTTCTCCCTCAGTTGGGAAACCAACAGTATTCTTTTTTTTTAAAAAATTAGTTTGTTTATTTTTAGTTTTCAGCATTCACTTCCATAAGATTTTGAGTTTGAAATTTTCTCCCCATCTCTCCCCTCCCCTCACCCCAAGACAGCAGGCAATTTTATATAGGTGCTACATATACATTCATTTTGAACCTATTTTCACATTAGTCATGTTGTAAAGAAGAATTAGAAGCAACAGGAGAAACCACTAGACAACAGTATTCTTCAAGTGGAATGGACTGCACACCTGACACCTTTGGCATAAAGGTAGCAGAAAATACATGTAGTATTCCATTCAACATGTGTGCATTTTAAATGATCCTACTCAAAACCCATACTGAACTTTTGTGGGTTTATTTTATATTTCCTTTTCATGCTGGCATCAAATTTAGGTCATTTTGTACATTATAAAGGTGCTGTTTGCCCTTAGAGGAATATTATCTGCCGTGTAGCAATTAATTGGCTTTGTAATCAAGGTAGGAATGAAACTTCAAAGTGATATTGTCAGGCATTTAAAAAAAATATTAGACATTCTTCCCTTCCCCACAACATCCCCTACTTCTGACCATTTGCCTGTTTTGCTCTCTATTTTTACAGATTGTTTGTGGACATCAGAAAATGAGCATTGCCTTGGCCAGTTTTCTGAAAAGAAATGTAGTCATCACCTTTGCCTTCTTGATTAGTAATAATTTCTGTGTCACATTCTAAATGTGTTCAGCATTCCTGTGACTCCACCCCCCCCCCAGATGTTCTTTGATTAGAAGATTTTAAAGTCGAAAGAGACCTTTAGAGATCATCTATTCCACCTCCACCATTTTTTTGGAAGAGGAAGCTGTGTGATTTTTAAACTTACGTCATCTTATGTGAACCTCACAATAACTCTGTGAGGTAGAGACTATTATGGTCCCCGTTTTATAGATGAGAAAGCCGAGGCAAGCAGAGGTTAAGTGACTATCCCAGTAACAAGCAGCTTGTAAGTGTCTGAGGCTGCATTTGAACTCGGGTCTTCCTGTCTTTCAACCTCTATTGCCCACCCCCGCCTTCTCTCACTCCATATGGTAATTAGCCCTAGAGGCATTGTACACTTAGAGATAGGAGAGGATCAAAGAGAGATAGTGAGGGTCCAGTGAGATAATAATTGTAAAGCATCTATGTAGTATGATGTAGCAAGTGCTTCGTTAGTGTTATTAATTATTAATACTATTAGAAAGAAAGATCATAGGATCATAACAGGAAGGGACTTTAGATCCATCTGGCCTATTTCCTTCATTTTACAAAAGGGAGTTAAATGACTTTTCCTAGAATATATAAGTGATATACTGGCAGTGGTTAGAGCCCTGGACCTGGCGTCAGGAAACCTCAAGTTCAAATTTGTCTTCAGACATGTGTTAGCTGTGTGATCCCAGGAACAACTTTTATAGGCCTCAGTTTCCTCGTATGTAAAACAGGAATAGTAATAATAATGGTAATAGCAAATATCTTGCAGTTGTTGAGATATTTGTAAAGTCTGCTGCCTGTGTGAAAGTGCTATATAAATGCTGTTTCTCATTGTTGTTATTGTTATCAGAGGCAGCATTTGAACTGTCTGCAGACTCCAGAGGCTGTTCTCTACCTACCCTGCCACGGGGCCTCCAAGAAAAGAGTTTTTAAAATTTTTTTCCTATTCAGTATTTTTTTTAAATTTTAATTAATTTAGTTTTCAACATTCACTTTTATAAGATTTTGAGTTCTAAATTTTTACCCTTCCCTTTCTTCCCCCCTTCCCAAGATGGCATGTAATCTGATGTAGGCTATACATGTACAATCATATTAAACATATTTTCACATTAAGTCATGTTGTAAAGAAGAATCAGAACTAAAAAGGGGAAAAAAACACAAGAAAGAAAAAACAAAAAAGAGAGAAAACAGTATGCTTCGATCTGCATTCGAACTACATAGTTCTTTCCCTGAATGTGGATACCATTTTTCATCATGAGTCTTTTGGAATTGTCTTAGATCATTGCACTGCTGAAAAGAGCTAAGTCTATCAAAGTTGGTCATCACACAGTGTTGCTGTTACTGTGTACCATGTTCTCCTGGTTCTGCTCACTTCACTCAGCGTCAATTCCTGTAAGTCTTTTCAGGTTTTTCTGAAATCCACCTGATTATCATTTCTTATAGCACAGTAGTATTCCATTAGATTCATATACCACGACTTGTTCAGCCATTCCCCAATTGATGGGCATCCCCTCAATTTCTGATTCTTTGCTACCACAAAAAGAGCTGCTATAAATATTTTTGTACATGTGGGTCCTTTTCCCATTTGTATGATTTCTCTGAGACATAGACCTAGAAGTGATATTGTCGGTCAAAGGGTACGTGCAGTTTTATAGCTCTTTGAGCATAGTTCCTGGTTGTTCTTCAGAATGGCTGAATCAGTTTACAACTCCACCAACAATGCATTAGCATTCCAATTTTCTCACATCTTCTCTAACATTTATCATTTTCCTGTTTTGTCAGCCAGTCTGATAGGTTTGATGTGGTATCTCAGTTGTTTTAATTTGTATTTCTCAAAGAAGGGACTTCAAAGGTCTGGTTCAACTCTCTCATTTCCTAAATGGGGATGCCAGAACCCTATGTCATTAAGAGATTTCCCCAAGGTCAGAAACATTCCTATTAATACTCTAGATCCTAACCTCTACTGATGTACTTTCCGTTAACAAATCACCTGGATGACTAAATTAACTTTTAGCAAAAAACACTCAGAAACCAAAGCAGGAATAATAATTATGAAAAAATGCTTGGACTTTCTCTTCCAGAAGCTCAGAGGGCATCATTGCATAGAAAATGACAACAAATTTAAAATACCCTGGTAGTGAGGCACATTTATAAGGAATACACGTGGCCAAAGCAACTCTTAACCATGGTTCATCTTTGCTATGTTTTTTATTTGGGGAAGAATGTCCTACAGAGTTTTCTGTGGTGTCAGGGTTGGACCAGGTGGTTCTGCTGCTCACTGAGCTGGTTTCTTCACTGCTAGCTGCTCCATTCTTGGGCCAGACCTACTACCTCTGCCCCTCTGTCACTGGGAGGCCAGGCTTGCACTTTCTTGGATTGAGCCTCTCCACTACCATGTTGTTTCAGAAAGGGCAAAGACTCTTAGCCTAAAATTGGCTGCAGCTTCCTCCATTCTGTCCCCATGGATGGACCATGGGGTGTTTGTACCTTTCAGGAAGCAGGTAACAATGCACAGAGATATGGCTTCTCTGTCACTCCGGTCTGAGGTCTTAGACCACTCCTTCCTGCTTCAGGGCTGAGTCCCCCTGAGAGAGGAGCCTCACTTTAGGTCACAGTGCTTACCTAATATCTTGATGAAATTATCATCTCTACTAGAATAACTGTAACCAGGCAATACCAATTTGCCCAATAATCACAAAAGAGTTCTGGGGTTCAGAGCTTCCCAGTTATTAAATCCAAATTCCTTTTGTTCATGTGCAAATGGGCAGCTAAGAATCAAGGCACTGAAGTTCATCTTTGACCTAGATAAGTTTATTGTCTATGCAGACTACTTTTTTAGTGTTTTTTTACATGCAAGTCTCATATGAATCCTTGCCCTTCTTATTTTCGGTCAGAAAAATTGCCATAGACTCAAATGGATGGGGGTGGGCTCTTAGATATATCCCCAGTGCGATGTATATAGTAAGTAAGGTGCATTGCATATAGTAGCTATTTAATAAATGTTTGGTTTGGGAAAATATTTAGAAATTTCTTAACTTTTAGAAAAAATAGTAAATTACAAAATTTTATACTTGGAAATGTTTATGCTGAAAGTTAAAACATTTTAGTGGTCTGCAGACTTAGTATGAGCCAACCGTGTGATACGACAGTCAGGAAAGTTATATTAATGTGATCTTGGGTTTCATTAAGATTTATATTGCTTCCAGGAATAGGCAATAGCTCCATTGTACTCTGTCCTGGTCAAATCACATTTGATGTATTATATTCATTTCTGGGTGCTATTATTTTAAGAAGGTCATTGATAATTTGGTAAGTATCCATAGTAGGAGAACATTCAGGTTGGTGTAAGTAAAATGACTAAAAATGATTCAGCTGAATATTGTAGCAATATGGCAGTAGCTTTGGCCAGACCCTCATGTAAGTTGTGGTGATACTTTTACTCCAGCCAAGATTTATAAATTGTCACTACTCTTTCTCATAACAGTACAGATTATGGTCAAATAAGAAAATAAAATAAATTCAGAAGCAGGAAGCCTAGTGTTTTAAAAAATAAGTACAGTTGGTGAGGAGTTTGGCATTATCAGAGACTTCTCATTCTCCTTCACCCCATGTATTCATTCAGCTTCCAAATCTTGCCAATTCAACCCTGCAGCATTTCTTGCATCTGCCCCTTCCCATCGCGCATATAGCTGCCACCTAAATTCAAGCCCTCTTGTCTAGATTATCGCAATAGCTTGTTGATGAGGGAGCTAGGTGTTTCAGTGTCTAGAGAGCTAGGTCTGGAGTCAGGAAGACCTGAGCATTTAAATCCATCCTCAGATACTTACTAGCTGTGTGACCCTGGGCAAGTCACTGGATGTCTTTTTGCCTCAGTTTCCTCAGCTATGTAATGAGGATAATAATAGCACCTGCCTCTTGGAGTTATGAGGGTGAAATGAGATACTCTTAGTGAAGCTCTTGGCACAGTGCCTGGCGTATAGTATGTACCCAATAGATGTTTATTGCCGTCCTTCTTCCTCTGACCACCGTTGGCAAGATTGTCTTATGTGATTTTCCTCTAGTGTAGATCAGACCGTCCCTGTCCTGCTTGATAAATACCAGCGGCACCCGATTGCCTCTAGAGTAGTATTATTCAGATTTCAAAGGCCTTTCACAGCTTTGCTGCTATCCATCTTTCGGTCTCATTGTATGTTCATTCTCCTGCCACCCTCTGCAACCGAGTCCTGATGGCCTTCTTGTGTTTCTCTTAATACTCGGTCTCCTGGGTTCTTCCTATGTGGCTGTTCCCCATGTCTAGAATGCGCTCTCTCCTCATCTTTGCTTTACTTAATCTCTCTTCCTTCAAGAAACAGCTCAGCCTTTCCTGCTCGGCTCTACTGCCAGATCCCTTCTCTGATCCATTGTATTGAACTACTTTGTGTTTATTCTCATTATTCTTGTTTTGTAGATACTTAGGTGTATGGATGTCCTGTTGTCTCTACTCCAGAATATAAGTTTTTTGAGAATAGGGATTATTTCATTACATGTATTTCCCTGGTGCCTGATACTACTTCCTGGAACTTATTAGTTTAATAAGTATTTGTCGATGGAATAATTTAGAGAGGATAAGACTCCAGCAGACAAGGCCATCCTTTTAAACTCTTCACAGTTTATCATTGTCCAGAATTGCAAGTCATTTTATAGAATGTAATAGAATTTTAGGCCTCTAAGGTACCTTCAGGAGATCTGTTGTGAGGAAAGCATGTTGTAAATGGTAGATAACTATAAATATGAGCTATTGCCATTTATTAAAACCCCTTTAATTTACAGTGAAGGATAGCAAGCGTTAGGGAGGTTGTGACTTGCCCACGTCCTACAGCTAGTTGGTGACAGAGATGGAAATACAATCCAGATCCTTTGACTCTTCATCATCTTTTCTGGAATGTCAGAGTATCTCAACCTAAAAAAATTCTGGGAATTATTAGATAAAACATTTCTCATTTGCTAATTCTCTCTCTGTTCGTAGTTGAGAGATAGAGTTAATGTTCGCAGTTTTTGAGTTGAAGCTGTTGACCCTCTGAGATTATCTCCAGTTTTCCATGTATATATCTTGTTTGTACATAGCTGTTTGCATGTTATATTTTCCATTAGGCTCTGAACTCACTGAGAGCAGAAACTGTTTTGTGTTTTCATTTTTTCCCCAGAACTTAGCACAGTGCTTTGTACATAGTATGGGTTTAATACATGCTTTTTGATTGACTGGCTTCAGTACTGTGTCCTAATGACTTGGATATGGGACTAAGAGTTTTAGTGACCCAAATCTCTTAAAACTGGTGGATGAGAGCTGGGCTTTCTTAAAAGTATTGCTAAAAATACCTCATCTGATTAAATATTTGGCATGGAGTAAACATTTGTAAAGTGTATGTCAGCAGAAAGGCTACATAATACAGCGTGGTTGGCATTTCCATTAAACTGTAAGTAGAGACAAGCAAGACCACTCTAGTCTAAGGATTCTAAATAGTATACACTTAAGCACATTAAGATTTTTCCCTGAGTATTTAGCATTAATGCTTAAATTATGTTTGAATATGAAAAAACCTAAACAGAATTGAAAGAAAGAAGACTTAGGGTTGCTACCTTTTTTTTTTCTTTTAAATTAAAAGAATTATCAGATTTCCTCCTCTCATCTGTATTGCTCACTCTCACTACTTGGCTATTCTTTGCCATGCCTTGTTTTGCCTTGCTTGGCTTTCTCTCAGCTTCCTACCTCCTTATACTTAAACTCTGGAAGTCCTTTAGTGATACTTTTTCAAGGGTGTACAATTATAAATATTCTCAAAGTAAGACTTTAATTTGTGGCCTAGAATTTTCTTGAGTGAGAAGTATAACTCTTACATCAACTGCTTTTGATCTGAACAAAGTTTTAGTCATGTTTTCATCAT
Source organism: Phalanger gymnotis (assembly GCA_028646595.1). Classification (NCBI taxonomy): domain Eukaryota; kingdom Metazoa; phylum Chordata; class Mammalia; order Diprotodontia; family Phalangeridae; genus Phalanger; species Phalanger gymnotis. The sequence continues at coordinate 283,404,724 of CM053626.1, read as the reverse complement.
CTTCTCTGTGAAAGGCCAAAGTCCTGTATGAATAGAACACTAAGTTTTACTGATGAAAAGTTGCTGTAAATTCACTACAAAATTATGTGGAAGGTCTGAAAGCGGGCACTGTTTACTGTGCTGCCTCATCTTTCCCCGTTGTCATCTGACAGACAGGACGTCAGGTCCTCTCACTAAGATTCTGTTGACTGCAAGATTTCCTACCTGGGCTGCTGAGAGAATTTGGCTGTGAGCAGGAAGAGGGGAAGGTTCTGGGAGGAAGACCTCTTGATGAAGGTATCCAGCTGGCATAAATGTGGGGGTGGACCTCAAGGCGGAATAGGTCAGGGCTGGAAGTTTAGGAGCCATCCACCTTGGGAATGGCTATTAGTCTGCTAACCTGAGACTTTGTATAAAGAGAAGTGAAGGAACTAGAGGAAACCATAATCTTGAGGGGTCCTTAAGGTCCTTAAGCACAGAATACTTTATTTAGAGCTTATTTTTTCTCCCATTTTTTCTTTGCCTCCCATCGCATTCCCCATTGTGATATTTCTTTAAAGACAGATACAGAATTTTTGTATCTTTAGTATTACTTATGTAAACAAAATTAAAGTATATATATATATATATTTAAAATGGTATGAATCTCTTATTCTTACAGTAAATTAGAGCCTCATAATTCCCCAGTGCCATGAATATAATTCTCTTTTATAACCATGTCCCAAACCAAAAGTTTCCAAAAGAGCTTTTAAAAAAACTTCCCATATTTTGAAGTAGACTTAGCAATGGTTCAAAAATCTCCTCTGGATTATCACTGTTTTACAAAAAAAGGTTATTCTTAAGAGTATTAATTTTTTAAGGGAAAACTAAAGATTTATTGTGTTATAGTCATTTAAAATGAACAAGACTATAATTTGTGAATTAATGCCTTTTTATCTCCTTAGTGCCCCCAAACTTATTTTTATTTTGTTTAATGAATTGACTTATTTTCTAATTGACACATATTTTGGAAAGGAGCATCTGGATTGGATAAATTAGTGAGGACCTGATCTTCATAAACTCAGTTTCAGATTCCATGCTAGTATGGGTCACTTGGCATTACACAGTGAAGTATATTTTCCTGTATTTTGGATCTTTTGTAGTGGACTATGTGAGATACAAGGAGAATTGTGTAAAGAAGGTGAATGACTCGTTGCAAACATATTTCCACTTCTGGGGGAAAAAAAGCACTTTTTTTTCCTCTGGAAATAAATATGGTTTGTTAGGTCATGAGCCAATAGTTCTACTTGGCAAAAGACCCTCAAGAAGTTGTGATAATGTCTTATGATGCTCTGGGAATTTCTTCCAGGGCTTTTTTTAGGTCGTATGTGTTGCATCTCAGTGTTTTACAATCCATCATTCGTTTTAAGGATTAAGATGTACTATATATAGGAAAGAAAAACATGACAATTATATAAGAAAAAATTTGTATATGAATGAGCTTAAAAAAAAAAAAAGAAAACCCAAGCCTCATGCTTTTACTTGCCCAGGAAGATCAATAACTGACCTTATTTGACAATTTAAAGGAAAAATGTTTTCACCATTGGAAAAAAAAATGTTACTTTTGTGGAACAAAGTTGGAACAACACAATCATTGTAATGTTAGAGAAGAGGCTTAACAATTACTCTAGTGATAACTATAAATAATTTTGGTATAAAGGCCCTAAGTTATTTAGCACACATTATCTTTCTCGTACTAATGGCTTTATTAAAGCCATCAATGGTAGCAGTAATATTTTAGGAGTATTATGTGTCAGAATTCTGTATAGCAATTCAACGATAAAATTAAAATAACAATACAATGCGTAATAACACCAGTCTTATTAAATATGAACACACATTGAGATAGAGAAAAGAATAGTTTTATCAGATATAATTTATTGTCAGATGGATGGAACTGGCCCCTAATCTGTGGATGGCTAGAGCTGAACAGAGTAGGTTAGAGACAGGAGAGTCAGGAATCAAACAAGTTTAATTTCAAAGTGAGGAAAATGACTTGCAAGCAAGGACACGTGCTGGGGCCCAGCCCTTAGTCGGGGGACCCACTTTAGTGTGGCCACATCTCAACACTGTACCAGTGGCTGCACAGTGAGTTGTAGCCCTGACAGTGAGGGGTAGTAGCAACAATGAGACAAGTTTGATTCATAGCAGGGCTTTATGACTGGAATGTGGATACAACAGATTCTCGTTCAAGCTCAGAGAAACCTGGTGCTGGTCAAAGCAATACAATGACTATGTGGAACAGTTCTGAGATGTCGCTGTGACTGAGATCATCTAGAGGGTGAGTGCAAAGGACTGTTGTCATGCCAAGCTCGGGGTACAGCTTGCTTTCTGGGCCTTAGCTCTGGAAAACAGGGTATCTCCTAGTGTTATTGTAATGTTAGAGAAGAGGCTTAACAATTAGTGTAGTGATAACTAAAGATAATTTTGGCATAAAGGCACTAAATTATTTAGCGCACATTATCTTTCTTGTACTAATGGCTTTATTTAAGCAGTGATATTTTGAGTGTTATGTGTCAGAATTCCTTATAGCAATTCAGTGATAAAATTAAAATAACAATACAATGAATGTGGAGGGAGAAAACTGCCATGTATATCCAACAAGCTAGATTCCTCGGACAGCTACAGTGTAGGAAGAAGAATACATAGTTGAAGTACTTAGAAGATCACTAGACAAAATCCAAGAAAGGAGCCAGTAACAAAATCCTCATCCTCAGGTGTTTATTATACATATATGCAAACATATGGTTAACAAATGAGATAATAATGCAAATGTGATCTTATTATTGTCACTGAGACTTCAGACTATGAAACAGGGTTCTAGAGGGGGCTTATTTAAAGTAAATAGATAAAAAGGGGTTGGGAGTGGAACATAATAAGAAAGACATACTCATTTGAGGAAACCCAAGAATCAGGCACAGGCCACATGGTAGAAAATTTGGTTAAAAGCTAGTAAAGATTTTTGCTTTTATCTCCATTCCTAGTGCTTAGTACAATGCTTGGCACACAGCAAATATTTGTTGACTAGTTGATGGGTTGACTGTGGCAGAAACAGGTTCAACCTTGTCATGAGTTTACTACAGACCACCTATAGTGGTCTTAGCTTGCAGAGACCTTTTTTTCCTCTGTTAGAGAAATGGGGAAAATGGGGCATGGCCCTTCACCACAGTCTTCCTGCCTTCACAGCATTATCTGCAGTCCATGAAGAGAGTTAAGTTTTCCATTCTTCCTTGGATGACCCACCCTCTTGCCTTTCCCACCTTGAGGCCCACCTCTTTCATACCTGGTAGTGAATAGAAAGGGTGGGAAACTTGGATTCATCCAAACACTTGCTGGCCAGCTCTCTCTCTCTCTTTCCTTTCCTCCCTCCCTCCCTCTCTCCCTCTCTCCTTAAGCAAAAACACAGTAGCTACCAGTTTCTTGACTTTATTACTGATAATTTCATCCTTCTAGATGTGGAGAAACCAAGATGAATTGCATTTTCATGTACTGATAGAACTGACAGATGTTACTGCTGAGCAGTTGTCAGTGACCTCTAAAAGATTAGAGAATGATTGGTGAAGGACAAATGATTTCCTGCTTTTCAAAAAAAGGAAGAGACTATAGCTTGCAAATTAAACTGTAGGCTCGCCAGTGGGGCCATTTATTATCTTATGGGTAGCAGTAATGACAACGACTCTGCAATGTTGTTAGGAATGGGGGGGAGGGGGAGCCGAGGAGTTGAAATACAGAATGCATTGCTGACAATCTTAAGATGATTATTGTATTTCTCATGGTTCATTCCCATAACGAACGTAGGGACATCAGCAAAAGGAGCAGAATGACTTGCTTGTCTCCACCCTTTAAATGAGGCCCAGCCTTTTTCTGTAGAAAAAGCCTCCCACCAGTAGTCTTCCATACTGAGCCCTAGCATTTCCCCATTTGGGATCCTATTCCTAGAGGATAGTAATGGCTTTTCCATTTATCACTAGTTTTCTATTCTTATCCTTGATGGTACCCTTGAACTTGCCATGTAGAATTATATTGGAATGTATAAACCATGTAGTTGAGGCCAGTGAAAGGGTCATTGCTTGCCACAACATCCATTCTGTATGAGGCAAATGCAGCCCTGGTCACCAAGCACGCATTACAGCCAAATTCAACGTGTACCATTTTGTCTGAGAGATACGGATGCAGCAGTGGATACTGGTACCCGTGGGTGAAGAGCTGAGAGCCTGCAGAGATATTTATAGCAGCAATTTTTGTTGCAGCAAAGAATTGGGAGCAAAGTAGGTGCCCATCAATTGGGGGATTATGGTATTTGAATGTAGTGAATATAGTTGTGCCATAAGATGAAAGAAATAGATTCAGAGAAACCTGGGAAGATTTTTATGATCAGATACAGAGTGAAGTGAGTAGAACTAGGAGAACTATTTCTTTTTTTTTTCTAGGAGAACTATTTCTATAATGTCTATAACATTGTAAAGAAAATTACTTTGAAGGACTTGAGGACTCCGATTAGTGCAATGACCAGTCATGACAATTGATTGATGGAGCATACATGCCTCCTACCTCCTGGAAGAGAGGTAACGGATTATAGGTGCAGAATAGGACCTGGACAATGTGTGAATTGGAGTTGATTGACTATAGTTATTTGTTACAAGGGAAAGCTTTTATTTTTGGAGTAGAAAGTTGACAGGAGCATACAAGGGTAATTAAAATATTAATAATGATGCAAAAAGAAGAAAAGTATCATTAGAAAATTGAAAATTATACAGAAAAATGGAAGAAAGTTTGGAAGATACAGATGAGCAGGACTGTGTGGCACTCTACTGTTAATTTTACCTTAAGTGTAAAAAACCAAAGTTATATGTAATAGAGTGATGATTTCTTATGCCATCCTTTTTTCTGTTCTTTGTATATTGAAATCTTGTTTATGCTTAAGTTCATAATAAGATAAAAAATTTAAAAATTAAAAATAAAATAACATTGGTAATTTTGAAGTCAGTAGTTTTGAGCAAAGCCAGGTTGAAGAGGATCTGGAAAAGAATGAGAGGCAATGTGGAGGCAATGTGAAGGCAATGAATGTAGACAGATTCTTTTTTAAAAGAAGTTTGACCAAGAGAGATAGAGGTTTAAAGTGCTTCTTTTTAAAGGATGGGGGAGTTTTCAACATGTTTATAGGAAGCAGGAAAGGAGATAGGGAGGAACTCAAGATTGCTGGATTTAGAGTTCAAAATCTGGGTTCTGATTCATGCTTTTGGGCTTGTTAGCTCTGTGACCTTGTGCTTACCTCTTTACTTCTGTGATAATGAAACTTCACAATACTTCATAATATTTCACAGTACTGGATGGTTTATCTTTAGTGGCTTCAGTAAAAGGGGGAGGTAGAGTTGGGCAGGATTCCTTCCAGGTCCAAATTGTATGTATGTGTGTATGTACCTGTGTATGTGTGTGTGTGGCACATAGTAGGCACTAAACAAATGCTTATTGTTTGATATGTGTGTGTAAAGCATACGTTGTATTAGTCAGCAGTCAGTCAACAAGCATTTATTTAAGGTTTAGGAGAGATCTAGGTTCAAATTCCACCTCCCCTAACTAGATAAGTGCTAATGGGCAAGTCACTGACTTTCTCTGACTCCACAGGGCCCTCTTCTAAAATGAGCTGATGGTATGCCCATTTTAGATTAGTTAGACTGACATGTAGGATAGGTAATAGTACTTCCCCCACAGAGTTGTTATGAAGATCAAATAAAGCAATACATGTAACACAGTATATAAATGTCTCCTATTATTATTATCATCATTATTACTGGTTATGATGATGACAGTGATAATAATAACAATAATAAATGTCCCCCTTACCCTCTCACACATAGTTTTCAGGAGCCTATCTGCTGAACTGCCACTGTTTTTTCCTCTTTTCCATGAGTGGATCTTCTTGGTTTTCTTTCCTATTTCATGGCTAAATCAGCAGTGATCTGTTTTATAAAAACAGCATTCTTATTATTCTTACCTTTTTGTTACTTGATGGTAATTGGTTGGTCAGAACTTACTTTCCTTTTTTCCATCTTTCCATGGTATAGATTAAAAATTTAAACCAAATATTTCACAATACTATGATGGATCTGTCTAGAGAGATATCTTATTTGATCTCTGGGTTGAAGAAATGGAAGGTCTGTGTAGTCTGATGTCCTAACAGAGGAATCCTACTAGTAGACTGAAATAAAGCTTGTCTTTTCCTCTGAAGTGATAATAATACTGTATCCTGCCAGGATATGCAGAGTAAATTGGAAAAAAGGAAACTGACCTGTATAGACCATCTTTATTCTAATGAGCTCAAATATGAGCTTACTACATATAAAAGCTCAAAGAAAATGTATAAATAAAAATTAAACTATCCTCTACCCTTAGCAGAAGAAAAGAGAATTGTAATGATAATTTAAAAAAAATTTAAACATTATCATGGTAAAGAGATGAAGGTTTTCTTAATAGGACTTAACTTTTATTGAATGATAACTGACAGTATGAGATTATAAGAAAAATCAGAATGTAAAAATTTAGCATTTCTGAAAAACTCTTCAGCGATTCCATTTTCCATGATTAAGTTTCTCTGTTCATTCTTCACATGGATAATTATACTGTAAGGAAACTAGGTTTTATGTTGTACTGCTAGATAACCATAATCTCTTGATATTCTTTGACCATATTTATTAGAGAATATCATCAAATTTAAACCGTCTTTATTAGCCATTGGAAGTAGGCTTCAAATTTCCTTTTATAAATGAGATGAAAAAATTTGTTAATAGAAGCATAGTAATTTTTCTCAGCAATCTGCCACAAAAGCTAAGCTAAACATCTTGTACTATTTTGATTTATATATCATGTATATTTATTTTATTTATCTAAATTTTACATCTACTGTATCTTTGGTGATATCTTCTTAGCTTTAAAAATATAAATGTATTATATTTGTATGAAAAGAAGATGCAGAAGAAAATCTGCTGTGAATTACTACTTAGTTTTGACGTAATGCCACCATTCTATGATTGAGTCCCCTGGCAATGTTTTCTTTTTTTCACCTTATTCTCCTAAGGAAATTATGTCATTAGTTGCGTTAAAATTTACTAGTCTTCCTTTGTTTAGAACAAAGCAACAACAGAGGTGTATATCTTTTTATCTTTTATAAAAGTCTTAGAATTTCTAATGTTAAATCTAGTTAGTTGGATCTTTCAAATGACCCAATGTGTGATTATATATTTCCAGTTCTTAGCTACTGTAAAAAGAGCTGCTGTAAATATTTTTGTACAATGAGTTCCTTCCCCTTCTTTTTAATCTCTTTGGGATACAGGCCAAGTAGTGGTATTCCTATGCACAGTTTTATGGCCCTTTGAGTATAGTTCCAAATTACTCTCCAGGACGGTTCAGTCAGACTTTTTCTAGTTTTTTCTTCCTAGCTGCAGATGCTGGGGCGGACTCTTTAGGCCATTCTGCTACCTGTAGCTAAGGATTTTTCTTAGACCTTCTCAGAGTTCTGGACTTGACCTGAAGGAATCTGGTTTTGACCAACATTACTGCTCCACTCCAAGGGGTGAAAAGTCCCATCTCTATATTGTGATGAGAAGCCTTAATACACCCTTCTGCCAGCCAAACCACAAGTACGCAATCAATCATTCCCTAGTCACCCAACATTTCTAGGTAGTAGCATGTCAGAGCAATCAATCTTCAATTCTTTATGTCAGCCATATACAAATTAGATGCTGGGAAACAAGATATTTCTGCCATCTTTGACTTGAGTATGTATTCATTCTTCTGAAGAATTGCTTTTTCAGTGTTTCTCAAACAACTATCAATTTTTTTTTCTGCTCCTCTCAGGCAATAAAGTCTTAATCAGAAAGGGATACCCACTTTTCATACTCAGATTTTAAAAATTAGTATAATAATTCATATTTATTAGTGCTGAAAGGGGTATATAGTTCTTTACACATATCATGAAGTTCACAACAACTGTGTGTGATTTGGTACTAATGGGTATTATTACCACTATTTTATAGGTGAGGAAACTGAGGTACAGAGATGTTGTGTCATGCCCAAAGTCCCATGGCTAATAAATGTTATAGGTAGGCTTTGACTCTATGGTTTCCTGACTCCAAGTCTGTCACTGTAGCTGCTATGCTATATTGCTCTTAATTTTCTTGTAGATAAATAATGATTGTGGCTGAGAATCATTTTTCCCAAGTGTAGGTAGGCCAACCAGGCCAAAACGTAATGTTGGTAATATAGATATACAAAAATATTAATTTTTATCTCTAGATTTTTGATATCTGCTTTTTGTGTAGCTTACAAAATGATTTGATTAGAACTTTTGCAAAATCTTTTCTTTATATTTTCTCTTTTTGTCTTTCATGATACAGTTGTAGTTTTGAAAATGCTCTTTGTAAGAAACCTAGAACTTTAAAGTTGACAAGGAACATAGCCATCACTTAGGGCAGTCCTCCACCCACAGTAATAGTCCTTTGGAGGTTTCCATCTTGCCATCCAGTGACAGAGAGCTCAACTGCTAAGTGTGGCAGCCTCCTCCATTTATGGCTAGCTTTTGGGTCATGCAGTAGCAGCATCATAGGACTGAGTGTTGTGAAGCACCTTAGGAATTTCCTAGTCCAACTTGTACCTGAACAAGAAATTCATTTGTGATATCCCTGACAAGTGGCTTTTAGCTATCCTTGAAGACCTCTATTGCTAGGCAAATACTTCTTCTCATTGCAGTCCATTCCAATTTTAGGAAGCTCTGTTAGTAAGTTTATGTTGAGCCTAAGTCTGTTTATTTCCCATTCCTACCTTTGTTCTTAGATCTGCCCTCTGGGGTAAGTAGAGGATAGCAAATTTCCTTATCTCAAGAGCAACATGGCAGATATGTGAAGACCACCATCAAGTTGTACCTCTGTCTTCTCTTTTCCAGACTAATCAGTGCCAGCATATGAGCCTTGATGAAAGGAACATATGATCAGAGATGGAATAAAATGGACTGTAACATTTTTTTTTCTTTAGCATCACTTGAGTGTGATTCAAATATGGAGTACACATAATGTCTCTTTGTAGTCATTTTGTACTGGAAATAAAATTATTCTACCGTACCTTCATTACTAATGAATTAATAATAATTTCTTTATTATTCATATAATAATTCATTACAACATTACTACATACAAATACAAATACATACAAATAATTCATTACTAATGAATTGGTAATAATTTCAGTATTCTGGAGAAATTTCTAAAATACCTCTTTATTTTAATCCTAAGTTTTCTGACATACCAAAATACTTGTATTGAAAACTAAATTGAGATAGTAGAACACTAGAAATAAAAACATGTATTTCTAGGGATTTCACTATACTCATTTTCTAATGTACTTAGGTAGATTCTCAGAATCTTTTCCTTAAGGGCATCTAAGTGGATCAGTAGATAGAGAACTGGCTCTGGAGTCAGGAGCACCTGAGTTCAAATTTGGCCTCAGAAACTTACTAGCTGTTTGATGCTGGGCAAGTCACTTAACCCTGATTGTCTCCCTTCCCCCCAAAAAGAACTTACTCCTAAAAGTCACATGGACTTCTGATTCTAAGAGAAACTTTTACAGTCCAGCTTCTTCATTATCAAAGTGAGAAAATTGAAGTTACATCACTGACCCCTCTCCTCTCCTTCTCTTGTCAAAGTGATCTTCATAAAGCTCAGATCTGACCGTGTCATATCCCATTCAGTAAACTCAAGTGGTTCCCTGTTGCCCCAGGATCAAATATAAAAGTCCTCTGTTTGGCTTTTAAAAGCCTTCATAACCTGGCCCCTCTCCAGTCTTCTTATACCTTACGCCCCCCTCTAGGCACTCTGCAATCCAGTAACGCCGGCCTCATTGCTTTTCCTCATAAACCAACCTCCCTCTCCAGACTCCTGGCCTTTTCACTGGCAGTCCCCTGTGCTTGGAATGCTCTCCCTCTTCAGATGCCTCCTGGTTTCTCTGGCTTCCTTCGAGTCTCAACTAAAATCCTACTTTCTGTAAGAAGCCATTCCCAGGACTCCTCAGTCTTAGAGCCTTCCCTCTGAGATTACCTCCCAATTATCACGTATATCTGTCTTGTTTGTACATGTTGTTTGCTAGTTGTCTTCCCCATCAGAATGAGCCCCTTGAAAGCAGGTGCTATCTTTTGTTTATCTGCATATCCCCAGTCCTCACTGTAGTGCCTGGCATATGGTAGGCACTTAATAAATGCTAGTTGACTGACTGATTAGGGAGTGAAATGAAATATGGCTAGGGCTTAACTGAAATAGTGATCTGGAAGAGAGAGTCACCAAGCAGGACAATGGGGCCCAGAGGGGAAATTCCAGAGGTGACAGGGCATGGTCTCTGGTTTGAGTTGTCCATAGTTACACAACTGTTATACGTCAGAGGCAAGATTTCCCGGGTCCGTGGCTTGCCTTCTGTTACCACAAGAGCTGGTGCTCACTTTTCTTCATGCCAAGAGAGACTCTTTTCCTTGGTCCTTGTTTTGCCTCCTATAGCTACAACAGAACACACTTAATCCCCATGATAATAACTTAAACGTTTGAAGATGTCTGTTGTTTTTTTCCCCTCAGGTTAAATATCTCTTGATTCTTTCCACCATTTTCCTGTAACAGGGGTTGAAGATACTCATGGGGCCATTGGATTTAGAGCTAGAAGAGAAGGACATTTAGTCCAACACTCTCATTTTATTTATGAAGCAACTGCGATGAGCAGAGATAGAAATCTAACCTAGGCCCTCTTACTCCCAAACCAGGAGTCTTTTGACACCACTACACTGTCCCTTTGGTCTCATTCCACTTTTTAAGACTCATTTACTTAACATATAATTAAAAATTGATTTTACAAAGGTACATTTCTGCCTAGACACTATCCAAATGATTAAAAATTCTGAATCAATACCATGTAACAGTAAAGAACAGTTTTAATGTATGGAAAAAGCTAAAAAGTAACAGTTAATATAAAGCAAGGTTGACTTTTATCCATTTGCTAAGGCCTAGGAGAACATGTCTTTTATCAGCATATCTTTAATGTCAATTTAAAATTTATTTCCTTTCATTATTATAAGGAGTCTTATAAACAAGCACATATTTAGCTAAACATCTCCAGTTCCTTCAAAAGACCCTCCTCCAACATGGACTTAAAGCCCTTCTTTATTCCTCCCTGATGTTCTGTAGCTTATTAATGTCTTTTTAGAAATGTGGTGCCCCAAACTGCCCAAGTCTTCCAGATACAGCCTGGCTAGTGTACAGCATTACTCCCTCTTACCATTGCATTGTTCTCCTTCTTTAGGTATAGATTGGACTAAAGATCCTCTGACATCTCTTCCATGGCTTAGAATATTTGCTGCCTTAGTCCCTTTAATACCACTCTCAAAATTTGAGGATGGTAGGGAGCAGAAATAAAATTTATTAGGTATAGGCCTGCTCACATCACTTCCTTGTCCCAAATCTCACCATGGTTCCCCATTACTCACAGGATAATGTACAAATTCTGTAGCAAAACATTTGTATGCCACATCTGTTTAGTAAGCTCCTTGAGGGTAGGGCTTGCTTAGTTTGTACGGTAGCTGCACAGTGCCTTTCACATAATAAAAAATGATTGTTGAGTTGAATTTGAGGCCTTCCGTGATCTTGTCTTAACCCACCAGTCTAGCCTTAAACTATGCCTTTTCATACACGATGCTATAGCCAAACTGAATTATTCAACTAGCTAACAGAAGTCTATTAAAATTATTCTTTAAAATACCATAGATGGCTGTGAAACTTATATTTGTTATTGTGGTGCTTGCCTCTCATTTAGAGATTTGTTGTTCTTCAAAGTAATGCTTACTATTTAGAAGCCCTTCTCCACCAGACTTGTGACTTCAGTGTCATAGGGAAGTAACTCCTAGTGAAGAAACTCCTTCTATCATTGCACGTCAGTAACTTAAAGTTTTTGAGCATTAACTTGGATCACTGTGTAAGATTATGTGACTTACCCAGTGTCACAGAGCCAGTATTTATATGAGGCTAGACTTGAACCCAAGTGTTCCTGACTGGCTGGCTGGCTCCCTGTGTAGTATGTCATGGTGCCTCTTACGCTTATAACATTACAGACATAAAGAAGTTTGTTATTAAAATTATATGTTATCCATTAAACTTTATATGACACAAAATGATATGTAATTAAAATCAACCACACTTAGAATATTCAAAGGAATTTTAAACATAATCTTCTCAAGGCTGATTGAAGGACAAGACCCATGTAGCCAGGATTAATGGTTGCATGCCAACCTGGTGGGAGGGCTCTAATGCAATTCCCCAGAGCTCCATCCTTCATTCTATTCTGTTCAACATTTTCATTAGTGACTCAGAAGAAGCTGTGCTTGTCAGATGTGCAGATAACATGGGGGTGGGAGTTATAGCCAATATCTAGATAACAGAATCAAGATGAAATAGTGCTTTACAGCCTAAAACATGGGCTATTTATAATAGTAGGGACAAATTAAAAACCTTACATTGAGCTAAAAAAAAGTATATATGTATATACACACACACACACATACACACACACACACACCCAGAATTGGGTAAAAAAAATATTGGGTTTAGTGTTTCACTAACATAGAACATCGCTTCCCATCCTAGATGCCCCATTGTTAGAAAGACATTGGCAAGTCAGAGTGAGTACAAGAAAGGGTTCTAGCCATGCCATACAATTATTTTTCCTCCCACTTAATAATATTTTATTTTTCCCAATTACATGTAAAGATAGTTTTCATCATTCACTTTTATAAGATTTTGAGTTCCAAATTTTTCTCTCCTTCCCTCTCCTCACCACTCCCCAAGATGGCATGCAATCTTATATATAGGCTATACATATACAGTCCTATTAGACATATTTCCACATTCGTCATGTTGTGAAGGAAGAATCAGAACAAAAGGGAAAAAACATGAGAAAAAAAAGATAATAGTATGCTTAGATTAGCATTCAAACTCCCTAATTCTTTCTCTGGATGTGGATAGCGTTTTCCATCTTTAGTCTTTTGGAATTGTCTTAGATCGTTGTATTGCTGAGAAGAGCTAAGTCTATCAAAGTTGGTCATTGCACAGTGCTGCTGTTACTGTGTACAGTGTTCTCTTGCTTCTGCTCACTTCACTTAATTTCAGTTCATGTAAGTCTTCCCAGGTTTTTCTGAAATCTGTCTGCTCATCATTTCTTACAGAACAGTGGTATTCCGTTACATTGATATACCACAGCTTATTCAGCTATTCCCCAATTGATGGGCATCTCCTCAATTTACAATTCTTGGCCATCACAAAAAGAGCTGCTGTAAATATTTTTGTACATGTTGGTCCTTTTCCCTTTTTTATGATCTCTTTGGGATACAGACCTGTAATGGTATCCATGCCATCCAGTTGTTGATGAAGGTTCATGAAAGAACCATGGATAATAAGTAGGAGAAGAGAAGCCTAGTACTGGGTAGCATGGGATAGTAGCAATGCAATAATTTGTTTTCAAGTATTTGATGGGTTGTTATATAGTAAGAAAGATTTTGCTTAAAGTTGCAGAGAAGTAAATTTTCGCTAAATATAAGGAGCAAATCTTAAACAACTTGAGCTGTCCAGAGGTAGAATAACAGAATCAAGATTGAAAAATCTACAGTCTCAAGCAGAGGACTGAATCTATTAAGATTATGTTTAGTATGGACTAATTGAAAGCTTACTTGATTCATTAGATAATGAATTCCTTTCTCACTAGAGGTTCATATTTGTTGGAAATGATATACCAGGGATTCTTACTTAGGCACAAGTTGGACTGGTTGGTGTGAGATTTTGTGATATTGCTCTTAACACTGTGCTGCCTGCTTTATATGAAGTCATTTTCTTTATAAGGTAGTTTCATGGTAGGAATTTTTAGAAGAATTTTTAAATGAGGCACTAATTTATTTCCTTAATTCTTTTATGTCATTCTTTCTTGGTTATGTGACCCTTTATTTCTATCTTTACTTTACCCAAGTCTTTAACCTCAATTCTAGAATGAGATTGACTTTTAAGATGATAGCATTGCTTTGAGGATTCTTATCCTGCTCACCCCAAAGGGTTGAAGATCCATATGTATTATGGCTGTTTTATCCCAAGTATATTATCTTTAAATCTTATCTTACATTAATTTGGTTTAATCTCCAAGCTACTCATATCAGTCTTTGTCACATTTGTCTTTTTGGCAGTGTTTTTTTTTTGGGGGGGGATATCCTATACTTTTTCATTATTTTCAAATTTGATCACTGATTAATAATGATAATGCTGAAATAATATACCCACTCTTCCCTGTTGGAGTCCACTTAATGCCAGTCTTCATTCAACTATCACATAACCGATAAAAACTTGTTGCTGTCTATTTATCAGATTTTATCCAGCTTCTTTTCTGATTTAGATAAAACGTCTTCATCCCACCCAAGTGTCTTCATGTAGTGTTATGTCACTGTCTTGGTTACAGTTTAGATAAATGCGTCATTGACTTCCTTGGGTTGTATGCCTAGGAGGGGTATCTCTGTGTAAAAGAGTATTTTAGTCACCCTCTTTGAACTATTCCAAATTGATTTCTAGAATGATTGTCCTAATTCATAGCTCTACCAAAAATACTTCAGTGTGCCTGTCTTTCCATAGCATTTCTAGCATTAGCTATTCCCATCTTTTTTTTTTTAATCTTTGACAAGATGGTTGGTGTGAAGGGAAGCCCTGGTGTTGTTTTGATTTGTATTTCTTTTATTATTAGTGATTTAAAGCATTCTTTCATATAGTTGTTAATAGTTTTCTGTTGGGGAATGGCTTTTGATCTTACATATTCCTGTTTATATGTTTTGGATATCAAAATCTTCTCAGATATTTGATATAAATCTTTCTTATCCTTTTTGTATTTATTTTGTTTGTGCAAATTTTTTTGGTTTTATGTAATTAAAACTGTTCATTTTATCTTTTGTAATTGCCTCTGTCTATTGATTAAAAATTCACTTCTCTCCTCCTCACCCTGCCCTTAATGCTTGTGCCCAGTATATGATCTGTTTCTCTTTTTTTTTAATGATATGATTTTAAATGTCCAAGACATGTATCCATTTTGAATATGCTATGGCATATGATGTAAGGCAGAGGCAACATGGTGTAGTAGACAGAAATATGAACTCACAGCCAGGAAGATCTGTGGTCAAGACCTGCCTCTGTCATGTAGAGCCTGTGACATTAGGAAGCTCTCTAGGACTAGTAGTTGCTAAGAAGGTGCTGACCTGCATGCCAGAGGCACTTTCCTTCTCCCAGGAGCTACATATACCAATGAAATAATAGTTCTTAACCCTTATGTCATGTAAGATGTTTATCTAAACCTAATTTTTCCCTTACTATTTTCCAGTTTTTCTAGCCATTCTTGTCATATAGGGAATAGTTCTTCCTGGGTAATTTATGTTTTCAAGTTTTGGATATTGAGTCCAGTTATTTCCAGTTACTTCTTGTCTAGTCTGTATCATCCAACATTAAGATAAATGAAGGAAAATAGAGAAATGTATGAGCTGTTGAAGAATTTAGAGCTAAAAGATAATATGACATTTATATGATAGCATCACTAATGAGATACACATATCTCAGTATCATATGGCACCTTAATAAACAGATTGTGTACTGGGTAGGACACAGGAGGAATTACAAATAAATGTAAGTGCTGTAATAATAAAGAATGATTTGCAGAGCATAACATAACAAATAGTGTTTGATACAGGGATCACAAGCAAATGACACACACAGATCTAAATAAAGATAATGATGAAAACTAGTGTTGTTATTCCTTACTCCTTTCCATGTATTTTCAGTCTAGTTCACTTACTGACTGTATGCATTTTCACTGGCTATCTTCCACCCTTGGAGTGGTCTTCTTGCTCCTGTTCCTCCTTCTAGTTCCTGTGGGTTCCTTTAAGTCTCAAATAAAATCCCACCTTTTGCAAGAAGCCTTTCTTGATACCCGCTAATGCTAATGCCTTTTCCCCTGAGGTTACCTTCAGTTTTATCCTGAATATTTTGTTTGTGTATAATTGATCACATATTGACTCTCTCATTAAATTATAAACTCCTTAAAAGCAGGCTTTTTTGTTTTGGTCTTTCTTTTTATTCATAGCACTTAGCACACTACACTGCCTGGCACATTGTGGGAGCTTAAAAATGTTTGTTGTTATTGATTAGGTCAGGAGAAATCATAGAAACATCAAAAACTATGTGAAAGAAAAAGATAATGATGAGACAATGTACCAGAATCTCTGGAATACAGTCAAAGCTGTACTATATGAAAAAATATGTTGCTAAAAGCATGGATCGACTAGGTGGTACAGTAGATAGAGTGTTGGACCTGAAGTCAGGAAAACCTGAGTTCAAATCTAGCCCCAGGTACTTATTAGCTGTGTGACCCTGGGCAGGTGATTTAACCCTCTTTGACTTAGTTTCCTCATCTGTAAAATGAGCTGGAGAAGGAAACGGCAAACCACTCTCATATCTTGGCCAAGAAAAGCCTAAAAAGAGTCATAATCAGCCATAACTGAAAACAACTAAGCAACAATAAAAGCATATATTAACAAAATAGAAAAAAAGGAGATTAATGAACTAATTATGCAATTTAAAAAATTAGAAATTCAACAAATCCAAAATAAGCAAAACAGATGAAGTCTGAAAAATTTCAGAAGAAATATATTAATTGGAAAGTAAAGAGACTGTGAAACTTAGTAATGAACTAAGAACTGGTTTTTAAAAAACATTAACAAAATTGATAGATTTCTACCAACCTGGGTGAAGAGAGAAGAAAATTATACTAACAAAACAAAAAAGAGGAAATTGTAGCAAATAGAAAAGAAATAAAAAGAATTGTTAGCGCCTAGTACACAGATTTATATTCTAAGAAAACTAAGACTTCAAATAAAGTAAAAGATTCTACAAAAATCTAAAATACTCAAATTAACTGAACACCAAATAGAGATCTTATGTTATTCAAGCTCAGAAATGGAAAGTGAACTTGCTATATAGGAACTTTCAAAGGAAACAAAATCTTTCTCTAGAAGGACTTATAGAAAAATGCTATAAAATTTTAAAGAAGAATTATTGCCCATTGCACTCAAATTATCCTAAGACATCAAGAAATAAAACACTCTCTTATATTAATTTTGTGAGACAAATATAATTTTAATAACTGAGAAACCTGGGAAAGATTGAGTAAAGAGAACTGTGGTTTCTTATCATTAATGAATATGAATTAAAAAATTTAAATTAGATCATTGCAAAAAGACCATAGCTATTTATAAAAAAATCATTCATTATGATCAAGTTGGATTTTTGCCAGGGACACCAGGCTGGTTCAACATTAGAAAAACAATGATGAATTAAGTTAAACAGAAAACTGTCTGAAGTTATATGATTATATTAATAGATGCAGAAAAATCCTTTGAGTAAGTATAATATTTATGCTTAAACCTTGTAAATGAAGCCTAGAAGAATCTTTAAAAATGAATAAAATGTATCTTTCTAAAACCAATAAGATAGCCTAACATGAACAGTCAAGCAAGCACTTTCTTCACCTGTGGTCTACAGACTTCTTGTTGATGTATAGATTTTAGCAAGGGCTAACAACTTAGATGGGGAAAAAATACATCTTTATTTCAGTATAATTGGTTTTCCTTTTAAACACACCTATTTAACCTTATGTATTTTAAAACATGATTCTGAGAAGGGTTCCATAGGCATCATCAGACTGCCAAAGGGGTCCATGATACAAAAAACGTTAAGAACCTCTACATTAGAAGCTTTACTAAGGAATAAAGATATAAAGCAAGGATTCCTTCTTTCCCATCTATTGTTTGATGTAGTTTTAGAAACGTTAAAAATAAAAGAAAGATGAGAAAGAAGTAAAAGCCTTTTAAAAATAGGAATAGAGAAGATAAAACTATTTTTAAAAAAAATTAATGAAAGAATAGTTTACTTAAAACATTCTAGGGAATCAGTAAAGTAACTAATTGAGACAACGAATAGCTTTAGTAAAGTCTTGTGGCAAAATGATTTCCCCAACACATCTACACAGCATTAACAAAATCCAGGAGGCTGTCATATAAAGGCAAGTACCATTCCAAAATACCTACAAAATGTAAATATTGAATGGGCGTCAGACTACCAGAGCACACGCAACACCTGTATAGAGACAGTTGTAAAAGGCTTCTTAAAGAAGCAAATAAAGTTAAGTAACTGAAAGGACAGTCAGTGCTTGTGGCTGGGCCATTCTTCTACAGTGACAGTGATAATAGCAAAGAGAAAGTAATTTATAGAGCTGGACCAATGATAATTAAACTCATTTGGAGGAACAAAATATTAAAGTGTCAGGGGAAATCAAAACAGGTCAGAATAAGCAGAGAATAGGACTTCCAGACCTCACACTGTTTCATGAAGCAGTAATCATCAAAATCATCTGATCCGGGTTTCCATACATTTTCTAGTTTTTTTAAATTGGAATTGAAGAAACACTTTGGCACACAAGTATATAAGTTGTCTTTTATCAAAAGTTAAACCACTTAGATGTGCTAGTTTTAGAAATCTAAAAGTTTTGGGTAGGTATACTGTAAAAACTGATTGTTGTCTTTTCAGAGATTCGTACATAGATGTTGCATGTGCAAGTGCCTGTGTGTGTGTTGCCTTTGTACATGTGTGTGTATTTGGTGGTTTCTATACATATACTTAAGGATTTTTGTCTTTGTAAATTTATTCTTGATTATTACAGGATGGATTGAGTGGAACAATAGATTGAGTTCAAAGTTCCTAATTATATAATATGATCTCTACCTTTTTGACTTAATCTATTACTTTGAGAAGAGCTAGGTGGTTTAATTTTTAAATTGAAAAATACGTATGAGAATTTTCATAAGGAAAAGATTGTGCTTTGAAATTCTGAACCTGGGTTACTTTATGTTATAGATGATAAATTAATATAGCTTTCAAAGCTTTTTTAAAATTTAGAGATGGTGTTAAGTTAAAGTGCTTATTTGAATGCACTTCGGTATTTCTTGTCTGATAAATTTTTGAATGTTTTTGTTTTATCTCTCTTTTTTTTTTCAGAGAGCGATAATGAACTCTCAAGTGGTACTGGGGATGTGTCTAAGGATTGCCCTGAGAAGATCTTATATTCGTGGGGAGAATTGCTGGGAAGATGGTAAATTTCAATTTTGTCCTTTCTGATTTAACATCTACTTATTAAGTTTTCTTTGAATAGAATTTTGAGGCATGAATTAACTTCCTCATGTAAATTACAGCCTTTATGATTATGCCAAAAGTTGGATTACCGTAAATGAATTTTATGATGGCACTGTGTTTAAAACAGCACGGAAAATCAATTACAATATAAATTTGTAGCTGTGTTTAATATCTGTGCTTGAACATCAACAAAAGCATTGTCATTGCATTTTCAGATACTTATTTTAATCATAATTCTGTCATTATTTTGTTCAGAATAGTCCATTGCATGCTTTATTGTCAAAATACTTAAATTCTCATATTAAAAGGGCTAATTCATTTGTACTATGCCTGGCTCTCTATAGTTGTCTCACATGTTTCTACTTGCTACATATGTGTTTCCCTCCCATCCCTGGTTTTCAAAGGGGCAGATCCAATCTTTTCTACTGTGGAATAAATTGTTTTCAGAAGCAAACTTTCCCTTAGTTTGTAATTCATATTAATTTCTGGTGCCAAATAATTTCAGCTTGAAAAGACATGATTTTTTTTTAAAAGAAGTTTCTCTGGGTATTAGGATTAAGTTCTTATTTTGTTTCCAAATAGAAGTAAATAGTAAAATCTTTTGAAAAAAAATCATGCCATCTCTACTATTATAAAACCAAAATCTATGTTAGAGATCTGCAAATCACTACTTAGATTTTAGATATCATTATAATAATATGAATAAAGTGCTAAAATTAGATTCAGGTAGAATTAAGTAGCTAGTTGGCATAAAAATAAAACAAACCATTATAGAGTAAGGTGTATGGAAATTTATCTTGGGTAACTGACAACTACCAGTTTTAAAAAGAAAACTTTTCAGTATTCACTGTAAGCAGGCAGTGTTTAAGTAGAGTATATTCCATATCTTTCCTTGCAACTAGCATCTCTGTACCCGTAATAAGTATTGATGGAATTGAATTGAGATCTTATCTACATACCTGGACCTGGATCTGTAGCTATATATCTCTATTTAACTATGTAGGGTATCTGATGAAATTTTCCTTTGTAGAATGTCAAAACAAAACCACAGGTTCTTATTATATGATTACTTCGTATACATATATTCGCCATACTGTAAATTATAGAATGAAGTAGATGCATGCCATCTTGAATTCATTTGTACATAATTTTGTGATTTCTTTACATTAGTTTTCAAGTTTTTCCTGTCAATGCCAATCCAGGAAGGAAGGAAGCACCTTTGGGGAGCTCTGGTGACATTCCAATCCTAAATCCAATGTTGAGAAAGCTCACTTAAAATACTGTAATTGCTTTTTAAGCCTACATTCAAAACCACTGAGGGCTCCTGCTCTGTTTTTGAGAAGGGAATGAATGTAGGTAGAGTAAAATTAATAAACTCACTGAAATTTTTTGGAGTTTCATTGGAGCTGCAGGGAGAAAAACAAAGCACCAAAACTTTAGCCAACTTCCTCCACTACCTTCCCACCTCCAAGTTTTAGCAAAACAAAACAACATATATTTCTTTGTTAGTGATAGAGCTTGATATAGCAAGTAGATAAGATAATGATTCATAGAATGAATTGGATGAATCTTCTTTTTCTTATTTAGTTCCTTGCCTATAAACACACACAGTTCTTTCTTAAACACACACACACGCACATGCACATGCATGCACGCCTAAATCCTTCTATTCTGCTGGCCTTTCTAGCCACCATCATCTGTCTCTTTTTTATTTCAGTGCCAATTTTTAAAATAATTGATCCACTCCTACTGCCTTCGTTCCCTCACCATATATTTTCTTCTTAGTTCCACGAAATCTTTTTTCTCTTTACTGAGCCTTAATTCCTGAAAGTTAGCAGGGACTTTTTTTGTTTCCATGTTTTGCCCTTGTCTTTTCTCATTAGTTTTTCTCCTTGATCACTTGGTAATACTTGGTTTTGTTGACACATGACACCTTAAAACTTCACCCTTTTTTTGGGAGGGCATAGTGATGCTGCGTTATCCTTGTTTTCCTTCTTTTTCTTCTATACCTTCTTTTCTCATTCTTCTAAACCTTAGTAAGAGTCCCTAAAGATGAATGTGTCCATAAGACTGAATCATTTGGTCTTTTTTTTTTTTTTAAACTCTGTTTTTCTTACGGAGAACTCATATGATGTATGGTTTAACCTCTCTCTCTCGTGCTAATAATATTCACATTTCTATCTTTGGCCCATATTTTCAGTTACCTTTAGGATATCTCCATTCAGATCAGTGGTTTCTAGCCTTTATTATGTCACATACCTCCCTGGCAGTCTGGGGAAGCCAGTGGATCCTTCCTCAGAATAATGTTTTTAAATGAACAAGATAAAATCTGTGGGTTTAACAAAGGAAACCAGATATGTTGAAATGCAGTTATCAGAATGCTAAAAAAGAAAAAAAAAAGTCTAGGTCACAGACCCCAGGTAAATAAGAATTCCTGATTTAAATACAGTGGTATCACCACATTTATTCTATCTAAAACAACAACCTAAACTTTTCAAAATAGAATTGGCTTTCTAAACAAATGCTTTCTAAATTTCACAACACTAGTAAGTGATCCACCAGTACTTCTGTCACCTAAGTCTGAAATACGGCAGCCATCTTCCTTCTCCTTCAATCTCTGTATCCCATTTCTTGCTGTCTTTTTTTGTTAATAATGTTTCTCAGATTGATACTTTCTACTGCATTCTTGCTGCCACTATATCTTAGCCAAGATTACTTTTACAAATTTCTTTGATGTTTGTCCTCCCTAAAGCATCTCACTTCTCCAGTTATTCCGTATTTGATTATCATATTAATATTCGTAAAGTAGATTAGTTTCAGCATTTCACATCACTAGTCAAAGGCCTACCATGGCTCCCTATTGTGTCCCAGAGAAATTCTTAATTTCTTTTTATAATATTTAGCTCTCTATGCCTCTGTATTTCTTATTCTAACTCTGTTCCCACTATTTAAAGTTATGGGTATTTAATGGTTTTTCTAGGCAAACTGTTAGGGGTGAGAGCTAGGTTTTGTTTTGAGAAATTGGATCCACTTTGGATTTACTAAGGAGAGAAGAGAGGCATTCCAGGTGAAGGGGCAATGTAGTGTAGAGAAAGGCATTTGGGGTTAAGAATCTTCTCTCTTCCCATTCCCCCACTTCATCTCTCAGGGAGAAAAAAAGGGAAGGGAACATGTATTTGTTTAATGCTTACTGTGTGCCCCATCCCCTCCAACATTTGTCGCTTTCCCCTTCAGTCATTTCAAGTATTTTTAATAGAAGTGAGTGTTGCACTTTATCAAAAGCTTTTCTGCATCTATTGATATATGATTTTTTAAAAACTTTTATTACTGACATAATCAAACATGTTAATAGTTTTCCATATGTTAAAACTGTCCCTGCATTCTTGGTATGAATTGTACTTGATCATAACGTATGATCTTTGTAATATATTGTTATAATCTTTTACCTAGTATTTTATTTAGGATTTTGCATCTATATTCATTAATGAAATTGGTTTCCAATTCCCTTTCCCTATTTTTACTCTTCCTAGCTCAGATATCAGTATCATATTTATTTCATAAAAGGGGTTTGGTAGGATCCCTTCTTTGCCTATTCCAAATAATTTATTTAGTATTGGAATTAGTTCATCTTTTAATGTTTCATAGAATTAACTTGTAAATCCATCTGATCTTGGTTCTTTTTTCTTAGAAAGCTCATTTATGGCCTGTTCAGTTTCTTTTTTCTAAAGTAGGTCTATTTAAATATTTTATTTCCTCTTCTGCAGACATAGGAATTTATATTTTTGTAAATGTTTTTCCATTTCACTGAAATTGTTAAATTCATTGCCATATAATTAGGCAAGATAACTCCTTGTAATTGCTTTAATTTAATCTTTGTTAGTGGCATGTTCACTCTTTTATTTTTGATACTAGTAATTTGGTTTTCTTCTCTCTTTTTAGCCAAATTAATTTATTGTCTATTTTGTTTTTTCATAAAAACAACTACTAGTTTTATTATTAATTCAGTGTTTTTTATACTCATTTTTATTCATCTCATCTTTAATTTTTAAGATTTCAGTTTCTTTTTAACTCTTAGTAATATGGCTTTTATTCTTGCCTTTCTATAAAAATTGATTTCTGTAAAATCAAAGACCTCTTAATGTCCATGTTTGATGTATTTTTGTCTATTCCTGCCCATGAACTTTCTGCTTATTTTAATAACAATAGCTAGCCTGCCTTTGAAGTCTTTCTTCCTTGGAGATTTCAAAAATTAGATTCTCATCTGCATAGGGTGATTTAACTACATGACACTAGATGATATGCCTGGGGGACATATCTACTAGATAATATGCCAGTGTTAAGGTTATATCAAAATAACCGATGTTCAAATTTTAAAGAGCATTAGAATTGCCATTTATACTGTAGCTTTGTAGTTACAAGCCTAATACCACCTTATTTCCACATGAAATGGAAAAGTGACTGTGTACATTTCATATTTGCTCACTCATTAAAAGATTAGGTAAGATATGTTTTATAATTTGTTGAACTTAGGGAATTAAACATGTGTAATAACCAGTTGTATATTCTGAAGAATTCTGATAACAACAGATGATATTGTTGAAATAATGTACTTATGTACTCATAGTTTTACCAGAAATATTTAAAGCAGTGGTACATTTTAAAAATTTGTCCTTTTTTTGTATCTTTCCTGGTCATCAATATACTCTAATAGCATTAGGCATAAGATCCTCTTTCTGACTGATGACCTATTAAGTAACACAGTTTCTGTGTGTAATGTAGTTGTTGTTGCAGTGTTACCAGGATAACCAAGAAATTAGAGATGTTAATTTACCAGTTTTAGGAGTAACCTAGTTCTTTTTCAGTACTGTTTAGTTAAGATAGATCGTGGCTTGATATTTAGAAGAGATGCTTTCACAAAGCCTGGCAGAGCAGATAGCTGAGGGATCACTGGAAGCTGTTGTGCCGACCCTGTTACACAGGCACAAGAAGCAAGCCTTAGATATATTTATTTACTATGTTAGGATTTTAAGTAGGGATCTCTAACTCCTGAACAAGTAACTGTTGAGGCATTAGAGAGACAGGAGGTGCTCTGTAGATGACGAGCAGGTGGAGTGTGAAGAAGAGGGGAGCAGGAGAGAAGGAAAATTGCAAATGTAAACAGGGTCAAGAGCATTATGAAAAGGCAGAGCTTCCCAAGATGGTCCAGTTATCAGTGCAGTCGTACAGCCAGGTTTGCACCTAAGCACAAGATTTACACATCCACAGGAGGATATCTAGGACTCTTAAGAGGTTTGAATGAGTGAGAACTGTATTTTTGGCAGTTAGGATTGTACCGTGGAATTCAACTTTTTTCTTTTATATATATTTTATACAAGGTTATAAAATATATGTTTGTGTGTATCTAAGTGCTTAATAAATGTTCAGTTGAATATAGCAATGATGCAGATATGTATATCCACATATACATATGTACATTATATATGTTTATGTATGAAGAAAACATCAAAACACACACATACATACATACACATATCTGCATCGTTATATTCAGTTGAACATTTATTAAGCATTTACAGTGTGTAAACATTGTTACATTCAGTTGAACAACTGAGATAGCATAGAAGGAGAAGGAGAAAGGCCCAGGACAGAGATCCTCATTGTTAGTGAGAGTGACCTGGTGAAGATCCAGCAAAGAAGACTGAAAAGGAGAGGTCAGACAGGTAAGAGGAGAACCTGTAAAGAGCAATGTAATAGAAACCTAGAGAGGAATGAGTATTTAGGCAAATAGGGTGATTGACAAGTTCAAATGTTTCACCGAAGTCAGAAGGGTAAAGAATGGTAAAAGGCCATTAAGAGATCATTAGTTACTTTGGAAAGGGCAGTTGCAGTTGAATGATGAGTTCAGAAGCTAGATTGTAGAAGGTTTAGAAGCTGGTAAGAGGAGAAGATGCATAGGTACCTGGTGTAAATGTCTTTAACAGAAGTTTAGACAAGAAAGGGAAAGGAATACAGGATTATAGCTAGCAGGCATGGTTGGGTTTTTTTTTTTGTTTGTTTTTGATTTTTAGAACAGGGAATTCATGGGTTTGTTTGTTGGGAGTAGAGAAAGAGCCAATAGGTATGGAAAGATTGAGAATTAGAGAGCTGAGAGGATGGGGATGGGGTGGGGATTGTGCTGGACAAGATTGGAGGGAATGTGATCAATGGCTATGTTGATGGGTTTGCTTTGTGAAGATGAAGGGCTATCTCTTTATGTGCAAGAGTGGTAAAGGAAAAGATTGGGGGGAAGAGAAATAATTAAGTGACCTAAGGTGAGGAAGAGGGAAGAGAAGTATCCAGAGATTCATACTTTCAGATTCCACATTTAGCACCCTTTCACTATTCTTCATTGCCTCCTGACATCACCTCCTTAATAACTTCCTCTAAAGGGCAATGCAGAGAAAAACATGATCATAACATTTTAAGAGACAGGAGTAGACAGCTTACAGATGTACCAGTTATTTCAAAATCAGGGAAAGTGAATTGGAATACTAAATTAGAAGGACAAGTATGAAAAGATTATGCTTCACATTATAATCGTAGCTTAGTCTTAACCTACAAATGACAAATCCAGAAAATGGGAGTTGGACAAAAGTCAAAACACTGATTTTAACATAAGCTCCTAGAAAGGTTTATCTTATATAAGAGTTGTCACGATGGATTCTGGAACATTCTAGAAACTCTTAACTTACTGGTTAAGGAAAACCTCAGAAAATGCTGGGGAGGAAATGACCCTCTAGAGAACTTAGCACACTACCCATTGCAATCATTCAGAGGTGACAGTAGGAAGAGAACAGCATAAAAGGATGTAAAGTAGAAAAGTTATGATGATGTTTTTATACACATGAAATAAGGAATGAAATGCACTCATTAAATAACTGTTATGCAATAAGCAATGGGATATAAGTGAAAAGTGCCGTAATCCTGATCCTCAAGGAGTTATGTTCTAATGGGGAAGATAACAAAATACTTGTTGACATATAGGGTAATGATGGGCAGGGAAGAGTGTTCTGGTCTTCGGAAGCCATTGGAGTGATGAGTGAAACAAGGGCTATCTCTTTTCTGAGCCAGGGGTAGTGTGGCTGTTATTGCATTTCTCAGTGTAAAAGGTGGAACAAGGGGATGAGGAGTGGGAGAGGACACACCAGTGCTGACAACACAGAAGGTGGCCAGGGGAGAGCTGAAGATCTATGTAGTGACCTGTTTTTACCAACAATCATAGTAGAAACACAGTATTTAGAATCTGCCAAAAACTTAAATGAATGCTTATTGATCGACTGTCACTATTAATGAAAGAGGATGAAGAAAATCTAAGAAGATAAAGTCAAGAATGTGTATAAAATTTATAAAAATCTATGTGTATAAAGGAAATGTGTGGTTCATTCAGTGAGCATTTATTATTTGCTGCTGTGTCCCTGGATCTATGAGGATTCAGAGACAAAGGTGAAATGGTCTCTGCCCTCAGGGAGCTTACATTCTTTCCCTAGATAACCTGAACACACCATAGATAGAATGTAGCATCAGCAAGCCGGAGGCTGTAGCGCCAGAGAGGATCAGGGCCCATAGGGATCCTGTAGGAGAAGGCGCTTGAGCGGAGCTTTTAGGTAAGCTCTAAGGGTTCTAGAAGGTGGAGGGAGCTGAGGAGCATATTCATTCCAGTCCTGGGAGAAGAGCAGAGGGCCCAATGTAGATTTCTAGCATGTACCTACACATTTTGGGAGAGTATACAAATAAGGACCCAGCAGAAGTGATTGAGGAGTGAGCAGTCTTATGGGCAGAAGGAGAACCGCATGAAAACAGGCCCATTCAGATTAGATGATTGTTGTAAGCACACAATAACCTTTTGAGTTAGTCCATCAATGTGTATGTTTTAGGCAAGTACTGTGGATAGTGAGCTGGGACCAAAACTGAATCACATTTTTGAAACACAGGTATCAAACTCAAATAGAAGCAGATCCTTATTGACTTAGAAAACCACAATTTAACCTTATCTGTGTTCTATTCTTGTTTATTTTGTTAAATATTTCCTAATTACATTTTTTAAAAAATTTATTTTTTTAAACATTTTTATTTAAAGTTTTGAGTTCCAAATTCTATCCTTCCCTCCTTCCTGAGATGGTAAGCAATCAGATATAGGTTATACATGTGCAGTTATGTATAGCATTTCCACATTAGTCATTTTTTACAAGAAAACTTGAATAAAAGAAAAAGATGGAAGAAAATGAAAAATAGCATGTTTCAGTTTGTATTCAATCAATATCAGTTGTTTCTCTGGAGGCAGATAGTATACTTCATCATGAGTCCTTTGAGATTGTCTTGGATCATTGTATTGCTGAGAATAGCTAAGTCATTCACAGGTCTTCATCAAATAATATTGCTGTTACTGTATACAATGTTCTCCTGGTTCAACTCACTTCACTCTTAGTTCATATAAGTCTTTCCAGGTTTTTCTAAAATCATTGTGCTTGTGATTTCTTATAACACAATAATATTTAATATATCATGTACCACAGCTTGTTCAGCCTTTCCCCAATTGATGGGCATCCCTTTGATTTCTAGTTCTTAGTTACCACAAAAAGAACTGCTATAAATATTTTTCTCTTTTTTTTTGGATGTCTGTGGGATATAGACCTAGCAGTGGTATTGCTGGATTGAAGGGCATGCACAATTTTATAGACCTTTAGGCATAATTCCTAATTGCTCTCCAGAACAGTTAGATCAGTTTGCAACTCCACTAACAGTGCATTGATGTCTAAGTTTTCCCACAACCCCTCCAACATCTTCCTTTTTTGTCTGGTTTTTAATCTGGTTCCCTCCCAGTTTGACACCTCTACTTTATGTGATCCTAAGCTACTTCACTTCTATACAAATGCTTCGTGTCTGTGATGCTTTTAGAAGAATCAAAAGTGCAAGTTAATGCCAGGGTACCTGGTGAAAGTTAGAAAACTCTAGCACATTACTCATTAAGGTGAACGAAACATCACATGAAAAGCATTTTCAAGGATGTGTGTGACATAGAATGGTGGGCAGAATCCAGTAAGATACAATTTATCAGGGATAAATGTAAAGGCTTACTTTTGGATTAAAATCATTCACTTCACAAGTAGAAGATAGAGGAGCTATGGCTGGGAAAAGTTCTTGTGAAAAGAAAGACCTCACTGTTTTAGTGGACTACAAACTTAGTGTGAAATAGCAACCTCAAAAACTAATGCTGTCTTACAATACCAGGATAGAGGCATAGAGGCCTCTGGAACAAGGGGGATGGTAGTCCTGCTGTACTCTGTTTTGGGCAGGACACATCCAAAATTTTGTATTTTGGATCCATGGTTCATATTTTATGGAGCATTTTGATGAGGTATAGTGTGTTCAGAGAAGGGTAGCTAAGTGACCAGGATGCTTAGGGCACTGGAGACCGTGCTATGTTAGAATATTTTACCTGGAAAAAGAAGAGTTAGAGGGAACATGATAGCTGCCTTCAAGTATTTGAAAGTTTGACACATTGAAGAGGAATTAGCATCTTTTTTTTTTCTTGGCTCAGAGAGCATCATTAGTTGGATAGGTTGAACAGAAGCAGATTTTCGTTCCATATAAAGAAGAATTTCTTAATTAAAACTCTCCAGAGATGGAATATGCCTTGACCCAGTGATACCACTATGAGGCACATATGCCCAAAAGAAAAAGACCCATATATACAAAGCTGTTTGTAAATCATCTCTTGTAGTAAAGAACTGGAACAAATTATGTGTCTGTCTGTTGAAGAATGGCTGCACAAATGATGGTTTATGAAGATAATAGAAGATTATCACGCTACAAGAAATAATGAGAGAGACAGAAGCCTGACATGATTTGGATGAACTGATGCAGAGTAAAGTGAGCAGAAGCAGGAAAAGAATTTATACTCTAACATCATCAGTATTGTAGAAACCAGCCAATCAGACTTATGAACTCTGATTCATGTAATGACAGTAATACAATGAAGAAAAAACAACTTTGAAAGACCACCAATTTATCAATCAACAAGCATTTATTAAGCAAGATTATGATGTTACAAAGAGAGTGAATGAAACAGTCCTTTGATCGATTGTGACTGTAGAAGCCTCATGATGAACTACTCTTCCCACTTCTTAGCAGAGAAGTAATTGACAGTAGGTACAGAATGAGACTTACATTTTCGGAAAGGACAAACACATTAATTTATTTTCCTTGACTATTCTTACTTATTTACAGGGAGCACTTTGTATTGAATTCTCATTGCTTCACAAAGTACCTGGCACAGAAATGATTGTTGTAAGCATACAATAAATGCTTGTTGACTGACGGCCTGACACAAAGAGCTGTAATGCTGCATCAGTAAGGCAGAATTCATGACTTCATAGATAACTGTGAATATGCCTGAATGGTCCAGAATCGCAGGATATAAGGAATTCTCTAAGTATAAGGCAGAGGAGTTAAAGCATTTATTGAAACTCAAAAGTAGCAGACCCATGGACCAGTGTCCCCAATTCGACATCCTGGCAAGAACCTTCCAAGACTAGTATGCTCATCTCACAATAGTGACCAGGAGGCCACAGAAAAACATTATGGCAGCAAGCCAAGCCATGCTGGTGCTTCCCCCCACCCAATGCCAGGACCCTCCAGCAAAAAGACCACCCTCAAGCCCCTGCTCATCACTCTCAGGTCTCCACGAGAGTCAGTCCTGCTTTTTTGTAGCGTCTGCCACTGTCACTGCCACTTCTGCCGCTTCTACCGCAATCTCAAGCTGTGTTCCAGCTAGCTGACTGTTTTTTCTCTCCTTCAGCTCTTAACTGCTCTCACCAACTGCCTCTTAGCCCTGCTTCAACCGTTTCAGCAAGCTCCTCCCACCACAGGCTTCATGTCAGCACGTGAACCAGAACTCAGGGGCCTACCATTGGTTCCAGTCCTAGCCACTCCCCCAAAGACCACTCAAATGGGCAGGGAAGATCCTCTCATGCACTGATCGCTTTTACAAATGCAAACAGCAAATTGCTCTTCTTTAGTCATTCCAGTCATACCCCAACTCTTTGTTACCCTATTTTTTTTTTCCTTTTGGCAAAGTGGAGTGGTTTGCCATTTCCTTCTCTAGCTCATTTTACAGGTGAGGAAACTAAGGCAAACAGGATTAAGTCACTTGCCCAGGGTCACCCAGCTAGTAAGTATTTGAGGCCAGATTTGAATTGAGGAAGGTGAGTCTTCCTGACTCCACTCTACTACTTAGCTGCCCTGTAATGCAAATCACAATAACATCAAATTTCATGAGAGATTTTAGCAGGGACATATTACTTATGTAACTGGAGGAGTAAGCAACATATCATGGAGAAGGTCGCACGTTAGCTGGGCCCTGAAGAGAAGAATTTCAACAATTAGGTGATGTGGAGGTAGACCATTCCATGCCTAGATTATGGGTATGCAGAGATACAGAATCGGGGAAGTTCAAGATTGTGAAAAATCTGATTCATTTAGAATGTAGTATGTGGTGAGCGTCCGGCTCGTTTGGCCCTGGATTTGAAAGTGGCCACAATACAGGACTGGCCAATGCTAGGAGCATGGTTCACTGGCATAGAAACTCTGTGTGACATGTACATTGGAACATCATGAATGATGCTCTCATTTGTATAGAAAGTGACATTCCATTCTTCAGAGTAACTGGTGGAATCCAGCCATCTCCACCCTTTTCCCAAACTAGGGCCACCCAGCTTCTCCCACTTGGAAGAGAACTCTCTGGATCTTATTTCCAGAAACTGTGTCCCTAAACCCTGGGGAACCGCTTCTCAGTTTTGGGTCTCCTGCCCTGGAGCTGAGTTGTTCTGATGAGAGGGTGACTGACAATGGCTAATTCCCCAGCCTGTTATGTGTCTCTGGCCTGAGACCAAACCACGCTTCTCACCCCCTTCCAGATGTCTACCCAGCCATTTTGCCATCTGTCCTGCAGCCACTGCTGTCCCCTGTGACTCCACTCAAAATCTCTGTGAATCTCCAGATCAGACTCCCTTCTCTGGCCACTGCTCCTTTATTTGTGTTTTCTCCCCTATTAGAGTATAAGATCCCTAATTAAAGGGCTTTTATGTTACTATCCTTGGTCCTTAGCACTGTTTCTGGCATATGGTAGCCCTTTCTAAATGCTCCCTCATTCATTTCCTTCAAGATGACACAAGTTTAGGGCTGAACGCCAAACAAGAGAATCGAAGCTTTGTAGTCAGAGAAGGCCGAGTAGCCTAGAATGCACAGGTCTAAGCTAGGTTAGTGGACAGGAGAAGAATCTGAATATACAGTCATGGCTACCAGTTCAGGGTTTAAGCTGGGCACAGGGATTATGTCTGTTACCCCTAGGTTTCCAGCTCATTTCTTCCTCATTTCAATATTTTAGAATCTTCATCTTACTTAGAAGCTCAGGTCAATGTTGCCTTTTCTGTGAACTTCTTTGATCCTTCTTCTTCTTGGTTCTCTGTCTCTCCTCAAATTATCTTTACTTCTCTGTGTATATGTTCTATCCCTTCATTACAAGATAAGCTCTCTGAAAGCAAAGATGGACTTGTTTTTGTCTTTTTTATATTCCTAGTGTTTCGTGAGTAGTAGGAGCATGGTAAATGTTGAATTGAGCTGAAATGGGTGTGGAATTCAGTGGGGAGACTGGGAAGCAGAATATTAGATCTAAAGTAACGTTGCAGATTCACGGAGTGTCTGTCCTAGTGTTCTGCCCCCTTATACACATAGACACTTAAATGCTAGCAGGAATACAGTGCTTAGAGGGAGAGGGTGTTTGGGTGTTGGTGATTCCATCAGAGATCTAAGTCCTCTGAGGGGATCTTGTATATGTTCTAGCATTCTTCTGAGAAGAGTGGTACGAAAGACCTCAGATCATTTCTAGTCTGATGTAGACCTTGAAACGACAGAATCATAGAATTTAGAGCTAAAGTCAAGTTAATTCGTAAGGTCAGCTTTATAATTGATAGGCACAGGGGCCTAGCTTCCTTGTTTGGGGTGGCTTTTTTGCTCTTTGTTTTTTGGATGAGTTGGCCCCATAGAATTTGAGTGTACTCCTGTGACCCTTCCAGTTTGGTTATATTTCCTTAATGCCAATCCTAAATCATCCTTCTTTCCAAATGAAGTTTTGGTGAGGAATCCTAGAAACGACACAGTCAGGAATCTGTACTGCCCCCTTCCTTGCCCTACCCAGGTCATGTACCATGTTCAGTCTTCTTCCTTCTCCAATCTAGGATTCAGGAGATATCTTTACTGCCTGAGTGGCTGCTTCATTAAAGTTGTTACTCATAACTAAGAACATAGTCATTGAGGAAAAGAAGAAAAGAATATTTTCCCGAAGGCCATAGAGTTTTTGTTCTATAATTTAAGACAAAATAGAACTAAATAATGTAGCGATGGAATTGAGTTTAATATCCGTTACTTTTTCTTACCACCTATCATTTCTTGACTTAAAGCTAATATATTGTATAAATTCAGAAATTTGCTTTCCATAGCAGTTGCATGAATTCAGAGAAAACTGTTTATAGATTTCTTAACATTACGTGTATGAAGGATTAACAAAGGCTATGATGACTATTTTTTCTCTCTCTCTGTTTCCCTCTGTCTCTCTTCCTTTGTTTCTCTTTTTCCTAGGCACAGTAACCTTCGTGTAAGGCCCAAAGGGCTATCCACTCTGGTGAAGAGTGGGGTTCCAGAAGCGTTAAGGGCAGAGGTATGGCAGTTACTAGCGGGCTGCCATGACAACCAGACTATGCTAGATAAATACCGAATTCTTATTACAAAGGTAAGAGTTACTTTTTGTTTTGTTTTCCTGGGAACACATGTTAAAAGAATCCATTTTACATAGAGCTCAGATGGCACATTCAGTCTTTCTTGTCAAAGTGATTGGAAATGTGTGATAAATAATTTTTCCTTTTTGTCACAGACCTGGACTGGATGACAATAAACAGCAAAAAACCAGTTACTGCTAAGTGTTTCT
The DNA here is from genome assembly GCA_028646595.1 of Phalanger gymnotis. Lineage (NCBI taxonomy): Eukaryota > Metazoa > Chordata > Mammalia > Diprotodontia > Phalangeridae > Phalanger > Phalanger gymnotis. The sequence goes on along the minus strand of CM053626.1, from coordinate 283,371,403 downwards.
GGCCTTGGCTCTTCCTTTTTGGATTTGTGTTATTTCATAACAAGGGCATACCATATTGGGTTTTATTTATATGTTAAATATTTTCTAACATGTTTTGGTTAAAATTATGTATTTATGAGATTTATGAATATCAATTTCTCTGAGATCTCAGATACACTAATGTAATTGAAAAATGAAAACAGCTTTAAAAATTTGATTTTCAAAAGCTTTCTCATCCAAGGAAGTGTAATGGTATGGGTATTGCAGGGCTTTTCTGGGGACCATTGCAAGCTCCATTTCCTAGGTCTCCTTGATGATGGAGATAACTCTTGGTTTAGGAGTGCTAGGGGTCCCTCTTCAAGTTTTGTTTCCTAAGTTCTACATTTGCTGAAAATTTTGAGATTAAGGTTTTTTTTTTTAACTTTAGCTTTAGAAGCAAGGGTGGTATCTTATTATATAAGAGCCTTTTGGCCCAGGAGAAGTAAAGTAACTTGCTAAGAGCTAGGAGGATTACCCAAGAATCCTGATGTTTGTCAGACTAATTCATTGTCTTCCAAGATGTTTATTTTTAAATGGTGATAGCAGCAATAAGTGGGATTGACAAAAGAGGAATAAGTATCCTGTTCCTTTTTTTCCTTTCTCCTTTTCTGTCTCCACCCTTAGGGCTCACTTGGTGATCATCTTAAATTTTCACAGTGCCAGCAGTCAAAGCTACTAGGCAGAGTGAAACAGGGCATTTGTAAGAGTTCTTGTCCTGTGACCTGAATAGGATTAGGATCACCAATGTGGAGCTGAAAGAACTCTCAGAGGCCATTTTGCCCCATATCTGAAGAGGTCTAGTGATTCCTTATTGAATATTCTAAAATTCACATGGATCCATGACCTCACTGATTTGAGAGTTCCTTCAATGATACAGATCACCATCCATGTGTTCTTGCCCATTCCATGCTCCGTATACATATTCTCCCCAAAGTTCACCCCGTGGGATCTGTCCAGTGCTCTGGAGGACTTTATGCCATTAGGAAGATGCTAGTGGAGCATTCAGAGTTTTCCTTCTGTTTTCCCATGCCCCTAGGATCATTGGATCCTGGCTGCAGAACTGGGAGTGACCTCAGAGGCCATCTGGTCCAACCTACTTCTTTTTTTGTCCTTTTGGTACCTTTCTCTCTTGCTGTCTGACCAGCCCATCTTTTCCTGTTACATAATTTTTAGGTGGATTGTTGGATAAGTAGAAAGAAGGTGGTCCAAAGATATGTGTTTTTTCCATCCACAAACTGAATTAGCCAGCCGATTATATTTAGGAGGCTTTTCTTATTGGTAATGTATATTAAACACTAGTAGATGCCCCTTTCTGTCGTGACTTATAGCCAATGCTAGAGCAACCAAATAATGTTAGGAATACATATCTGGTGATCACATCTCTGTGTGATTAATCACATTACCACCTAGGTGATCACTAAGGGATTGGGAATTTTAATTAGGGTGAGGAGGAATATAGACAATTACCCAGGTCGGATCTAATTCAGGAGAGAAATTTTGACAGTCATAGGGCAGCCTGTGTGTACTGGGTATCTGGGGAAGGAGAGGAGAGCAAGAAGTCCCAGAGGAGTTTGGATGAGGAATTATGAAGGTGATAAAAAATGCATTTGGCCCATTTTGTAGTTTTTGTTTAGTGCTCTCCTCTAAAATGCTGAGGTTGAAATCAAGATATTAGGACTGGTTTAGATGGCAGTAAACCTCCGAATCCTCCAGTTCATTCTGGTCTTCTCTGTTGAGGCTAGTTCAGTTCAGCTATTCTGGTTTAGTCTGCTGTCTCCCAATCAAAGCCATCCTTTCTTTTATTGGGAAGAAGAATTAAAAGGAAAAAGGGGAGTATGGAGACATTGTATGCATTTTCTCCCCTTTTATTGTTGATTACTAATTGATTGCAGTACAGTATTTGCAGAATCTCCACATTCGTTCAACCTTTAGAACATATCTTGTGTCAATAACAAAGGTGTCCTGTAATTGTTTGTAAAGATTTTTCTTAAGAAGTATAATTGTGCATCTACTCACATTGCTGTTTACCGTTGGTAATGGAATCTAATTGTGATGGTGGCATGCTTTGGTATTTAGTTTCCTAAGAATGTCCTACAAAGAAAAATGGCAAAGAACCTATATCTTCTCCTGCTTTTTTGGGACAACTGTATTTAATATGTGATATTTTCTTTCTAAAAAAATAATAAATGTACTCAATAGTGTAGAGAATATCATCAAAAACTGTGGTCAGATGATTTATTTATAATAAGAGTAGTTAAAATTTGTTGTGGAATATTGTTCTTTCAAAAATGTTTGTAGGCTGGAGTTTATTTTAAAAAGGAAAATATAAACTAATTGTTACATGTTTAACTTATCACTACTTAGGACTGAATAATTTTAAAGAAATTAATCAGCACAGTTCCCAATTCACTCTGCTGATGAATGACAACATAAAATGTATATAATATGATTTCCTTTGTTAACTGTGCAGTATGATTAAAAAAAAAGTAACATTTTAATACAAATAATTTAGAGTCCTGTGATATGGTGTTGCACCTTTCTTCAAAATTCAAAGGTTTTTGTAGGAGGAAGGCTAATGGTATATTAAATTTTGTCTCAATCTTTCCCTTTGAGAAGAAAAAATGTACTTAACTTTTCTCTTATGAGGGAAGGAAGGGGACTTGTACAAGCCACAAAATTAGATTTTCTGGTTCTTAATTTTTTTTTAATGGTTAGTCAGGCTTTTATGTTTAGAGATGGAAATCAGGCAGACATTCAGATGGTGTTAAAGTTTGTATGTGTGTGCAGAGGGACTTAGCATTTCAGTTTAAGAGCATAAACCTAAGGAGAACCTCTGCCTGTTGTTGGTGATTGCTCCCTAAATATCAGTCTCTACTTTTGGCCCAGTTTAAAATGTCCTTTCTTGTTACATCACTGGGAGAATGACTAACTTGGATTGGTCAAACATACCTGGATATATGGTCATAGAAAACTTCTATTAAATGTTTTGGCGTCCCTAAGTGGTTTGTAGATTCTTGCAGAGTGGTGCCCGCGGTGTGTATTTGTGCTGGTGCTATTTAGAAACTTCTGCCTTTGAGAGAGGTTAATTCTGGATTAAACTGAATTTGCATTTCAGTACATACAAGTTTCAAGTGTCACATTGGCAAGTTTCTTCTCTAGTCATACTTATATGAAATTCAGATAGACTCTCCTTTTTAATATTTCAGAAATGTATATCCACTAGTTTCCCACACATTATTTGTCAAAATATAACTCTTTATGGAAGTAGTTCTTATTTTCACATATAATATTTTGATTTTTAAAAGACAACTACCATATAATTTGGTACCTTTCTCATTATTTCTTAATTTTTATGTTATAATACCACCTTCAGTTCTTAATTTGGAGTAAAAAACCCTTCCCTTTTATTTGTGCTCAAACTTTGAGCTGGCTCAGCATAAAGCTACTCTCGTTTTAATCGTAAGTAGTACTTTCTTCTTTGCTTTTGCTGTTTCTTTTGGATAAAGAACGTATCCCATTGCAGTCCTGACCTATGACTGCATGGTTCTAGTAAAAGAGACTTGGGATCACAGACTCTCAGAACTAGAAAAGGGAGCTCAGAAGCCATCTGGCCTCACTCCTAATGGAAGGAAGGAAAAAAGGAAGGAAACAAGTATATATTTAGCACCTACTATGTGCCAGGCATTGGTCTATGCTTTAAAATATTTCATTTCCTCCTCACAGCAGCCCTGGGAGGTAGGTGCAATGATTACTCTCATTTTACAGGCAAGGAAACTGAGGCAAACAAGTTAAGTGACTTGTCTAGAGTCAAACAACTAGTACATGACCTCCACAAACTGAATCTATTCTATTTAAGTTGCCACCCATCCTGGAGTGCTCATAGTCTACCTGCTGTAAAATAATTTATATTACTTATAAATGAGACATTTTTTTTCCAGCCTCATTTCTCCTAAGCTCATTAAATTGGAGTGATTCTGATATAAAGAGGCCAAGTATTTTTAAGGTAGTCACTGTGATTAGCTTTAAAGTACAGTGTGGGGGCTTAAATATTTCCTATCACATAGAATGCATGCCTCTTTTCTCCACAAGATATAGAAGTAGTAAAACGAACTACATAGGCCTTCTGGCCAGAAACAGTGCAATTTCCTTTTATTCTTTTTTAATACTTCCTCTCCCCTCAACTATTTCTAGTAGTAGCAGCTGCTAGCTAGTGGCTAATTTGATTTGTGTTTTAATATTCATTTACCTCTATATATTTGTTGCTTTTTTGGAACAGATTAGTTTTATAAATTGACTCAGATGGCTTAAAAACTGACTCCGAGCTATTTTCTTAAATAGCGTCTATTTTCACATAGAGGAGAAGAGTTAATAGAAAAACATCATTTATTGAGATGAAATTTAATGGGAATAAACATAGAGCTCTGCTTTGGGTTAAAAAAAAAGAAAGGAGTCAGTTAAGTTCAGGATGGAGAATGTGTGGCTAGCCAGTAGTAAATGTGAAAAACTCGATGTCAATCACCGATGTGATAGTATGGCATCCCAGAAGCAGTACCTTGTCTTAGCTGGCATTGATAGAGGCATAGTGGACACGCTAGTTTTTCTGTGTGCTCCGCTGTGATCCATCCCTCCTGGGGATGCTTTCAGTTTTGGCGGCAGTGCATTGTTGTGAAGGATGTAGACAGATTAGACTGGGAAGGTGGAAGAGAAGATGAGCATTTTTGTAGCTTCTCCAGTGCTGGGCGCTTCACAGATGCTGTCATTCCATCTTCGTGACACCCCTGCAAGGTCGATGCTGTTATCATCCCATTTTACAGTTGAAGACATTGAAGCAAACCGAAGTTAAGTAACTTGTGTAGGACGTCACACACAGTAAATGTCTGCAGCTGGTTGTGTATTGGTACGGGTCTTGACTGCAGGCCCGGCATTCTATTCCCTGTGCTGCCTCATGTAGGAGAGAGAAGTGGGATAGTGGGAATATTGGGATAACTTTGAATGGGATAATGGGAAGTTTTGACACTGTTATATAGTAAGGTCTGTTGGAGGAAGAGATGTTCAACTTGGAGTAAACAGGATTATGTATGAGTAAAGATTGTGAAAAAAAAAAACCTAACATTTATATAGCACCTCCTGTGTCCTCACCACAACCATGAAAGGCAGGTGCTATTATTATCCTCATTTTACAGATGAAGAAACTGAAGCAAACAGAGGTTAAGTGACTTACCCAGAGTCAGAGAAGGAGTAAGTGTCTGAGGCCAGATTTGAATTCAGATCTTCTTGATTTCAGACCTAGCACTTTTCCCACTGCACCAAATAATAGCTGTCTTCATGTTTTTTTTTTTTTAAATAAGGATTCACCTGTTTTCTTTGGCCCCGTAAGGAAACTGCAGAGAGGCAGATTTAAGCTCGATATTAAAGAAAAAAATTCCTGAGCATTAGGCTTATCCAAAAATAGAAAGGGCTGATGTAGAAAACCATGAATTTCCCTTTACTGGAAGTCTTCCATTAGGCACTGGTGATTGTAGGGGATGTTGTAGACAGAAGTATCAGCCGCGTACAGGTTGGATTGGCTTAGCTTTGAGAGCCTTTCCAACACCAAGAGTCTGTGATTTTGTGAAAATTTGAGAATTTGTACCTGATATTTCATAACATATATTTCTTTGGACTTTTCACATCTTTTGGGTGGAATTTTTTTTCTTTTTATTGTACATGATAAAACTTAGAATTTCTATTATGTAAACACGGAGGCATGCTGAAGAAATTGGTTTAGAACTGCATAGGACCTTTAGAGATCTGATCTAACTTTTCATTTTATGAGTACGGAAACAGACCTGGAGAAATTAAATCAGATTAAGGTCAAATAGATATTTAGGAGCAGAACAGAGATTTTGTTTTTGTTGTTGAATTGTTTCAGTCATGTCTGACTATTTGTGACCCCATTTGGGGTTTTCTTGGCACAGATACTTGAGTGGTTTGCCGTTTCTCTTTTCAGCTTATTTTATAGGTAAGGAAACTGGGGCATGTAACAGGGTTAAAAGACTTGCCCAGGATTACACAGCCAGTCAGTGTCTGAGACCAGATTGGAACCCAGGTCTTCTTGACTCCAGGCTGGCACTATCCACTCTGTCACCTAGCTGCCCTTTTAAAAAAAATCAGTTTTATTTTTAGTTCCAAATTCTCTTTCAACTTCCTTTTCCTCCCTTATCTGTTGAGAAGTCAAGTAAAACAAAACTTGTTAGAAATATGTGGTCATGTTTCAAAACAAATTCTCATACTAGCCATGTTACCTGGTACCCTACTATGAACTTAAAAGAGTAATTGTCCTTTTTCTTTTCTGTTTATTCTCTTCTATCGTGTGAGAGAATATTATTTTCCTCTGGAGTTGATTTAATTCATATGTGCATACCTATAATAAATCACCCAACAAAAATATATTTCTTTGAAGACTGGCCTTTCCAGAGCTATCTTTTATAGCAGGAAAGTAGCATGACATAGATAGCTGGCCTTAGAAAAACCTGAGTCTCATTCCTGCCATTGACAAGAACTGCCAGCATGACTCCAAGCAAGTTGGTTAACCTCTCAATTTCTCAGGAAGTTCTCTGTGGCTTTATTAAAATGACAAGTTGTGGATTTGTAATGATAATGGGAGATTTACCCTTACCCACCCCTACTTTGCTAGACTGATAAAATCAGAGCTCCAGACTAGAAGAATAGGAAAAAAAGGGTTGATGACCTGCACATCATCTCCCAGATATCATCTCTGTGTTGCTCATTCCCGCTTCTTTATATCCAACCCTAATCTATCTCCTGACCTCCTGTCTTACATCACTATCTCCCTTTGTATATCTTAACATGCAGATCCGAAAGAGAACTCATGATGGTTCCCATAAACCCTCCCTATCTTCCTGACTTTGATAGAACTGTCCAGGGTACCACCATCCTCTTAGTCACGCAGGTTCTCAACCGTAGAATTGTCCTCAACTCTTCACTGTCCTGTAGTCTGTGGTCAAGTCGTTTCTGTCTTCACACTACTGTCTGCATCCTGTTCTCTCCCCTCACTTAGCCACAAGCCTGCTGCCATCCCTAATCAAATCTCACCTGAGCTATTCTAGGGCTGGCCTTCCAGTTACTTCCCATTGCGTCAGTCTCTCTGCTTTCCAATCGATCTTTCACTCAGCTATCAAAGTGAATTTCCTAAAACGTAGATCTGGCCATGTCACTGCACCCCCTGCCCCAGCCTTGCCCTCCTCACTAAAATCCCGTGGCTCCCTATTACCTTGAAAACTAAATAGAAATTTCCCTATTTGGCTTTTAAATCTCTTCATGATCTGGCCTTTTTCAACCTTTCCAGTCTTCTCATACTTATCTCTTTTTATGTATTTGGCAGTTCCACAACTTGGTCAGAGCATGCCACCTCCTGACTCTGCCTTTGCTCTGGCTGCTTCTGCCCGGCCCCCCAAGCCCCTCATGGAATGTTCTCCCTCCTCTCCTCTGCCTCCTGAATTCCCTGGCTTCCTTTAGGACTTATCTCACATTCCATCTTCTGCAGAGGCCTTTCCTGGCCTGTGTCTCTCCTCTCAACCCCTGCCCCCCTCCCACCCACACTAATACCTTTCTTCTGAGATTACCTTTCATATGTTCTGTATAAATATCTTGTATGAACATAGCTAATTGCAGATTATATCCACCCCTATCCCCCTAATAGAATGTGTGCTTCTTGAGGACAGGGTCTGCGCTTTTGCATTTTTTTAGTTTCATCGTTATTTAGCCCAATGCCTATACACAGAGTAAGCGTTTAATAGATGTTTGGTGATTGACTAGCTAATCCCTGCATAGCTTTCTGTCTTAGAGATCAGAGAATAGTGCCACTACAAATGATCATGAATAAGCTTCCACTGTTCTTGAGTCATATACCGTCTTGGCGTTGTGCAGCGTTAGCCTTTTAGTTTTCTGCTGTTCCCATTATGTTCTCATCTTAAGTATTTTTTTTGCTAAAGTGATTATGAATAATCCCAGTATAATTATAATTTCACTATGCATTGTCCCTTTAGAAACAGTTAGCCAGGAATCATCGGGTTTGGCATAGAGAATGCATTAATTCTGACTTGGGCGACAGAGTTGGGGGCACATTTTGCTTGTATTCCAAGTCTGTGGATATAGGAAAGAAAAAAAAGATATGTGTACACATGTATATATTGTATGTGTGGGTATGTAGAGTTCTGAAGTTTCTGTGCAACTTATTTTAACAAGTCTAGCAGAACTGATTGTGTCATTTTCATAATTGTTGTCCATATAATGAGGAACCAAAAATCAGAGGGCTATTCGATCAATCTGTCAACATTTATTAAATGCCTACTATGTGCCAGGCTCTAAACTCTTTTTAGAGACTTTAGAAACAGTTTGTCTAAATTAAAGTGTTCCCATGTATCACAGGGTTTTGTAGGTGTTACAGGCATTAATCAAGGTGTTAGGTAAGAAATGTTATCTTTTTAGAGCCTCAGTACTATGGGTTGTTTAGCAACACTGGGTTAGATTATTGGTTTTTATTGAAATAAGTGATAAGTTGAAATGATAATTTATTAGTATCTCCTTCCCCCATTCGCTGTTCCATTGTCTGTTTCTTTCTCCCTATATTTTTCTTTTTATATTCTTATAGTTTTGTATATTGATTTTTTTGGCTCTGTTTTCTTCATTGCACAAAATTGCATGTAAATGTTGACTTATATTCGTGTTCCTCATTTGTATCATTTTTAATTAGATTATGATATTCCAGTGACATGCCATAACTTGAAGAATGTAATTTATAATTTTTATTCTGGTTTACTATTGTGTAGTAATTGCTTTTTAAAGCTTGACAGTTTATATAGTAATTTTATAGTAGACTTATTGTAACATAGCTTATTATTACTTGGAGTCAGATATGCTGAGTGTCAGACCATGTGTTTTGGAAATGTAACCACTACGTGAAAGAGTTTGGTATAGAAAAGTTCATTGGGTAAATGGTAATTTCTGTTTCCCAATACTAACATCATAAAAGGGTTCTGTTATATACATATAACACTTGTTCAGCCTGATTTTTCTTTGAGTTATTCACAAGACAGCTGTGAATTTAAAATAACATGCTTTCAGAGGCCTTACTAAAAATAGCTTCATATCTTAAGTCATATTTCTTTCTTCTCATTCTCCCTCTGTTCTTTTTCTCCTTATTTTCTCTTCATGCTTCTTTCTTCTTCACCTGTCATCCTTCTCTTTCTGTCTCTCCTTCATCCTCTCTTTCCCTCTTTCTTCTTTTCCCCTTCTCCCACTCCCTGCCCTTCTCTGGCAAGGAGTGGGATTGGGACCAGGAGAGGTCTTATATGGTGACACTTGATCTGAAATTTGAAGCATATCAATTCTAGGAGGCAGAAGTGAGGAGGGAGAATGGCTATTTTAGGGATGGGGGACAGTGATAAGGTATCAGTATGGGAAATGCAAGTTGGTGCTATGTGCAAAGGCTGTTCTGGCTTAAGTTGTAGAGTGTTTGGAGGAGATTGTAAAAAGGCTAGAAACAAATGAAAGAGTTTATGTTTGACCTTTAGGATAACAGGGAGCTTCTGGAGTTTTTTTTTTTTTATTAACATCTTTAGTTTTCAGCATTAATTTTCACATGCGTTTGAATTACAGATTTTTCTCCCCATTTCCACCCCCCCCCCCACTCCAAGAT
>CM053626.1:283338348-283361185 GCA_028646595.1 Phalanger gymnotis | reverse complement strand
GTTCTAGAATTGGTTCAGAGCCATTTTTTCATAGGTTTTTGGAGGGACTTGGAGGGGAGCTCACGCCAGTTACTGCTTTCCAGTCGCCATCTTGGCTCCGCCCCTCGCTTCTGGAGTTTTTTGAGTAGAGGGGAGACTTGGTCAGACCTGTGATTTAGGAAAATCATTTCTGTGGCTCTTTGGAGGATAAATTAGTATGGAGAAAGACTTGAAGCAGAAAATAATAAATTATTGGTGGGCAATGACTTGAAGCAGAAAATAATGAAGAAATTATTGGTGGGCAATGATGAATGCCTGACATCTAGTGAACCCCAGAAATGGGGTTGCTTAAAGGAAGCATATCTAAAAAGCAAAGTAATAGATAAAAGAAAAATGAGAAGAACAAAATTTAATATGCATAGGGAGACTTCCACACAGCCAGAGGTACTATCGGACAAAACAAAAACAAAAATCCATAATAAAAATAAAAAGGAAATTACATTATGCTGCAAAGAACATAAATGACAAATATCAGCATTAAATTTACAAGCTTCAAATGCAGCACCATCTAAATTCATAAAAGAAAAGTGAACAATTACAAGAAGCCACAGACAATAAAAATCACAGTAGGAGAATTTGTGTCTCTTTTTTGGCTTTGGACAGATATATAAAACAGGGAAATGTAGAATTGAACTAATTTCTAGAAGGCTACAAGTGACCAATTTATGGCCTTTTCTGCATAAGATTGCTAAAGAATATGTGTATTTCTCAGCATCATCTGAAACTTTTACAGAAATTCACCATGTGGTATGGCACAGAGATATTGCAAAAAGTTGTATGAAGGCAGAAGTACTAAACATATCCTTTATAGACCATAACACCATACTAATAGTAGTCGGTTCAGGGAATACAAACAAAAGACATAGCCCCAAATGGAGATTTAATGAAATCCTAAATGAATGGGCCAAAGAAGAAATCATAGAAATAGTTAATAGTTATTCAATAGAAAATGATAATGCCAAAATTTCTGGGATGCAGATAAAAGAATCTTTATGGGAAAGAACAATATCTTTTAAAACTGTTTACATAAGCAAATTGGAAAGGGGAAGAATTCATGAACTGAATATGCATTTAAAATTTAGAAAACCAACAAAAACTCAAAATGAGCACAAAAGAGGAGATAATGAATATTAGAAGAGAAACAGATAAATAAAAATCCAAAAAGACTATAGAAAACAATAAGAGCTGGTTCTTTGAAAAGACTAATAAATTGATAAACCTTTAGCCAATGTGATTAAATAGAAGGCTGAAAATCAAATTAATAGTAACAAATGAACAAGATAAAATCACACCAAAACCAGAAGAAACTGAACTATCAGAACTTACTATATGCTAACAAAACTGAGAATACCAAAGAAATTGAGGAATATCTTCAAAAATATAAAATATCCAAAGAGAAGAAAAATAGAGATCTTAAATAATCCATTATCTGAAAAGGAAATAGAACTAGTTGTAAAGAAAAGAATCTACCAAAAGAAGATTGTAATAGAGGAAAGTTCTGGCCTGATGGAATTTCAGTAGAATTCTGTCAATCTTTAAAGAAACATTAATACCAATACTATACAAATTATTCTCAAAAATTAAGAAAGAAGATGATTCTTGTTGTATAGCTGGGTGACTAGAAAAATGTGAGGCCCTCAATAGAAATAAGAGAAGTCTGGAAGAAGATGAGTTTGGGTGGAGAAAGATGAGTTCTGTTTTAGAGAAATTGAGTTTGAGATGCTTGTAGGATATGCTCTTCAAAAAATCTGAAAGGCAGTTGAGCATATGGAATTGAAATTCCCAAGAGAAACTAGAGCTGAACATATTGATCTGATAGTTATCTGCATAGAAATATTCATCAAAGCGCTGTTAGGTGATGAGTTCACCAAAGGATAGAATATAGATAGAGAAGAAAAGAGGGTTCAGGATAGAGCTATCTAAAGGAGAAGGAATATTGATGCTGTTGAATGAAAACTGCTTCCGTGTAACCTCTGCTCATATCTTGTCTTGAGATCAAGAAGAGCCAATTCAGTTACTCTGTTATATGACGCTACTTAAAACTAGTTGAAAACAGGTTTCCCCCACCCCTGACCCCATCCCTGATTTGGAAATCTTCTTTTCTCCAGTCTCTGGATCACCATTTGCTTTAACACTTTCACTAAATGGTGGTTTTGATTGTCATTATCACTTTATTCTTGACAAGCTCTGTATTTTCAGTGTCTCTTTTAAAACACATTACAGTCGTGGTGTCTGTAAACTCTTTGAGAGTAGAGATTGTTTTCAGCTTTTGTATTTGTATTCCCATTGCCTGGCATCGTGCCTCATTTCCTTCAACTGGCTTTTCTGGCTTCCTTTCTCAACACATATCCCACTTTCTGCAGGAGGCATTTCCTGATGTTCCAGATCATTTTATAGCTGATCCTGGAGATCATGGGTAGCCATTGGAGTTTGTTGAATGAGGGGAAGAGATGGTGACATGGATTTATCTCTTTCATTGCGTATAATTCTGTGAGGTTGCCATTACAGATATTATTCTTGTCTCCATTTTACATTTAAGGAAACATTCTCAGAGAAGATAGTTGACTAAATTTTATAATAATATGACTTGCCCAAAGTTACACAATCCCATTGGAGTGGGAACTTCTTGAGGGCAGAGACTGGATTTTGCCTCTTTTTGTATCTCTGGCACTTAGCACAATGCCTGGCACGTAGTAGGCATTTATAAATGCTAATTGACTGATTGACTTGGAATTGAATCCAAATCTTATAGTGATATATTATTGCTATTTACCTTAGTATCTTAGTAGGGTCTCCAAAGGCCATCTATTCCATAATAATTTCTGTAACATGCTCAATAGGTGGTCACCCAACTTTCTTTTTTAAAAACTATTTTTTAACTTTTTTGATTAATAAGCACTTATTTTACCTCCATCCCTACCCTGCCCAATTTAAAAGAAAAATGAAACCCATATAAATTTGAAGTCTTTCTTGAAAGGTCTCCCCCCAGGGCAGCTCATTCTACTTTCAAATAGTTCTCAGTTAAAATTTTTTTTTCTTATATTAAACTTAATGTTGCCCCTCCGCAATTTCCATGTATTGTTGCTGTTGTTCCCACTGGAATCAAACATAATAAGTTCAGTCTTTCTTCCACATAAAAGCCCTTTAAACATGTGAAGGCTGTAATCCTATGAATAAAGAAATTCCTCCTTAATGCTAAATCAGATATCATGTATGGTTCAGTCACTGATGGAGGATACTAGGTTACTGTCCTGTTTCTCTCTGCCAGAAATTCCTATCTTTCTCATGAAAGTCTTTATCAGCCAGTCAGTCAATTAACTACCACTTATTGAGCACCTTATATATAGCACTGTGCTAATTGTTGAGCAAACAAAAGCAAGGCAAAAGACAGTCCCTGCCCTCAGAGAGCTTACACTCTAACGGGGGAGACAATATCCAAGCAATTATGCACAAGTAAGGTATGTACAGGAGAAACTGGAGGTTAGTCTCAGAAAGAATGCATGAAGATTAGGGAGTACTAGGAAAGGCTTCTTAAAGAAAGTAGGTTGTGGTGAGTATCAAATGAGAGAACACAGGTTAAAATCTTAAAGTATATGGCCTATGCTTTCTAGCCTCTCTATCTTTGTTCTGACTATTCCCTGCTTCTGGAGTGTACCTTCCACCCTTGTGTACACCACCCCCACTTACCTCCCGTTCTCCACTAGCTGAAATCCCATCGAGAGCTCTCTGGTCAGAATAGTTCTCTTTTTGGGCTGATCTTTGTATTTTGTTTATACCTCTCTTATCCTACTGTGTATTATGCTTGCTTCGTACCTCTCCTTGCTTGTACATTCTTTAAAGGAAAAGATCTTATGTCAGACTAGATTTAGCTAGTGCTTTGTGTTCAGTGAGTGCTCAAGAAATGCTTGCAATATTAATTGTTATCCCATACTTAACCTCTTAACTAGTCCCATTCCCCTGCACATCAAAGTAAAGTGTGTGTGTGTGTGTGTGTGTGTGTGTGTGTGTGTGTGTGTGTGAGAGAGAGAGAGAGAGAGAGAGAGAGAGAGATACAAGGGGAAACAGAGAAACAAGCAGACAGTAATTGGTGCTAAAATGAAGAAAACTAGTAAACATTACAGAAAGAGAACTAAATTTTGTGAAATAATCAGATGACACTAACAAACCTGCTACAGAAAGAAAAATTATTCCTCAACGTAGTATCCTTTTCTGTATTTTACTTTCGTGAGCATGTATATACAAAAAAACTTCATTTCATTTGTTCTTTTCAGACTAGTACTCTCCAAAGGCATAGTTCACTTTCTCAATATATGATGCTAAATGACTTAAGTGAACATGGTTTCCCTAATGTGTAATTGCCATATATAACCATTGATCAAATATCTGGTTGAAGTATATTTTACTTTGGAAATCACGATTTAAATTTTAGGAGAATACAGCATACTGTACAGTAAAATTGCATTAACTGGACATTGAAAGAAAAATGTCTAAGGTGGTATATGAAAAATTATATTTTTATACAACTGAATATAATTTGGTAAATGCTTAAAAGATGTCCAGTAATGATTACATCAGATATGTAATTTCAGATGTGTGTAATTTTATTATATGCTTCATAAGTGAATTAAAAATTAACTTTAATTGAATAGATAAATGGTTGATTTTACTTTTTATTATATAATTTGTATCTTTTAAAAGATAATTAATTTTAAACTATATATAAAATAAATGAAACTCACCATAAGGATACTGGGTCTCACCAGGAGGCAGGCATTGCTTAATTACAGTGATCCTCTGTTCTGTGTCATCACCTTGTCTAGTTGTAAGAAATGAGCCTTTTGATAGAATGGGGTTATCCCATTGGGGACTGTACTGCTGATATTTATAAAAGTCACGGTAAGACTGTTCTAGGACATTACTGATGGAGTTCTGGTACCCATTGTGTTTTCTTCAGCAAATTTGTGTGTTTCTCCTTTATCCTCATCCTAAGGAAGAACAAGATAGAAAGTGATGGATTAGGAGGAAACATTCATTATATAATTTGAATGTTTTAAGTGTGAGGATGGATTTCCTTAAGAGAATCTTTTGCCTGTGAAATATCATTGGGAGAGAAATTCTTTTGTGAAAATACAACTTACTCCAGTTCTTTCCCCTGAATGATGGGAATATAAATGCAAAAGTCTTTCTCAAATAATATTGTCTATGTAAAAATGATTGTGCTTTTTACATGTGGCTCTTGTATTTTCCTTTTCTAGGCCTTTTATATAGCCTTAAATTGCCACTCATCTAGATGAGAAACATGAATTTGTATAGTCATTTATTTTTACATTTTAAATCATATTCATTAATTCATAGGCTAACAATTTTGCTGGAAGCCAGCAAAACATCCATGTCAAAACATCCATGTAATTTCTTTTTTGTTCATTTTTAGTTTTTTCGAGGCCTTTTGGTTTTTCATCTCGGTAATTTTTTGAATGTACCATCCCCTCCCACAAAATGAACCTTTCCTTATAATGAAGTTTTCAAAAAAAAATTTATCAAAACTAACCAATATATGGATGATGTATCTAACGATATTTACAGCATTCCACACTCCTAGTCCCCCATCCCCTGTCGCTCTGTCTTTGGGGAAAAGAAAATGGTGCATTTTCTTCTGTCTTCTTCATGGCCATATTTGTTCATTATAATTAAACAGTGTTTTGTTTAGTTTTATTGTCCCTTCAGTTTACATTATTAGAGTCATTGAGTATACTGTCTTCCTATTTATGCTTACTTCAGTAAGCTTTAGTTTTATGTCTTCATGTTTCTTTGAATTTCTCAGATTTGTTGTTCTGACTTTGTTTACCATTCTTTACTAGTATGAAAGTGCTGCTGTGAATATTTTGGTGTACATGAGACTTTTTGTTATGTCTTTGACTTCCTTGGGTTTAGCAGTAGAATCTCTGTCTCAAACGGTATGGACATGTTAGTCACTCCCCTCCCCTCTTCCCCAAGGTTGCTTTTCTAAAATGTTGGAGCCAGTTCAGAGCCCCATCAACAGTATATCAGTTTCTTCCCATAACCCCACCACCATTGAGTCTTGTTATTATTTGTAATCTTTGCCTATTTGCTCCATGTGAGATGAAATCATGGAATTAATTTAATCCATGCAATGCTAGTACAACCACTCTCTTAGCAGAAGAATTCTCAGCACTTTGCATTTTTGAATGTTCTGTGCTGTGCTTACTTGGCAAATATAGTTTATACTACTCTTTAGTTTGTAATATTAGTAGGGTTAAAGTAACTGAAGGAAATGATGGTTTTCTGAAGTTATCTTACTTATTATGGAATTGGAGTGGGAGTGCACTCTTCAAAAGGAGGCTATTTTTTAACAGTTCATTCAGAGGCATAACGTTTCTGTAGCACATTTAAACAAGGCTCTTATAATTTACTCATTAGAACTCATTA
The DNA here is from genome assembly GCA_028646595.1 of Phalanger gymnotis. NCBI lineage: Eukaryota > Metazoa > Chordata > Mammalia > Diprotodontia > Phalangeridae > Phalanger > Phalanger gymnotis. Next base: position 283,354,699 of record CM053626.1, on the reverse strand, counting down.
AATCTCTTTGAGGTAGGTGGGTGGCAGTGGTTTTTTGCAATTTCATAGATGTCAAGAGTAAGGACAAGAAGTGTTCAGTAAATTTCACAAGATTGCTCAAAGTGCGTTTCACAAGTGTGTAGTCAATTTTGAATTTATGGCCATTCATTAAGGTCATCACCAAACATTTCTGAAGTGTGTCTTGTGAATTAAGAGCTGCAGAATAATGTTTTCCAGAGCTTTTGCTTTTTCTCTGAACTGCTTCTCTTCTTTCTATTATGCATGGGAATATCTGTGGTTTGTTAGTAGAAACAGTGCTATTTTGCATAGGTTTTTCTTTCAACCTTGTGTAAAAATCTACTTTCATTTTCTAAGCCAGAAGCCTTATCTAATGCAAGGATATGGCATTTTCAGCCTTCTACTTATTTTGGATCTTTGGTTATGTAAACACACTGTCACTTAAAAAAAATCTTCATGAGAGTGTCTTAAAAGTTCACAAATTGGGGAGAAGTGTGCTCCATGAAATATGTTTCTTTGTGTAACTACCTTTTTCAGCCTTTTAAAAATTGACTCCCGATCTACCTTTGTATTTATGTTAATGTGGATTGGTGAAAAGAGCATGGATATGACTGAAGAAGACCTAGCTTCAAGTATACCTTGAATACTTTCTAGCTGGTTTTCCCTGTTCAAGCCATCTAACTTCTTTGGGCCCAGTGTCTATATGTATAAAAGAGGAATAATAATATCCACACCACTTAACACAGAGTTTTAAAGAAAGTGATTTATAAATTTTTAAATACTACTCAAATATGAATTTTCTCTTATCCCTCTTATCCCCTTATCTCTCTTCTTTCTTCTTTCTCTTTCATTAATTCTCTCATTCTTTTTCTGTCTCTTTAAATTGTCCATAAAATAGACCTGAGTTTATAGTTATAATTGTTTAATTTACTTATTAACTAGATTTCTTATATCCTATTAATTTTTTAAATATGGGAACATAACATTTTTTTATGCCTCTCAAAACACAAAATTAAAGTCCCAGTATCACCCAACTAATTTTATTTGGTTTTCATTTAAATGGCCTTCAGTTAGAATTTTTCATTTTCCCTGTAGGTCAGTTGGTTCTTGATTTCTCTCTTTCTTAACTTTTTTTTTAACTACTTCTTAGTTTCCTTCTACCAACTTAATGACTATAAAATTGGATTAGAAGTTATGAATTTGGAATTGTATTATGAAACACTCAAAATTCTCAGTGTTTCTTTTTCTAATATCTAACGATTCTCCATTTTACGGGCAGCTTTGTGTAATGCATTCTGTGGGAGAAATACATTCTTCATAGCAGAGACTTAATGGCAACAAACTTCCAGTTCTCCAATGCAAATTAACTTCCTAGTCCTTTCTGTGTTCCACTTCAGCAAGTTGGCCCCAACTGAGTTTGGGTCCTTTTGGACTTGGAAATTTTTTGCCATTTGTAAAATACTTTTACTTCTTTATGAAGGATGTTATTTAAAAACCAGATAATATTATTATTGCTATTATATTTGGAGGGGAAAGCCCCAGCATCTTCATTTGAAGTCTGAGTTTTTATTCAAACAAATTGAATGTTGGGCTAAATACTATTTGGTTCATTTAATCCTTTTCAGTAGATTAAGATGGTAATATCTTGATCACTGAATATATTGCTAATTTCTAAACAAACTGAATATCTTGTTTGTCTTTTTTTTTTTGGTTGAAGGCTGTTTTTTTTTATTACTATTCTTCAAGAGTTATTCTTTAACACATTCTTTAAATAAACACACAATATGCAACAATTTTTTGGATCCAGATATTATTTTGTTATGTGAGGGCAATAGCTACAAATTCTCTTAAATTATATCTCTTTTTTCTTTAATTTTCATTCTCTTCCAACATGCTGGCTCCTTCTCTAGGGTCTGTAAATACAGCCGAATCTCCCCTATCCTTAAAAACAAATCTCACTCAAACTGATATTATTTGATATTTCTCTTTACCTTAGATAAACTATGAGAAGGTTAAATGATTAAGTGAAGGTCATACATTAAATAGCTGATACAGGATTTGAAGCCAGGTCACTTCAGGAAAATGTGCCCTAGTGGAAAGAGCACTGTATTTTGATGGACCCCAGTGCAAATCTAGTTCCTATACATAGAGATCATATAATCTCCCGAGGGTGAGTAGGTCACTTAAACTGTGTGGGCTTTAGCTCCGCATCTGTTAAATGAGAGAGCAGGACTAGGTAGTCTCTAAAATTTCTTCCAGCTCTAAACCTTTGAGCCTATGATTTCAAACGTAGTACTCTTTCTCTTCTCTAATTGTTCCCTCCTCAGATTGTTTATTAATCTTGGAGATATTTTGGGGAAGCTGATAAGGCTAGGTAGTAATTACATTCTTATATGTTACACAGTATTTTTCATTTGTTTCTTTCTGATGCACTTAATTAAAATATGAAATATCAAATGAGATCCACATTTATGCCTTATCTTTCCCTCCCCATCTAGACTGTAAGCTTCATGAAGGTGTAAACTGTGTCTTCTAAACCTTACTTCTTCTCCAACACCTATCACTTGTGGAATGAACCAATGGATGCAGGTAAAAGTAGAATCACTTCAGAGACTTTGTGACTCAACTGAGGTAATAGAGTTACGCACAAGAAAACGCACCAAAACAGCTCGAGGGTAACCAGTCGACCTCATGCCTGCAGATGAGATAGTGGGGTGTCTACCCCAAGCAGGTGAAGATTCCCTCAGCAGAATGGACTGACGAGAACAATTCGTTCCTATGGTCAAGACGGCAAAGGCAGCCGAAGCAGGCGCCGTGGAGTGCTTAGAGCTTGGTGCGACATTGAAGAGGCCAAAGTCATCCACTATGTGACAGGCCATAGCCCGTTGTTTTGACTTTTGTCTCACCACTGAACTTAGAGGACTCTGGAAGAGAGAGTGAGGCCAACAACTTTGTGCAGCTCTGCCTCATTTAAATATAATTCATGCACAAGCCACGACCTGTGATGTCATCGGTCCTTTTCAAAAATGAAGGATGAACAACAGCATTATAGACAGGGGCAGCTAAGCGGCACAGCGGATAGAGTGCTAGGCCCGGAGTCAGGAAGACTCATCTGCGTGAGTTCTAATCTGTTTTCGGATACTTAGTAGCTGTGTGACTCTGGGCAAGTCACTTAACCCTATTTGCCTCAGTACCTCATCTGTCAAATAAACAAGAGAAGGAAATGGCAAATCACTTCAGTATCTTTGCTAAGAAAACCCCAAATGAGGTCACAAAGAGTCAGACATGACTGCAAAATGACTGAACAGCAACAGCACATTATAGAGAACAGAGGCCCAGAGAATTTAAATAATTTGCTCAAAATTACATGAGACGCAAACCTGGGAAATAAACCTAGAGTTCTGTCTCTCCTTGTCCCTCCTCCTTCTCCTCCCTCCACAACTTTTACAGCATCTTTGACTCCTATAACCTTACCGTGATGAGGATCTCTACAAGATGAGGGTGTAATTGAGCTCTTTCACTTGGTTTTTAATAGTCCTCTTCCTTATGAATGGACTACTTCACTGGCATAGGAGAGAAATAGTTGGTGATTTATTTAGTGATTATGATTGAAACATAGGTGTTTTTGCTCCCTCTTCCTTGAAAAGACCCTTTTTGATGTGTATAGGAAATAAATCAAGCTTGTTGATTGTGGTGAAAAGGCAGTGCTAAGCTAATGCCGTAAAAAGAATCATGTTTCATCCTGGTGACATGGGGTAGTCTTGCATTAAATGTTCTGGGACTAATTAATCAGGAAAGGACTCTAATTAAAAAGGAAACTGCTTACCAGCTGCCTGCTCGGGCTGTTTTACAGAGTGAAACTGTAGAGCTGGCTACTTGTACAACTTTCTGGCTACATACTGCCTTCTTATGTACCCAGTGAAAGAGGGTGAATTAAGGATTTCAAGGAGATCCTACTTTGTAATGAACTATCTATGAACCTTTAGGGTTACAACTTTGGATGTTTAAAAGTCTGCTCTTTAATTTGAAATACTTATAAATATTCATATGAGTATTTGGAATTAGGAAGTTTAATGGCAAAAATGACAGATTTTTTTTTATCTTTTAAGTAAAATGTAGCACATTGCCAAATATAATATATTAAAACCTTAAAGGCTCATGATTTTGTTGGTTTCGAAACTTTTTCCATATAGGTTAATTGTAACTGCCTGTTGTTCATATTCTCAGAGTTATCTGAGGATAGGAGAGGTTAAGTGTGTCTTACCTGTGGTTATGAAACTAGTACATGTCTGAGGTGGAATGAGCCCAGGTCTTTCTGGGTTTCAAGTCTAGCACTCTGTTGTAAGGCTTCTTTGTAAACTAAGATGATTATTCTTCATTTAGCATTTATATCCTTTTATCTTTCAAAAAATTAGAATTTATATTGCCACAAAATATGACAAAAGTAAAAACAGAAATAAAACACAGTTAAGTAATTCTCAAGTAATATTACTATATATGTATATATGAGAAGGGAATGCTATCAGTTTAAATCAGGGGGATTTCTATGTACTTTGAAATGATCCTAACAAATAGTAGATCATATGAATCTCTCAGGGCTAAAGTCTGATTAATGCTGCTGAATAGGGTACTGCTGTTAGCCTGTTCATTTGTTTGAAGTATGTTTATGCTTTTGTCATTTTAATCTTCAGTTACATTGAACTCAAGTACCCTTAAGTTTATTACTTTTGTAACTGCTTGTCAGGAATAATGTATGTGAATTTCACAAACATGTATAAAGCTCATCTGGCTTGCATTTGTGTTTATGATCTCAAAGAGATCAATAATGTTTGGTACATAGTGGGTGCTTATTATATGCTGCTTCATACATTCAGTTGTAGCTCAGAATATTTATGATTAAGGTACATGGCCTCAAGGTAGGAGATTATTAACGTAGGCTGTAAAAATAGAAATAAGATGCTTACAATGCTGTGTAAAATATTTGATTCCTATTTAGAAACCATTGCAAAATGGGAAAAATACATATACACAAAAAAATCAGTTCCCGAACTAGGAACCCAACTCCATTCATATTAGGAGAGGTATCTAATTTGTTTTATTGTTGCTGGTCAGTAATTCTGTAGACTTGTGAGATACAAAAATTGTGGCTGCTGCAATTTTGCATAAGACTTATAAATTCTGTGATGTATTTGGCTAGTGTAAACATGGCCTTGTAAAATACTGGGTAATTGTACTTTAACAGGAGGCATACAATTCTACCAGCCTTGTGGCTTAGATTAAAAATACACACACACACACACACACATACACACATATGTGCATATGTATATATGTATATATGTATATATACACACACATATACATGTCTGTCTCTATCTGTATCTATTAAAAGCTAGCAAAAAAAAGTTTTTGTCAATCTGCAAAGTGGTCACTAGCCTGTCCTGTGCTTAGCAACATTATAGTTCATGTCACTGAGAGCAGTGAATCAGTGCATGAACCCTCTGATTTAATCAAGACCTTTATTTTCTTTTAGGATTATTATTCCAGTTATCCTTTAGAAAACTAGGCATGTGTTAATTCACATGGATGAAGCTTATGAATATGTATTGCCTACTTTGCCAAAATATCATTATATGTTCATTTATTTGAACTCATTGGATTTAAGATTTGATTTAGAAATTTTATGTAAAGTAATATTCTTTTTTTAAAAAAAATTTATTCTGAAGCTTAACAAGTACCAAGTAGAATGGGTGTTTGCATGTACATAGAACAAAAAAAAGAGGATTGTGTATGAAACTTCAGGTTTCTATTATGTGCAGCTTATTTTTTAATTAATCTTCACAATGCCTTTATAAGGTAGATACATTGTAAATAATGTTATTGTCGATTGACACATAACCAGGATAGCAATGTTAAGTAATTCATTCAAGATCAAATGCATCTTAGATGTAGATTTGGATATAGATCTAAGATTATTGATAATATCTGCTGTTCTAGCATCTTCTGTATTTTCTACTCAGTACTGCTCAGTGCTTAAGGCAATGGATAATACTCTATTTTGTGATAGAATGACTGTCATATTGGAATTCTCATCAATTAGCAGCATATTATTTCAAGATGCTAAATGTGAAAATTTATATTACTCGGTATTTTTTTGGGTTGGGGAGATCCTTTCTGAAGATTCCTATACATATATAGAAATTTTGCTATTTTATATCTTGTATAGTTGCTTAAAAATGGATTGTAACAGTAGGATAAAACTGTCTCCCATACTGATGGTATTACCAAATTTCTGACACTTATATAACTTAATTTTCTAGATTCAAAAAAGGGTAGTAGATCTTAGTTTTGTTTAAGCAATGCGGTGTTTTTGGAGCAGGGGAAGCGGTTGGGAACCTTATTTATGTAACACCATTGCATTATAGTATAAGCAACTGTCACAAAACTTTTTGTCATATTTCATCTGTGTTTGGATTAAGCTGGAGAGATAGTGTGGCATGGTGTATGGAGGACTAGATTAGATTCGGGAAGATCTCCTTTCATATCCTTCAGCTACAGTAGCTGTGGAAGCTCTGTGATAATTGTGATGTTTGAAATAATTGTTTGATAGGGCTCCAATATGTAGTCACTTAGGTTAAGGACTACTAAGAGAGCCTGTACTCCTGACTCATCCTGACCCTGTGCAAACAAATAAAATAGCTGTCCCTGATTGGATCATGCTCCTGACTGACTGTAGCGGCTATGGGTCCCCAATTACTCAATTGAATTCTTACCCAGTTTTTGGTCCAGATTAGGAAACCTCTCTACCAGAGTTTGGTATTGCTAAGTGACCCCAGGGAATTTCCCCACCACATTTGGGTCTGGTTAAGAATGTACCTGTTTTCCACTAAGTCCATCTTTAAAGTATGAAACTTGCCACCTGGATCCCCCTCTAAGCATGTACCCTCACCATGATCCAAGGTATATACCTTCTACTATGTAGGAGGGCTGACTTTATGATTAAAGCATGTGATCATTTCCAGTTTATCTATGCATAGATTATAAAGAAAAAAAGGAGACTCAGAAAATTGCTGAGTGACCGAAGGAAATAGGTTTAGGATTAAAAATGTATTGAATCTCCTTTTTCTTTTTGCCATTTGTGTGTTCAATAAATGGAAATTCATTTTGATATTGGCCCAAGCCATGAATATTCTGGTAAATGTGCTCCAAGAAAAAGAATAAATTTAAAATAAATTTAATTACTTGGGGATTATATGCTAGCTTGATATATCAGTGCCATGACTTCTCACCATTACTATAGACAGTTATAGTTGACAACATATCCTTTTGTTATTGTGAAAAAAAATTTCAGCCAATGAAATGATGCCTTAAAAACTTAAACATTTACAAATTCCTCATCAAAAATTGCTATGCAGATATAACACTTTATACATATATATGCATTCATATATATCTTTGTACATATACACACATACATATACACTTATATGTATATATATCTTTTGACCCAGTGATGCCACAAATAGGTCTGTACTAAAAGAGATAAAAGAAAGAAGGAAAAAGACCCATCTGTACAAAAACAATTGTGGCAGCTGTGTGTGTGTGTGTGTGTGTGTGTGTGTGTGTGTGTGTGTGTGTGTGTATGTGGTGGCGGCGAAGAATTGGAGAATGACTGAACAAGTTATGGTACATGTATATAATGGAATATTATTGTATTATAAGAAATGATGCAGAAATGCAGAAAGATTTGTATGAACTGATGCAGAGCGAAGTGAGCAGATCCAGGAGACAAAATTGTAAACTAATAGCGATATTGTAAAGATAAACAACTTTGAAAGACTTAAGAACTTAGAGAGGTCACATGCTTTGCCCTAGATCACCGGGGGACCCTAGTACCGGGGCTGATGCCAAAACTCAGGTCTCCTCACTGCTTTCCTTCATTATTCTGTTCATCTCACCATGCTGCCTTATATAAATGAAAAATGGTAACTATAACAATGACATTAAAAGACGGAATGCATCAGTCTAAAGTGTTCCTAATTTTGGCCTATTACACCATCCATAATAGTGTGATCCTTTCATTTCGCTTAAGAGAAAACTTAGAAAGAAGGTCAGAGTATTAGAGAAGAAAAAAAAAATGACTATTTGCAAAAGGTAGCTTTCTTCCAGGCTTGCCTTTCTGCTTTAACTCTTGGAATGCGTGCTGCCAAGAGCTAGAATTAAAATTTGCTTCTCTTAATCCTTGCTCTGATATCGCTTAACCCAGCACATTTGTAACTGTAATACATTTTACTTACCAGAAAGGTAAGTCCTATTTCTGTTTTCTAGTACCGTAATCAGCTCAGGTCCATGGCCTTGGTAGAAACAAATAAACCAACAACCTCCTTCATTACACGTAACTGGTGACATTAATTTGAAATTGGTTTTTAAGGTGGTAGAGAGCAACACTGAAGTTTTGTGAAAAAGTAAAAAGATGTGATTGATATTGTTCTAGAAACTGACTGTTGCTTTTTTGGTTTAAATGAAATAGCATGTAGTAAAATCTTCTAACTGCGGACAAGACAGTCTCTATCCTCAAGGAACTTACATTCTAATTAGGAAAACAATACAAAAAAAAGGAGCTAGAAGGAAGAGGAAGAGAACTCTGGTTGGGGCAAGGCGGCTGGTAAGGAAGTGAAATCTAGAGAGTGAGTCAGTTCTGGAGTAAAGTGACCATGGCTGGGATCTCAAGGAAACATAGTCCAAGAAATGGATAGAATTTATAATAGTCAATAATTACGTGAACTGTTTGATGATTGAACCTTAAGCATAATCACATGACCCTTTTATTTATTTTTATATATATATATACACACAGACATATATATGTATATATATATATCTTTGTTGTATATTTATCTAGTTTGTGGGTATATTCAGTATTAGATTAAAACATGTAACAAATACTTTTTGTGGGAATATGTTTTTAATAACACTTATCATTCAAGGCTTACCTACTGTGGTAATGACTGCTAAAGAGATTTGGTAATCTAACATTTTATTTTCATGTTTATTATCTGTCTTTTTCCCTTTGTATACAGTTTAGTTTTGTTCAGCCAACTCATTACTGAAAATTAGGAAAATACCTTCTGTTGTTTTGTTTTGTTTTCTTCCATTTGCCAAGGGCAGATGTTTGATCATTAATGCTGATCTCTTTATTAGTTAGATTTAAGCATTAAGAAAAGTATTGCTTTAGGAAGCCAATTTGTAGCTTCTCAGTAAGAGAAGCACTTTAAATAATTAGGTCATTCAAAATCAGTAGTCCTGAGAAGTGTTGATGAGAAGGGACAGCAAAGAGAAATGACAAAATATGGTGAAATGGGATTTTCTCATCTGTGCCTTTCAATACTTAGTTTATAAAACTGCTGTATTGGTAGTTTTGAAAATACTGATGTCACTTCTCAGCTTTCCCCCTAGAAACCTTCATTATGTGAAGATAGTTAAACAAAACACTTGAACAAAACAGAACAGTTAAACAAAATGTAGGCCTCATCTGTGAAGTAATGTCTCATTTCCTACCCATGGTCTGCCCCCTGTCAGCTGGGATGAGGAAGATAGGTTCAACCATCAGGCTTCTGGAGTTGACTGATCATTGTATTGATCAGAATTTTTTGGCTTTCAGTGTTGTTTCTCTTAAATTATTTTATAAATTGCTGTCTTATTTCTCCTTGTTTTGATCTTTATCAGGTCCGAGAAGTATTCAGTCATTTATCAAGCATTATGTGTCTAAGGTATGAAAGGCATTATGCTAGGCACTGTGACAAAGGTGACACTGTTTGTGTCTCAGGCAGCTGACATTAGAGAAGACCACAGATGTGTTATAAGATGATTTTGGTGGGGGGAAAGAACCAGGAAAGGCCTCATGCAAAAGTTGGCTCTTAAGGAAGGTTTGGAGCAAATTCTCAGGAACAGAGATGAAGAGGGACTGCTTTGGCTGCATAAGGGCAGCCAATGTAGCAAAGACACAGAGATGGTAGTTTCTGGGTAATTAATAATAATTAGTTTATTAATTATTCTAGCTGATAATCAGTAAATTGATGGTCGGTGGTCTCTTTATCAAAGACAAAACCGTGGAGATCACTTAATGCTTAAATACCTTTGGAAAAGAGGATGCCTCTGACTAGTGAAAATCAACTTTCATTAATGGAATCCTTAATGAGGGAGTGCACTTTCAAATGAGAAGGTGGGCTGAAAGCCTTCAGCTCCTCTAGCTGAGAACCTGGCTTGTTCAGGAGACTCAGGAGCTGCTTCCAACAGTCTGGACAAAGGAATCTATCTCTACTCAGACCACTCTAGTTAGTTTTCTCCTTCATGAGCTGGCTTACCCCAAAGTCCAGTGGAGGGATTCGAGGACATGGGGTTAATGCTGTGGGGCTGGAATTCACCTAGATTAGATTCTGTTTACACTCTATACAGTAGTAAGGTCTCCAAGATTGAGGAGCATGTTCCCAGAGGATTTGAGCAATCTCATCTATCAGCAGTGTCCTTCTGAGACTGACTGACTTACAGAGGCTGGTCCCTGAATGAGGAAATAAAGAAGAAAAAGCCTTAATCCTAATTTAATAATTGGTTATTAATGTAGTAGAAAAGCAATCATTTCCATCAAATGAATGATAGCTTTCTAAAATCCTTCATAATAGTATATGAAAGTTTGCATTTGTCCTGTTGTCCTTGATGATTTCTTTCCTTCTCTCTCAGCTGGAAAATGTACTTACATGTCAGGTTTCTTCTTTTCCTTCATCATAAAATGAACGGCAGAGGATTTCAGGAGTGCTTTGTGCCTATGCTTTGAATTTTGAACCAGCTATTAAAAAAAAGAGTGTAAAACACTTTGCAGGCTTTAGAAGGTTATTTAAATGCTAAGTAATATGCTTTGGAAGGAAAATGCTCAATAAATATTTATATTTAATAATTTTTGTATTTCACCTTTTGAAGGGCTTTTAGAAGTATGTTAGTCATTTGAAAATATGTAAGAGGTTTGCTTCTCTAAGAGTCAGGTTCTGTGATCTGCCAATCCCTAACATTTATTTTTGAAAGGACTTTAAGGTTCTTGAGAGCTTGGGAGGTAGTCTGAGCTTTCTCACAAACATTGGGTCTACATGTGACCTCTTTTCTGAAATACCCTCTATTTTCTGTATCATAATTTATATTGTAGAATCATATGATCTCAGAAATGGAAAGGGCTTCAAAGGCCATCATGTCAAAGCCATATCTGAAGTGTAAACATTACCCAAAATATGACTAGCAGATGTGGTGGACCGTTATTCACTTGAATCTCTCCAGCGATAAATGTAGCACTTCATGAAACACACACACACACACACACACACACACACACACACACAATCCAGTGTATATGCAAATGTTTTTAAAATATGTAGGCCAAAGGTAGGTAATCTAAGAAGAATCCCATTTTACTTCTTAGTTGGAGAGAGGGAAGAGGAAAGCACCTCTGGGACTTGTTAAGGATTCTGAAAAGAAAGCCAAAGTTCTATCTCCTACATTGTCCTATTTAGACCAGTATATAGCTTCTTTGCCCAGTGAGTATCAAAGATTCCGTAATTGCTGTTCTAAGCAGCTACTAAAGGACTGCACTTTAAGGCAAGGGTGAGCACTGACCTTCCTCTGTTTTACAGTGATTGTTCCCTTCACAGGTTTTGTGCCTCTAGGGTAGGTAGAGACACTGTCCTGTGTAGCTTGACATTCTGGTACTTTTCCATTCTCAACCTGGCATTTAGAATCAGTAAAATGTAGAACAGGGCCAAGTTTAACCTTTAATCCTTCTCTCCAGATGCAATCATTACCATCTTTCTTTAGCCAACTAAATGGTTTTCAAAGGCAATGAGAAATGTAAACATCCCACGGACTCTCTGGAATAGTGACATTCTCTACCTGTTTAAGGCAGGTTGTAGCAGTCTTCCCTGTATTCTAGCAGTAACAGCATTGGAATCAAAGTTGGGCAGCAATTTGTTCCTTGTTCTCGCAAGAGAGGGAAGGGTGCTGGAGAAAGATACTGAATAATTTCAACCACATGACATGCAGTAACCTCTGTGAAAAAATCGCACCCTTTCCCAAGTGTCTTATTGCTACTATGAAACTAAAACAGGAATAAATGTCAGCCTTTAACACATTCTATTGACATATATATAACATCATTCACAGCAGACCTTTATGTTCCGTTTGAGCCCATAATTAACACTTTAGTGGCATTATACTTTTTATACAATTTAAAAATGCATTTGGAAATAACCTTTGGGAGGGAAATAAGCAAAAATATGGCTTTTCCGTCAATAAGTTGAATAGGTATTTTGACTCTGCTTTTCAAATGTCCCTTAAAGCTAAATCACAGTAAACTTCCTTACTTCTTAACTTCTTCTTTCTGTCCTTCTCTCTCCTCTCCATCCTTTCCTCTTTCTATTGTTCTCTTGCTCCCTCCCTCTCTCTTCTCTTTCTTTTTCTCTCATTCCATCTTCTTCTCCCTCTCTCCTTCCTTCCCCTTCTTTCCTTGCTTCCTTTCCTTTCTTCTCTTTCTTTCTCTTCTCTTGCTCCATAACTCTCTCTTCCCCTCCCTCCCACCCTCCTCCCCTTCCTTCCTTCTTCCCTCCCTCCTTTTCTTCCTTTTTTTTTCTCTCTCTTCTTCTCCTGCTCTCTCACTTTCTTTCTCTCCCTCCTTCCCACTCTCCTTTCCTTCCTCTTCCTTCCTTCTTTCTTCCCTTTTTTCTCTCTCTCTCCTCTCTTTCCCTCACTCTCTTTCCCTCCCTCCTTCCCTCATTCTTCTTTCCTACCTCCCTCTTTCTCCCCTTCCCCCTTCCCCCCTCCTTCCTTCCTTCCTTCCTCCCTTCCTCCCTTCCTCCCTTCCTTCTTCAGGCCCATCCACTGGAAATTTAGACAAAATGAGACACTCATAGGTCATTCAATAGTTAACAAAAGGTTTACTTAGTTATAACAGAATATTGTACTTATCTAAAGGTAGATGTAACTAAAACTCCTCCCTTCTGTAATAGTCAGTAGGACAGGGTATAGTGAGTCTCTTGGCCTTGGCACTTCTGTCAGGTCTCAAGGGCCTAATTCTAAGTGGGTGGGCTATTTTTTTTTTTAGCTACCAAAGAGAATAAAGAAACCATGTCAACTAGAACTGATAACTTCCAGGAAGCTTCCTTATTAACAGTGCTGTTGGGTAAAGGACTAATCAAGGCTGGGGGACAACTTCCTTGCCTTTTAGAGAGAAAGAACCTTAACCTGCTTGGGAATGGGGAATGGCAAGCTCTGGTGAATATTGATCCTGTCACACTTAGGTCATGTTTTACTTCAGGTATGTGTCATCAATCAGAGTACAAAAATCTTCTTGTGTAGTTCTTCATTGGTATTTGCTATAATGTTTAACATAATGGAATTTGATTTTCTAAAATAAATTCATAGTGAAACAGTAATTTTGCCAATAATTTTCAACAGTCATTACAACTCCAGATTACATTATCTTTTAAAACCTCCTTTAATTCCAACCTCCATTGTACCAACATCACTCTTTCTCTTAGTGGTTCTTCCTCCTAGAGTTATAGATCCTTAAGTAGGAATTGATTTTTAGCCATCATCTGAACCAGTATGGGAAAAATAATCAAGACCTGACTTTTTGAATATGGTTGAACGTCTTCTTTCCTTTAACTTTTAAAGGAAACTTTACTCTGTTCACTGCCACGTCAGGTCACAAAATCATCTTCTTAGCTCTTGTCAATATTCCCACAGTGGCATTTACCCTCAGTATTACATCTAGATAGAAGACAAACTTCAGGGAGAATACCCTTCTAAATGTATTGCTACTCAGAGAATGTCTCTCACTGTCTTTAAAATTTTGGTACCCAAATAACATTTGCATATATAAGCATTTGAACAAATAGGACCAACATATTTACATATGTAAAGATATTAACTGTTCCCAGTTCACTTTACAAAAACGTACTATCAGAGAGAATTCTTAATGCTTTTCTGAACACTAGATGCCTACTTAAAAGAATGAACCATTAAAAAGCCCATAGTTCATCCATTACCCAGCAAAAGTAATATATATCCCCAGAAGGAAACAATTCATTTAGTGTAAAAGGAAAAATAAATCAGAATTTTCACAACTCTGCCATCTTATGAAGAGAAGAATGTTAGGTGTTAAATGAAATAATCTCATTTCTTCATTCCTATTTAAAATTTTTTTGATTATAGGTTATATAAAAGGCTTATATGAATTTATCACTTTCTTGATCTTAACATCAAATATTTTCTTCCTCGTATTCCTAGTCATAATAAGGACTTGTGTCGCTTTCATAAGGTTTTTTCCTATCTTTAAGAAAAAGCCTCACCAAACTATTGTTTTTAATTCATTCGTTCAGCACACATCTAAAAAGACCATGTTATGTGCCGGGCACTATGCTAGTCATCAGGGATACGAATATAAGATAAAACTAATTCTTATCTTCAGGGATCTTAAATTTTACTGTGGGGAAATACCATGTACAAAGATAAGTAAGTACAAAATTTATGCTGGGGAATGAGTAAAGGACCATGACAACTGGGGAGATCAGGAAAGATTGCATGGAACTTTTGGGTTGAGCCTTGAAAAGATTTAGAAACTCTGAGAATCATAGTTGAAGAGGGAGTGTATTCCAGGTATGAGGGATAATCCATGCAAAGTCATGGAAAGTCATGGAAAGTCATTTGCAGCGAAAAACAGGCTAATTTGTCTGGTAAAAAAACTGGGAAAGATAGAGTGGAGCCATGTCATAAAAAAGCACTAAATACCAGCCAGTAGTGTTTATACTTTATAATAGAGGCAGTAGAGAGCCACTGGAGATCCTTGAAGAGGATCTGTTCTGCTTCAAAAATAGTGCTTTTACATTTTTCTTGAAAAATTTTTTCCAAAATTTTGATTGATATTTTATTTTTGTATTTCACCCACATTTCCCAGTGTATCTTTCCCATTATAACAAAGAAGGGAAAGGAAAGAGAAGGGGGTACACATTTATTATGTGCTAAGTACTGTGCTGTGAGGTTTTTACAAAGATTATCTTATTTGATCTTCACAACAACCCTTTGAAGTAAATGTTCTTACCCCCAGTTTACATTTGGGTAAACTGAGGCAGACAGCGTCAAGTGAGTTGGCCAGGGTCATATAGCTAGTAAGCGTCTGAGGCGGTATTTGAACTCAGCACTTACTGACTATAGACTCCATGCGCTATCCACTGGGCCACCAGAACTTTCACCTTATCTTAATTCTATCCAGGGCTTCTATGGCACTTATTGGCTATCTCCATACCATACCGCTTGCACTCCTGCCTTCCTATTCTTTCTCCACTTAGAACCTGGGGTGCTTATCTCTGGGACCCTGAGCTCTGATTAGTGACCTTTCACTTATTTTGCCCATATCCAGGTTCACCACTTCCCTCTCTAGCCATCTCTGTGACATGACACCCCACGTGGTCATTCCCCCCTCCTCCCTCTCCCTTCTCTTTTCTCGTTCTAGCTCTCAGAACCATTATCATGTCAACATGACCATTTGTGGTAAGGATATGTTAATCAAATGAAATTACCCGTTGTCTACTACTTCTATATATGTTTTCTTCTTCTATTGATGTGTAAGACTCTTAAGGGCTGGGCTTGTATAGCTAGTTTGTGCTCGTATCCCCAGTACTTAGTACAGTACTTGACACATGGGAACTTCTTTATGCTTTTTTCTCTGTTATTTATTCATTAAGATAAAAGTTGAACAAAACTAACACATTGGAAAAGCCTGATAATATGGTCTTCAGTGACCCATTGTTTCTTCTTTGGGATCAAGCTTGGATATTGTTATTTCACAGAATTCAGTTTTGATTTTTTTTATTCTTTCCATTTACATTGTTAGAATCATTTAGTATATTGTTTTTCTGGGTCTCTTTACTTCATATAAATCTTCCTAGCTTCTCAGGATTTATCTTATTCCTTGTGTCTTATAGCATAATAATATTCCATTGGCTTCATGTATAGTACTGCAGTGTTAGCCAGTTGATAGGCATCTGTTTTGTTTCCAGTTCTTTTCTACTATGAAAAGTTTTGCTATAAACATTTTGCTATATATGGAGGCCTTTAAAAAGTTGACCCCCTTGGGTATATGTCTAGCAGTGTGATCTCAGCCTCAAAGAGTGTGAACATTTTTGTCACTCTCTTCACAAATTGCAGAATGGCTGAAAAAAGCCAAATGTTTATATATTAGTCCATCTTTCTGCATCTCTTCCAATAATTACCATTCTCATCTTTTGTCTTCTTTGCTAATTTCCTAATAAATTTCAGA
>CM053626.1:283307503-283338248 GCA_028646595.1 Phalanger gymnotis | reverse complement strand
CCCCTTCTCCCCCCCCCCCCCGCCACCGTGTGTGTGTATACATAAGTTGCCTATGTATCTTGGTTTTCATATTCATTATCAGAAATTTTTATACAGATATTTCATCCTTTTATTCTATCTATCTTATTTCTTGTACAAAATTATGTGTAGTCAAAATAGTCTTTTATCTTTTGTAATTATCTCAAGCCCCACTTTTTAAAAAAAAAGTTCACAAATAATAGCTATGAAAGAGAGTTGATCTCTGTTTTTTATCTTTTTATAGTATTTAGGTCACATGTACATTTGGAGTTTATATAAGATGCTGATCTAAATCTAATTTGTTTTAGACTGCTTTCTGAATTTTCCTCTTTCCTCAATATTTTATGTTTTGGCATTTATTGTACCTTGAGCCATTTATTTCTGATTTTTCCATGTCAAGTCTCTTCTGTTGATCTACTTTTCAGTTTGGTTTTTTTTTTAGCCAATACCAAAAAGTTTTAATGATTATGGCTTTATAATACAGTGTTAAGTGCTGAGAATTCTGTTCCCTTTTCATTCCTAAAAAGTAATGATACCTAAAATCACATTAAGCATGTGTTTAGTTTCAGCTCTTTAGGAGAAAAATATTTTTTTTCATTCTGCTCACACTGTTGCCTATCTGAATTTCAACTTGGAGTAAAGAAAGAGAATTTGTTCAGGCTCAGACTCTGGTATCAGTTGTGTAACTGTTAGCAAGTCAGTTAATCTTTTAAGTTTCCTGATGTATAAAATACAGATAATAACATTTCTATTACTTGCCTCGCAAGATTATTGGGAGGAAAGTGTTTTTTAAACCTTAACATTCATAGAAATGAGAGGTTTTTAAATTCTTGAAAAATGATGGTAAAGTCAGAAGTGGAGTGAATCCATTTTCCGCACAGCTGCCAAAGTGATCCTCTTAAAAGTACAGGTCTAACTGTGCTCAAAAATCTTCAGGGCATTTCTGTATGTAGCCTCTAGGCTCAAACTTCTCTGACACTTAACAGTCTGGTTCTGGCCTACCTTCCCAAACCTAATGCCCCTGACTCCCCTTCACACACTGTAAAATTCAGTAACACTGTCCCACTTGCTGTTCTTCACAAATAATGGCATTTCAAAGGCTTGGTTTGCCTTTTATATTTATTTATATGTGTACATGTTTGCCTGAATAGAATATAAACTTTAGAGCAGGAGTTTGAGTTTTGTTTGGTTTTTTTTGAGTCTTTGTACTCCTAGTGTGCAGGACATCTCCTTGTACATGCAAGGTATTTAATAAATGCTTATTCTTTGATTTATGGTGGTCAGTGAAGATGAATCACAGTGCTCTATTTGCCACCATTTAATGCCTTAACCATCAAGATGGTACTGGGAAATTCCAGTAAAACTTGGCTTGAATTTTATAATGTTCATTTTGGGTGACTAGGAATATGCAATTTGCATGAGTTGATGTTTATAAATATCTATATAGAAAAATTAATTTAAAAAACCCACACAGCTATACCTTATGTATTCAAACTAAATAAAAAGTTCTGCAGGAAACAGTCTTTTATAAGTCAGTTGACAGATTGAGCCTGCTGGTCTATATGTGAAATTAATAGGTGGGAAATTAGTCATGTGTTTTTATGGTGGTGGACATCTCTATATGCCATAGAGTTCAAGTTCATGTCAATGTTTTTTTGTATCGTTCTTAATACTTTATGTTTTCTAGGTACAAACCTCCATTTTTAGTCAATCAGTATCATTTAATGGGAATGGCTAATAAAGCTGTTTGCTCTTGAGATACAACTGAAATGCATCTTTATGTATTTCTCTGTCCCATTACCTTGTTTCCATCCACAAAAAGTTTCATAAACATATACCATTTTTGACAACCTAATGACCTAAAAATAGATAATATATTTGCTTTAATCATCCAATTTAGTTCTTCTTCACATTTTCTAGTTTAATTTTTTAAAAAAGGCTCATGAAACTCTCTTTCAAAACCATCTCCTCCTTGTTTGGCAATCAACACATCCTTTTAGCCATGACTTGAAAAGAAAAGGCTACATTTATTATTTGCTGTTTTCAATTTGCTATCCCTTGAAGTGATTTCTGTCAGGGTTCTGTTCTCAATTTTCTTATTTTACCTAGTTAATTTTATCATTTTGTTTTGAAAATAGCTGCTGAAATAATAGAGGTATTTTGGCTGACATGAGCCGATGTGTTTGAGTTCACGTTTCCTCAGATTTGTAACAGGTACTATGGAGGATTGAATAAGTTGAACTTAATCATTTTAATTGTTCTTTTGAATAGCTTTGAATTCTTATTGAGAAGAGGAGTGTCATTCTCTTCTCTGCTTTTTAAAGGCAAATTTTCGTTGTTCTGGTTTGGAACACAGATTTATCAAATGGATTGTGTCTTTGGAGTGCCATCCGAAAGGACTGAGCCAGTATCTAACCATAAGACTTCTCTAATGTGGGTGCCAGTAGGTAGCTTTGAGAATGGTGCAAGGGTAAGGAAAATATGAGAATCCTCACTTTGTGTATGGTGAATTCCATAATAGTCACCTTCCTCTGTCCATATTTCATGTATCTTTTACTAGCCATTGTGAAGGCAGGAGGAGTTCACTATGTACGCCTGTGTCAAATTACTCCCCATTGCATTCTCCACCCTTCTGCCAGAGTGATTTTTCTAGAGTTCTGATGTGACCATTTTGCTTCCCTATTCTCCAAAAGCTTCCTGTTGTTTCTAGAATCAAATATAACTCTTCTGTTTGGCATTTAAGTCTTTTATAACCTGGCCCCAACCTAGCTTTCTGCCCTTATTAATTACTCTTTTTCTCACACTCTTCAGTTTAGCCAGACAGAACTAATTGGCATTCCTCTTACATGATGATCATGACTCCCGTCTTCATGCATTTCTACTGGCTGTCCCTCATACATTGATTGTATTCCTTACTCATCTCTCCCTCTTGGAATACATATTTTAGTTCCAAACTCAGCTAATGCATAGCATTATCTTTTACTTGAAGCCTTTCTGGATTTCTCTCCTCCAAATACTTTGTATATAATTTATTATTTTTGTTCAGTTGTATCCAGTTCTTCATGACCCCATTTGAGGTTTTCTTGGCAAAGATACTAGAGTGGTTTGCCTTTTCCTTCTCCAGCTCATTTCACAGATGAGGAACTGAGAAAAAACGGGATAAGTGACATGCCCAGGGTCACACAGCTACTGAGTATCTGAAGTTGGATTTGAACTCAGGTCTTCCTGACTGTAGGCCTGGAACACTATCCACTGTACCTTCTAGCTGCTTAATTTGTTTATATGTATCTATATCTCCCTGAAGAGAAATAATATTCTTGGAGGCAGGATTTTTTTTTTACCTGCGCCTCCAACTCTTAGCAATGCATAGTAGGTGCTTAATAAATAATTTCTGATTGATTAATAGTAGTTGTCCATTAAAGGCTTTTTATTCGCTGTCTGATTTTTTTCTTGGAAATTCTTTTAAAGTCCCAGATACAAACAGGCCTAACGATCTTGAATATGACCTTGAATAAGCAAATTGGTTTGTTTTAGTTTAACATTTTTAGTAATTTTGCTTGGCCTTTATACAGTGGTTCACGTCTGTAAGATGCTTTAATATAGGGTTTTATCTACCCTATAATAACCTTGTGAAGAGATTGTGAGGGTATTATGATTCTTTGTCTCTGGAAATTATGATTATACCTATTTTATGGATGAGGAATCTCTGGCTTGACTTGTCTCATGTCACAGTGGGAAACACTAGCATGGTACAAAGAGTACTCCCTCCCTGTATTTAAAGTTGTGGCACCTGAGTTCAAATCCTCTCTTTGGCACTGCCTGTGTAACCATAGACCAATCACTTAACCTCTCATGAATATAGAATTTTCATTTTTAAAATTAGAGGGATGAACCAGATGACTTTCTGAGCTTCCTTGAAGCTCAAAATCTGATTCTATAATGAACTGATATGAAATGAATCAAGGTTTTCTCCCTCCAAATTCAGTATTCTCTACTAAACTATGGCTCAGCTCTGACCTTGAGCCATCAAATTGAGTTACACAAGATATAGTTGCCATAAGCTTTTGAAAAAGATAGTTTTATTGATAGGTTTTATTTTTAAATCATAGTCATGTACAGATATCATAGTCATTTTTATATCATAGTCATTTCCAGACTCCCCAGAAATTCTTCCTTTTAACTAAAAAAGAAAAATAGATTAGCATAAGCAACTGACATGTTGACTTTGACAGCTATGTATGCAATGATCTGCATCCGTAGTCCCCCACCTCTTTTCTGAAGGATTGGAGGTGCATTTTCTCATTTCTTCTCCAAGTGGCCTTTCACTTGAATTAACTAATGCTGTTACTAATTCACCAAAAAGTGTCATGAGCTCTTTAGCAGACATGCTAAGTTACTATGGTTGTTTTCCTTTGAATAATTATAAAAATATAAAAATCAATTCTGTCTTCTTCAGCTTTTGTGTTCATCTACTTATGTGTTATGTAATTTTGTATTTTCCAGATAAATAGAGTCTTAAACAGACTGTATTACTTTATTACCAACATCCTTAAATGTAATGGAACTTCTGAGGATATTTACCTCAAGAATCCATTCCACAACATTCCCAAGAAGTTATCTGAACAAAGTGATTGGCCTTTTGCCTTTCTTTTGTTTATCCTTCTTGCCTTTCTAGAATACATCTTCATTAACAAGCATTTACTGAGCTGGCACTGTGGATTTGCCAGAATTTGATATGCATAAAGACTCAACTTTGTGATGCAAATGTCTATATTACTATGGATTGTTGATTGTATTGATTGTTTGATTGTCAGATCTCTACTTTTTGCAAGGTAGGCACAACCTATTAACATCATGTTGAATTATGTCTGATGTTAATTAGTGGCCCTTTTAGTTGTTTCCCTCTTCTTTAGACAAAACCTTTTTGTCACTTTAGATAATAAATTCTTCTAGTTGATAACTTTTGAGGTGGATAAAAATTAAAGCAAAATAATGCAGGATCATCATTGAAAGTACATAGACCACCACACATTATGAGGGAAGGCCTTAAAGATCATATTGCACCCAGTAGCTCAAACCAAAAGATGTTATCATTGTGTCAGTAAGCACCTGCCATCACGAAGGCATTCAGTTTCAGAATTTTTAACCTAGGATAAAAAGATTTGGAGGTAGAAGAGAGATCATCTGGTCTATGAGAAAACTGAGGCCCAGATCCCTGACAGAAGAGACAATTAACCAATGATTTTCCTTGGGGAAAAAAGGAAGGAGGTTCAGGTGGAGTGGAAGAATATTGAGAAACATATCTAAGGGTTTGAATGGGATAGAAACACGCCACATTGCTAATATATTATACTTTTTTCATTGTACTGGTTCTGTCAGAGGTGCCATTGTCCTTCCAACCACTTCAAGTTTGTAAACTCAGAGCCTTTCTTCAATTCAGTTTCAATTTCAGTAAACATTTATTAAGAGCCTACTATGAGGGGAAGCTAGGTGGTGCAGTGAATAGAGCACTGGCCCTGGAGTCAGGAGGACCTGAGTTCAAATGTGGCCTCAGACACTTGACACTTACTAGCCGTGTGACCTTGGGCAAGTCACTTAACCTCAATTGCCTTGCTTCTCCCCCCCCCCCCCAAAAAAAAAGAGCTTGCTGTGTGCCAGGCACTATGCTAAGCATTGGGGATACAAATACAAATACGAATAAAAACACAGCCCCTGCCCTTAATCAGCTTAAGTCTAAAGGGTGAAGACAACACATAAGAGGAAGCAGAGAAGCGAAGGAGTGAAGGTTACTCAGCACAGAGGCAATGATGGAGAGTCCCAAAGAAGTCCAAAAGCAGTGTAGTCTATGGGAAATGACTCTACTTTTCCCTTAATACCCTTTAATATCCAGTCATTTCCAAGTTTTTTCATTTCTTCCTGCTCTATATCTCTCATATTCATCTTTTTTCTACTCGCAGAGCCCCTACTCTAGGTCAAACCCTCCTCACCTGTATCATCACAGTAATGGCTAAAGTGGTCTCCGTGCCCCTCATCTCTCTAATCTCCAATCCATCTTTCAAGGAGTTACCAAAATAACATTTTTCAAAGACAGGTCTGAGCACATCATTCCCTTGTTTAAGAAGCTCTTGTGGTTTCCTGTTTGTCTCTAAGATAAAGTACAAATTCTTCTTTTTGACATTTAAAGACCTTCCCTCCCTGGCTCCAGGCCATCTTTGTAGACTTATTTCATGTTACTCCCCCTCACATATTCTGTTCCAGCTAAACTGAAATTCTAGCTGTTCCTCATATAACACTTCATCTCCTGCCTTCATGTCTTTTCATATACTGTCCCCCATGTGTGGAATAGACTCCTTCCTCCCCCTGTGCCTCTTCGGAGCTCTATCTCCATTTAAGACTCAGCTCACTTACCTGTGTGAGACCCTTTCTGATACCCACTGGCTAGTAGCACTATTCCCTTCCAATTTTACTTTGTACATATTTTGAATTTACTTATCTATGTATATATTGTTCTCTTTCTTTCTCCCCATTCTCCCAGTTGATTATAAGCTCCTTGAGGGGAGGGATTGTTACAGAGGCTAAAGCCTTTGCTCTTTAATGCCCCACGCAGTCTCTGGTAGTGAGTAGTTGCTTAATGAGAGCTTGTTGAATCATATTGCGTAGGTTCATAGATTCAGGGTTGAAAGGGACTGCAGACAGATCATCTGCTTGGGAGGTTAAATGTCTTATCCGGGTTCACCCAGGTAATGTTGGAAAAGGGATTTGAACCAAGATCCTCTGACGCCAAAATCAGTGCTCTTTCCATTATATTGTATTTTTTCCTATGAATCTATTCACCAGCATTATCCGTGTGTATAAAATTTGTGAGTCTATATTAATGCTTAATAATGGATTGATAACACAAAATATATGAAAACAGATTGTAATAACTGCCCCACCCCCAGCATCTTTGTAATAAATAATAAGAAATCCAGACTGAATAAATTTTAGGTATAACATTCAGATGGAGTGGCATGTATGTGTGCCTGCCTATGCATGAAGCATTTGTTCCTACCATTTCAGTTCTATTAGAGAAGCACTATAAAAATTGGAAGCAGGAAACAGAATCAGAAGATCCAGTACAAATTTGGTTCAAATAACAAATATTGCTTTCAGCCTTTGACACTTGGCAACTTCAAGTCTATCAATACAAATGAGATTTTTTTCCCCCTTCTTTTGGCAATTCAGTGTGGACAGAAATTTGAACTATTGATTAAAAAATGACCTGAATTCTGTTACTCTGGAGAATTTTTTAAAATTTGGAGCCCAGATCCTGTAACAGCCCCTTGAAGTATGAGCATTTGTATTTCAAGTTGGCTTCTGAAAATTGAGTCATAGATGTTACATTTCAAGCCAGCTGAAGGTTTGATTATTCCACACTTCACTGCTTTTAAAATTCCAGTTGCTATAACAACTTTGATATTTCTTTATTATTTTTAGCACTTCAGTTGCCATAACAATAAATATCACTTTTTAAAAGTGTAACAAATTTTGTTTCTTCCTTCATTTTTTTCTTTAATAAAGGAAGTAACCCTTTTCAATTAAAACTTTTTTTTTTCTCATGTCATCCATTCAGTTAAAAATTTGGGAATGTTAATCAGCTTTTAGACTTTTGAATAGTCTTTTTCAAGTTGTGTTCAGCTTTTAT
Source organism: Phalanger gymnotis (assembly GCA_028646595.1). Lineage (NCBI taxonomy): Eukaryota > Metazoa > Chordata > Mammalia > Diprotodontia > Phalangeridae > Phalanger > Phalanger gymnotis. The sequence goes on along the minus strand of CM053626.1, from coordinate 283,330,546 downwards.
GCTTCTCCTTTTACACGTCATTTTTTCCCCCATGGTAACACCCAGATAACTTTTTTGTTTAGATATCTGGTTGGTAGAAATTTAATGATGGGATTTTGTTTGAGATAAAAATTGTCATTAAATACAAATTAACTTAGCTGTAGGCTAAAAACAGCAGGGAGAGAAAGAAAGTTGCCTAGGGGATATGGGAAAAATGAGACATAAATGCACTGTTGGTGCAATTGTGAACTGATTCAACCATTCTGTAGAGCTGTTTGGAACTATGCCCAACGGACTATAAAATCATGCATATACCCTTTGACCTAGCAATACCACTACTAAATCTGTATCCCAAAAGAGATAAAAAAAAAAAAACAAAAAGGAAGAGGACCTATATGTACAAAAATATTTATAGCAGCTCTTTTCTGGTGACAAAGAATTAGAAATTGAGGGGATGCACATCAGTTGGGGAATGGCTGAACAAATTGTGCTATGTGATTATGATGGAATACTGTTGGGCTCTAAGAATTGGTGAGCAGGTGGCTCTCAGAAAAACCTGGAAATACTTACATGAGCTGATGCAAAGTGAAACATACTGTGTACAAAGTAACAGCAATACTGTAAGGTGATCTGTGAATGACTTAGCTATTCTCAGCAGTACAGTGATCCAAGACAGCTCTGAAGGACTTATGAAAAATGCTATCTATCCCTAGAGAAATACTTGATGGTGTCTGAATACAGATTGAAGCATACTTTTTAAAAATTTATTTTCTTGAGGTTTTTTGGTTTTTGGTCTATGATTTCTTTTACAACATGACAAATATAGAAATGTTCTACGTGACTACACATGTATTACTCATATCCAATTGATTGCCTTCTCAGTAGGGGGGAGGGGGGATGGGGGATGGAAAAATAGGAAAGGAGAGAATTTGGAACTCAAAGTTTTAAAAAATGAACGTTAAAAATTGTTTTTACATGTAACTAGGGAAAATAAAATACTAATTATTAAAAAAGAAAAGAAAGTCACCTAAATGCAGTTATAGGAGATCATTATTGGAATATAACCTAGATATATATTTGACAGCTTTGGATTGGGAAGAGTTCCTAATCAGACAGAGGATAATAAACAAAATAGACAATTTAAGTTTCATAAAATGAAAAAGCTTTTTCCTAGATGATATCAATGCATCTAGAAATGGGAGAAAAGATATAGATTTAAAAAACTTTGCATTAGATGTTTTTGATTAAAAAAAAAAGAATTGACATCCAAAATCTGTAAGAAATTCATCCATTTACTAATGGATAAGGAAGGATTATCAACTGGTTTCAAATGAATTAAATTCAGTCTAGCAACAATAATCTGAAAAGTTGTTCAAATACAAATAAGTAGGAGACCAACAATTTAAATAAATAATATTTAACTTCGCAGCCATCAAATTGGCAAAGATGAGAAATTTAAGTGTTGGAGGAGCTGGGGAAAACTACTCCATTGCTGATATGAATTAGTCCAACCATTCTGGAAAATAATTCAGAACTATGCAAAGAAGAAATTTTAAATTAGCCATGTGGTGATTCACAATATTGGGTTTATGCCACAAGAAGAGACCACCATTTGAAAAAAAAATTTTCTAAGGTTTCAGAATAGGAACTAGACCTGTGATTTCACTGGATGAGGGACTCCACAATTAGGAAACTTCGTCTAGTGATGTAGGTCTCTATCTTGGCAACTTTAGAGTCTTAGTTTCCTAGAACATTGTGAGGGTAAGTGACTTGCTCACGTTTATAAAGCCGTGCATGCAAGAAATGGGACTTGAATCTAGTTCTTCCTAGCACTCAGAGATTCTCTATCCACTGTTGCATTGCCTTTATGTCTATGCACATAAACTTGCAAACCGAACTTTGGGCCTTGTGGTAGACTGAACATTCTAGGGTATAATGGATGGGATAGAATATTGAAGAGCTGCAGGGTACAGATAAAAGAAGGTTGACTTTGAGGACAGAGGCCCTGCATTTGAAACCTGGGGCTGCCACTGACTCTCTGTGTAATTTTGAGCATGAGACTTCGACTTCTTCAGCCGTAAACAAGGAGTGAAACTGTGAAACTTTTGGGGTCTCTTCTAGTTCATCCCCTTTTCCATGATTATTTGTCTGAAGCAATGATAAATATCAATTAACAGACCTTTAATAAATAGCAGCAACATGTACATACACATACGTGTGTGTGTGTGTGTGTGTGTGTGTGTGTGTGTGTGTGTGTGTAGACGTATGAAACTCATGTAAAGAAAACGCAAGGTAATTTGAGGAGGGAGGAAGTCCTAAAAAGTGGGTGGACCTCTTATATCTGTACCTTTCTCTTATCTATTCTTTTCACAGCTGCTAGCTCCTCTCTCTGAAATGCAGCCCCTCTTTACCTCCACCTTGTGGAACCCTTAGTTCTTTTCCTTGTTCTGCTCAAGTGACATCACTTATCTGAAAACTTTTCTGATCAAGCAACAAGCATTTATTAAGCACAGTAGTGTATACCAGTTTGCCCCTGACACTTGGTAGATTCTTAATAAAATCCTAACAACAAAGAGTTTTTTCAGGTAAATGGAGTGTGTTTTAATGAGGTGGCGGGGGGAGAGGGGAGAGTGTTGACATGCCGTAGGGACATCACTGGCACCTGTGTGGTGGTAGATGGATTGGAAAAGGGAGAGAAGAGGCAGGGAGATCAAGGTGATTTCAATAGTCCAGACAAGACATGATGAGGACCTGAATTAGAGCGGTAGCTGCATGAATGGCAAGAAGGGGTTATATGTGAGAGATGCTGCCAACGTAGAAATGGCAACAGATTGGCTATGTTGGCCAGTTGAGTGCAGGAAGTTGGGGATGAAGTTCAGGCTGTGAGCTTGGATGATTTGGAGAAAGTTGGTGCCTTTGATATAACAGGGAGGTTCAGAAGGGTTTAGGGGGAAGTTTGTGAGTTCAGTGTAGATATTAGATTGAAAAGCCACATCAGCATCTCTAGAGTGCTTCATCTTTCTTAAAAGGTAAGCCTCTTTTGTCACTGTCAAAAGAATACTTGTTCTCACAGGCTTGGCTCATTTGGCCAAGTGGTATGACCAATCTGCATCCGACATCATAGCTAGCCAGGGCAGTCCCAGATAGTTATGTAATGGGAATTTAACAGGGATTTCTTTCTCGCTGAAGCATGTACCTCATATCTAGGATGTTGTGTCTGTGAGTACAAATGCTTGACCCCCTGAATCAGGTGTACCGAGACTGTGAAAGCAGCATGGGCTGAATGCGTTTTCTCTTCCCATTTTTATCAGAGGTTCTTTTAGGATGTTCAGTAGACTTCTCTCTCATACTTAGTGGGACTTTACTTCAACAGATTTCCAGTATTCTTCTTAAAATGCTCTGCTTCAGTATGACACAATTTTATGGGCATTTCTTGACAGTCCTTTGGGTGATTTTTAGGTGACTGGCTTTGTAGTGGTGAGGCAGAAGGGGACTCATCATCATTTTGTAATGGCACTTGGAATGCTAAGAGATTGGGACAACTTTTAATATTGGTTATATCCTTCTAATTAGCTTTTAGTCACTTTTCCGAAACTGCAGTCCATTTAGGAGTTTAAATTTCTACTTTGCTTATGTTTTTTTTTTTATACATAGCACAATTTAAATGAGTAAAGCTAGGGCAGTGTGCTTGTAGTGGCAAGAATTTTGAATTTGGAGTCACAGTCCTTGGCTAATTCCTGGCTTTAATACTTAGTACCTCTGTGACCTTGGGTAGGTCACTTATCCTCTGTAGGTCCCAGTTTCCTCAATATTAAAACAAGAGTATTGAAACAGATGATTTCTAAGATCCCTTTCAGATATTATTCTATGTTCTTGTGACTTCAATTCGGCAAATATTAAGTGACAACGAGTTGGCATAGTGGATAGAGTATTAGGTTTATAGTCAGGACCTGAGATACTTAAAGCTCTTGTGACTACAATTCACCTAATCTCTATCCATCTCAGTTTCTTCTGTAAAAAGGGGGTTAATAATAACCCTCACAATTAATTAATTAGCTTTCATGAATAAGTATTTACTACAGTGGTATAGTGAAAACAGTTGATATAAAATGTCCTCCCCAAAGTCTAAGAAATACTCTCAGTTAGCCAGTCAGTCAGCCATTTAGTAAGCATGTATGAGTCAGGCATTGTGTTAAATGCTGAGGAAAAGTAGACCTAAGCTTAGCAAGAACACATGTGGCAAAAGGAGTAACTTTCAACTCCTGGAAGTCCTTTTGTTGGAGTCCTCAAAATATTTTCCTCAAGTATGGGCTCATTTTTCCACTGGGCTGTCCCCAGAATCTTGAGTCAGCTTCCCTCATCTCCTGTATTCTAGTCCTTCCTTGGCTCGTAATGCAGACTTTGCTGTCCACAGTTCCAAGGATGCAGCTGAGATGCCTAATGGAAGATGGGAATCCTCAAATTTTCTAGAATCTTCAAAGATCTCAAGGTGTTTCTCTAACCAGAGATGGAGAGGCAGTCTAGGCTGAGGCCAAGGCACATCATATTGTTGTACTGTAGCATTTGGCAGGCTGAAAGGAATGAAATAATATTTTTTTCTTTCAAAATATGATTTTCAGTGAATTAAATGAACAGTCAAAAATGTCATGACTCTTGGGGAAGTAAGAGCATAAGATAATAGGATCCTTGATTTGCAACTGGAGTTTAAAACTGTTTTAATATTTTGAAATTTAGATTATATTGGGATTTTGTCTTTCTTGTGATCATCATATGCTCTCTAGGTAGACCTCAAAACATTTTAAAAATCTCAAACTGTACAAAAACTGCTCCCATTCTCCCCGTCTCTCCATTTCAGTTGGTAGGACTTCAGCCCCACGAATTATTCTAGTGTTTCAGCCATTTAAGGAAATAGTCAAGACTTCTAAATTCAGGAACCAGGGAGAGGATATTGTGAAAACCAATGTGCATTTAGTATCTCCTTATTGCTGACTTCGATGACCCTGGAGGAGGTGACTTTTAGCAGCTCTGCTTCACTTAAATCCAGTTCATGGGCAAGTCAAGACGTCATCCTCAAGGTGTCATTGGTTCTCTTTGCGAATGAAGGATGAAGAACCACAATAGCATGATGCTCTTTAGTGGACAGCCAGACTCACCGGTGATGCTTGCCAAATGGTGATTCTACACTGGTGAAATGCCTCGAGTTTCACTGTGTCCTCTATTGTTTCTGCTCAGTATCTATGTGATGTTTATTCTGTTCGTCAGATTGGTTTTATGTATAGCCCTCGGAGACTCTCTGATAATATTCCCTTTAAAGGTTCTTTGGCCCTAATTCACCAACAAGAGAAAGGAGAGGGAAATCAATAATTAGAGTAATAATAAAAAATGGAAATAATAAAATATTCAAATAATGTCCACTATAAACTTAGATTCCTGGCATTTCAGTGTAAATGTCAATTAAAATCCAGGTATAAAGTAGCAAGAAACAGCTGAGAGGAGATAAGAAAATGACATTGGATTTGAAGAAGAAAGGATCATTTTTGGAAAAAGAAGCAAAATTAATTAGCAGTCCCAGGAGAATATTGGTAGGATAGATTGAAGAAACCCCACTGGACCTCAAGTTTGAGGACCTGAGTTCACTTCTCTACCATGCCATTTACAAGCTGTGTGAATTCGGGCAGGTCTCTGGGATTTGGTTTCTTCATGTGTGAAATTAGTAGGTTGGAACAGATCACTCAGATCCCTAGGATTCTATGACCAGTTTGAGCTTAGAGCATTTTGCCATCCCAAATTGCCACCTAAATGGATTTTTCCCTTTTGCATTTAGATGTTTTGAAATCTACCTATGTATAATTATAGATTTTTGACGTTGCTCTTCATTTTATTATATGAGATATCCTAAAAATCTTAGTACAGTTAAAAAATGTAAATTAAAGTCATTCATTATTTGATTTTCACGTTTTCCCCAAATGTGAGAAATAAAATCACATAGATACTTATGTTAGTGGGTAAGAGCATAATTAAAAAAATTTTGTAGTCTGTATATTTTAGTTGATTTATTAAAATTGTAGATTTCAAGGGGGGAAAGGAGGCAGTTAAATGGCACAGAGATAGAGTGCCTTACCTGGAGTCAGGAAGACTCATCTTCCTGAATTCGAATCTGTTCTCAGGTAGTTACTAGCTGTGGGACCCTGGGCAAGTCATTGAACCCTATATGCCTCAGTTTCCTCATCTGTAAAATGAGTTGCAGAAGGAAATGGCAAACTACTCCAAGAAAACCCCCAATGGGGTCATGAAAACTTGGATGTAACTGGATATACTGAGCAACAACAGCAAAAGTGGGAAAGCGATTTAAGTGATTATATAGTTCAACTTCCTCCTTTTACAGGTAAGGAAATTGAGGTCCAGTGACTCGCTCAGAGACACACAATTCACAAGCATGTAATAGGTGCCTACTCTTTGCCTGTCACTATTAGGCACTTGGGATACAGACAAAAATGAAGCATTCCTCACCCTCAACTCCTGATGTTGGGAAGAGACATTATGTGTGTATATAAATACAAAGAAAATTAATACAAGGTAATTAGATGATGAGACATTGGCATCTCTGGGGATAGGAAGTCTGAAAAGACTCGATGTGCATGGTGGTATTTGAGCCAAGTTTTGAAGGAAACTAGGAATTCTAAGAGACAGAAACAAAGAAGTGTATTACTGGGATGGAGGTCCACCAGAGCAATGCAGGGAGATATGAGATAGAAGATGGTGTGTAAGGAGCGGCATCAAAGGCAGTCTGTGTGGACTGTGGAATGTGGGAAGGGAAGTGGGAGTAATATACAACAAGGCTGGAAAGGGAGATGGGAATCAGGTCATCAGAGGCTTTTAAAACCAAAAACAGTAGTTGACATTTGATCATAAAGGCCATAGGGAACCATTGGATTATATTGAGTAGAGGAGTCACATGATCACACCTGAAATTTAGGACAATCATATTAGCAGGTGTGATGATTAGAGATTGAAGGGAGCAGAGATTTAAGGCAGAGAAACCACAGGAGGCTGTTGATCTTGCTGCAAAGTAACGAAGGCCTAAATGGCCGGGGGGGGGGGGGGGGGGGAGGGGAGACATGTGGAGGAGTGTTAACTATGTGAGTAAAGAGAGGGGGACATGTGAGAGATGTTGTGGAGAGAGAAAAGACAAGATTTGGCAAATGATTGTTTACATGGGGTGAAGGAACAAGGATGAGTTGAGTTGTGGGTCTGGGAGACTGGAATAATATTGGAAGTGGTCCACTCAGGCCAGGTCTTCAGACAGTGATCAGTCCACTTTAAGAATGTTGCCTAGTTGATTATATTTCATCATTCTGTGCCTCTGCAACTCAGACTGAAAATAGGGGGTTTTTTTTTAGTAAAATTCTATCCATGTCTTTGTCTGCAAGTTTCATTCTTGCCTTTCAGTTTGTAATTTGAATATTTAAAACTTCTGAAACTGAAGAAAAGGAAATCCAGATATGTGATGTCTATCTGAATGCCTAAAAATGAAACTTGTTTCCTTTTAAATGGTACTTTCTAGGAGTTTGTTCCCAAAATTAAGATATTTGCTTTCAAGGCTAAATTCATCATTCTGCATTTTCTCTGTTTAGCTCTTTGTAACCAGATCAGATATTTCTTTTAAACTAAAGAATAGAACAAAAAATACAGATATTTCATAGGTCTGTAACGAAAAGAGCAATCACATTGCCTCCGACATTTAGATGTAAGTTATTTTTTGATGAGCAAAGGAGTGAAAAAAACTTTTGCCAAAAGCATGTCATTATATTAAAAGACTCATATACTCTTCTGTAATTTTGTTACTAGTTGTAATAAACTTCCTTTCTTTCCCCCATTTTCCTATTTTTGAAAATTCTAATCTTATTAAGATATTAAAGATAAGCTTTTTCCTTTTCTAATTCACTTCCAAAGATGAGTTATTGGACCCAAACAGAAATTATTCAAAGTAGCCTATATTTGCTTTGAAGTTAGATGTTTTTAAATTTAGTTAAACACCTCTGGTGGATCATATGAAAAATTCTTTTTAACCTTTTGCGGTTTTAGGCACAGAAAGGTAAACTAAGCAGATGATTTAGGTGAAGTTTTGTAGTTTTCAGCTTATTCTGCAAAAATTTTTTCCCCAGTTAACCTTTTCCCTTCTCTTTGACCTTAAACATTTCACAGGCTAGACTTTGGTACAGGAGAATCAGCATGTGATATTAATTCTGTTGTGTCATAACTTTATTGCATGGGCAATTAATTTAAATTCCAAACTTCAGCAGGGAATTGGTTGTATTTGGGGGCTGTATGAAACTGATGATCAATTTCTGTTAATCAAAATATAACCATTTTGAGAGAAGGGAAATAGTCATATTAGTTTGGGCTTATGAAGGTTTGGCAATTTAATAATTAATAAGTATTTTCTGCCAATAAGGATTAAATTTCTGCTGACTTGTTCTTTTAGCCTGTCTCTTATAGTACCTTTGCAGTAGTTTCTCTGAGGTTTAAAGGTATATCTACAGATATTCTCATGTTCTGTTCATCCAGAGGGCAGAATCTTGTGAAAGTGCTAGAAGGGAAGGACCCCTGGAAGTTCGAAATGCCATTAATATATTATAAGCATCGGTCAGTTCCATTGTCTTCATTTGTCATTCTTGATCGCAGCTTGCCATGTAAAGCTAGAAGCCTGCATGTGCCTGGCAACTGTTACCTAGTGACAGTTTCAGCTGCAGTAGCCATTGGCTGGGCTGTTGATTGGGGCAGAAGGACCGAGTCACCTTTCTGATGGGGAGTTCTTCTGCATCAGCTCAGGGTGATGAGGAGGAGGTGCAGGGGCTCAGGTGCAAGCAGTAATCCAGAGAGCGCAACTGTGAAGTGAGAAATTGCTACAGCCTCCTTGTAACTGCATCACAGTCAATCGGACTCCTAAATCAGGCTGCACAGCATAGCAGCTGATTAGAGTGGATCTAGGTGAGAAGCGTTGCCTTATTCTCATAACAAGAGAACCCCAAAGTGATTCCTTTGAAACAGAAGAAATTGGCTATTGACAGTGGGAAATGCGTGGTGAGAAACGTCCTGTGGATGTTATAAAAGAATAAAGAAGGACTCCTCTATGGCTTGGTGATGTATCGGAGAAAAGAACTTTAAAAAGAATGCTTTCTATTAAACTGCCGCATCAGAACTAGAGGAAATTTTTTATTTCTAGTGCATGAAATTCCTTCAGAAGGCACTGTGACTCCTAACAAAAGGACCTCAGAGACACTAGTAGTTTTTAAAGGACTTTCAGCACCATATCCGAATGACCTTGGAGACCTTTCTGTTGGAATTGCTTCATCCAGCCCTGCCAGATCTCCAGCATTTCAGACTCTAGGATTTAAATTTGCCTCGATGCTTTGGGGACATTTTAAAACAAGACTAAGTAACCTACCTAATGGCCCCTGCACTAATTGAGCATTTCCTCAAAATAGAACACAGAAAGAAAAGAAGCATTTTCTTAACATATGGCTGTTCTGTAACTGCAAATGTAATAAACGAGGTAATTTTCCAATCCTGGGAAAGCTAGCTGCTGAAGTAATTATTTAATATGCTGATCGTCCGGTGAAGATAGACCAGGTAGAGCAGCCTAGAGGATGGAGATGTGACTGAGAATAACTGAGTAGTAAACAATGGCAGCATTTCCAGTCAAATCAGCGTTTCGTTAGCGTCAGAGTAGAATGCAGACTGAAGTTTGGGGCTTTTGAAAGGATTCCTGAGTTGTTGCAAAGGTGAGAAATAACATTGATTGAGCCATGCACATTATTGTCCTGATTCATTATAAGGAATGTGACAAGCCAGCTAATGAAAAATATTTTCGGTTACCGAGACTGAAACTGAATGCAAGGATGATTTTTGAGGGGAGGGAGGTGGAAAGGGGAGAGGCTTAAATTATGCAGCTGCCACTGCCACCCATAATCGGAAAGGACTAAAACTATTTAAACTGAAAACCGACTTAAAACTTCATGGGTTCATCTCATTTGGGGAGTGTGAACCGATTGCACTTTATCTGCTTCGCTCGAGATGTTTTGTTTTCCTCTCCTACAGTTGGAGGATAAACCTTGCTTTTCCTCCCCTTCCATTCTGCCTCTAAAGAGAATCCACTCGATTCATATCCAAGTAGTGTTGAGTCTTTGGGAATTAACCTTGACAAGAAGGTTTTCCTTACCTCTTTAATGAAAGGATGCATCACAGGGATGAGACAGGGAGTGTCATCTCCAGAACAAATCCCAGAGGCATAATGTGCTAAAGGGAACTTTTTCTAGGTTTCCAACTAAAAGCAGTTATTGACCTCCTGAAAATTTAATGATTTAAATGAATCTGAAACATTCATTTATATCATATCATTGCTGATCAAGGAAGCCCGAGTCATAGGAAGACTTTTATCCTTTTCTCGTTCTCTCTAGTGGATCCCAAAGAAATTGCCTTTCTCAGGAGAACAAACAGTCCTCAAAAGCTTTTTCCTCCCCCACTCTATCCCCCAATGGCTGAAATTTAAAAAAAAATGCCTTTCATTTTCCATAGTGCAAGATAAAGAATCTGTTTTCTTTAGAAGTGCCTTGTGTTTGTTAAAGGTAGTTTGAGAGCACTGGAGGGAGCTAACCGGTGGCCTTCTTTTCACCTCCTTCCTAGCTTATTTTCCCCCCACAGCTGAGGTGTGTCAGTGCTGAACTGATGCTGATGAAGACTCTTGAGCAGTTCTGGGAAGCTAATCTGTGACAGAAGCAATTGGCAGTGTCAGCAGAGACAGCGTGAGCCACCAAAGTGCAGAGGTTAGCAGATGTTGGGCAGGTCATCACTGGACTGCTGTCATCCTGGCTGCAGGGTTTCTTAATCCCAAACCATGAATGAGTCCAGGTTGACTGAACCAAGGACTCACAATATGAGCTTTGGGAATGTTTCTGAGCATCACTCCTGCCCACTTGGATTTGGCCACTACAATGCGGAAGACGTCTGCATCCTGGAGACAGTCGTTATTGTCCTGCTGACGTTTTTAATCATTGCTGGGAATTTAACCGTCATTTTTGTCTTTCACTGTGCTCCACTTTTGCATCATTATACTACCAGCTATTTCATCCAGACCATGGCCTATGCTGATCTCTTCGTGGGAGTGAGCTGTTTGGTTCCCACTCTCTCCTTGCTTCATTATTCCACAGGTGTCCACGAGTCACTGACTTGCCAGGTTTTTGGATACATCATCTCAGTGCTGAAGAGTGTTTCCATGGCATGTCTCGCTTGCATCAGTGTGGATCGCTACCTTGCCATCACCAAACCTCTTTCCTACAACCAGCTGGTCACTCCTTGTCGCTTGAGAATCTGCATTATTATGATCTGGATCTACTCCTGCCTGATTTTCTTGCCTTCTTTTTTTGGCTGGGGGAAACCTGGTTACCACGGTGACATTTTTGAATGGTGTGCCACCTCTTGGCTCACCAATGCCTATTTCACTGGCTTTATTGTTTGTTTACTTTATGCTCCTGCTGCCTTTGTCATCTGCTTCACTTACTTCCACATTTTCAAAATCTGTCGGCAGCACACCAAAGAGATCAATGACCGAAGGGCCCGATTTCCTAGTCACGAAGTTGATGCTGCTGGAGAGACTGGACATAGCCCTGACAAACGCTATGCCATGGTTTTGTTTCGTATAACCAGTGTGTTCTACATGCTCTGGCTCCCCTACATCATATACTTTCTTCTGGAGAGCTCCCGAGTCCTGGATAATCCCGCTCTCTCCTTCCTAACAACCTGGCTTGCTATAAGCAATAGTTTCTGTAACTGTGTAATATATAGCCTCTCCAATAGTGTTTTTAGGTTGGGCCTCCGAAGATTATCACAGACAATATGCTCATCTTGTATGTGTTTAAAAGACCGGGACATCCAGGACCCCAAGCCCAGAAAACGGGCTAATTCCTGCTCCATCTAAGGAAAACTGCACTGCTTACAGTCTCAGAGTGGTTTGGAATAGTATTTGGTACATCTGGGGATTTTCCATGACAGAAATATTTACTTGAATAGTTCACTATGAAATGACATGTAAACTAAAAGTGATTTTTTTTAAAATGGAAAAGAAAACTATGGAAAAGAAACCTAGAAAGGGAACATACGTGAGACATTATTTATCATGTGAATGTGGTTCATTTGAATTTGTATGGTGGTAAGAGAAGTTTATCAGTGAAAATTAAAAAAAAATAGTATCTCAAATCTTCCATAGGGCATATAATAACTGGCACATCAAAGCAGGTTCCTCCTGTGTATCTTTCTCTCTCTTTTTAGGAAGTCATTCCCTTTTCTTATTTTCCCCCTCTAGATAAATGCTGCATATTATATATGTAGCATGTGATAACCTTTTGCTTTAAAATATAGTAGGCTATTATCCATAAATGATCTCCACAAAGCCTACATAGTAAATGTAGCTTAATAACCAGTCACACAGCACCCTTGCATATATTTTTACAGTATTCATTGCTGCATAAATGATCATCAAAAAGAAAATTAAAATAATTATTTTTTAAAAGGTGGAAGCTTTTTTTTTCCTGTTTATTGAAGTCTACTATTCTATAGCCTCCTCTAAATCTTCTTCCCAGCCCTCCCGTTTTTCCTGCCCTAAATCTTTTGGTTCCATATTCAGAAGTGTCTTAGTTAATGAGGGAACTTACTGTACAAGGTAATTACAATGTTAATAACCTCTTCCTTCCAAAAAAGCAACCTAGCTGGTTGGTTGCGGGGTTAGGGGGGAACGATATTCATTCGACATGTTCTAATAGCTCTTAGAAACATTTTTCTCCTCTAGGTCCTATTGAACAAGTTCCTGTGCCTAATATGGTATTTTTTTTTTTTCGTAGCTAAGGTTCCTCCCCTCCCACCCCCCTACCCCTTTCACTAGCAAGGTTATTCTAATGCAGATACAAGAGATGCATCTAGTAGTGAGATATCACTCAGTGGTAGTTTGAATTACTTTCTTTTTCAAGTAAAATATTAACCCTTTTTATGTTGGGTCTACTACATAGCTCACTATTGTAGTTGCAAGTCCTTTGTGTGATTGCTTGCATATACTGTATTTTTTAAAACAAAAAATGTAAATTATATTATGTGGTCTGTGCCTAATGTTTTCATAGCACATTGAATAGGTCAATGCTGTTTTCAGTCTGCAGGATTGATGCAAAATACACAAAAAACAAAAACTTGCTTTAAGAGAAAAATACTTTTTGTGCCGTTGTCAAATAGATATTTATTAGACAAAACTGTGTTCTTGGAGGAGGTGAGAAGACAATTTACTTAATTATCAAATACAGGTAAGAGCTTCAGTATTTCCCTTTGTAATGATCTGCTTTCACATTCAGAGATGAACTAATTTTGTAAGTGCATTACATGGGTTTGTGTAATAAGTTACCAGGGGTTCAGATGCAGCATGTTTGGGGAGGGTTTAGTGTGGGAGGGTGGGTGGGAGTGGGGAACAGCACAGGGCTATATAAATCTTACTTTGGGCAGAAGCTGCCAGTCTTTCAGATGAATTTAAGTGTCTAACTTAGGAGTAATGGATTTGTTAACAGCTGCACTATGATTTCCTTGTTTTACCAAAAAACGAAAAATTGAATGAATTGTGCCTAGGATCCTTCACATTGGAAGCCAGCCATGTTTGCACACCAATGGTTTGACTTCAGAGGTCCCTTGAACATGAACATGTTGTTTTGTTAAGGTTGTTCTGAACCCCTGTATGTTTTTTAAAATGTAAGAAAGATTAAAAATAAAATAGTATTATATGTATCAAAATTGGACTTTGCCTCATTTTAATGACATCATGCATTTAGAATGATAGAATTTCCCTTTTCAGGGATGAGGATTTGATTATCTGAATTTTTTGTGACTGAGGCCATGTTTTGCCTCTCTGAGTTCCTTCATTGGTGTCTTATTTTTGTCCCTTGAACTAGATAGCAAGTTAAAGGACCCCTCTAATAGGAAGCCTAAATTAAGGAACTTTAACTTTGTGTTTGAAACAGAATCCCTTACGTTTGTTCTGTTGCTTGGGGATGCAGTTTTTTGTCATGTGGCTTTGTTGTATTCTACCTGAATTCTCTGGGCTGGAAGTATGATGCTAGGACTTGGCTCTACCTTTATGAATCTTATCAGAACACCTGTTGCTTCTGCCTTCCCAGTATATTAGAACTCTGTCCTTTCCATACATATTTCTTCCCAGAATCCCTAAAATCTTGGCCTTTTTTATGAGTGATGTTTTAAATTTTGATCTTTATCTTTGAGTCAAAACTCCTGAAATGATTGTTCTTTGTTCTTATTCTAAATCTTTCAGTTTTAATTCCTTTTTCCAACCCACAGTAAATACTAAGTAGTAGAAGACCTTATTTGTCCATCCCTAAGTTATTGCCTCCTCTTCCTTCTATGCAGGCACCTCTACCCCCAACAGTGGTCTGGTGAGCCCAGTTCCTAAGCTTGTCATTTTTGCATAAGGTCAAACTGAAGCCCTCAGTTTCAGCATTCTTCATTATGTTCAGCTTTATAAATTTCCTCTTTTTTTCTGTAAAGAGAAAAATGTTTTTTCCCACATTTTTCCCCTTCACTGAAAAAAATGAGGATGTCTCAGTCTCTATAAGGTCTGTTAGATCGAGGACTGTGAGGCATGTAAGAGGTCTTACTAATGTTTCATAAGGCCGCACTCATGTCATTTAAGTTGCTTACTCTGGCCTTTAGTGTGTATTTCTCTAACAGGAGGATACTACTTACTTTGAAAGCACCGTGCAATTTTTTGTTGAATGCTGTTTCTCTTCTTATCCCTCTCCCCCCATTATTACCATTATTAAGTGGCATTCCATGGTTGTTATCACCTAGGAATGAGAATAATAGGCATGATATAATGCCATGTGTGACCTGCTAAGGATATGATTCTATGTTTATCCTCACCAGGCTGTTCTTAGGAGGAACTTGAGTGCAAATCAGACTAAACAATGGCAGTCCTTCACCACTTTGAAGCACATAATTGCAGTTCAATAATAGGAACTATGCTGTTTGTTTCAGTACAGATTTTGCAACTTTTTATGGAAAACTCATGCTGTTCTTTAAATTGTTAGCATCTTTCTGGCCATATGCAAAATATAAATGACTTCTTGCTGCTCATATAGGTGGTCCAGTGCTCTGCATGATTTTCAGATGCATCAAGATAATATGTGTGAGATGATTACTTATTATTCAGTGATAATGAATATTTTATTTCAAATAAGTTTTCTAATGTGAGAATTCTAAGAAAAAATCTCTGACTGTGTGAGACTACGTAGCATTTAAGGCATTTTTTTTTCAATGTTAAGTCCTTCACAAAATATCTAACTGATTCTTAGTTTGGAGCAACTGAGTCATACTGTTGGCAGAACTGACTGCTGGGGAAATTTTCACAAGAAGCATAAAATCGAAGAGCTGGAAGAGGGACCTCAGAGTCCATTTATTCCAGCCCACAGCTGAAAATGAATTCCTACTACTCTGTACTCAACAAGTGGTCATCTATTTTTTGCTTGGAGACCTAGTGGAGGAAGGACCCACTACTTCGCAGCCTATTCACCTTTTGTAAAAGCTGTAGTTTTGAAGAGAATTTTTCCTTAGTTTAGGCTTAAATTTACAGGTACACAGCTTTTCCTCATTGTTCAGAGTGGCTGAGCAGAATAAGTGCAATCCCTCTTCCATTTGATAACTTTTCAGGTTCTTGAGGATAACTCTCCCATCCTTTCTGAGTTTTCTCCTTTCTATGTAAACATCCTCAGTTTTTTCAGCCTGTCTTCCTATAGCTTAACCTTACAATTGTTCACAATTCTTGTCCTTCTGAGCATTCTGTAGCTTATCAGTCTCTTTTCTACAATGTGGTGACCAGTAAGTACTACAGATGTAATTTGATCAGGGCAGAATACAGTGAGTCTGTCACTTCCCTATTCCTGGAAGGTGTGTATATCTTAATGAAACAAAATCACATTAGTGTTCTTGACTGCCGTATTGCTTTTCTGGCTCATATTTGCAGTCTTTTTACAGATGACTTGTTGACTTCTCCATCTTGTACTTGTGAAGCTTTAAAACAAAAACAAAACAAAACAAAGCAAACCCAGACAGACCAGATGTAAGAATTTTCCTTATTCTCTGTTAAATTTCATCTTATTTGATTTAACCAATATTATGTTGTTAAGATCTTTTTGGTTTGTACTCTGGCATCTGTTCTAGTAGGTATGTCTCCCAGCTTTGTAACACCTGAATGTCTGTTAAGCATGCCATTTCTGCCTATATCCAGGTCACTGTTAAAAAAAAATGTAAAACAAAGATCTTAGTGCAGATCTCAAGGGTATTTCACTAGAGACCTACTAAACCTTTATCATCACAGTCACAGAGGAAAAAAAATATATGTATATATACATATATACACACACCATTGCACCTATATTTCATAAAGTCTTTGGATTCAAGTGGACAGTGAACAAAGGCATTTAGTAAGCAGTTTGAGAAAACTGGAATGTCAGTTATTCATGGCCCAATCTTAACATCTTTGATGTAGCAAATAGATTTTGTTCTTATTCTTCTATTCATTGGATAAGGAGGGAAATGCAAAAACCAGAGTTTTATTGAGTTATGGGCAATTCACTTAATTTTTTTGTACTTTTGTTTCTTCATTTTTAAAAATGGTATCTTCATTTCTTTTCCTTTCTACTTACCCTAGATTGTTTACTAATTAATAAAATAAAATTAGAAAAGCATTCAAGTTTCTTAGGAAGATATCAGTATAATCAAATAAGATTATTACTACCATGAGAAGTAGATGATTATTAGCCTTAAGGTTCATGTTAGAAATTTCAGATGAAGGATGCTACTATTATTGATATCATTAATCATCTGGGTTTGGAAATTAAAATCTTGGTAATCTTAAACTTTCAGGTTTTTCTTTTTAATGGAATCTGACCTTTTTTGGGTATATCTGTTATGAGCATAAAGATCAAGATGTAGACAATATAATTGTTGAATTAATTATGTATTGTGTTAAGTCAGATGTGAAAGTCCTTTACTTATTATATACATTGCCCTTCTGCTAATAGGTGATATATTTTGGTGCATGGATCCTTTCAGTTGCTTATCTTCAGTTTTGATCTTAGTTATATTTTAGAGTTGAAGAAGATTGGAGAGAGTGGCATATTCAGCAAGCAAAGGCATAATCTTTGAGGATAATTTAGTATTAGAAGAATTAAGTTGTAATTGTAATGGATTTGTATTTTAAATGCTGTCCTGCTTTAGAAAATAGCAATTTCTTTATATTAGATGAAATGAATACAAAGTATACATAATCTGAAGTTGTATAGGGTGATAAATGGCAAGAAGTTTCTGACAATTGAATTTACAGCACATAATACTTGGTGGGGTGACAAAAGTTAAAGTGTGAAATAGCAACTTGTGTGAAAGAAATGACATTTCTGAGTTTTGTAAGTTTAGCTGAGTATTATCTGTAGATTCTAGCTTGATATAGAATAATTTTTAAAAGCAGCTTTTAACTTTATATAGATCCAAAGTAATAGCATTACTTTTATTGTTAAAAAATATGTAGAATGTGAGAAAATAAGTTAGTTTAAATGATGTTAAATAATAAACACAATAAAAACATACTTAGGAAAAAAATAAAAATTGTTGTAGGCAGTAGTGTAAAATTTGTTTGCTGCAATCCTAAGAAAAAATTATCTAGATTTCTTACAGTTAAGTGCACTTTTGAAAATCAGATTCCTATATATATATTTTAATGGCTTTTAAGCAAATATGAGTTAATAAGTAGGAATCATGAAATGGCAAAAGCAGGAGACTGTCATATTTACATATTTTTGCATTAAATAGAATATAAAATTAGTGATCTCTTATTTCATGTGTGATGAATTTGGGGGCAAGTGAAGAGAATTGCTATTTTTAGAAAAAATATTAAGATTAAAAGCTTTAGCCAAGAAAATGGTTTTTAGATTTTCCTTGAAACACGTTTTTGGAAGCAAAATTTGATTCTAAGTTTTCAAATAAATTAAATTATTATTATAATGATTTAAAAAAGAGATCTAAGTTCTCTTTGTACAAGACAACCACTGTGTGTGCCTGGAATCCTTATCTTTTAGATTGAGGGTGTCTCTGTTTAGGAGCCTCATTTTCAAAATGTAACTTATATGGAGGTGCAATAGTCATGAATAAAGATCGGAATTGAGAATTAAAACTTTAGTCTTTGAGGGTTGTTTGTTTCTTTCTCCCTTCTAGATGATTAATGAGCTATCACACAGCCTATATTCCTTATTACTGGGTTTTCAGAGAAAACCCATTCATATGCAGAGGCATTTTGGAAATCCGTATATAGGATGTTCCAAAAGACTTCTTACGATGTTAAGCTATTAAAACTATAAGGAATAAAAGCTGCACTAAAACTTTTGGGACATCCTGTACATGTACCGTAACATGTTATGTAAAAGGGTCATATGAATGTGCCACTTTTCATGGATTTTTTTGCTTTCATTATTCCTTCTTTCTGTGTTAACTCAGTAGATCAGTTATCATAATTTAATACATCATTAACCTTTATTAAACAGGGCTGAAAAGGGACCTTGTCTCAAGCACATATTCTCAGTTTTTATATATTTTGGTTGGAGGCAATACTGTTCATTGGCAGAATGGCCACAAATAATGAGGATTTTTATGCTTTTCCAAGTGTCATTTACAAAGCATATTGATACATGGCATTAGATTGCCAAAATCTGTGTCTCCATTTGAAGATAATACAATATGTTTAATCACCCCAGACCTTTTTGAAATATCCAGTGATCCCATTTCAGGTAGTCTCTGGAGGGAGCATCAAAGATATGTAATGCAGAATATTTCTACTAGTTTTCATATGATCGTGGCTTATAATTCATCCTTTTTGGTAAAATGATTCTCTCCAGTGCAAAATGCGAATAATAATGACATGTTTTATCAAGTGTAACTGTGCAAACTAAATATCCACTTCTTATAAAAGTAATTATTTGTATAACTAATGCCTTTGAATTGACTGATACCAAAAGGTTTCTTACAAACTTTAGAGGGTAAGAGCCCTCTTATTTAATGTTTAAATCGCCCCCTCCCCCTGAAAACAGATGGGCAGCTAGGTGGCACTGTGGATAGAGCACAGGCCCTGGAGTCAGGAAGACCTGAGTTCAAATTTGGCCTCAGACATTTACTAGCTGTGTGACCTGGACAAGTCACTCAACCACAGTTGCCTCTCAAACAGCAACAACAACAACAGCAAAATGGATAAGGTATTTGGAATTATAGTAATTTAAGGCTAAAAAGAGACCTTAGCATCACGTGATCTAATAGTATTGTTTTACAGATAGGGAAACTGAGTCCTGGAGAAGTTAAGTAGCTGCCAGAGGAAATAGCTGGTGAGTGAAGGATTTATTTGGACAGTCACAACATTGTGTGTTGTCTTGTACCACGTGGATCTTCTCAGGGTCAACCATCTAGTCAGTGGAAGCACTTTGAAAAGAATATTGTGGTTGCCTCTTAATAGCATTGCCTGTGTAAAAATGATTCATGAATAATGTGTTATGCAGATGGTTGACTGTCTGACAGGTTATTCTTGAGCATAAAGACTTTGTTGGTTGATATAGGAAAAATGCAACGTGAAATTTAATCTTTTCATTGATGTAATGGAAATGGTTCTTTTAAATATATGTGTTTATCCCAATAGAAAGAAGATTTTTCTTAACTCGTAATTTAAATAATGACTATTGAGGAATACCTTTAATTAGTTATATTCTCAACTCTGGTATTCCACAATTGAAGGTCACTGAAAGGGAAATAGAACACTGGTAGGCAGGAGGCTGCACTATATTAGAAACAAAGAATTCCACAGGGAGAGTAGTTTAAAGGATGTATGGGATGGTCTTCTTCCAGAAAGGAGGAATGACTAATGAGTTGCCCACTGAGCTGCGTGAGTGACATTGTAATGTCAAGAGATTTCTAGGAAGGCCTTCAGAATATTGGGTGGGCCACCTTTGTAGGATGTATGGGATAGTATGTAAAGAGGAGCCCAGCATGGGGAGGAACAGATGGGTATGCATTGTCAGAGAGAATACCAACATTGATGAGTTCACTAATTCACTAAAATGTCAAAATAGATTTCTAGTTGATTTATCAATGATTTGACACTTTGAGTCCTCTTAATAAACTGTATGTTAAGGAAATTCCTTTCAGTTTAAAAAAATGAGTTAATCATCTAGATTTAAGAGGTATATTGACTAAATTAAAAAGACTGTCTATGTGCCTTTGAATAACTGTGCCATCAGAGTTGAATAGTGATCAAATTTACACTATTTCCATTTAGCTTTCTTTTGGAAAAAAAAAACTGTCTCATAGTCATATGCTCTTTGTACACTGAGCTTAAAATGGATTTTTAATATGGTTCAGAGTCATTATAGGACACATTTTTCTTTCACTTGGACAGAGGGTTTCTGTTATAAAGGCTTTTTTGAAGTCTTTTAATTAGAAGAATTCTACAGACATAAATGCACACAATTAATTCTCACTTATTCAGACTATTTGGGGAATGACCAGCCTGAATCACTAAGAAGGCTGAGTAGAAATCTAGCTTTATATTAAAATCTGCAACTCTTAGTTGAAACACTTGCTTTGATGATTAGAACATCGCCAAACTCAAGTGTTTCTCAGTGAAAATGTAGCCTTTCCAAAGCCCAGTTCTATAATCGACTCTTCCTTGAAGCCTTCCTAGATATCCCAGCCTCAAGTGATTTCTCCTGTTTCTGAATAATTGCCACTTATTACCACTAGGGGCAATTAGGTAGTGTGGTGGATAGAGCACAGGATATGGAGTCAGAAAGACCTGCATTCAAATTCAGCCTCAGACACAGACTAGCTGTGTGACCCCGGCCAAGTCCCTTATCCTCTGTTTACCTCAGTTTCCTCATCTGTAAAATGGAGACCATAATAGCACCTATCTCCCAAAGCTGTTGTGAGGAGCAAATCAGATAATAATTATAAAGTGCTTAGCCTAGTGCCTGGCACATAGTTAAATACTATATGAATGTTAGCGATGACTATTATTTTATTTTGTATTAGATTTATGTACACATCATTTTTTTTGGATTAGATTGTTAATTTTTTTGAAGGCATGAGATGTCTTGGTGTTCTTTTATCCCTCTTCATATCTACCACCTATTATGTGTTGTACACATAACAGGTACTCAGCAAATGTACAGAATGGATTATAGGGTCTAGAGAAATATCTTCAGATATTTGAGATATGTTAAAGTGGACAGCAAAGACTTGTTTAATGCCATAGGGAAGTATTCTGAGGAAAATATCCCACTGTTATTTCTAAGTTGTTAGAGTCATTCTAAGTCATTTCTAAGTCGTTAATTAAAGAAACTCTTTGGTGCTCCATGACTTCATCTAGAGATGGTCTCTAGGACCATGCAAAGTGAAGGCCGTACTTTTGTGTTTCTGAAGTGCTATGGAAGGTTGTGAATCAAGTGCTAGACTTGGAATCAGTAAAGCCTGGGTCCTGCCTTTGGTAGTTATCAGCAGTGTGACCATGGTTGAGTTGCCTCAACTCTCTGAACCTCAATTTCCTCATCTCTAAAAGAGGAATAAACATGCCCAATGAGATGATATACAGGAAGTGCTTGGCGACTTTACAATCACACATGAGATGAGTTCATATTGTTGTTATTATCGTTTCGTTGTCATCTTGTTAAATGAAGTGGAGATAGAATGGACTCTCCAAGCAACAATCTCTCTATTATTATTTTATGCTTAATATTCATTGGACATTTGCACAAAGTGATGAGCTGCTTTTTGTAATTGAGTAAAAGAATTGGTAAGTAGGTTAGTATTCAGTAAAATCATATTTGGGACAATTCCAGTAGCAAATAAGATGATTGGGTTGATATGTGTATTTTATCATGTCCCCATATGGTTTTGATTTCTTCAGCTATTCCTCTATATTTTGAAAACTTTTCATTCACATAATTTCCAGAATATTAATATTAAGAATTATAGCATCCATTAAAGTGTTTATTCCTAAATTTTCCTGATTCATTGTTAATTCTGGGTGCCGTAATAGTAGCGGTCATGATGATAACAATGATGATAGAAAAGGCCATTATATCTTTTCTTTTTTTTTCTTTTTTAAATTTTTTTCTTATTTTCTATTTAATTAATATTTTTAGTTTTCAGCATTGATTTTCACAAGAGTTTGAATTACAAATTTTCTCCCCATTTCCACCCTCCCCCCTACTCCAAGATGGCATATATTCTGATTGCTGCCATTCTCCAGTCAGCCCTCCCTTCTGTCATCCCACTCTGCCCCCCCCCCCCATTCCCTTTTCCCTTACTTTCTTGTAGGGCAAGATAGATTTCTATGCCCCATTGCTTGTACATCTCATTTACTAGTTGCATTTAAAACTTGTTTTTGAACATCTGCTTTTAAAACTTTGAGTTTCAAATTCTCTCCTCTCTTCCCTGCCCACCTACCCTCCATAAGAAGGCAAGCAATTCAACATAGGCCACACGTGTATCATTATGTAAAACCCTTCCACAATACTCATGTTGTGAAAGACTAACTGTATTTTGATCCTTTCCATCCTATCCCCCTTTATTCAGTTTTCTCCCTTGACCCTGTCCCTTTTCAAAAGTGTTTCCTTTTGATTACCTCCTCCTCCTATCTGCCCTCCATTCTGTCATCCCCCCTTTTTTATCTTCTTCCTCCTTCTTTCCTGTGGGGTAAGATGCTCAATTGAATGTGTATGTTATTCTCTCCTTAGGTCAAATCTGGTGAGAGCAAGATTCACTCATTCCCCCTCACCTGCCTTCTCTTCTCTTTCTACAGAACTGCTTTTTCTTGCCACTTTTATGTGAGATAATTTACCCCATTCTATCTCTCCCCTTCTCCCTCTCTCAATATATTCCTCTCTCATCCCTTAATTTGATTTTATTTTTTTAGATATCATCCCTTCA
>CM053626.1:283275705-283307003 GCA_028646595.1 Phalanger gymnotis | reverse complement strand
GGTCCGAAATCACAAGGTATGAGAGATTCTCTAAGGAGAAAACAACAAGAAATTTATTTAGGCCCCACCGCAGCAAAAACTTGAACCAGCCTCCCCATTCCAACATCTTGACAAAAAGACTCCAAGCCCAGAAAGCCCATTTCACAAGGGCAACTAGGAGGCCAAAGAAAAGCAAGAGAGTATTTAGCCAAATCATGTTTACTGGCCTCACGTTCCTGCTCGCACTCGGGTGAGCCCCGCCACCGCTGAAGTCTGCAGCTTCCTGCCTCCGCAGCTTCTGGCTTCCGCAGCTTCTGGCTTCCACACCTTCCGCCGCCGCCACCCTCGCTGAAGTTGTCTCCCGGCTCACCCCTCCTCGCAGTCGAGCTTCCGGCATTCTCAAGCCCCGCCTCAATGACCAGAGACCATTGGTTCCCGAGCTGGCCCCTCCTAAGTCACCAGTCCACACGCACACAGGTTTCACACCTGACAGGGCCCTGGGCCTGGGGCTTAGCACTTAACAGCTGAAAGTACTTCCACTCAAAAGAAACAAAAGACATGCTAATGAGACAATTTTGCTTAACAACACAGGGTGCCATTTTAGGTTATTCTCACCATGTTAAGACTCATTCTTCAAAGATGAAATTGTCTATTCAGAAATGTCATATAGTAGAAAGAGCACAGGACTTTAGATCTGCCACTGGATGTGACCCTAGACAAATGACTTAGTGTCTCTGGGCCCCAGTTTCCTTGTCTGTGCATGAACAGTTTGGTTTAAATATTCTCTTAGATTTGGGCCTTTTCTGAGTCCAAAATACTAAAATTCTGTGAGTCTCCCCATTGCTCACCAAATATAAAGAAAAAACACCTGATACAGGTTAAGTATTCATTCAACTCATAGTTATTGAAAATTTCTATGTACAAAGATCTGCATTTGGCATTGTGAGGAATACAAAACTGTATAACATATATTTCTCTACTTTGTAGAAGCTTATAACTAACCTTACAGTGAGGAGAAGAAACATACAGAAATAACTGCAGCAAAAGGCATTACATAAGTACATTATGCATGATTCAAACCATAAATGCTATAGAATTTCAGTAGAGGGAAAGATCACTTACCGTTGCTATTCCAACTATAGCCAAATATTAGGAAGTATCTTTTGCTGCCAGAGATTCACCCTCTTCTGTTATTGCAGTGCCATGTAAGTTACCAGCTGTGGAGTCAGAGGACCTGGGTTAGGATGCTATCTCTCTGATGCTTACTAGGCTGTTTGAAATTGGAAAAGTCACTTAACCACCCTGTGCCTCATTTTCCTCATCTTTAAAATGAAGGCATTGACCTAGATGACTTCTGATGTGCTTTCCTCTTCCATCTCTAGGAATCCGTGTTTCATGAAGTCTGGCCAGGTTTACAGCTGAATTTGATGAAACATATATTCATTCTCTTTAATGAATTATTTCTCTTATTTTAGGAGGAGTTGGGCTCACCTATCTATTTCTGACTTTAAAAACATATACATAGGTCAAATTTTTAGTCTCATTCCTTTGAGGGGAAAAAAAAAGCCTTACCTTGAGTTCTTCTAGCTCACATCATTTTTGGAAGTAGACAGTCCATAAAGTCCTGAATAATTTATTTATTCAGTGTCATTCTTCATTACTTAATCAGTCAGGTGCAACCAAAATGTTTTCATATTTAGGTTGAGAATATTCACGTATTTGTTTAATGATTATTCCAGTAAGGGACATCCTGACTGTAGTTATAGAGCTAGAAGGAACCTTGGAGATTATGTAATGCCATACTTTCTTTTTACAGGTG
Source organism: Phalanger gymnotis (assembly GCA_028646595.1). Classification (NCBI taxonomy): domain Eukaryota; kingdom Metazoa; phylum Chordata; class Mammalia; order Diprotodontia; family Phalangeridae; genus Phalanger; species Phalanger gymnotis. Next base: position 283,305,205 of record CM053626.1, on the reverse strand, counting down.
AGGGAACTGAAGGTCAGTGAGGTTAAGTGACTTGCCTGAAGTTCCCAGTAAGTAATGAAGCCAGGCTCTGAATCCAGGTTCTCTTGACTAAAGATCATGTACCCTTTCCACTATACCATGGGACCTCCCCAGTGTGTTGAAGGAGTTGATTTATAGCTAAATGATGAACAGACTTAATATTTGTAAGCACTCTAAATAGGAAAGAAAGACAACTTGGAAGAAGAAAAAGCAAGCTATAATTAATAAGTACTCATACCTGCAAGCTTAACTTGATTCTTGACATCAATTTAGAATATGAATTGATAAACGATATAGCCCCAGACTCTTGGTAAGTTTTAAACTGTAGTTAAAATTGAACCATTTATATCTGAAGTTTTCTGCTGGGATTACAAAACAACTATGAATAGCTTTCTATTATTTACATTTAAATAGAACTAATCAAATATCTTTTCTAATCTTTGTGCTACACTGAATAAGTAATTGAAATATTATCTATTAATTTCTGTCGGTTATTTGTTGAGTAATAATGTTCATTTCTTTAAAATTAATCCATAGTGTACTTCTTGGTCTTTATTCAGTTAGTCAAACACAGTAGAGGGAGGAATAAATGTTCTTGACCTTGAATGACATACCTCGTTTAGCTCCTTATAGAGAACAGATGTCAGAATAATCTTTTTTATGAAGAGATTCATGTTATTCCATCATGAGGAAACTCCAGTGGCCCCATATTACTTACCAAGTAAGGTTCAAACTTTGTTCTTGACATTCAAGGTCCTCCATAAATTGGGGTCACCCTTCCTTTTAACCTTTACATGATATTATTTTTCCCTCTACATTATACATTTTAAATAAATTGGACTATTCCTTGTTTTTCCAGACAGGGAGTGTTTTCTCATGCCTCAGGGTCATTGCTCATGCTGTTTCCATTGCTTAAGATACTCACTGTGTATTGTATATTGAATTCCTATCCATCCTTTAAATTCCAACTCAGATGCCATCTCCTCTGTGAAGCCTTCCCTGATGATCTTAGTTCTTTATATTTCCACTGCCCCACTTCACATAACACTTGTTTTTTGTTTTTGCTTGTCAAAATGCCCTTATAATGTAATAGTGAATGTTTTAATGACCCAGTTGTCTTATTCTCCTACTGGATAATAAGCTACGAGAAGGAAGGAACTGTACTTTCTTCCCTGGCACGCAGTAGGAACAAAATAAATGGTTGTTGAATTAATAGGCTATATGCTATGGAAATAGGCTATAGGCTATGGGAAAAGAATGCTGAAGGAAAAACTGGGAGATCTCCATGCTAGATCTTTTTAGGGGCACAGCCTTGGGCTTCTCATTCCACAAATGATACCCCAAGCCAGAATTATCCGGGCATGACCTGTTCTTTCCTGAGGTGAACTGAGTAAGCACTTCGTAAATGCTAATGAGTAGAACCCTTGACAAGTTCCCAGTCAAACAGATAATCCATTTCCCACCCTCTTGGAGGGCCCTGTCATCATGTGTGGGGCCTCCACTATCTTTAGTGGAGCCTCCTGTATCAGCCTTGTTAGGACTTTGGAACTCTGTTTATCTGCTTTAGCCGAATGCCCTACGGCTAGCCAGTTACTACTTCTTGCACTTTGAATAATGGTGATTCAGAGTCCCTTCAGCCTAAGCGTAAATCCATTTTCCATTCTACTTCCTAGCCTCCCTGTCTCTCTTGCCCTGGCCCTCCTTTGTTCCTATCCTTCTCCAGCTTCTTCCCTTTCTTCTCTACTCCTATAGAGGCCTCCCCTATTGTTATCCCTCCTTTCCTCCTCACTGAAATCTCACTTTCTGCTGAAAGTGCAGGTTCTCACTTAGAGATCTAGGAGAAGGGTTTGCCTATCTTTTGTGGCCTATTGTTATTTCTTTCCAGTCTCTCTCAGCCACTCACACCCCCCACACCCCAACCAACTTGAATTTAGCACAGATTTGTGGCTTCAGACTAAATTATTTCTAAAATATCTTCCAGTTGCAAAATTTTATGATTTCGCATGGATCATATGGAAGGATAAAGGGATAAAATAATGGTCAGGATTATTTGGGGCAGAGTTGATGTTTTTTGGCTTTGTATAGCTAGTGCCTAGTACTGTTTCTGTATATTAATAAATATTTGTTGAATTAGAATAAAGTCTTGTGTTAGGAAGAACAGCTGAATTGAAGAGCACCCACCAAAGCATTTCCTGACAACATTGAGATAGGAAATGAATCTGATGTTTCAGGGACTGGGGAGGAGCATGAAAACATGCAGGATTTTATGTAGATACCTACGGAGGGAGAAGGAGTTCTTGTCAGAGGACCTGGTTCCCCTTACTGGGAAATTAAACATGTAAAATGGAGGCTCAGCTTCAGAGTGGAAGACAGGACCTAGCAGTCCTTTGAGTACATTGGCTTGTCTGATGGCAGTGCCTGAGAGTCCAGAGTTTGTGGTGACAGCACAGGTAAGTTCTTGTGGTCTTCCTTCTTACCAGAAGGATTATAGTTGGTGATTTTCTGCAATCCAAACTATTTGATGAGGAGTGTGTGTGTGTGTGTGTGTGTGTGTGTGTGTGTGTGTGTGTGTCCGTGTGTGTCTGTCTGTCTGTGTCTGTCTGCCTGCGTATGTACTGTCAAAGCCTGGCTAATGACTATTAAGTGGTCAGAGTGGAGTACGAGCCACTGAGTACCTGCTTAGGGGATTGGAGATAGAAGATCATTATCTAGCTGGGAAAGAGAAGAGGAAAGAGAACACAGCCAGGAAATTTGGGGAGAGGGAAGGACTCCCCACCCCTCACACACCTCACAGAATCCTCTAGTAGGGCTGGAGGGCCAGGAGAAGGTTAGGGAAGAGCTTCATCAGATGCTTTGTTGGTAATAACAGTAACATTAACACAATGCCTTAAGGTTTACAGAGAACTTTACATATATTATCTCACTTAAGCCTCATAACAGCCCTTTGAAGTAGGTGCTATTATCATTTCCATCTTACAGATAAGGAAACTGAGGCAGGGAGGTTAAGAGACCTTCCTAGTCACAGCTTGTAAATATCTCAGGAAAAATTTGAACTCAAGCCTTACTGACTATACTTTGTCTAATCTGCTACTGGTTATTTGGGTTTGTTGTGCTGTTGTTTAATCATTTCAGCCATGCCCTACTCTTCCTGACCCTGTTGGGATTTTGTTGTCAGAGATACTGGAGTGGTTTGTCATTTCTTCTCCAGCTCATTTTACAGATGAGGAAACTGAGGCAAACAGCATTGAGTGACTTGCCCAGGGTTACCAATCTGTCTGAGGCTGGATTTGAACTCAGGAAGATGAGTCTTCCTGACTCTAGGCCAGGAGCTCTATCCACTGTGGCACCTCATTGCCCCTCCTATTTTAGTTTACCAGTTTGATAATCCTGTAAAAATGGAAATAAGATTAGTCTGACATGTTCTCTTCTTTCTGAAGCTATTCTGACTCTTTGAGATCACCACATCCTTTTGTTAGATGCTCACTGACTATCCCTTTAATAAGATGTTCTGATATTTTGCAATAATCAAATTCAAGCTTACTTGTTTACAATTTTAAGACTTTATTCTCTTCTTTTTTTTTTTTTAATCAGGACATTTGCCCTCCCTAGGAACAGCGATATCTCTCCTATTCTTTAGTTTTTCAGAGCTCACCAATATTGGGCCAGCAATGACATGCCTGTTTTGGCTTTTTTTTTTTTCCCTCCCAATCTCCATGACTGTAATTCATTTGAGCCCTGCTGGTTTGAGCTCATCAGCAGCAGCCAGATGCTCTTCTGTTTTCTTCTTATTCATTCTGAGTATCAGATCCCTATTGGCTATATTGATTCTGTCCTTTCTAGTCCGAAGACTGTTCTCCTAGGCAAAGAAAAGCCAAACAATACCCGCCTTTTCTCTGATACCTATTTTCATTGTCCTATTTACCTTGAACAGTTTTTCTTCTCATATTTAATCTTCTCTTTTCCTAATTTAGGCTAAAATGCTTTTTCTTGTCCTTATTTTTCCTCATCTCATTCTAAGCTTTAGAACTGCAGGCATTCTTATAGTACCGTGCCATATTGTACTTATCTTCCTCTACTGTTCTTTTTTTTTTTTAAATCAAAGTTAGCTCATAATTCCACTTTTTCCAGATTATTGGAATTGTCTCTCTTTGTTTCCCAGAGCAGTGTCTGGCACACATTAAGTGCATAACAAATGCCTGTTGCCTTCTTCCCTTTAAGTGTTCAGAATTTCATTCTTGAGAGCTCTTCATTCCTGATTCCCAGCTGAGATAGACCCTGAGATCCTTTGTCCTCCTCCCAGCATCACTCCTGATTTTCTGGATTTCTGAACCATGCCTCTGCTACTGTTTCACCCTGGAACTTTTCTGTTTAAAGTCTCCTTGCCCTGGAACATCCACCCAGCAGCTCCCATGGCCTTTTACCTTGAGATATCCCTCATCTAGGGCAGTGCCTTTCTCTCACTTGTGAATTCCTTCTTTTGTGGAGGACTGGAAGGGAATAAGCATTTATATTGTAACGGCTATGTAGCAGGCATTGTACTAAGTGCTGTACAAATAATGTCTTGTTTGATCCTCAGAACAACAACCCTGTGAAGTAAATGCTGTTATCATCACCATTTTACATTTGGGGCATTTGAGGTAGACAGAGAGAAAGTGGCTTGCCCCACAGGACTGAATAGCTATTGTGTGAGGCCACATGGGAACTCTTCCTGAAGAGCTGAAGGTCATTCTGACTCCAGACCCAGTGTCCTGTCCATTGTACCACATAGATTCAGCCTGCCTTCGTTCCCCTCCTGTCCTAGTCACCGACTTTGCAGACTTCAAAATGGTGTGCCAGCACTGGTACCTTCATCCTCTCCTCCCCTGCCCATCCGTCTCCTGAATCCTTTGAAATTCACTCTCCCCAAATCTAGGATGCATGTTAGACTAGTCCCAGATTTCTTTAGCCCTTTTACAAATCCTAAAATAGAGTAGTTTCTTTCCATCAAATCTCTCAATATTTCTCATCCCAGCACCCAGTTCCTCCTTGCCGATGAGAATCATATTCAAAATTTCAGTTCCTCCTGTTGGTTCACCTTTTGATGGATGAAGGCAATTCAGTAAATGTCTGGCTGCTCTGTTTTTGGATGAGAGACAGACAGAAGAGGAGGTGGAAGAAAGACAGAAAGAGATGGAGAGGGAGAAGGAGAGGGAGACAGAAGAGGAGGTGGGGGAAAGAGAAAGAGAGACAGACAGACATGGAAAGGGAGGGAGGGAGAAAGGAGAGGGAGAGAGAAGGAGAGAGAGGCAGAGAGAGAGAAGAAGGAGGGAGGGAGGGAGAGAGAACAAGAACTCAGATGTATAGAGAAGTTTTTATATTTCTTAAGCTCCTCATCCCTTTCCTCTTTCTGTCTGTGTGGTCTCTAGTATACTCCATTTTTAGTATTTTTTTAATCAAAATATTTCCTACCAACCTTTCCTCCTGTATTTCCTAGATTTCCTCACATGGATATGTCTTCTTAATGTATAAAGCTTCTCTCTCTCCTGTTCCCTATTTCCCTTTTACCTCTCCTGTTACTTTTGAGTTATGCCCTCCAGAGACATATGCCCCTCATGGATCTCATGCCACGTGGTTTCATTGATAACTGTGTGGTTGAGTGAGTCTCCTTGCATTAGGAACTTTAGTTCATGTGACTTGTACCCCATCTATATATTTTTGTCCGTAGACATCTGAGGCTATGGATTTTCTTACTGCCCCCTTTCTTAGATTTTTGTGGCCTATGAATATCTGTGTGTCTCTGCCTCAATTGTGGTTAATGTCCTCCCCTTTCCCTTTCAGTTTGAAGCCGCTTTGGCTAGATTAACAGGACCTCTGGGAAGTATATTCTCAGCAAGCTTTGTTAGGGGCACTCCCAACTTAGACCAGATTCCTTCCTGTATGGTAAGCTGTGGACTAGATATAAAACCTGGCTCAGATCCTATCTGTTTGCCAGCTATTCATGTTCTAAATCTGCCTTTTTCTTCTGAAGAGCTTTTCTGTGACAGGCAGTACTAATAGAAATGAAACAAAAATTCAAACAAAACAAAACACCATCCATTCCTTTAGAGCTTAAGGTTCTTGCCCAGGACTTCAGAATCTTAGCAGTATTTTCTAGGTTCCTTCTGGCAGGATCATTTCAGTCCATGTGAGTTGCCAGAAGTGTGGGGAGCAGTCATTCATTTTGACAGGTCTTGGGATTTTCATTGGCATGCCCTGGAAACATGCCCAAGGAAGATAGCTGACTTCTCTGTTGTTTTTAATCAGCTAAGGTAACAAAAGGCTGCTTCTGTACCTTTCTGCAGGGAACTGCTAACTGCCTCTCGTCTTCTTCTGACCCTTGCTGCAGACTCAATTATCTGGCAGCAGCCACAGTCTGACCTCATCATTTTCAGTAGGACAAACCAGCTGCCCTTTCCTCAGAGGTGCTTGGCTTCCGCCTCTTTGGAGACAACTTCTTACCTATTAGGGAGCTTTAAGTGTTGATTAGTCCTGCTTCCTTCCTTTTTCCTCCATGTGAAAATCTTCTGCCTTCTCTCAATCCCAGGATTCTTCTCTGCCTCTTTAGATCTTATTTTTTTCTCTTTGTTTTCATCATTTAAGCCCTTTATCCATTTTTTTTAAATTAATACTTGGCTGTTGATTACAACATACAGAATGGAGAGTCATTCCTCCAGCCTTCTATCACTACCTACCTTCATTCACCAAGGCAGTCAACAAGTCTTTATTTAGAACCTACTTTGTGCCTGTGTTAAGGCACTGTGTTAAGCTCTGGGAATACAAGGAGAGGCAAAAGATAGTTGTTGATCTCAAGGAGCTCTGGGTCTAATGGGGGTTGGGGGGAGACAACATGCAGACAACTACATCCAAGCAAGATATGTGCAAAATTGGAGATGATCAGCAGAGAGAAAGCAATTAAGGGACATTGAGAAGGGCTTCTTGCAGAAGGTGGGATTTTAGCTGAGACTTGAAGCCAGCAAAGTGAGGAGGCAGGAATGTGGAGGGAGAAAGTTCCAGGTATGGGAGATATCAAGAGGAACTGCCTAGAGGCAGCAGATAGAGCATCTGGTGTGAGTAACCCGTATCATTGGATCCCAGAATGAGTGGAAGTGAGGAAGGAATCAGAGGAAGTTAGAAGCCAGAAGATTAGGAAGGGACCGGGTTATAGAGGTCTTTAAAAGCTAAGCAGAGGGTTTTGTGTTTGATCCATGAGGCAGCCGCCAGGGTTGCATAGGCCATCTCATACTTTAGGAAGATCAGTTTGATATTCGAGTGAGAGATGGACTGAATTGGCAGAAATTTGAGGGAGGGAGACCTAACCACTAGGCAGACTGGCCGTGGGGTGTTAGAGTGAGGAGTTTCTTTTAGGAGAGCTACCTCAAAGTCCAAAGAATGAGAGGAATCATCTTGGAGACCTGGGTTGAGACCAGCAGAAATGTCATAGTAATAATTTTCATTTGTGTAAAGTTTTAAGCTTTACAAAATCTTTCATAATCCTGTTAAGTAGTAGTTCAGGTTATTTCAGGATTTAAAGGTGAAAAGGACCTTAGAGGTCTTCTATCAGGGGTTAACTTGGCATCTGTGAGTTTGTGTTTTCAAATATTTATATAAAAGCATTTGCACATAATTAGTTTGCTTTGTTATGCTCTGTATCTTTATTTTATGCATTTAAAGTTCTAATTCTCAGAAGGATACTTTAGGCTTTACCAGACTGCTAAAGTGATCTACAGCACTCAAAAGGTTAAGAGCTCCTTCTCATGATAACTCTGGAAACTGAAGGGTTGAACAATGGAAGGGCTCTCCCACCTTCACAGGGCTAGTAAGGAGCAGAGTCTGGATTTGAACCCATGCCCTCCTGAAGAGTTCCTTCCACTCTAACAAGTCAGTCAGTGTGCATTGACTCATCACTATGTGCTAAGCATTAGACATACCATTCATGCCTTCCATCATGTGCTGTTTTTGTGATGGACAGGGAAGGGACCAATGCTTTGTTTGATGAGCTTTTTCTCTAATGGTGACTCACTTGACTTACTCATCACACTCTTAGCTCAGCTCTTACCTTACCCTTTCTCCTCTGGCTTCTCGGGGCGCTGCTAGCCACTAGCTTCCATTCTAATCAGGAACCATCTGTGATGTCAAATTATAGACATGTATCATTTAGTTGATTTGGCTGTTTATGTTATATCAGCAAGAACTTTGTGGTCCTTATTGTGTAGTAAGCACTTGGGGAGGGCCTATCTGATATTCAAGAACAACTTTCCCTCTGGGGATGTCCTGACCCTTTCTCCTTCCATACTGTTGTTCTCACGTTCAGATATGCCTTCCACACTTAGAAAAGTGCTCCGTTATTATGTCCAACAGCAGGTCAGACTTTTTGTTGTTGTTGCTCATACAAAGCAACAATAATTGTTGGCTAGGTGTAGTATTTCTGAATGTTGAGTGCCAGCCAGTATGATGAGGGTAAGAGTAAATAAAGCAAATTGAAACACTGGGACTCAAAAATCTCTAGGGCCGTTACCTAAAAACAGATGGACTATTACCTGTTATAGATCAACTGGAGGCTAGAATGGAATTGTCAGAGTAGACATGGCTCTTGGGCTTTCATTATCTTCTTACCCCCTTAGCAGTTTTCTGTTTCACGTAGTGTTACTACAGACCAAGTAATTTATATGTCATATATTTCAAAATTGTCTCTTATTTTTCATTTCTACCACAAGCCCAGCTTTCCCTACCTTACTTTCAGTTTTGTCAATAATATATTTTAATGCCACTCCCCAAAATTTTCTTCCTTAGGTTTCAAAATAAGTAATCTTATGTCTCTTTATTAAATGCACCTACCAGCAAAATGAGTCTGTAAAGCTTATTTTGATATGCAGATGCTAAAGTTGAGATGATGTATAAAATATATTTTGCAAACCTTCAAGCATATGTGTTATTTTTGTTATTAGTTACTACTAATACTTCTCTTTTTACTTCTCTACTAATTACTACTACCATCACCAGAACCAGCACTACCACCACCACTGCCACTATCTCTGCCACTACCAGTACCAGTACCCCTATCACTGCTACTACTACTGCTACTACTACTACTACCTACTACAGTGGTGGTAGTAGGGAGAAGATCTAATCAGATTTGAGCTAATTAAAGGAGAGAGAGAATACTACCAACCAGGGCGATCAGGAAAGGCTTTAAATAGGCCAGGTAGGCTGAGCCTTGAAGGAAGTCAGGCATACAAAGAGATAGAAGAGATGAGGGAATGTTTTCTAGCCATGGGGAATGAAAGCGTGAAGATGGTAGATGGAATGTCACTTTTGGGGAGCATGAAGCAGGAGAGTGTAGCTGGAGTTAGCAATACACAAGACAAGACCATTGATCTAGAGCAGGCAAGGACTTTATAGACCATCTAGCCCTACCTCTCATTTGATAGAGGAGGAAGCTGAGCCCAGAAAGATTGTGACTCACCAGAGGTCACACAAGTAAGTGGCTGAACTGGAATTTGAAGACAGGACCTCTCCTTGATCGACCGGTTCTTTACATGGCTTCCATTTTAAGGAGGATACTCAGGTGCTCTTCCACTGTGCCCCGGTGTCTCCATTCCTCTCTAGTTTACATTCCTGATTCCCTCCTAGACTTTCTCTACAGTCTCTAACCCACCTTCATCCTGCTTCTCCCCTTCTCACTTTCCAGTTTTTTTTTAAAAATTATGTTGCCTTTCCTTATGAGAATGTAATAAGTTTTAGGGATGCGGAGCTTTAAAGTGCCAAAATATCTGATTTTGTATCGTTAAACGTTAACGGGGGGCATTATGCCCTTTATGTCTTGGTACGAAGGCATTTTTCATGGGGCAGGACCCATACATACACACAATACATATACATATAGCTGTCTCTCTATACATACACACACACACACACATTTTTTAACCATAATAGCACTTCTGTTTTCAGTGTAACTTGTGCCATTGTTTTCGCCTGTCCTTTTTGGTTATATAAAGCTAGTAAGGGATGTTTAAAAACAGCTACCTTTTCCTTTTCTTCCTGTCCATTAATTGCATGATATTCTTGGACCGTTCAGTGTCCAGGTCCCAGAATGGCTTCTGTTCAGTTTTTAGAATCTGTATTTCCTTTGTTGCCGTTTAGTGTACATTTGGGCCTTTATTATTGTTACCTTTTCAACCTTGTTTATTAACTCATGATGTTAAGACACAAGAGAAATAGCAGAAGCAATTTGCAATAAACGAAAACTTTAGTGTTTAAATTCCATGAATTAAAACATCCTGCCTAAATTCCTTTGAAAGGATGTCTACTTGACAAACACCAGGAATACCATGGAACTTGGAAAACTCTTTTTCCTTCATCTACCAAGAATTTTGGACTGAATTTAATACCAAATACATAGATACTTTGCCCTAGTTAGTTAATTTTTTAATGCCTGTTGTCTTAAACATAGTCACCTTAAGCCTATTAATTACTGTGAATATTTTAAGTCATAAAATACAATTGTTAAAGTTATTTTTCTTGCCTCCTAGATTTTTCAAAACATGTTTGTTGAAAGCATCCCTTTATATGTTTGTATGTATTTATATGTAAACATATGCACACCTCTCTCTGTATGTGTGTGTACATATATATGTGTGTGTATACACACAGACACACAGACACACACACACACACACACAGGCATATATAAAATCACATTGCCTAAGGAAGCTTTAGCATTTGTATTTCATTACAACAATTTGACAACCAGTTGAGGCTCATGATAACTCTGTGAGGTGTCAGAAAACTGCAGAGTTGTAAGGGACCACAGATATCTAATCCATTCTCTAGGTGCTACAGGGAATATCCTCGTTTGACAGAGAGGGTAATAATAATAAATAATAATAACTGGCATTGATTTAGCACTTTATGGTTTGCCATATGTTTTACATAGATCATCTCATTTGATCCTCACTCCAGCCCTCCAAGGAAAGTCCTATTATTATCCTCATTTTACAAAGAAGCCAAGATTGACCAAAGTTAGGCCTTGCTCAGGATCACAGACTAATGTCTGAGGCCAGATTTGAACTTCTGTCTTAGCAAAGGCTCTACCCATGATAATAGTGAGCTTGCCCCATTCTCAAAAAGCTATGTTGTAACTGGATTTCAGCTCAGGTCTTACTGACTCCAGGTCCAGAACTCTATTCAGTATGTTATGCTTCCTATATGACTTAAGTATACAATTTTTATTATTTATAACTATATTTATATAGCTTGGAATAGTGGACTTATGTAATTCCCTATTAAAAAATATCAATCACCAGCCTCTTCTTCATCCTGATCAGCTAGGTAACAGTAGGGAAGAGTGCTAGATTTAGAATCAGGAAGACCAGAGTTCAAAGCCCACCTCAGACACTTACTAATTGTATGACCTTGAGAAAGTCAGTTCACTTCTCTCTGTTTCTGTTTGTTTATCTGTAAAATGGGGATAATAAAATTACCTACCTCAAAGGTTGCTGTGAGGATGAAATGAGATAATATGTATAGCACTTGGCAAGCCTTAAAGCATTGTTATAGCCTTCTTATAGTCATTCTGTAGTTTGTTAGCTTTCTTCTTAAAAATATGGCACAAAGAATTGTTCAAAATATTCCTGCATGAAGTATAGTGGTATTATTCCTGTTCTTCTTTGCTTTGTTCTTTTCATCTCCTTCCATCATTACATCCATAGTCTTTACAAGTGATTCCCAAACTTTTTTTGATAGCATAGCACTATTAGTAAAATATTTTTGATCATGAACCCTGAATATATGTATGCTCATATATTTATTAATTATATACATGCACTATTATACTAAATTATGAATATCAGAAAACATAAAATAGAAATTTAAACAAGATGAGATGAAAAGTAAATATCATTTTAAAACAAATTTCACTTTATTAACAGTACCCAAACTTTTTTTCCTCACACAGAAAAAGCAACACGATTGAATATACTTTATTATTTTAAAAATAATCTTCATTTGACACTTCATGATTCAGTGATTCAAAGAGCTGGTTCTGAGTTCACTTCCTTTTGTTTTTTTGGTTTAAATGACTATCAACCAAAAAGGATACCTCCTAAGAACCTGAGATCCAAATGAAAGAAGTAGATCATTGATTGTATTTACTAAATCATCAGACTCATTTTTCAGTCTCATCTACCAGTTAGGCAAAGCATTTCATGGAATTTCAGTTAGTAAATTTCCTTCTTCCTTGATATCAGTCGTTGTTGCAAAGTAATCAGAAGGTATTGCATTTTTATGTTTTTGTGAAAAAAAATACAAACGCAGACTCTTCATTTTGAAGATTTTTAATCAGGTTGGAAAATTCTGCTTCCAAGTTTTTAAAGTGTGCAGATATTAAAGTTTTAATAGATGACATACTTAAATCTTTTTTTGGGCAATGAAAGCTTAGCTTTTAAATGTCTTGCTCATCATGATGGCTTCATAACTATCATTAGCTAATAGCTCAGGGCACGATATGTACTTAATGAAATTCATCATTAACCAAAGGGAATGTAAATTCAAATTTCAAACAGTCTTAATAATTTCATCTTTTTTGGCTGGCTTCTTGTCATATCTAATTAGACTGTCACTCTTTTTAACCTCCTAATGTGGCTGATAAAGACCTTATCCTGGGGTAGATGTGCAGCCATTTTCTTTTTGCTCTCTTGTGTTTATATTTTTGCTATTCTCCTTATTTTGTGGTTTCTTCGTAGCAGTCTTGTTAAGCCACTTGTCCATGTTGTGACTATTAGTTTAGTTAAAAATAAATAAAGCAATACATAAATCCACTTAAACTAGTGAATGTAAACTTTGATACTTTTCAGTACACTGAAAGCAAACAAGTAATGATGGCATTGTCAACTTCTCTGGGTTGTGGAACTCTTTCCTTTTTCCTCCAAATGCCTTGAGTATAGTTCATAATGTCTGGGCATCTTACATAAGGACTGCATGAGGAGGTCATTGTCAGTTCATAAGTTAATTGTTACTTAAACTTAATTTCTTGTTTTTTGATAAAAATAAAGATGGATAGAAGTTCTAATATTTTCTCCTCACATTCCATGGTTCATCCTGGGCACATCCGACTTTGGAGATCACTGGTGTAGGCAAGAGAGAAGGGAGGGCTTGACCAAGTGCTTTAGCAGTGAGCATAAAAATCCAGGTTAAGGGGCAGCTAGGTGGTGCAGTGAATAGAGTCAGGAGGACCTGAGTTCAAATGTGGCCTCAGACACTTGACACTTACTAGCTGTGTGACCTTGAGCAGGTCACTTAACCCCAAATGCCTTGTCCCCCCCTAAAACAAAATCAGGCTAATGTGAGAAGTATTGAAGGGGAAGACTTAGGACGATTTGGTGTGAGCTCCTTATTAAGAGGGACTATGCCTTCTATTTCATTTGTATTCTATTACGTCTCTTCTCATGCTAGGTGTAACTTTTAATTCGGTAAATTATTGCTAAGAATTTCAATGAAACATCGTATTGGCTTAAGGTTGAAGCTTGTGACTAAAGTGAGGTCTGAGGGTTATTTGTGGATTCCATTATATAGTTAATTGATCTCTAGTCTCAATTAGCTTAAATTATAGAAGATTTTCTATACTCTGTGTCAGTTAACAACATACACACTAGTAATCACAGAAAAACTAGTAGGGGACTTTTTCAAAATGTTATCACATTGCTTTTCTTTCCCTTCCCTTCTCCAGGTTGATCTCCTTTGGAAACCAACATAGGTTTTGAAAATGAAAGAGGTTAATGAAGTGTGAGGAAGGTGATAAAAATTATGATATATCAAGTTGGCAAATGGCTTTATGTAGGAAAGTTTGGGTTATTGCAAGAGCTTTTTTTTTCAGGCTAAAGGACTGTTTAATATTCATTATGGCCAGATATACTGTCAGGAGGCAGTGTGAGAGGTTTAAAGTCAAAGGAGCTGGGTTCAAATCTTGGCTCTGGCATTTTCTATCTTTGTTGCCTTCAACAAGTTACTTAATCTTTGAGTCTCATTTACTTCCTTTACAAGTGAGGAAGTTGGATTAAATGACCTTCAAGATACCTTTAAGGGCTCTTTTAACTCTAGATGTATGATCTAATGTTGTGACCCCCCTGGTTCATATCAAAGGACTGATCAGGCAAAACTACTTTATGGGGAGGGGTTATTTGACACTTCATTAATTAAATTGCCCCAAGTGGATTCCAAGGCACATTCTTATTGAATTTATGCTCTAGTCAGTTTCTAGTAAATTTGCATAAATGAACATAATGCAACATCACAAATCTAGCATTTGTGAAATGTGAATATGCAAAAACTAAGATTATTCAGAGTTGTCTCAGAACCTTTTTCTGCATGTGAGAGGGACCCCTATAAGTGTGCAGACAACCTAATGTGCAGAAATGGGACCACTGTAGCATATGTACAGTTTTGTGGGTGTTATGTAGACAACCACATATAGAAATGACTTGCCTGTTATAAAAGTGTGTATAAATGAGAGCTGCATGTGGGCAGGAAGGCAGACAGAAAAATATAGCTGCTTTGGGATATTTCATATTGATGTGCTGGGGTCACTGGTCAACAACTGACTAATGTCTGCCCTTATTCTGATGGCCTTCATTTCATGATTGACCAGATAAATTGAATTGATCACACCTGAAAAGAGTGTGTGGGAGAGAGATTTTTTTTTGCAGTGAATTTTGAGTAGGAGATAGCACCTCAGGCTGTTTGGGATGAGCCTGTTCTAAATAAAATACTACCTGTAACCTTAACATCCTGAAGAATAAAATTATCCTATAATCTATGAATTTAAAATGGTTCCGTTTCTCCTTGGCTTCACAGCTAAGCAATATACTAAAAAAACTAATTAAATAAAAGAAGATGGAATATTCTTGTATTTGCACAGACCATATTGAATTTTTATTTGATTTTTTTATTCATTTAATTTTAAAGGGCTTGTTTTATTCTTCTGAATTTTCAAATAGCTGAGCAAAGTGTTATGGGTGGGGAGGAAAACACAAGTGGTAAAAAAAATACAAATGTTTCTGCTTTCGTATAGCAATATTAAACATATGCTTGTGTGTATTTTTATCACATCTTCATATCTAATAATAGAAATATAATTATGAATGTATAACAAGCACAGGTAAATTACTATAAGTCATTTAAATATTTGGATTTGTGCCTTAGAAATTAGGCCTTGATCTGTGTGCATTGGTACACTAAAGAATTTTTGTTAGTAGTAGGTAAATAATAACGATATTTGTTTTTGTGGTGGTGCTTTGTGGTCAATCTTTTGATGTGCTGGAATATCACACATGTCATTGCTACTGATTACAGTTATACTAACTGAGGCTCTAACCAGTGTCTCTTCTCTTTCTGTAAGCTCTCACTTGGTGACCTCATCAGTTCCCATGGCAGCTAGGTGGTGAAGTAGAGTATTGAACCAGGAGTCAGGAAGACCCGAGTTCAAATTCAGCCCTAGACAGTATCTCTATGGCCATGAGCAAATTGCTTAATCTCTCTTTGCCTCAGTTTCTTCATCTATAAAGTGGGAATCATAGTAGCACTTCCCAGGGTGGTTGTGAGGATCAAAGGAGATACCATTTGTGAAGTTCTTGTCCTAGTGCCTCGCACACAGTAGGGGCTATGTAAATGCTAGCTATCGACAGCCTGATCGTTCCAGTGTTAATGCACATTACTCCCCTCCATACTCTCTGGAGTCCAGCTCTTGTTGGCCTTGTTGGCCTTCTTGTCCTTCCTCACATACAGTGTTACATCTCCCATCTCTGCTTTTTCACTGGCCATATGTACCTTGTGCCTGGAATGTTCTCCCTCCTGATCTTTGCCACTTTAGATCTCTGGTTTCCCTCAAGACTCAGCTCAGCACTTGCCCACTGCATGAAGCTCTCCCCACCCAGTTGTTAATATCTTCCCTCACTCCCCAAAGCTACATTGTATCTACTCCAATTTTTTTGCATGCTTATATATTTACACTTTGTGGCACTGTACAGGATATGTAGTTAGTCATTCAGTCAACAAGGACTATTAAGCCCCTACTATATGTCAGGCACTGTATTAAATACTGGGGTTACAAATAAAGGCAAAAACATTCCCACCTCTGCCACAGCCCTCAGGGAGCTCACAGTTCAATCTGGGAAACAACACATAAGCAATTATGTACAAACAAAATATATTCAGGATAAGTTGGGGATAGCAGAAGGAAGGCCCTAAGATTAAGGAGACTGGGAAAAGTTTCTTGCAGAAAATGGGACTTTAACTGAGACTTGAAGGAAGCCAGGGAAGCTTAGAGAACAGAAACAAAGATGGAGAGCTCCAGGCATGGGGGCAGCTGGGGAAAAGGCTTCAGGCCAGGAGATGGAGTGCCTTGTGGGAAGAACAACTATGAAACCCATGTGACTGGATGCCAGAGTATGTGAGGGGGAGTAAGTCATAAGAAAGTAGAAGTAAGGAAAGGAGCCTGGTGTATAGGTTCTGAGGCCATTTGGAAGGCAGAGGTCATTCAGGCCACAAACATTTATTAAGTACTTATTATGTGACAGCCATTGCAGTAAGTGCTGGGGATATAAAGAAAAGGAAAAATATGGTACTTACTCTCCAGTAGCTTCTGTCCTAATGGAGGAGATGTAGTAAACAAAATGTAACCTCCCAGGTATAAAAGATAGATATAAAGTAAATAGGAGGTTATCTCAGAGGGAAGACTCTAGTAGTGGGGATTGGGAGAAGGGTGTAGGAAGGATGGGGAAAGGCCATTTGCAGAAGGTAAGATTTGAGCTTAGTTTTGAAGGAAGCCAGGAAAGCCAGGAGATAGAGGCAAGGAGGCCACTGTCGCTGGATCACTCATAGTTGAATGGGCATAAAGTATAAGAAGATTGGAAATGTGGGAAGGGGCCACCTTTTGAAGGGCTTTAAAAATGCTAAAGAAAATCCTGAGAAATCAGTCTCCACCTTGTTTCTGAGGATCCAAACCCCACATTTGAACCTTGAATCCACCTAGAGGATGTAGCCCTGCATTGTCATGTACAGATGTTGCACATGCATAATTCTTGGCTTATGACCCCTAGACTCATTTGGAGGACATAGTTTGAACTTAATTGCATTGTTCATGATCCTGCCCCTACTACCTGTGTGATCTTGGGCAGGTCACTTAGCCTCTTTTAGACTGTTACCTTTAAAATGTAGGAGCTGAACTAGGTTATCTTTAAGGTTTCTTCAGGCTAGAAATTCTTTGATTTTTAATAAGCCTAGAAAATCTATGCCTTAAGAATATGCTGACAAAAGAAGAAAGACCTGTGATAAAAACTTCACACAGTTTGCTTCTGGCCTTCAGCAGAAGTACCAGGAGCTGTCTCTGGTGCTACTGAGACCTTACATTAAGCCAGTGTGCTCCACTTGGTTTTCTTTGGACTCATATTTCTTTAGCATACTCTGTCATGCCCAGTGTCATACACAGTGTAGATGCTTCAGAAATAATTATGTGTTGTTTATTTCCCCATTCTCCATGAGTAGGCAGGCTTTTTAAAAAGACCTCACACAGAGTGGGACAGCATCATGCAAACTATCTATTCTAGCTGATTGGTACCTTAACAGAAATCCACTCTACAACTGCCCTGTCAAATGACCATTATGCCTCTGCCTGAAACCTCTGGTTCAGGGGAACCAGCTACCTCTCAAGAAAGTTCATTTAGCTTTTGGGCAGCATTAATCATTAGCAATTCTTTCTGTGAATCAAGTCTAAATCTGCCTCTATACAATTTCTGCCAGTTATTCCGACTTTTGGTGTGTGGAGTCAGACCCAACAAATTTAACCCCCTTTACCTGACACTTCCCTTAAAATAACTGAAGATAATTTTCATGTCCCTTCCAAGTTTTATTTTCTCTACTTTAAGTACTATTTGTTCCTTCAACTAATCCTCATGACATGGTAACTAGGCCCTGACTATCCTAGTCACTCTCCATAGGATACTTTTTGGTTTATCAGCATCCTTCCTAACATCTAGACCTGAACATCATGTTCCAGAAATAATATGTGAGCACGGAGAAAATGAAAATATCATTTGCCTCAGTTTTGACATTTTCACTCTCAAGAAAGCCCAAGAATACTTTAGCCTTTTCTCTTTCTTTCTCTCTGATTACAGCATTGAACAAGGCAGGGTGAACAGAGAACTCACCTAGGCCAAGAAGTCTCATTGCTGGTACATACTGGCTGTGTAACCCCGGCCAAGTGACTTAACCCCTCAGTGGTCCTGGCAGCTCAGAGTTGTAGAAAAGTTGCTACTCTACATTGGGAATGGGCATTTCCACCTCAGGAATTTCCTACAGTAATGAAATCTGAGGCCAAGCCAAAAAGAAAAACAATTATGTTTATTGACTCTTTTGGCAATTTCATTTGGCTAAAACTTTCCTCTCTTATTTTGGGTGAATGGTATTGAGCCAAGTCATTTCAATCTTGTACTTTTAAAGTCAAATTTTTCTAACCAAATTTGAAAATTTTACATTTTCTCTTAAATTTCATCTTATTTAGTTCAGCCATACAGTCTTCACATATCAAGTTATTTTTTGGATCTTAAGTCTGTCATTTGTCCTGTTACCTTTCTCTCCTAATTTTGCATTGTACAAAATTGATAAGCCTACACTTAACACCTTTACCTAAGTCATTGATAAAATGTTAAATAACATGAGATTGATCACAGATAGTTTTTGGAAAGTTTTCAGTTTTGGATACATGCTATTAATTGTAACCTTTTCTTTTTTATGCATCTGTGTTTCCTTCTTTCGATGAAAACAACAAAGATTTACAAGCTACTAACCAAGTCTACTCCTCACTTTGACTTCTGAACTCTCCTATAATTTAGACATAAGAAGCCTTCTGAATATTTGGGACCAAATCCACTGACT
The DNA here is from genome assembly GCA_028646595.1 of Phalanger gymnotis. NCBI lineage: Eukaryota > Metazoa > Chordata > Mammalia > Diprotodontia > Phalangeridae > Phalanger > Phalanger gymnotis. The sequence goes on along the minus strand of CM053626.1, from coordinate 283,286,245 downwards.
ACTTCACTTTTTGAATTTGAAATAGCAAGTGCAAAGTAGTCAGTACCAAATATCATTTCATGCTAGATTCTGATACCTGCTTGTGCTCACACACCCACAAAATAGTGCTAAGACTTGGAATTTAACAGATTAAAAACATAAAGCCATTTGGGGAAATATTCTGACAGTAGAGATGCTCAAATACTAGGCAACATTTAGTAAAAAATGAGTTTTCCTTTTGGACTTTATCTAATGCTGAAAATACCAAATGGCCTTCATTATTATTGAAAAGCTAGTATGTGAAAGATCTCTAGTTTTGTTAGTGTGGTGAAATAATGCCTCCACTGACTGTTACTTAATGGGTAAGTCCTAGGGAATTGCTTGAGGCGCTTAAAGGTTAAGTGAGTTGTCCAGAATCATTCAGCCAGTAAGTGTCACAGGTGGAATTTGTACTTGATATACTTAGGCTAGCTCCATTACTGCAGAACAGCAATGATTAAATATAATCATAGCTCATATTTATTTATGTTGTGTTTTAAGGTTGGGAAAGTGCTCTACATATGTTATTCCATTTGAGTCAGGCCTCTTCCCCTCATGCCTAGGCTTTTAGAGCCTTTTTGTTGATTTCCCTACATGGTCTCCCTGCTTTAGCTAATCCTCCACTCACCTACCAAAGGAATCTTCCTGAAGTAAAAGTCTGGCCTCTTTCTCTTCCTCCTCTCCCTCCCCATCTCAATAAACTCCAGTGGCTCCCTTTTACCATTGGATAGAAGCTTGGTAGCTTAACAGATGGGAGAGAGGGGAAAGTGAATTCTAGGCTTGGGGCAAAGGTGGAGGGAATCTATACAAGGAAGTAGAGGGAGGTCACCTTGTCTGGAGACCTTACGTATTTGGAAAGGAGGTTTGGAGCTTGGTCATGGTGGCCTTTAAATATCATATTAAGGAGTTTTTATTGTACAGAGGCAAAATAAATTGAGACTCAGAGAGATTAAGACTTACCTATGGTCACATAGTTTAAGTGAGTCACTGTATTAAAAATTAGGCCTCTGTTGACTGACTCTAGCCTTCTTTCTACAGCACTGCTCTGCCTCTAGGATGAGATTGAAAGTTTTTTGCATTGGCCCATAACAGGGATACCACAAGGTTCCATCAGAGTCACGATTAGGCTGGTTTCTCATTACTGAGAAGCCATTATGGTAGGTAATTGAAGTCACTATTTAAAATGAGGATTATGAATTTTTCCATTAAAATTTTTTTTCCTGCTTTAATGAAAACTGGAAGTTAGAGATTTTTTTTTCATTTTCCCTTGACAAACAAAATCCATATGGTCTCAGTCTTTATTTGCATTTGAGGAGTGTGTTTACCTTTAAAGAATGTGTAATGTCTCAATATGCCTCACTTAGATAATATTCTGTGACATTTATGAAGATTTCATTTCTTATACTAATAGGAGATCACTATAATGCTGCCAGAATAGACAGGATTATCTTGTCTCCAATATTTTTACAGGTGTCTGTAATTTTCTTGCTGAGTGATTCTCTCTACTGATGCTGATAATATGTCCTCCTTGTCTGAAAAGAATGTCTTTGTGAGTTGCTTTGCCTGTGAAAGTTCATCACGTGGTGGCCAGGCTCCTGGAGATGATACTTTCTGAACTTAGCCATCTAGGTTGGTCCTCAGGTGACCTATCCTGTACCCCTCTGTCACTGAGTCTGAATTCATAGTTTGGACCTGTTAGAGCTTGTCCTTTGCTGGCAGAACCATTAAGACTCCATGATAAACACCTCTAGGTCATTAGGAACCATCAGAGTAAGAGTTTAACGGAGGCTTATACTTATGGCATTATTTTTTTCCCCCAATAAAAAGTTTCCCCTGTCTTTTCAGTGCATAGTAGGAGCTACAGAATTTATGTTAATTGCCTTTTAGGAAGACAATAATAATAAATAGCTGGCATTTACATAGTGATTTAAGAGGAATAAAATGCTTTACATTTATAGTACCTAATTTGAGCCTCAAAACAACCCTATAAGTACTACCAATATTATTCTTATTGTTCTCATTTTATGAAAAAGATAACTGAGGACAAGTTAAGTGACTTGCCGTGTCTGATAGCTGTTTAGCGTCTGCAATGAGATTTGAACATAGACAGTCCATAGTCAGTCAGTAAATATTTATTAAGCACCTCCTATGAGCCAGGTATTATTTGCTGAGTGATGGATATTGAAAAAAAGGTACAAGGTAGCCCTTACCCTCATGGAGTTTACAATCTAATGGGGGAGACAGCAAATAATTATATACAGATCAGCTATCTACAAGGTCATTTGTAAAGAGGGAAGGTACTAGAATGAAGTGGGGTGGAGGGGGTAGGAATCAGGAAAGGTTTCTTATAAAAGGTGAAATTTTAGCTGTGACTTAACATAAGCCTGTATCTTCCCTACTCTTTTAAGTCCACTCAGCTGCCACAATAAAATATTCTGTTCTGTTCTGATAAAAGGGGTTAAACACATGCATATATACATATATAACCATTTTTCAGCTTCTTATTATCTGTGGGGTTTCTTAATGTGAAATGAGGACAGTGTGTGGGGTGAGACTACCCAGCATTTAATAAAAAAAAACCAGAGGTTTCTCCAGGTAGAAACAGAAAACTTCTTTATTAGGATCTGGCGAGAAAGGGTGTCATCACTACCAGCTGGTAGGAGAGGCGCAGTACAGGAAGTGAAACGTGACTATATACCTTAGTGGTTCCATCCTTCTCCCACCACTGACCTTCCCCCTCATTGGTGGAGTTCAGGCTCACAATCTCGCAAGAAATCTAACCCAGAAACAAGGAAGTGAAAAACATCTTTTTCCTTATTTGGTGAGGCTCATGCTGAGGTGGTAGTGGGGAGAAAGTGGGTGCAGCTACTCTAAGTTCCGGATTCCTATAAGTCAGGTGATTTCTCAGTAACTTAGACCTAGCTGTCAATCAGAAGCCCTGAGCCATGCCGATCCTATTGGATTTATAGAAAGGTTGAGATTTACATTTCATGATTTCATGAGAGGTCCTCACGATCCCACTTAACAGCTTAGATAATTGATATTTACAGATGTTTAAAACTTCCCTTTAAACAGATTGTGATTTATGTTTTTCTACTCTTCAAAACTTTTACCTCTAAGAACTTAATAAGTAGCAAACCACTGGGTTGAGTTTAATCTCTTTTTTATCTCCCGTACACCCTCTGCTGGAGGCTCTTATACACTTTTAGTTATTAACTCACTGAAAGAGAGGAGTAGTAGTAAAGTTCTCATATGATACACACCCCGAATAATTCAGAGTTAACTGTAATAAAATGAGCATATTAATGCTTAAAAGTCAGGTAGCCAGAAACAAATTTTCATTCAATTTCATCTGTAATAGGATTCCATAATGCACCATGAAAATGAGTTTTTGTTTGGTTGCTAAAAATGGTCATGGCTAAAATCTAAGCATATTGAAAAACAAATGAGCTGTGTTATTTTAATTTCCAAGGGGCCCTATTTGAGCAGTTGAAAACAGTAGAGCTTTGTTTGTGGAATGTGGCATTACCCACTCTGTTTAATGGACTTTTAGCTTTCTTCCTAGGAGTATCTGAAATGAGGCATGAGATAGTCCATTAGCTGATTAGGTGGCTATGAAAATCTAGATATAATGACAACCCAAACCAGCAGGGTTTTCAGAAAAGACTTAGTGGAATTTTGGAAATTGAAAGGACACTTTCTTGCTTGATACATCTTGTGCCTTCTCTCTTCAGAATGCTTGGGTGAGTGGCTTGCTGTTTAAATCTGATGGGCAACTCAAAGATCCATTTTAGCCTATATGATGGAAATTTTCTAATTCTGGTAGAGAAATTATAAGTGGAAAAGTCAAAGTATGTTCTGTAGGTCAAAGATGACCAGGCTTTCTTTCCTGGTTTATTTTTTCACATAGACAGGAACAGAGAGGGGGCAGGTGTTGTGATCCTCTTGTCTGTTTTACAGGATGTTCAAAATTGAAAGAGAATCATTTTTCAAGGTCTCAGAACTAGCTCTAGGAACTGAATACATTGTATAAAAGAGGCTGAAAGAGAGCTGAAAAAAATAAATTTAAATGACTTTTGAAGTTAAGAAATCTTGGTAACCCCTAAATGGCTCCTACATTCCAGAAAAGATACTTGTATTGCCTTCTCTCTCTTTTCTGCTAATACATTCCCCTCATCTTCTGTAAAACCTTGTCCGGATGTTATCTCTTCCTGAAAGTCTTCTCTGGCTAACTATGCTCCATTCTGATCATTCCTGTGCCCTACATACCACTGAATACTTAAGTATTATATCCTCAATTTGTACTTTGACAAGTTACCTATTTTAATACATTAGTTTGTGATTATTTTCTTGGTGGTTTTATCTACTCAGTTTAATTGTAAGGTTACAACTCAGTAAGCATTTATTAAGTACTTACCAGCAAGCATATAAGCAGAAAGAAAAATATTCTCTGCCCTCAAGGAGCTTATATTCTAAGGGAGGAAGACTCATAAAAAGAGGCTAGAAGGGGTGATTGTGATGAGAGGATAGAGAAAGTCCAGAGAGTCAGAAATTCAGGCTGGAGAAGAATGAAGTTATGACAGGCCCTGGTCTGTTCTTTAAAATGGAAGTTCTAGAAGGAACCAGCCAACTAGAGGGAGAGATCCCAGGGGTAGAGGGCCCTGCTATGGAGTGGACTTCCCGGGTGAAGAGGGTTTTCTTGGCATAGTAGAGGAAATGAGAGAATCAGGAGTACAGCCTGGAGAGGAAACCCTTGAGGACACAGAATGTCTTCCTTTTTTGTTGGATCTCCATTCTGCCTAGTAAAAGAGCTTAATGATTTTTTGTGGGTTGGTTAAGGAGAACCGTATATATCATAAGTGACATTGCTCTAGCTCTGATTCTTTGCCAGCATCCCTAAAATACTTTTGAGCAGTGGCCAATGTCATAGTTAGACAGATATGGATATTGACACCTTATTGGTACAACCTAGAGAAATGGCACCATATATCTGCTTGACCCCATTCCCTTTTTATTGATACTTTCACTAACTGTGTTTGGCAGTGCCTTCTTGTTTGGTCAGTGAAATGACACATTATGAACAGACTATGATACTGAATTATAGAGCTGAAAGGGACCTTTGTGTCATCTGGGCCAACCCCTTCATCTTTTAGATGAGGAAACTGATTTATAGAAAGGGCGGTTATTTGACCCAAGGTTCCATTAGGTATATTTTGGGTCCCTCTGTTGCTTTTATTCTGAAGACAGACCTGACCTGGTATGCTCTGTTGGTTACCCATTCTATGCCAGTATTGAGTTTGGTGCCTGGCACATAGTAAGTGATGAATAAATGCTAGTTGACTGATTCACATTCTCTAGAGATCAGGGAGTGAGTAAACTTAGTCAAAAAATAGACTTTTCTAGATTATATCTATAACAGGCAATTAAATGGCATGTGGGCCTGGAGTAAGAAAGACCTGAGTTCAAATCTGCCCTCACACATTCCATCACTTTGGGCAAGTCAATTAATTTCTTTTTGCCTCAGTTTCCTCAACTGTAAAAAGGGGATAATAAGAGCACCTACTTGACAAGGTTGTTGTGAGGATTAAATAAGATATTTGTAAAGCACTTAATACAGTGCCAGGCATGTACTAGGGATAAAAGCTTGTTCCCTTCTATTTCTTTCTCCTTCTGCTGGAGACAAGAAGACAGGCCCTTTTATTGGTTAACCCAAAGATGATAGTGAGGTTGTGATCCTGAATGATTGGAATGATTGTGGAGCCTTTGACAGTAATAGGGAATTTGGAAGAGGGTGGTGTTTGGGAGAAAGATAATGAATTCAGTTTTTGTCTGTTGGGTTTGAGATGCCGGTTTGAATTGTACAAAAGTCATTTGGTGATGTGGGACTTTAGCTTAAGAACCAGCCTGGGGTTGGATATGTAAATCTATAGAGAGATGATAACTGAACCCATGGAATGATGACATTATTGAATGAGAATAGGGAGAGAACAGGGCTCAGGATAAGCAATGGAGACTGAGGAAAAGGGGCCAGATGGGTAGGAGGAAAACCAGATGGAACAATGTCACACAACATAACAAAAGACAAGAGGAGTGGGGCAGCTAGGTGGGGCAGTGAGTAGAGCAGGAGTCAGGAGGACCTGAGTTCAAATTTGGCCTCAGACACTTGACATGCTTACTAGCTGTGTGACCTTGGGCAAATCGCTTAAGCCCAATTGCCCTGCCTTCGCCCCTCCAAAAAAAAAAAAAAAAAGAAGATAAAAGGAGCTATGACTGTATTAAATTGTAGGCTTCTGAAGGGCACAGGGTGTCTTTTGCATCTTTAGCCTTTAGTGCAGTGCCTGGCACATGGTGGGCACATAATGAATGTTGATTGATTGATTGTTAAATGCTGCAGGGAGGTCAAAAAGGATGCAGATTGAAAGTCATCCTATTTGCCAAACTTCTCATCAGTAATAAGTGACAGAGTCAGGGTTTGAAACTTAGTCTTCAAATTCTAAATTCAGGGCTTTCTACATATGCAGATAGCAAACAATGATACTCCTTAAGTGAATATTAGGTAATACAGTCTCCACCAGCCTCTGAAAGCCCAGATGTGGAGAAGGAAGTGATATCTTTTTTAAAATTATTTTTTTAAACACAAATATTGCTCCTCTTTGATTCTTGGTTCTAGGCATGTCATTAAATACATGCAATATTCCATTCCCTTCTGTCCCCTCGCCTTTATTGATAAGCATAAATGCAACATTATTTCATAGTCAGAGCATTACTTTCATATTTTCTTTTGACTTGTTGTGCACCAGTAGCTTCTTTACTAATTCCCTTCTCTGCCCCCTTATCAGAAACAGTTTTCTTTAAATTACAGAGTCTGTCCTGGGCAGATTGGTGGTACAGTGGATGGAGTGTTGGACCTGAATTCAAATCTGGCCTCAGACACTTAACTAAGCTGTGTGACTCTGGAAAATCACTTAAACCTCTATCTGCCTCAGTTTCCTCAGTTGTAAAAATGAGGAAGTAATAGCACCTACCTTCCAGGGTTGTTGTGAGTATAAAATGAGATGATATTTGTAAAAGCTTAGCATATATAATAGGCACTATGTAAATGCTAGCTATTTTAAATTTTAAAAAAAATTTCCATTTGTTATCATTATTAATAGTATTAGTATAATTATTCAGTTGCTTTATTTAGAAATATTATAAATCTAGTCTCTTGAAAGACTCAAACCATGACCTGAGATAGCTGGGTAGGTCATCTAGTCTACATTTTCCTTTTACACATTGAGCAGTCCCAAGGGAGTTAATTGGTTTATCCAACATTACCTAGGTAGTCAGGGTCAAAGGAATTGAATCCATTTTCTTGACTCTAGAGCTAATGTTCTTTTTACTATAACACACTGCTTCATACTAAGAGAGATAATCTTTAAATTTCCTACAGAAATGAAGACTAAAAGAGAGAAAAATTCATGTTCCCAAATGCCATAGTGTTACACTACTAAGTAATTCCTTCTCTCAGTCAACCTGACCTTTCTGTCAACATACTTCATTCTCTTAGCATACCTGCACCCCAGTCACCAGCATATATATATATATATATATATATATATATATATATGTATATGTATATATATATATGTATATGTATATATATATATGTATATGTATATGTATATGTATATATATATATATGTAAGCTGATCTGAACCATGATAAATGAACTCTGTTCTCTTTCTCTCTCACTCCTCTAAATATCCTGGGTAGTTATAGCCCTTGGTGGAATTGTATATGGAATTCTCCCAATCCTAACACTTGATCCACCTGTTCTGTGCCACAGATATGATGAAAACATGCTGATGCCCTAGATGCCACTTTGTGTTTTCTTCTACCTCTGTGCCCCCTACCCCCAAAGTGTCCCATTCTTCTACCTTCACTGACAAAAATGTGCTTTGGTTTTTAAGGCTATGGAATGTTTAAATCAAAGAGTTAAAGACAGACAGAACAGTATGGTACTGACTACCTTTAGAAATTTAAAAGATTGTTTAATCCAAATGCATGTCCAGCAGTAGTGGAAAACATCTTAATGTTTCAGCTGTATTTGCTTCTGGTATTTGAATTTTCTGCAGGTCATTGTGTTAGTCCTGCAGGCCCATGGGGATTTCTAGCACATACTGACTTCTCTACATACCCACCAGCAGCTACAGGAGGAGAAAATATGGTTTGCAAAACCTGTGGTCTTTGGTTCAGATATTTTTAGGTGACAAGATTTAGCTGGATGAGTAGTGTCAAAAACAATCTTGATAAAGCCTTTATAAAATGATGTAATAGTTCGCCTAAATTGAAGAGTATTTTGGTATAGTGGAAAGATAACTGAAGCAAAGTCAGATGATTTATAATCTAGTTCTTTTTTCTCAACCTATTAGCTGTGTTACTGTGGGCAAGTAAATTAATCTCTCTGGGTTTCTGTTTTCCCCATCACAGATTTTTACCACATCATGCCATGCTAATATGCATATATATTTAAATTAACTTTTATTTAATCAAGTTAAATCCATATTTTACAGCACCAAGGAAACTAGGTATTTAAAGGAAAGTTGTACTTATTTTTTAAAAAATTCATCAAAGAAATTCACAAATTTCTGTAGTCTATAGCATAAGTACAAATCTTTTATATGTGTATTTTTTTTAGTATATATTTTTCTTCAAAGCTATGTCAATGCCTAAGATAAATGTTAACTAAGATTTCAAAATTGGCTAATGGAGAAAATTAAACACAGTCCTTTATGTAATTCCACACAGAGCCTAGTATAGATTATAGGGAAATGAATATGGAAGTTCAGTAATTGTTATCTTATTAACCTCATGGTAGTATTCTTGACAGTAACAGGGGATTGTTTCAACAATCCAGGTAGCAACTACTGTGGGGGGCGTAAAACCAACAACAACCAGCTCACAGAATGCTGCAAACCCAGATTCTTTTGATCTGCTTTACTAAGAAAAGCAGCATTAAGGGGTTATCAAGCTTACTTTAATCCAGCATACAAATACCATTCACTTAGTTCAGGGGGAAACACCCTGAACTTCATAGCAAATACAAACACATTACAAATATCACCAGACAGACCAAATACAATTCATCGTTACCAACATCTGAGTGCAGCTGGGGAGCTCATAAAAATGACTGGCCCAGAGTCACACAGACCACTACTGCTGTGGGTCAGAGTTCCAGAAAAAGAGAAAGCCAACCTCTGTTTTTATATCTTTTTCAGGGTCAAGGGTGAGTCACACATGCAACTCACCCATGTGACCTAAAATCGTCACAAAAATGTGACTTAAACCCACATGGGCTACAAGCCTCTGCTGTCACAAACATGTCACTCAAACCCACGTAAACTAGGCTTTCCCTTGAGGCAAGGAGGTCATCAGGGGCTCCTAATCTAATCAAGGAAGTAAAGGCCAAACTCTTCAAGGGCACTTGGTTGAATTAAGTGCTAATAGCCTATTTTGATTGCCAATACAGGGATTTAATAAGAGGGGAGGGTTGGGGGGAGGACAGGGAAGAGTTTAGGGGGAAAAGGGAGCATGATATCTCTATACAAGTATTTGAAGAGTGTATTGAATTCATGTAAAAGTATAAGGATCAACTCTTTAAAAAAAAAACTTTGTTAATATCCCAAGTAAGTTTAAAGTGGGGATCTATGTAATTTGGCAATCTTTTTATTTATAAGAATTCTTTATTGGAAAACCTCTGTCAACTTCCACTAGCATTTGAGAGAAGTTATCTTTTTTCAAAACATATTTTCCTTCAGTCCAAATCTTTTCCTTTTTCTCCTTGTGCTAGCTAGAATAGAAAGCTAATAATAATCTTTGATACATATTCAGATTCACAAAGAGAAATCAACCTTTTATCAATGACTTAGCTTTGATTTTGCATTTACTGTTGGATTATTTCAGGTATTGGTCCAAATAATTGTAATACCTTTTTGAAACCACTTAACTTTAAGAATACTTCCAGGTGCAAGATGGCAGCTGGAAAGCAGGGACTAGCATGAGCTCCCCACCAAGTCCCTCCAAAAACCTATAAAAAATGGCTTTGAACCAATTCTAGAACTGCAGAGCCCACAAAATAGCATAGGGAAGCAGGGCTCTAGCCCAGGACAGCCTGGATGGTCTCTGGGTAAGGTCTATCCCACACGGAGCTGGGAGCAGAGGGGAGCAGAGATGAGCAGAGCAGAGCCCAGTGTGGGCAGCGTGGACCAACCAGACCTGGAGCAGGGCGGAGCGTGCCGTAGCGCCCTGAATCAGTGAACTGCAGCAGTTACCAGACTTCTCAAACCACAAACACCAAGGACAACAGAGTAGGTTAGTGGGAGAAGCTGCTGGGGACTGGGATAGAGTTTGCGGTTCGCCACCACCCCAGGGGCAGCAGAGGTGGGGCAGCTTTAGAACTACAGCTGCAGTTGCTTCTGGCCCCATGCCCACCTGGTGAGAGGAATTAAGTGGCAGATCAGAGCAGGAGTGAAGAGCCTGC